>CM056609.1:30677557-31301551 GCA_029721355.1 Tegillarca granosa
AGCTCAAAAAAGGGTCCAAGAATTTTAAGAATGAAATGAAGGAATGTTTATGGACTGGAAATTCCTCACAGCTGTATTTATGAGTGTTTTAAAATGTCTATCACGCGGACATAAAATAATTGTAAAACGGAGATCCATTACAGGCGTATTTTTAAATTCAATATCTTAAAAAGGTAAGAAAAACATTTCTGTAGGTTTATCAAAAAAATAACATAAAATTACGGTTATAACTAATATTCATGGGAGGATTGTGATTGGAACATAAACTAGTATATTTCTGTTAGATTTGTTTCTTTTTTCTGGCATAGCAAAATTTAACAGGTATTTGTGTTATATATTGGCGTCATAATAATGTTTTGATTTGTGATATTATGTTACGTTAATCTGTATATAAAATTCAAATTTATACATTTCACAATGGCTTAGAAACAAGTAAATGCAACAAATAATACTCTAGCATTGCGCATTTTATATCAGTTGAATGAAAAAATTGAGAACTCCCTGAACAACCTATATACCTTATCATATATCAAATCTTAGCTGAATCCAAAAAGTAACTGACAGCACATACTATTGCAGTTTTAATCATAAATAAACATTAAAGAGGTTTAAGATATTACTGTTGCAAGAAATACTTTCTTAAATTTTTTAATATTGTAAAATTTACTAGGTAAAATGGTAATGATTGTAATAATTTTGACAATTCCATATAATCAAAGTGGCGTTGTTGAGTTTTTCAATCGTTATATAGTGTGGCATGTACTGAGTCAATTTTACTGTCACCAATTAAAACGCATGATTATAACTTTTTTCATTTGATTTGATGTTTACATTTTTATGTAATGATTTAGTTTTGATTTTAATCAACCGATACACATAACTTTTTTTCATTATCATACTTATCCTGGCACCTGTGGTCATAATTAATTATTTTCATCATTTTTCAACTCAATCTTTTGTATGACAATAATTGTGCTATCTCCTTAACACATGTTATTACTTTTTGTGTTAATATCTAATATATTGTACATTTATCAATTGTTGTTTATACTACTTTACCTTTGTTTATGTTATGTTGTCAATTAAGACTTATATTTATATTTAACTTTTGTATATTTAGCAATAAATTACTTAAAATTGTATTATATATTATTTCAATGTGATACTTTCAAGTATGTCATGCTTTGATTTGACTATAGGTATTTTTATTAATTTGTCTATATGTTCATTATGCATACAAATTGTGTATATTTGCAATGTCTTATAAACAATATTTAAAGGAAGGTACAATACCAAAGTTTCTGCCTCACCAATAAAAGGAAATTACAATAACTGAACAAATACTAGAATAGTTGACAATACAAACATAATCTAAGCGATTGGAATATCTGAAGCAAATTACTAAAAAAATTGCCGTAAAATATATAATTGTTTATTTTTAAACAAAGTATTTTGGGCTCAGGGCCAATATTATCAATCAATGTATAATATAAATATATACAAATACAATTGGCATGTGTTAAAATGGCCGGACTTACTTTGTCAAGATACAATTGTCTATTATATAGGTTATTGTTGTTATCTATTTTTCAGTATAATGTCTTCCATATAATTATATTTGTTTCATACAATACATGACTGTATTGTTGATTTTAAATAAATCATTTTAGATATCTTTTTTGTTTTCTTTTCACAAATTGTTTTCTTTTCAGTAAGTGAAAAAAAAATATGCACCAGCAATTATAAAGTTTGTTTACAACACTCATTATGTGACATTTGATGTGATTTTTTTCTTCAAACCATCCTTGGTAAACTTATCTCCGTTATAAACATAACAGTTTATACAACAAGTTCAAAAGAAAACAGGTTGTCTGTGTTGTGTAAATACATAAAATATTATGATATAACCATAGAACTAATACTGAGTTGAATGCAAGCCATTTTACAAGACTTTAAACACTTTAACATTGATAAGGTATTTCAGTATGTAGCTTTGAAAAAAAATGACACACCTTTCCAAATAAACTGGGCATTTATGCAAAATACTTTATCAAAAATATATGATTGTATATTAAGATGTCTGTTAAATATATATTTTACAGAATAATTTCCTTTTTATTATTTTCTGGTTTTACATCATTTATTAAATATATGTTATCCATACTTTTAATTTTGTTATTTTCAATTACTTCTAAAAAATAAGGATGGATATGCTTTTGAAAACCAAAATTATTTTACAATTCAAAATTAGATATAAATGATTTTCATTCTTTTTATACTGTAGTGTTGTATATATAGTTTAGTTGTATTGTGACTTTAATTTATGCACGGAATCGATAAAGCCATGTTGTAAACGTGTATATATAGTTACCCATAATAAAAGAATTAATTACTGCCGAACTTCCTGGTATGTATCTTCAAGCGTATGGTTAGATCAATTGCTCATAATTCAGAAGTGATGGGTATATTTAACATTTTCGGAACTCACAGAAGAATTGATGTTTTTCTAATATTTCCCCTGACTTGTTACATGGGGGTGAAATGAATAACACACGAAGGTGTTTATGTGAGACACAAAAATTCTTTACACTAAATTATAAATCAATTGTATTTATTCAATATATATATGAGGAATAATGCTCAAATCCCCTACCTGTGTTACATAAGTATCAAATTATTTTAATGTGAATTATCACATTATTATATCTAATGACTATGATTTCGTGCTAAATTCTTTTTGTGTGTTAACTCGTTATTTTTTCTTTTTTTTTGTGAAGATGTAGTTCATGCAAATATACATGTTTCCTTTTATTTGCATATTGATTCTGATGACTATTAGAATTATCGTGTACACATCTCATTATTTTTCATCTGATTAATGTTTTCATTGACTATGATTGTGTTACCTTATGCTTGAAGGTATTCAAATATATATCAGATATATCATTTCAGTTTTGTGTATTCAATCAGTAGTATATATGAGAAACATGATTAGCAAATTGAATTAATTGTGATAATAAACTATTTCTGTATGAAAGTAAATGCAAATGTTATTTATAAGATATTTAAATTATGCCTGTACAAGCTGAGAAATGAAACATTCCAGTGAGATATCCAAATAATTTTAAAAGTGTAATTTATGATGATTGTTTTTGCAGAATTTCATTTTAGACTGACATTTAGACATGTCAAATATGGTATAACTGTTGTTTGTATTAGTCTTTTAATTAAGATTTTGAATTAGGACATATAAGCAATTAAATTTTAGTATAGTTAAGACATTTTATTTTAGAATGAATAGATTAATCATTTATATACAAACTTTCATATGTTTTTGCGTTTATAATTTGCCAATTTTGTCTCCTTCAATGATCGATGCTTTACTGATTGCAAATAAAAGTGTTTCCTATTATTAACAATAATGTGTATCAAAATCATTTTGACAATTACTTCATTACGTTTTAAATATATAAAACAAATGTAAATATGTAAATATATTTTTTGAATTCTTGCCTCAAACAAATGTCCAATGTTCCTCTTTTTTTCTTGCTCACCTCACAATCAATTTATTATTTATTTACACTTAAACGATTTATTGTAAATATTGCTGTAGTCCGTGGCTCTATGTTTATATGTGGATAACATGTTTATATACATATATTATTTAAGCTATAGAAATATACTTATTTATTTTTATACTTTTTTTGTGTGTATAATTAATTAATTATGTCCGAAAGTCAACAGAACCATTACTGTTTTTGTTTGTTGTTGTCATTATGTTATTGTAAATAAATCTTTTACGAAAATAAAATCAGAAATCAAATAATTATTTATATTTCAAGTATTGGTAATAAATATTTCACAAAAGAATTTTGATATTTTTTGTATCAAAAAATACAAAAACATTTTTTATCAAATGTTTTTTTTTAAAATCCTGATATTTTTTCCATCTCATATATGTAGATTCAGTTTCTCTTTGTGATTTCATTTAATAGTTAGACTTGTGTCTTATGTGGTACAGAAAATAGTCAATATCTATGTTTAACTGGTATTCGTGTTATATATATTTAAACGTAGGTAGAAACCTCAACTCTCATTCTAATACAAATATATATTTTATCCGAGATTCTATATGATTTAACATATTAGACTTTGGGTTGAGGTTATTTAATCAGGTACCACGAGTACCAGTTTGTATTAATTAAGATATGTTTAATATTGGATATACTAATTAAGTAGTTTTTTGATGTTTCATATTTAATGTTTTGATCAATGAGTCTTAGGAAGATATTTGGTTGTGGCTTTATTTTCCTCCACTAGGGTATTATCATATGAAAATATAATTAACGCTATCCATTCTTATGATGTGTTTGCTAAGACCTGCGTAGAAATTTCAATCAAAATGGAATTTACAAACATTATTTCATTTTGCACTATCTAATAGATTCCATTTCAGAAAATTATAACAAGAGAGAGATAGGAAAAATTATAAATTCACCGAAATAAAATACTATTTTCTTTTTATTTTTGATATCTGTGTTTGGTGTAGCATGATAAAAATTTTACCCTCATCATAATTATCGTTTCATTCGAATCTTAATATTTTGTAATGTTTTATTTTTAAGGTTATTATTATTATATAATCAGTCTTATTGCAAAAATAATTCTATTGGTTTTTAGCCCCACAACCAGTATGTAGAGCTGGTAATGCACAAGTTCTTGTTTTAATTTTTTACTATGTCCAAACATTACTTAAAATTGTAGCATACCTCCTGACTGAATAAGGATAAAATCTTTAAAAGTTTAACAATGCGATGATATTGTTTAGCTGTAATGGTTCGGTTCTGTTTTGTTCTTTTTCCTGACCTAGAATAGAGATGTTTTAATTGGTGGTAATTAGTTAGGTATATAATAATAAGTATTAAATTTCAGGTATTATATTTGTAAATATCAACATCTGATTTGCCAAGAGTCGGTGGATGATAATCGTTAAAATGTTATTATCAGGTAATTCAGAAACTATAATGGTTGTAGTTGGAAGTAATAAGATTGAAATTGAATTAATGTTTTTTTACTAAAATTGGATAAAACGGATTATATATCTCTACAGTTTTACCATACAATGAATTGCCTATATATGACATATAATGATTTTGTGGCGAATCATTCACAATGTTAGCTACTTCTTCTTCCCGCTTGTGTTTTAATAACAAATTTCTCGAAGGTTTTTAATTGGAATTCTATCCGAGTTCTGAAATTTTAATTTTGAAATTGCTTGTGTTACACGTGTGGACATAGGTTTTTGCTTAATTGAGCGGGAGTACTCAAACCATAAATATTCAAGAGATTGGAGTTAATATGAAACATAAAGGATCCATAATCAGGACCAGAAGCAGATTTCGAGCTGTTCGAAATATCAACTTGGCGTTCGAGTGATAAAAACAACACTTTAATAAATTCGGGAAGTGGAAGTTGTTGACAGACATTGAAGTTGTATTTTTATATGGACATTGAAAGTGATAGTTTACAGAACTGCTGTTTAAAAGGATGACTTGTAGAATTTAAAGTTTGATGATTAGTGTGAACATTACATAATCAGTGATTATTTAATTTATGCATGGATGACGAGCCTTCGCCATTATTTTTTCTGCAAGACATTTCTGGAAAATTCAGAACTTCAAATGAAACTTCAGATGGAGTTCTCAAATGTAGGTGATAAAACGATGAATGAAGAGTTGAATGACAGTCGACATCACTTAATCACTTGGACTGCCCTCAACGCATCATGCAGAAAATGTAACGTTTTCAGACTGTTTTTTTAGTGATCCAAATAATATTTGCATTTTGGAACAGCCTGCTCATTCATAAACAGTGTAACAAACTATAACAATATTATGAGTGTAAAATATTGTCAAAAAACGTTCAGAAGCAAAGGCCGAATTCTTCATGACACTTATACAGATGGGAATTTATAGTTTTTGTATTAAATTAGATACACTCTTATTACTTCCAACTACTGACTGAATGACCAAAAAAAAAAAAAAAAAAAAAAAAAAGAAACTTTTCTTCTTGGCCGTCTCAATCTTGGTTGGTATAAGTATTTTCGTGATTTTCGTGGTATCTTCGATGGATTACGTGGTACAACGACTTTTATACTGTAATGAACATTAATTCTAAACATTTAATAGGGGTTCACAAATGAACTTTGTAATATTTTATATTTTGTCTAAGGAACTTTAAATTCTATTGCGTATGGAATTGTGTATGTAATTTTGTCCAAGTTTGTTTCTAAAAAACTTTATAATGTATTCATCACATGACACACTGGTAATGTAACACCATTTATGTAATCAATATTTCCATTAAGGTGTACTCTTTCACAACCTTATTTCATTTCACTGAAATATAATTCTGTTATGCTGTTGAATATATGTGTAAATAGTTTTAAGTGTGCATGGTTTACGATTTTTAAATGTTTATGATATGTATTTTTAGTTTTTTTGTTGTTTCAGAAAAAAATAAATTTGTTGGATAAAAAATAAATATTATATAAATATATTTTGTTAAATGCCATGTCGTCACTAAGACATATATAGTATTTAGATATATTCATAGGCCTTTTTAAAGATAAATAAACACATTGTAAATTTTAATGTTCATTTTGTTGGCTCTTTAACATTATTTGAACACATACATATGAATTTTAAAGGATCATTTTTATTAATTTTAGATGTAAAGTAAATGTTAAAGAATTTACATAAACATTTATGATCACATAATATCCTATTTATGACATAATGTTTAATATTAATTTTTTTGCTAAGAAAGAATTGTCTTTACCCATAACAACACATTTTCATTTCTTCATTAATACATTTCGTTGTTGAGTTAACATTTATTATTTGAAAAGTAGCAATTTTTTTCTTTTTTAGTAAAATGTTAAATAAAATTATGATGTATTAATATATTAAAACTAATGTTTAAAAGTAAATACCCTTATGTGAAAGAGTTTTTTGATTTTAATTCGTTCTTTTTTTTATTATTTTTTTTATTTTTTTATTTTTTTTTTATACACATGTAATGTAAAATAACGTCTTGATTAATTTTAAATACTGATGCTAGACCTAGGATATTTAAAAATTAAATTTTGCAATTCATCATTGTTTTGTTTTCAAAGGAATGAGTGTAATGCGTAATGTTAAGAAGATTTAGGAGATTATATACAAACGGTATTTATGGTGTTGGTATACTTTAGTAGAATGAAACAAAATAACAGGTAATAACAGTGTGTAATGCTTTGTTATTCGCAACCACCCTATTACTATAAAAGAATCGTCGTAGAAAATATTAAACAAACTGTAAAAGAAATTTTACTCTGTTATTACCTGATATAATTATGATCCATACCATTTACAAACATTCGGCAGTTATTATGATTTATACAAAAAGTAAGTTAAGGTATTTGAGGATTTTATTGAGCAAGTACAGTCAAACCTGCCTTAAAGGCCACCTCTCTACAAGGGCCACCTGCTTATAAAGGCCAATAAAATTCTATCCCAGCTGTTCTTTATTTATATTAATTGAACTTGTTTATAAAGGCCACCTGTCCATAAAGGCCACTTTTACTAATTCCCATGGGTGGCCTTTATAAACAGGTTTGACTGTAATTGTATGCCCGCTTATAATATTGCATGTACAACAATCTTATAGGTTATACCTCAGACGTGCATAGAATTTCGGCTTTGTTTGCAATAAATTGTTGTTGGCGGTGTGAAAAATGACAAGAAACAAATAACTGATTAAATAAGTTAAAATATCAACTTATTAGTTGACCATTTTAGTTTCATTTATTTAGGGCCTAGATCAGCCAATATCCCTGAGTCGACTCTTTATTTGTAATCAGCTTGCTTTGTAATAGAAAACCTCCTATCTACTAGTATATAGGTATAAGCAATATGATTGTTATACAGTTATGTACTTGCAATAATATTTTCTAGTAATGGAATGATTCAAAAGTCTGAAAGCTAAGATGATAAATGAAATGTACTTGTTTCTGTTATATAAATAATTATCTTTATTTTAAAATTATGTTTTAATTATTACTTTTTTCAGAATCAGTAATTTTACTGTAATTTGATTAAGTTTGAAATATTGTAAGTTTTAGTTTAGGTCTGAATTACAAATATGTTTTAACATTTTCATGATGAATCTTAAACATCTAATTTTCTTGTATTCTAATAAGGACCGATATGTGTAGGCTAGTTGTTAAAACACATTGACATTAAGAATTTTACCTTTGATGTCTAACTTCCTTCTTTCAACGTATTTATTTTTACAATTTATTTTGCGATAAAAAATTCGTATGATATATTTTTCTGGTGCTTTTGAGATTTGGTTAACCACAACTTCTATATTTTTATCCAATTACCCAAATTCAAACGAGCAAAAAGAAGAAAAATAAAGAGTGAATAGTTTTATTGAATTTAATTGACACTCGGTAATACAGGAACTAACTTTAAACAAGTATGTAATAATCTGTTGAAAAACTGCAAAAAAGAAATTAACTATGCGAAAAAAAATTTGATTTCATAATACCGCAAAAATTATTTACTCGCGAAAATAAATACGTGTGTGTTTTATAGTAGTAAAAATAATTAGTTTTAAATAACTTCGATATCATTTGATTAATTAGGTTAAGATTCCTATTGTTTTAAAGAGCTGCATTCAACCAGTGAATGTTTTTATTTACTGTTTTAATTTTAAATGAAATGCAATATTTTTTATATTAGAAATTGATAATTTAATATAGCCTAAACTTAAAAAACAAAAATTTAACAACAATTACTTTTTAAAAAAAAAGCTAAAGTCGATAATCTGATTTTTAATTCAAATTTAAATAAGTTTTGTGATGGCTTTGTAAACTTTATGATATTTATAATTCACTTCCAGGTCTATATTTCAATATTTTATATAGTTAAGGTCTTATTTATTTTATTTATTCAAAAGGAGTATAGATAATTGCAAAGACGATGACACAAAAATACAAAAAACTTGTCATTAGACTACAAGCAGTCATTGTTATTTATAGAAAATCAAAAAAAAAAAAATTGTTACAATATTAACTTCGATTCAACAACAATGTATGTTTGCATTCAAGTGTGTAACATTGTCTGCAAATGGCCTAAAATACACTATGAATTAAAATTTTGGATCTTGAAAAAATATTCACAATTGCTAACACTTTTTACTATATATTAATATAGATATTGTTGTTTTTTTAGGCCAAGTTGAACACTCAATATATTTACTCCTCTTGATTATACAGCATTTATCACAATCTCTATATTAATAATTATTGTAAAATCATAAAATACCGCAGAGGATAAAATTCGTTGTTTTTCGGTGTAAACTAATGCATATGCTTCAAACGATTTACTAAACAGTACCAAAAAATAGAATTTATTTTCCAATTTCAGTTTTCCTTTTTAAATTACAAAAACATGAAACTTTTACCCAACGGATATTAATGATTTTACAGTAAAAACTTTGATAATTGTCGATTATAGTATTTTATATTTCTTATATATGATTGTTAGATTATTGACATTTGTTTGCAACTTGTTATATAATTATCACTAAGCATGAATAAGCTATATTGAACTTTATTGTAATTTTCATAAGTCATATATTAAAATATCTTTTGAACTATTTCATATTAATTTCTTTTTCTGTTGGTCTAGCAGTTCATAAGGGTGTGTTGACATTGAAGTGGTAAATTACATTTATGTTCCTTTACAACACTAGACCTCTTAATCCACAAACAGACATATTGGTTACGTCCCATTATTTGGACAACTCTAGGTACATTTTTTAACCTTTGCATTTACTTCTGAAGAACTTGAACCAGAGATTCTTTGGCAACACGTTTATACCCTTAAATAGGGCATAAGCCACATGCAGCAGTACTTGTCAAGCTATGAAATGACCTACGAAGAAATTGTTTGATTGAGTGGATGCCTCACTCTAGAAGACATGCCATTTTTTGGACATTGCCAACTCTATAAAAAGTGGCTGAAATTCTTTGCTATCTATAAAAGTGAATTTGGGGCATTAGATTAACGCTCTCACCAAAAGAACTAGAGGTATTTCTAAATGCAGAGTGGTATTTAAAGGTGAAACCCCTATTCTTAAGTCTTAGTTATAAATCCCTTGGTTTTTATCCCTCAGATTTCCATATATGAAATGAAAAATTACAAACTGAACTACTATAGTAGTACCTAGGTAGGGACCTTACTATATACTCGTATGGATAACCTTCTACTCTGGACAATACAAGAAATGCTTATGTTCTGTTTATCGTAGTGTAAATTGCATTCATAATTAAAAGGTTTTGGAAAATTTTCAGTCAAGATTCTTTCAATATACTGTTGTGGTCAGTTCTGCGATTATGCAAGAAACCTAAGTTGCTAGAGTTGTTGATTGATCTTTAAAGAGCAAACTGAAATACAACCACACAAGAATCTGTACAAGTAGATTGACCCCAGAGGTATAGAGATCTGGTGAAATTTTTATGCACTGGATGCAGACACTGTGACCTCATTATGAGAATAACTTTTTACACTTTTTGAAGGTACCTAAACCACTATACATATTACTTAGCAATGGTCTAATTTGTTTCCTCTTTATATGTAGTGATTTTATACCTATTTGTAAAATGAGAATATTTCTCAATTTAACAGCAAATCGGCCTCTGTAAACACAGATTCATAGCCTTTATGCTTCTTAAATAATCCTTGATGATCCATAATGCAGTGACCAATTTATAAGTCTACAAATTATGAATTTTATTTTAACAATTTGTTTTTATTAAACCCAAACAATTTAAACATTTAAAAAATGAAACAGGATACTAAGCACAAGTCCCAGTTTATTCCATACCACTAGAGTTAGCTTTCTACTTTACAGTGTATTCACACAATCCAGTCGTACATCTCACTTGATACAGTGTTAGCTTACTACTTTTAAACAGTGTATTCACACAATCCAGTTGTACATCTCACTTGATCCAGTGTTAGTTTACTACTTCTCCACATTGTATTCACACAATCCAGTTGTACATGACACTTGATCCAGTATTTGGTTACTACTTCTCCAGTGTATTCACAACAACCAGTTGTACATCTCACTTGGTCCTTTTCTAATCATCTCACTAGGCCCTATACAACAAGAATACTAATTCTTTATGCATTCTTTTCTCCCATTGGGTTCATATTACTGGATTCAACCAGAATGCTAATTCTTTACAACATTCTTCTTTTGAGTTCTAAATTTAACTTGGCCCTTACATTAGCCATTGGTTTGGTCTATCAAACCAGTGATTGTTAGCTATTTGGTTCATTGTTCTTGACTATCAAACTAGAGAAGGTAAGCTTTTTGGTTTACAATATTAATTGTTCTGGTCTATCAAACCAGTAAAGGTAATGTATTTGGTTTACATTATTAATTGTTCTGGTCTATCAAACCAGTGAAGGTAAGCTATTTGGTTTACATTATTAATTGTTTTGGTCTATCAAACCAGTGATGGTAAGCTATTTGGTTTACATTATTAATTCTTCTGGTTTATCAAGCCAGTAATGGTAAGCTATTTGGTTTACATTAGCTATTGTCCTGGTATATCAAACCAGAGATGATTAGCCATTTGGTTTACATTGGCCATTTTCCTGGTCTATCAAATGATTGATGATAAGCTATTTTAATGTTCTGATTTTTCAGACATTTTTCATTTTTTAAAATTATTAATGCCACCTACAGTTTCAGATTGGTAGATAAAATTTCTGTTCTCTTAACAGATTGATCACATAAAGAAATAATGAATACTTCATGATTATAGTGCATACTTTATTAAAACAGAAAGATTTTAAATCTATAAATAGTTTCTTAAATTTCTGCCTCTTCACATTTTAAGCAATTTTAAACAAAACTTTTTACAAATATACATGTATCATACATTAATGAACCCCCTTACATGTAAAAATAAACCAGTTTTAGTGGTTTCAGAGACTTTATTTAATTTAGTTACAAAGACACCATAAGAAGACTTAAATCGACAAATGTTGGTGACACTGTTGATTGTCACAAATTAAAATTATTTATATTCCCTAAATCACTTGGATAAAGCCTTATGAATCACTTTCAAAGCAAGTGTTTTAAAAACAGGTTAGCATGTGTCACAGAGTTTGGTGGAACAACTACATGTATTGATATATCAAGAAACCAAAAACCTCAAATTCTTAGAATATTTTTTACGCATTAATTAAATGACTTGCTTATTATCAGATAATGAACTTTAATTTCCAATAAGCCTTTTCTTAGTAAAAAATATCTTTTCATCATTAATGTCAGGAGAAAATAAAGATCAACAATGATAATTTACATGTACAATAAATTACATAAATACATGAACTTTAAACCAATTAATTTATTCTTTATTTTAGTCATTAACAAAACAGCTTCACAGCCTTCTAACTAATATTGAAGTCATTATTAGTTTACTATAAACACTTTTACCATAAAAAATAATCCAGTGTCCTCAAATCTTCATAATATATTAATGTTATATAACATTAAACACTCTGTCTAAGAAATTCCACATTCCTCAAGTCTTTATCTTATATAAATACAATGTTTTTTTTTGTTCTTTTTTTGCCGTTTTATCTGAATTGAATAGGACTGATTCTAAGTCCAATACAATCTTTTCCTATTTCTGTCGCCTGTAAACAAAAAATAAAAAATAAGTAAGTAAGTGATAAAAAATTGAAGTAAAGTAATGAAGTTTTATGGTTCAGTCAAGATTTTTAAATTAATGGATATTAAAGCAGTCTGTTAAGGGATGACAGAGGGAACCAAGGTGTCCAGAAAAACTAATTATATAGGCAAGAAAATTTGACAAACTCTCTCAAAAAAGGATCTGTCCCTCTTGGGATTTGAACCCTGTACCTTATGAGAGAAAGGCACTAAGATTTGAATGCATGTACTGTAAACCACAATAGCATTAATTTTCATATTGTATTTCTATTTGTAGTTAAATGAGAAAAATAATGGTTTAGTAACAGAATAAATAAATTTGCAAAATGAAAAAATGCAAGGCAACAGTCAGCTTAAGTAGGCACAATACAAAATAATAACAGAAACAGTAAATCATGACATGAAAAGACAAAATCATATTGGGACCACTAAAAAATCCAAGTTTTAAACAGATATTAACCCTGTATTTATAACAGACAAATCATAAAAAATTGGGACATATACTATGCTACCTAAAATAATCATTTAACAGAAGGGAAAAAATCTATAACTGTAACATGTGTTCTCAGAATGAGCCAAAGTAACCAAGGACAGAAATTTAATGACATAAGCAATCAAACTAGGCAAGGCATGAGAAGATAAAGAAAAAGACAAACATGAAACAAGAAAAAGTCGAGAGAAACACAAAGAGGGCAAAGGCAAGACAAACACAAAACAGGACAAAGGCGAGACATACAAAAAAAGACACAAAGCAAGACAAATACAAAACAAGATGAAATCAAGACAATCACAAAAGAGGACAAAGACAATACAAACACAAAAAAGACAGGCAAAACAAAAACAAAACAAGACAAACAAAAGACAAGGTCAAGACAAATACAAGACAAAAAAAAATATAGACAAGGCAAAATATCAAGACAAAACAAACAAGACATATACAAAAGAAGACAGGAAAAGGACGAGACAAATTATAAAGTCTCATTCCAAGAACATGGGAGACAACATAAAATCTTTTAGTTTATCCAGTATTAATAATGTGTATGAAAATTATTATCTTGAATAAAGGTCAAGGATGAACAGTTTTTCAAGTTTGGTTTGATTTCAGTCACTGGTGCTGAATATAAAATTTTAGATTTCTAAGCTTTTGATTCACGAGAAGTTTAATTCAGAATGTTTCAGTTAAGAATTATACTCAAAATAAGCTACACACTATCTTCAAACCAACACCAACAATTACAACAACAGATTTGTCATGAGTGGAATTCAAAACTAAATAGTGGACAGGGCTGTGATATCTTAGCTAAATTTTTTAACTTCTCTTTAGAGACAAGTTATATATCATTTTTTAGAAATATTTTGTAAAAGTCATATTACTCACCTGTGTTACTCTACAAACTTGACCTTTGAACTCTGGTAAATAACATGCTCCACTTAAAGGACATTTCACAACTGGTTTCCCTCTGTAATGAAGAAAAAAATATATTTAAAATAAAAATGCAATATAACAAGTACATGTATGATGGAAAAACTCGATTTTTAGTCAAAAACTTCTTTTTTTTCACTTTAAAGTGTTAGAGGTTCAATTCCAATTAGAGTCACCTAATGCAGACAAGAAGACAAGAAACAAGCTTACTGTTTATTATTATTACTTTAAAAATCTTTTAAGACAATAGAAAACACAGTTTTCATTTGGTCTATAATCATGTTAGGACAAAAATAACAACTTATTATTTTTGTTTGGCCTTTAATCATGCTAGGACAAAAGGGACAACTAATTATTTAATTATTTTTTGTTTGGCCTTTAATCATGTTAGGACAAAAGGAACACCTTATTACATTCTGTTTGGCCTCTATATCCATTAAAACAAGAGAAACAACTAATTTTTCCGATTTGAAATCACTTGAAGGCATTTATGTTTTTGGCCTATAAATTCATTTCAGATTTAACAAAATCAAACACATATGTTGGGCCTATGAAACCATTTTAGACAATAGAAAACACTAATTTCTTTGACCTGTCATTCACTTTAGGACAACAAAAACACTTATTTGTATTCCTTTTAATATCTTTAAGACAAGAAACACTTTTTGTTCAGCCCAGACCTGCCAACCCCCTGGGCAACTATTCAGTAAGATCAAGGACATTTTTCAGTAAGATTGCACCAGTTTCAGTAAGATTTTACAAAAGTCAGTTTTTTATAAATAGGCGTATTTTAATTAGACTGTTAAGGCTACAAAATCACCTAAATCACACCAATTAAAACTGATTTCTTTTTTTGGAAGCAGACTCTCCATAATCCGCCAGATCTGCTTTGCGTTTGCTCCTTTTTGAGATGTGAGTTACCGCGAGAAACTTTAAAATCACACAGATGCTTGATTATTACACTTCAGAATGTCTTTTAAATGCTTTACTATCAAACGCTCTTCCGACTTTGCGTAGCGATAGTGATCGCTGGCTATCTTTTTAATGCTTTATTGTAATCTGCATGCCTTAAAAGCGTTTCCAGGACAGTTTTCTAATGCATGGTTTTGAAAGACAATGAAAGAGAATATACAGAAAAGATAAAAATCGGAAGTAAACAAATTGTATCCGTACAATCGTAAGAATTAAAAACTTTCGGCAATTTTCAATAAGAACTACGGAAAAATCGTAAGGGTTGGCAGGTCTGTCAGCCTATTAAAAACTTAGCTATTAATGACAGTTATGTTTTATTTTGACAATAATCTTACCTGTATATTGGTACATAAGTGGCAGCACATATATCAAATGGATTGTGTTCATCATACTTTAAGTCATGTTCATCCGTTGGGTTTTTCTCACAGGCTGCTAAAATCTTTCTTGTCTATTACAATATAAAAATAAAAATTTTAAAATGCCAAATTGGAAGCTTAGACAACTGAAGCATTCAAATACAGTTGAGCTTTTTTGTTAGGCAACAGAAAAATTAAAAAAAGAAGTGTTTCGATAATGGGCAGTAGAAAAGGGTCAAGTAGAAAAGGGTCAAGAACAAGAGGTCATGGATCAATTAAGGTCAAATGAATAGTTAACGATCCTACAGTCAATGCTGCATGCAACAGCAATTCTCTTTTATCATGAGTGTGATTGAAGGAAAAATGAGAGATAAGGTGTAACATATCAGACACTTATTACTGCAATAAGACCAAATCAATATTTTATCAATAGATATGTTATATCATATATAACCAAATACACATTTTACGAATGGACATACATTATCATACATTACCAAATCAACTTTTTGTGAATAAATATGTTATATCATATATGACCAAATACACATTTTATAAAAAAATATGCTATATCATATATGACCAAATAAATATTTTATAAAGAAGTACTTACCTGGGCAGCTACATCTAATTTTGGACCAAGTTCTAACAGTCTTCTAGCAAATGATGCTGCAGTTTTATAATTTTTCAATTTGAAAAACAGATTAAGTGCTGTTCTTAGTGTTAATATTAAATGAACTGGCTGTAAATTACAATGAGTGAAATAGGCTGCCATCTGAAATAGAATGTTTCACTTCATTATTGGTCATATCAAAATTACAGAATTGTTTAAAGTGAATTGAGTTGAGTTATGGTGTTTTATGCCCCACTCAAGAATCTCTCACCTATATCAACACAGTAGGCTGTGGGATGGAGGAGGAAACTGTAGTGCCAAAAGAAAATAACCAACCTAGAATCTGTCCAAGTGAACTTAGGCAGTCAGATCCACAGTGATACATAATCACAGCTGTAAACCACTTAGTAATTGAGACCCCTTACTAAATAATTAAACTCTTACCGGTATTTACATTTCAATCACGATTTTTCACTTATATGTATGTTTATGTGTATATCAGAATGTCACCTGCTACCTGTCACCTGTCAAGTTGCAGAATGTTCTACAATGTCTGAACTCTGTGCTTTAAATTAAGCAAGAAAAGCCCAACAGATTCTAGAGCCAAAATATTCTCCCATTAATACTGTCATATTTTTAATTTATTTACCAATGCTGCAAAGTTGTAACAGTAAATCATGTATTTCCTTATCATCTGTTTAAGATACTTGTAGCAATGTTGTAATTTTGTTATGCCACATAACAAACCATAGAGATTTTTTGTTTCAGATACATGTACGTCCCACAACATGTCGCAATATATGACACCAAATTAGAACTTTTTGTTCATTTCCAATGCAATGTTTTGGGTCAAGATGGTCTACAACAGGTGTATAAATTATGAATTTCCACTAACAATTTCTTTGTCTATGACTTACAAAGATTTTAACTTTATGACATCCCACATTAAAAACCTATTCAGCAATTTTCATTATCATAAGACTTATTTGGCTATTTAGTTTTCATGTAAAACAAACTAGTATCATTTCAAATGCTTATAATAGTTTATCCAATTTCTTGTTGGGCCAGTCTGCAATTTGAACCCAGACTTGAACTTGTATGAATAAACATGGAAAAAACAAGCATACACTAACCTCACAGTTGCGTTTTTGGTCCTCTAAGGTGGCTTTAGGTAGTTCTTTTCTTTTGACTCCATCAATAATCCAACAATATATTCTCTACATATTTCTATTAACTGCTGAGCCTGTAAATTAACATAGCAAAATATTGATAATTTGTTAAGTAGGGCAATAACAATATCGCAAGATCATGTTACTCAGTACAACTTTGATTTCATACTTAGTACATTTATAAAGTTTTTGTTTTCTTTAAAACTTTCCTTGAAGCTAATGTCATATATTTACTTATACAAAACCAACGAATTTTCCATAATCATGTGATTTGCAATTTTCACACCTGCATGTACATGTGACATCAATAATCTTGCTATCAAAATGACCAGGTATTCTTGTCTTTTAAATTTCTTAAACTAATACTCTGGTTTGTGACTGAGCTGTCGTGGTTCCTGACGATACGTTTTTAATAAACAGGTGCTCGGTCTGGACGCAGATCGGGGTGCTTCTGAAACTACCGTCGAGATTGTAGTACAGGTGCTCGGTCTGGGTGCAGATCGGGGCGGTACTGAAAATACTGTCGAGGTTGTAGCACAGGTGCTCCGTCTGGACGCAGATTGTGTGGTTCTAATACTACCGTCGAAGTTGTAGCACAGGTGCTCGGTTTGGACGCAGGATCGGAGTGGCTCTAATACGACTGTCGGGGTTGTAGCACAGGTGTTTGGTCTGGACACTGTGCGTCATGATTCTAATACTGCCGTCGATGTGGTATCATAGGTGTTTGATCTGGAAAAGATACGTGACACCGGAGATTCAAGTAAACTTCTCAGCACATGTGTTATTTGGTCTGGTATTCTCTGTTCTAATGTTCTAGGAACATCTACGTCGTCTTCTATAATACAGACACACACCTCGCGTTTTCCATGTAAAAAACGCATCATCAAACACATCTTTAGAGAACTCTGGAAACAGGTATATGCTTGTACATGTATTTGGATTTCAGAAAAATTTTTTGTTTTTTGTCACTTTTATACACTTTGCTAATTTGGCCAAGGACATTTCTAATGACCCAATGACACCTACACTCTTGATGATAGTCATGTGCTTACCGAAACGCAAATCCCAGGTACACAAATCTTCTAAAAGATGTTTCACAGTTAAAGGAATTTGCAAATTTAAATGGGATTACCGACGACCCTTATGTACTGTACAAAATAGATAGATTGTTGAGTAACCAACATAAAACAGTTCAAAATCGATAGTCAATATGGAGATCAAGAACCTGTCAAGCCTTATCAGTTGAAAAAAGTTAGTGAAAAAAATATTCAAAACCGTCTCGGCTGTCGATATCAAATATAGAGTCGAGCTCGATCAAACATACTGGCAGGATAAAAATTTGAAAGATATACATAGCGATTTGCACGACATGTTAGAAGACGTTTTAAAAGAAGCCACTGAAAAAAAAAAACGTAAAGTACCGATAGTAGACGTATTTTAGTCCATCATCCTTCACTCAACGATGCCATTGTTATCCCTCTTCAACCCATAGAACAACTCGATGCGAATGTGATCATGGGCAGAATAGATAAAGTGTTACAGAGTCACCAGGATCTGACCATTACAGACGACTTGTGAAATTGACATTGGTGTTAAAAGAGTTCCAAATGGTGCTGGGAGACTCAGAATTATAAATCTTCATCATGAAAAAAAATTCTGATTACAAAACATCAATGATAGAAATCGTTATTGGTGACCAGTTGTGCATGGCCAGAGCTGTAGCTGTATGCTGTGCTAGTATGAATAAAGTCACAGTTACAGAATGTAACCATTAACCAGAGACGACCCTGCAGATGAGTCGGTGCTTCACAAAGTATTAAAACATAGGAGAGTGCCAACCTTATACTACTACATAATTAACAAAACTAGGAGAGAACAAGAAGAATAGATTTATGTCTCTGCCAGATGTTAAATTTACCAACAGATCGACCTTTGAGTTTAAATGATATGGAACCTTTCGAAACTGTTTTAAATGTAAACTTTTAGTAGTTTCTTTAAATTTTTTCTTTTTCATAAAGAAAAACACGAATGTTTGAATTACTGCCGCGTGTGCAAAAACGATGGGTGTCGTGAATCGGACCAGAGAATGACTTGCCGAAAATGTCACATGACTTGTCGTTCTAAGGATTGTGTTATTCGGCACAAAGAAAACGAAAAGATCAAATGTCAAAATGGCACCCTACAGGTCCCTCTGACCTCACAATGCGATAAATGGTGGAAATGTACAACGTCTTGCAAAGTATTGAACACGGTAGAAAGAAAACCGGAATTACAAGAACGTGATGAATACAAATGCGCAAGTTGTTTAAAATATGTCATGTTCGATCACAAGTGCAATTTAAGAGCGACGTCTTCTAGCAAGTGCGATTTGAGTTCTTTGATTTTGAATGTACACAAGATCAGATCTTACACTGTGCAAAGGGTTATTTCCGATCCCGATTGTTAAACATGTACACCACCAACCAAGTGTTTAAAATGCATGACTTGTAAAAACTGTTTGCAGACGTGGTGCGGTAAACCGACACACATACCTCATTTTGCCGTATCATAAACCGTTTGTAAGAAATGCATTGATAAACCATTGACTCCTAAATCAAAATGTAAATTTTGTTGGACTAGATGTGGTGTTTGCCGTGACCGTAAATTACCGCCCTGTACATTCTGTGGTTTCAGAGAAAAGTTGTTCTGTTGTCTGAATGTTCAATCTGACTTTGGATATTGGTTGCTTTCTGAACATTTTAAGAACTTCAAAGTGGTTGCACATAACATGAAAGGATACGATGGTTACTTTCTGTTAGATTATTTGATTGCAGAGTCTATACGGCAGCGAAAATCATTTACAACGGATCAAAAATCATGTATTTACAAGTCGGTATAGTATTAAATATCACAGCCATCGATAGTTTTAATTTTGTGGCCAATAAGTTATCGACCTTAGCAAGAATGTTTGGTTTAAAAGAGTTAAAAAGGGGATATTTTCCACATTTTTTAATGTTCAAAACTACCAAAATTTCATCGGACCTCATCTGGATCCTCACTTTTATGGAGTCGAGTTCATGGTTGTCAAAGAAAGACAAGAATTTTTAGAATGGTACGATACCATCAAACTAAGCATATTTGATTTCAAGCAAGAAATGCTAGAATACTCTAGAAGTGACGTCAGCATCCTTAGAGAGGCTTGCTTAAAATTCCGTGAATTGCTATGTAGTGTTACGGGCGTAGACTCCTTCAACTACGTAACAATAGCGTCCATCTGTATGGGAATATACAACACCAAATTTTTAGAGGAACTTTGGCGTGTCAAACTCAGAGACGGTATGGCGTGACGTATGACTTGTTCCATTTGCATTGGCTGAAATTGTTTGTTAATAGTTCCAATGCGAAGGAAATTTTTTCAATACTAAAAAAATCAAGAAAAATAAAACAAAACATTGTTTTATGTTTCAGTTTAAGTGTTTTAAATTAAATTAAAAGGAATAACTTGTGTTTTAACAAGTTTATTGAGTCATAACATGTAAAACGTGTGCACACTTTTTCATAACTCATTACATGCTTTATCAAGTGTGCACACCGTTTTTCATGTTATATATATATATATATATATATATATATATATATATATATATATATATATATATATATATATATATATATTCCAAAACAAAGTGGCTATGATCATTATAAATAAAAACAAATAAGTTTATTTTTTCTGGATTGTATAGTGTCTGGCGATACAGTGTATAAAATTAGCTAGAAATACATGATGGTTCACAGGGTCCTTGACTTTTAATAGCTGGTAGCTCAAATGAAAAGCTAATGGCCCTGAAATATGGAAGTCTGCGTGCCTCTTTAATTTTGCCGATTAAACCTCATATGAACTATACTGTATGAATTCAACGGTTGTGTCTTTGTTATATTGTCTGTAGTCTGTTGTACTAGTGTAAACAATTGATTCATTAACAGTAGATTTCTTATTATACTGAAACAAACTACCATGAATTTAGGCATCTTGAGGAAACTTCCATCTGATTTAGGAGAACCGCTGGTGAAACGAAGAAGTCAACTGGACTCGGAACTCTATGATGTTAGTGACCCGAGCAAAAAGTTAATAGCCTTGGACCATCGGGCCAGCAGTAATTTCGCACACTGTGGCGATTTTGAATGCAAATTAATTTAGGCAGCATGGATTCACCTGATATTACCAAAAATCTTGGTTCATGAATCACTGACAGTGAACATGCATTTTCCCAACCTCTGAGTTTTCTTTTAAAAAAGTTGCAAGTTCAGAAAGCATTGGCTCCTTTTATATATGTTTAAAAGACTTCTGTTTCCTATTTAAATTGTCTACAAAACGGGTCATCTTAAAGTTAAATATCATTATTAGAGTGCAACAAACAAAAACAAACTGACATTTAATTATAAAAATTATTTTATTTTAGTCATGTTTAACAAGTATTATTTATGTTAAAATATGTATAAATGATATATCTAAATCAACAACTTAACAATATTTCGATTAACAATATAAAATATATGACTCAAATACCTGTTAAAAGACTATTAACAATTAAATTACAGGTATTCAAATTAAGCCATCTTAAATCAAATTACCCGTGATTAAAACAATGGTTCCTTAACAAAAACAAAACAAGAGGCCCAAGATAGCCCTAATTTGCTCACCTGAGTTTAAATGTAACTGGTATGTCTTGATAATACCTGGTTAAGTCATAACATGTTGCCTCAATAGAAGTGGTTTCAGATAACAGTTATTTTTATTCTTTTGGTTTTTAGCTATATAGGTCACTGTGACCTACTTTTGGTAGCCAAAGTCACCAGAAACACAAATGAGAATGGCAATGGTTTAAAGGTGCTTTTGACTCATATGAATGAAATGTGACCAGTAGTGTCTGAGAAGAAGTCTTTTGATGGATGTATGGATGGATGGCAGAGTTCCTATCCATAACTAAAGCTCACATGAGGAATTTTCAGATCCGGATTTAGGACTTTACAGATTTGACACATTAATTAAAATATTTTTTAAAAAATTGTAAAATTCAACTGCAAATTATTTTTAAAAAATTGTTCAATTAATTTAAATAATGTCACATAACAATGATTTTGTAAAACAAAAAAAAAAAAAAACTAAAAAAAAAAAAAAAAAGAAAACAAAAAAAAAAAAAAAAAAAAAAAAATTCAAGGTTTTAGCTAAATCTACATATCAGTATCACATGTTTTTCAAAAATAATAATTCACTAAAAAGTAAAAATTCATAACATCTCTTTTTTATGCACCCTTTGTAAGTCATAAAATTCAGATATTAAAAAAAAAGAAAAAGAAATTAAAAATTAAAAAAAAAAAAAGAATAAAAAGAAAATGATTTTTGGAAAAAGAATTAACCTAAATTTATTAATATTGTAATTTTGGTAAAAAAGTACTATTTACAAAAATAAATGCAAAAACACGAAACCTAATTTTTCACAAAATTGTTGGAATTCACAAACTTGGTTTAAAAGATGCTTTAGATGCTAAATATTACATCAGATTTTATCTCAGTGAAGTGGTTTTGGAGAAGAAAATATTTTTAGGTTTTCAACTTTTTAGGTCAATGTAGCTATGGCAACCTAAAAAGTAAAAAATCATAAAATTTCTTCCATGCATCATTGCAAGTCATAAAAATTCAGAAAATTAAAAAAAAAAAAAAAAAAAAAAAAAAAAAAAAGTAGCTCCACTGGGATTTGAACCCTTGACCCTTGGGTTGCAGTATCACATGTATTTTTAAAAAAAAAAAAAAAAAAATTACACTAAAAATTCATAAAATCTCTTCCATGCACCATTGTAAGTCAAAAAATTCAGAAAATAAAAAACAATTTAAAAATTAAAAAAAAAAAAGTGGCCTCACTGGGATTTGAACCCTCGACCCTTAGGTTGCTAGAACTGAAAATGAAAAAGGCCGAAAAAAGCAACTTGTATTTAACAGAATTTCATGAAAATTGTCAAACATATGTTTCTTCACATAAGAAAATGATGTTTAGAAAAAGAGTTCACCTTCATTAATTCATTATTGTAATTTTTGTAAAAAAATACTATTTACAATATACAAAAAATAAACGCAAAAACGCGTAACCTAATTTTTTATGAAAATTATTGAAATTTACAAACTTGGTAAATAAGATGCCATAGATGCCAAATATCACATCAGATTTTATCTCAGTGAAGTGGTTTTGGAGAAAATTTTTTTAGCTATGTAGGTCATTGACAACCAAAAACACAAATCTGAAAGGCAATGTTCTATAGATGCTTTTGACCAAGTTCAAACAAAATGTGCCCAGAAGTTTCTGAGAAGAAGTCGTTTGAAGCAATTGTTGAATGGACAGACGGACGACGGATGGTCTGCCTCTATTGATACCAATAGATTACATGAGCACTTTGTGCTCAGGTGAGCTAAAAATGGCATTAATAAAATATATTATAATATTTTGTGGTTTTCTAATGATTTCACTGATAAGACAAAGATATTTCATGTAATTTGTTTAGATTATTAACCCTAATTTACAGGTATAATTTACTATTTAATTTGAGAAACTATTCATTCACTATTCAGTGCACTTGCACTCCAAAAGTTTCCACAATGCAATTATTACAGTATCTGTCACTTGAAAAAAAAGTTTTATTTTTGATAGAAATACTAAATCATGTTTTAAGATGGTTGTAATTCACAAAAGTCTGCATGTCCGAGATTTGCAAGTTCCGAATAAGATATTAATGTTGTTAATGACACAAGCACTTTTATTTCTCTGAAGCGTTGGGAAATTTGATGCAAAAATGCTCCGACTATTTTTTCAAAAACGAAAAAATTATAGGCTGAAAAAAAAAAATATTGCCTTCAGTCAAGTTCAGAGATATTATTTATTTCAGTCAAAGGGGCATAACTCCTAAAATCTTGCCCAAGATAATTACACAAGTATTTTAAATTTAAAAAGACATTATTCAATTCACAGTTTGCCATCTTGAGCAGTGAGAGGCAGTGTGCCCGGTAAGTAGACTACAGGCAGTACAGAAAGGCTTCAATAATCCGAAATATGCTAACATGGTAAAGGAGTAAGAGAAATGTGAAAAATCTGTGAATAGGAACTTTGTTCTCTTAAACCATTTTTTTTTAAAAAGTAATAATTACCTAATTAAACCCCAGAAGATTGAATAATTAACTCTCAATTAAAAATTTCAATAAAATAAAATCTGATAACAAGATGTACTACAGACTCATCAGTTTTGAATAAGGTACTGTTTTAGCAATCAGCACAAATGTGACACAGAAATATTTTGTTAAAAAAACACTTGAAATTTGCTTAAGATGAACAAAAATGATCTTTCATCTGATAACAATTTAATATGAAATTAATTAAATAAATTATTCTCTAAAAAATAATTAAATTCTGCTCGTAAAAGTTTAGTATTCATATTTTAAAAAAATTTCATCTTTCTTTAATAATAAACATCCTGTAGTGATCTTACATGTAAACCATTTGTAAAAGTATTTGGATCTGTTAATTCATGAGCATAAAAAGTAACGATTTTCTTGTCAGTGACCATAAGAAACCCATTGTCAGAGAAATGACCTCTGACCCCTTCTACATCCAACCACACAAATGGAGCTATGGCATTTGTAGTAATTCCAACATTCCACACAAGTCCTTTCTGAACAGGTTCAACAGTTGCAATCTGAAATATAAAAAAAATCACAAATTATCAAGGTGAACTAGGGTTAAAATAAATAATTATGGATAAAAATTAAAATTACAGAAATAAGGAAAGTGGCATATTGTTCCATGGTTTGAAAGTAATAGTTTTCTAAAAATCAGCACTTAATAGTCTGCAAAACCGAGTATAAATTTTTTTTATAACATTTGTGTTTTATATAATTTGTCACAGATACTTGGTGAATTAAGTATTTATACAATGAAATTTTCAGGTGTTCATCAGGCTAAAGCCTACGTGCGTGCGTGCGTCCGTCCGTTAACAGCAAAAACTCAGAAACTATTGGGCCAATTTTAACAAAACTTTGCAGGAATGACCCCTAGAAGAAGTAGATGAAAATTTGTACAATTGGTTTCCATGGCAACCAAAAGTAGGTCACAGCGATCTAGAATGCAAAAAACCTAAAATAAGCTTCTTCTCTGAAACCATAGGTTATATGCAAAATCTGATGTGACATTTAGCTTCTAGACACCCTTAAACATATAGGTTGTACATTTCGTGAAATTCTGTCTAAAACTAGGTTACGCGTTTTTAGCGTTTTTCTGTCATACTTCGTAAAAAGTGAAAATAAGGCTTATAATGAGATATCAACTTTGAAAATCTTTTTCTCTGAAACCATGAAGCCTTAAGCTTTCATATTTAGCAGTTGATATTAGCTTGAGCCTCTTAACCAAGTTTGTACAAATGGTGGCCCTTGGTCCATTTTTGGCCCCACCCCAGGGGTACATATATCTGCATATGCATATATGGCTTATAATGGAAAATTAACTTTGAAAATTTTCTTCTCTGAAACCATGAAGCTTTAAGCTTTCATATTTGGCAGTTAATATCAGCTTGAGGCCCTTTATCAAGTTTGTACAAATGGTGGCCCTCGGTCCATTTTCGGCCCCACCCCAGGGGTCCATATATCTGCATATGCATATATGGCTTATAATGATATCAACTTTGAAAATCTTCTTCTCTGAAACCATGAAGCTTTAGGCTTTCATATTTGGCAGTTAATATCAGCTTGAGGCCCTTTTCCAAGTTTGTACAAATGGTGGCCCCCGGTCCATTTTTGGCCCCACCCCAGGGGTCCATATATCTACATATGCATATATGGCTTATCGTGGAAAATAACTTTGAAAATCTTCTCTCTGAAACCATGAAGCCTTAAGCTTTCATATCTGGCAGTTAATATCATCTTGAGACCCTTTACCAAGTTTGTACAAATGGTGGCCCTCAGTCTATTTTCGGCCCCAACCCAGGGGGTCTATATATCTGCATATGCATATATGGCTTAAAATAAAATATCAACTTTGAAAATCTTCTTCTCTGAAATCATGAAGCCTTAAGCTTTCATATTTGGCAGTTAATATCAGCTTGAGCCCCTTTACCAAGTTTGTACAAATGGTGGCCCCTGGTCCATTTTTGGCCCCACCCCAGGGGTTCATATATCTTCATATGCATATATTGGAAATCAAGTTTAAAAATTTTCCTCTCTGAAACTGTAAGGCATAATGCTTTTATATTTGGCATTTAATATCAGCTCAAGTCCCCTTACCAGGTTTGTACAAATGGTGGCCCCTGGGCCATTTTTGGTCCCACCCCAAGGGCCAATATATCTACATATGCATATATGGGAAATCAAATTTAAAAATCTTCTTCTCTGAAACTGTAAGGCTCAAAGCTTTCACAATAAGCTCAAGTCCCTTTACCAGGTTTGTACAAATAAAGGCCTCTCGGCCATTTTTGGTCCCACCCAGGGGGGCATATATCTATATATACTTATATGGGAAGTCAAATTTAAAAATATTCTTTTCTGAAACTGTAAGGCCTACAGCTTTTATATTTAGCATTTTACATCAGCTCAAGTCCCTGTACCAAGTTTATATAAATGGAGGCACAAGAACCATTTTTGTCAGTTGAGCTCCACAGGCCCTTTTGGGCCTCTTGTTTTTAAATTTATTTCCATGAAATACTGTATAAGTATAATCGAGGGTCTCAGACATTTAGTGTCTATTAATATTGGCGCTGTCATGGTTTCCCCTTAGACAGGTGAGCTAAAATTAATGTTGAAGTGTACTAATATTGGGAGAAATAAATTAAACGCCAAAAGTGTCAATATTAATACACAGCCAAAATAAATACTTATACAATATTACTTGCTAATGCCAGCTCTTTTACTTTAAATTATTTAAAAATATAATGATCTTATTGAAAAAAAAAAAAAAAAAAAAAAAAAACCACTGTCATCATTTTTGCTTCATTCAAATAGAAACTTTTGTTACAAGTTCAACAGACAGTTTTATGAGAAATCTGGGATGATAAGTGCCCATCACAGATTTCCTTAGATAAAACTGCAAGATATTCAAACTTGCTGTATATCTTGTTCTGTCCGACATAAAACAAAATTTTATTACTTGTTGAAAAATACTTTCATTTGACAAAGAAATCAAATTTCAAGCTTTTAGAAATATAGAAAGCTGAATTGTTCACGTAATACATGTCCTATCATAAGATGGTTTCATCCTGCAGGGAACTAAAGTCCTATACATGCACCTGGTTATTTTAGCATCAAATCTAACATACTTATTTTGGTCATGGCTTTTACACTAGGATCCATGTTCATAACCAACCTTTGGTTTTAATAATGGAAATTTTCACCTTTATGATAAAATAGTGATTTATTTAGATCATGACATACCCAATACACCCTTGGACTAAAAAGATCATTTTAGGAAATCACTTAGTCATAGCTAATCACTCATCAGTGACTTATGCCTTGGCAAAATTTTCAAGAAATTATGAAACCTACATGTACTTGATTTTTAGATATGACATTTGATCAAGGTCAGGGCACAACCTCAGACAACAAAGGTTATTTTTGTGAATTTTTGAAAAATGTCTCCAAAGCAGCATTGAGCTATGAAGCAGACACAAATTTACATGGATTCCAACTGACAGAAGGCAGTTTGACAGATGGACAAACATACAGACAGACAAACAAAATACACAAACATTCATCCTTCCACACACACACACACACACACACACAATTATAGTCATACATATAGATGTACATACAAAGACAAAACAAAATACACACCATTCATTCATCCATTCATCCATCCACACACACACACACACACACACACACACACACACACACACACACACACAATTATAGTCATACATATAGATGTACATACAAAGACAAAACAAAATACACACCATTCATTCATCCATCCTCCATCCACACACACACACACACACACACACACACACACACACACACACACACATTTATAGCCATACATATAGATACACATGTACAGACAGACAGACATCCAGACACACAGTTTGCAGGATTATAAAGAAGAATGGTTTACAAATCACCTGTATCCCTGTTTTACTCAAACCAATGGCATCTTTGAATACTGTCAGTGGTAGCCATGCTACAGGTCCAGTGTTAATATCTCCCATGTGAAAATACAAGAAACAAATTTTATTCCTGATACAACCAGCCTCCTTCATCAGTTCATTAACGTTTTTCCGAAAAATAGACTCTGCTGTTGTACTAACCTAAGCAAAATAAGTACAAATAATATGTTCAATTAGAAATGAAAAACAGACTTCTGTGATTTTTTCTGTCAATCTCTACTGTAAGTTTGTATGCTTGCGTAATTTAAGATTGAAACAGTGATCACCCCATCATAGACCAGTATTAACTAGTTATTGACCAGTTATTAAATACTTATGAACCAGTGATTAACTAGTTATTGACCAGTTATTAAATACTTATGAACCAGTGATTAACTAGTTATGGACCAGTTATTAAATACTTATGAACCAGTGATTAACTAGTTATTGACCAGTTATTAAATACTTATGAACCAGTGATTAACTAGTTATTGACCAGTTATTAAATACTTATGAACCAGTGATTAACTAGTTATGGACCAGTTATTAAATACTTATGAACCAGTGATTAACTAGTTATTGACCAGTTATTAAATACTTATGAACCAGTGATTAACTAGTTATGGACCAGTTATTAAATACTTATGAACCAGTGATTAACTAGTTATTGACCAGTTATTAAATACTTATGAACCAGTGATTAACTAGTTATTGACCAGTTATTAAATACTTATGAACCAGTGATTAACTAGTTATGGACCAGTTATTAAAAAGTATTGGACCAGTAAAAAATTTAGACTAGTGCCTTAGTTGGGAACAAATAATTAACTAGTCATGGACCAGTGATGAACTAGTCAGTAAAGAGAAATTTACTAGTCATGGACCAGTGATGAACTAGTCAGTAACCAGTAATTAATTAGTCATGAACCAGTTTATTAACTAGTCATGGACCAGTAATTAACTAGTCATGGACCAGAGATGAACTAGTCAGTAACCAGTAATTAACAATAGTCATGGACAAGTGACAAACTAGTCATTTAATCAGTAATTAACTAGTCAGTAACCAGTGATGAACTAGTCATGAATCAGTAATTAACTAGTCATGGACCAGTGATTAACTAGTCAGTAACCAGTAATTAACAATAGTCATGGACCAGTGACGAACTAGTCATTAATCAGTAATTAACTAGTCAGTAACCAGTGATGAACTAGTCATGAATCAATAATTAACTAGTCATGGACCAGTGATGAACTAGTCAGTAAAGAGAAATTTACTAGTCATGGACCAGTGATGAACTAGTCAGTAACCAGTAAATAACTAGTCATGGACAAGTGATTAACTAGTCAGTAACTAGTACTTAACAAGTCATGGTCCAGTGATTAATTATTAAGTAACTGGTAATTAATTTTTCTTTGACCACTAATTACATGTACCTAGTAGGTAACCAGTAATTAACTGGTCATTGACCAGTAATTATCTAGTCAGTAACCATTAATTAACTATTAGCCAGTCAGTGACCAACTAGCCAATATAGTAATTAATTTGTCATTGACCAGTAATTATCTAATCAGTAACAAGTCATGAACCAGTTATATACTAGTCATGGACTAGTAATTATCTAGTCAGTAACCAGTAATTTACTAGTCAAGTACCAGTGATGAACTAGTCAGAAATCAGTAATTGATTTGTTTTTGACTGGTAATTATCTAGTCAGTAACCAGTAATTAATTTGTTTTGACCAGTAATTATCTAGTCAGTAACCAGTAATTAACTAGTCAACAGCCAGTGACCAAATAGTCAGTAAATAGTAATTAGTTTGTCATTGACCAGTAATTACCTAGTCAGTAACCAGTAATTAACCAGTCATTGACCAGTAATTATCTAGTCATTGACCAGTAATTAACTAGTCATCAGCCAGTAACCAACTAGTCAGTAAATAGTAATTAATTTGTCATTGACCAGTAATTATCTAATCAGTAACAAGTAATTAACTAGTCATGGACCAGTAATAAACTAGTCTTGGACTAGTAATTATCTAGTCAGTAACCAGTAATTTCCTAGTCAAGGACCAGTGATGAACTAGTCAGAACCCAGAAATTGATTTGTTTTGACTAGTAATTATCTAGTCAGTAACCAATAATTAATTTGCTTTGACTAGTAATTATCTAGTCAGTAACCAGTAATTAACTAGTTATGGACCAGTGATTAACTAGTTATGGACCAGTGATTAACTAGTTATGCAGTTTCTAACTAGTTATGGACTAGTGATTAACTAGTTATGCAGTGATTAACTAGTAAGGGACCAATTATAAACTTGTTATTGACCAGGTAATTATTAGTTATAAACCAGTGATGAACAAGTTGTAGATAAGTTATAAATAGTTGAGATACAAGTGATTAATTAGTCATGGGCCAGTTAATAACTAGTCATGGGCCAGCAAAAAAAAATTGTCATGGACCAGTAAATAACTAGTCATGGACAAGTGATAAACTAGTCACAACTTTCTGATAAGATATTCTTCAACTTTGACTAACAAGATACAGACAGGTGGTGATCTAGTCATGTGTAAGTGGACTTCAGCTGTAAGCATAAATTTTTCAATGTTTTGGTCCATGATTGAGATTTTCAAGATTTATACCTTATTATTTTACTTACTGTATAATTAATTTTCCATTCATGAAGAAATGCCATGTTATCCCAGGAGTACATTCTTATATACAATGTTCCTGAAGTTCCTTTTAACTGTTCCATCTCAACAACTTGGGATATAGCCTCATTTCTGGACTTATCAGGAAACATGCCTTTAAACATTTTCTGACTTGATAAATTATGATGAAATGACAGTTTATGAGTGACAGGATGACGAACTTCAGACACAGGAACTCCATCTATACACAGGAAGACATCAACAAAATCACCATCAAGATACGGAGAAATTAGAACTGGGGCAAAGAAATGTTTGGCATAGTAATGAAGCATCTTCCATTTCCCGCTATATTCTAAAATTAAAGAATGTTCCTATAATAGACTAAAGTATATAATAGACTATAGTATCTTCAAGATAAAAAAGCTAAAATAAGGTCCTGATAAAAAAGCATGTACACAATAATCTGATCTCTTCATCTTAAGTATATATATATATATATATATATATATATATATATACAGTTGAACCTGCCTTAAAGGTCACCTCTCTATTAGTGTCACATGCTTATAAAGACCAATAAAATTCTATACCAGCTGTTCTTTATTTATATTATTTGAACTTGTATATAAAGGCCACCTGTCCATAAAGGCCACTTTTACTGATTCCCATGGATGGCCTTTATAGACAGGTTTGACTGTATATATATATATGTATATCAACACAAGGGCTTTGGGGGTTAAGTTGGGTAAATGGGTTTTTTAACCTAGGTGGAGAAAAGTATTATTAACCACAAATACATGTATCCTATTGTTTATATACAATGTTTAGCACTGTCAACATAACACTAATTGTACGATAGCCAAACCATGATTTTAAATGAACAAATCTATTTCATTTTCTTGTCTGAATGATATGAAATCCTAAATTAAGTATACTTTTGAAACAAAAATATCTGTGGGGTAAAGATTCCATGGTTTGTGCTCCCACTTAAGTGGATTTTCTGTATAAAACAAAAGCTAAAGTTCATACCTATCGAGGCCCATGTAGGAGCCTGCCATATATCATTTAACTGCCAATACATGGCACCCATTGTGTTTCCTCTCCCTGAGCTTTCTATAATGTTCTGCCATCTTCTGTAATGTTCTGTTTCAGTTTTCATAGCAACAGCTTGGTCTATCTATAAAACAACAACAAAACAAGTTTTATTATAGTCATATAACCTACAATACCATGCATTTAAATCATTTACTTATTAAAGCTGCATTAAGTTTTCCAAAGAAAAAAAATAAAAGGGTGCTAATCTAATAAATGATGATCCTAATGAACAATGTAACAGTTGGTTCAACGATAAAAGCTCGAATAAATATAGAAATTACAGTATTTACCCAGCGAGATGCAGCATTTCGGATCTTATATTAGAACATGGTTACGTCTTCAAAACCCGGGTCATTTAAACACAACTTTCAAAATGTTGAAATACGATAAATTAAACACAGAACTTCGTTGAATTTGTCATTTGTGACTTAGTAAGGGAAAAATAACACCATTTCAAATACATCTGGATATTAATGAAGGACAATTAATGCAGTATGTCATGTTTCACTTTCGATTCTAGGCTTTTCTGTACATCTGTGCGCATGCTCCAAGCTCATAATTACCATCGTAGAACACTGACCAACCGGTCAGAGGATTCCGTTTATTTACAGCTAAAAGAAATGAAATTTTAGGAAATGAATGTCACGGATCGTGGTTAGAAGATATCTACTTTAAAAAAAATATATTTTTAGAAAATCAAAAAAAATTCAAAAATTTGGTAAACTTAATGCAGCTTTAACATTTTCCCTAAACATATGCTTTGTCAATTTTTTTTTTTCACTAGCAGATCTTGCTGACCTTTTTTACAATTACATGATTCCAGAAATAACAGACACGTTCAAGTGGAAGAATTGCTCAATGCCATCTATTTCCTATCTGTAAATGATCCCTTCTTTTGAGTTGGAGCAGGTAAAGGATCATTGGCTTATAATTTTTTTTGTACTGAATTCTTCAGTCTATCTCCTGCATTAGGACTCAAGAACCTCTCATACACTTAAATCTTGACTAAATATCTACTATCTGAGTCATTGTCTAAAGAAATTTGTAATAGTGTCTTACGCTTAATTTTCATTGAAAATCAAATTAACTTGAATTGAGTCTGTGCAGAATAAAAAGGTTACTGTAAACATAATTTTAGCATGTACATATTATAGTGCAATTTACATTTTGGACTAACTCTTGTGTATTCAAATTAGGCAAAACATCTTTTGAGAAACAGACTATAAGTCAAAAATGTTTCAAGGTTGTATTTAAATTAGCACTACTATCCTAGTGCCAATATTGCTAAAATTAATACACTGCTAAAATTAGTGCATTATGACATGTGAAAGTACCGAAATTCTGTAAAAAAATGTGTAAAATGTATGTGAATTGAGCTTAAACTTGCAATATATGTGAAATTTTTCATGTGATATTCACCTGGAACAAAATTTCCATCTGTAGGCAAAGACAAGAATAAATTCTTTCTGTAAAGATAAGTCATTTAGGCCAATACAAGATGGTGTAAATGAAAATTCTTTCTGTCAGGAAAATTTCCTGAGTCAAATTAAACTAAAACAAAAACAATAATAAACTAGAGATTGTAACTGGGATACCAGTTACGTATGATTCCCCACCATCAATAATCTATATATTGTCTAAAATATACACCTGCTGATGGACTGATCTTGAGATGGATCGATAGTATGTTTTTTGTTAAAAGAAACCAATTGAATCTGCATGTTTAAATTTATAATTCGAAATGTATGTAAATTTTACAAGTTCAATAGATCAGAATCATGCGTTCTGTCTTCTAACATAGACCCTATCCATTAATTTGGCAATTACAATTAGCTGGTGTATTTTGATTGGACAAGTATTCAACTTTGATTGATAGCAAATCTATTTCACGAACTGTGAGGTGTTTAACCAACAAATTTGATTGACGTGTGTCATGTCTGTAAAGTAGCCATAATCTACATATTTGATTTAATGGATAATTGACAAAGAGATTAAAGCAATTATACATATCGAAACATGTAATAATGCTATTGAATTTGTTTACAATTGTTTGAATAGGAATTTAATCCTGTAAAATTGCCTTAAGAAATGAAATAAAGTATGCCATAAGATAGTGTTTCTTGACTGAGGGTGGGTGTTAAGAATTCTGGCTTCCCACCCCTACCCTCTCTTGAAAATGATTTCCTGGAGGTTTTTATCACTCTTTTCAAAAGTCCATAATGAACAAGAAAATATACAGATGAGTGGAAGGGATTTTAACTACATGTATTTAAAAGCTATACATGTACATATCACTACCCACAGTGGGAAATGACCTTAGATGCCCTTTATTAATATCACTCTATTCAACTTTTCATAAGGAACCAGAAAATACATAAATAAGGGGTGGGGATTTCAATAGTTTAAAATTAACTTAGCACCACCCAGCCTTACCCTTCAGTGGGAAAGGACCTAAGGTGTCTTTGATTAGTGTCATTCTTTTCATTTTATCATTAGGAACCAGAAAATATATACTTTAGGGGTGGGGATCTCAACAGTTTAAAAGTTATGACAAAGCCCTATATATGGTTTTATAGCACACTGCAAAGTGTTTAAGGAAAAATTGGTGATTTTTGTTTTTAAGACCCCATCTTCCTGTCCCTCCCCCAATAAATACACATGGATGTAAAAACTTTAATGGTGCAGGAACCTATCCTAAAATTTTTGAACGAGATTGAATGATGCGTTTAACTTGTTTGGCAGTGCTGATAAAAATTTGATATATTTTTAACAATTTAATACATAGTATCTGAGAATTTATTAAGAACAAATTCTGTATGTGAGAAAGAGGTTAGTCACTTAATTAACATGTAGTTCATTAACATTCAATCATTTTTGTTTAGTGCTTAACTTTATACATTAATTCAGATTACCCATTTTTATCGGGCGCTCATATATCTGAGAAACTGAAGAAGAAAGAAGAAGATTCTGTAAGAGTTATCTCTCTTTGTACGTATTGGACAGAAAGATGTTTGGTATTAAATTATGCAATTTACACGCACCGACCGCTGAGCCGTCGAGATAGCAAAAAATTGGATCATTTAACAATATCTACCAATGATAGCAGATTGTTGGTACCAAATTTCATCGAAACCCATCATACCGTTTCCGAGTTCTGCACCGGACAATTTTAAGGAAAAATAAAAAATTATAATAATAATAATAATAAGAAGAAGAAGAAACAGAACGAAAACAATATGATTCCCCACCTTTGGGTGGGGAATCATAAAAAATTATGTAAGGTAAATTCCCTCTGTAAAGGAAAACACATACATGCACACAACACAAAAACTTACACAACACACACACATATACACACACCCACACACTTGAAGAAAGAAGATTTATATACTACCTGTGTTGCATATATAAGATCTTTAAATCTCTGTTTTCTGTCAGGTGAGTTTGGTACATTTAGATACATAATCATCTCTGCTAACAGTTCTATATTACCTGTAAAACAACATTGTAAAAGAAAAAAAACCTTTTTAACTTTTTTATAAATTATTATTACCTGTTATCAAAATTAACAATATATTGTAACATACAATGTGTATTGAAAATACCTGGCTTACCAACCTTATGTGACCTTGAATCTTTTTAAAAGTTGAGTTGTCTCTGATGCCATACCTTAAATTTTAGGAGAAGAGTTCTTGATGTTAAAACTAATATTTGTACCAAGTAAAGTGTTCCTGTTGCCAAAAATTACACAAGGTGAAGTAAAAATTCTACCAACCAAACTGTTCTTGATTTCCTGATGCCAATACTGTGGCATGTATACCAGCTAAACTATCTCTGATGCCAATACTGTGAAATGTATACCAGACAAACCGTCTCCGATACCAACACTGTGAAATTTATACCAGCTAAACTGTCTCTGATGCCAATACTATGAAATGTACACCAGCCAAGCTGCCCCTAATGCCAATACTGTGAAATGTAAACCAGCCAAGCTGCCCCTAATGCCAATACTGTAAAATGTAAACCAGCCAAACTGCCCCTAATGCCAATACTGTGAAATGTATACCAGCTAAACTGACCCTGATGCCAATACTGTGAAATTTACACCAGCCAAACTGCCCCTAATGCCAATACTGTGAAATGTACACCAGCCAAACTGCCCTGATGCAAATCTGCCCCGCAACTGCAAACGTGAAAATTTCTAGGGTTTCACCTAATGCTTGTGACAAGGTATAAAATATTCATTGTTATTACCTAATCTTCTATATAATTCATAAAGTATTAGCTGTATTTAAGTTTTTTTTAAATTTCCTCTTGACAAGCATAAAATAATTCATAAACTGTTTCATGGCAGATGGAAATGTTTCATTTGCAAAATGAATGTACAAAAAATAGTCTTTCTAGGTCATGTTATAAGCGTTAAACTAGCTATGACTGTACCAGATGACAGTGTAAACAATGTCTTGCTTTGAAAAGATGTCCAATGCGATATAAAGTATTCTGTGGCAAAATTGATACTCTCTTTGCATGCAAAATGTGATATATCAAACAAGGTCACTGCTTAGTTACTAGAAATCTAACCATTTATGGTTGTCTTTGAAACTGTAAAATCTATTGCTGCATGGTATCAAAGATAAACTGTGGAACTAATGTCCAAGTGTGACAATTTGACAGGTCATATCTGATATCAAGGGTATGCTTGGACACAAAACTCTTTATTCAATCATTTAATAAATCATTTATTTTCATACCCATTGGATGATGCTGTCTATAATCATTCATATCAGACCAATAATCCAAATCCTCTGGGGCGTACACTTCCTCTAGCGACTTGTACGATGGATACGACTGAAGTCCATATTCAGATGCCATTCGAGGTATTCTATATACAGAGTTATCAAAAAATGGGTCTAAATATCTGTAATCATGAACTAAATTGAGAAAATAAAAATATATCAAAAATGTGAAAATTCATTAAAACAAACTTAAAACAAGAGGCCCAAAGGGCATGTGATGATCACAAACTAATCTAGTTTTCAAAAATCAGACAAACTTTTCACACTGGGATCTGTTTGATAGGGATTCGAACCTAGCCATAGAGAGGAACTGTTAAGCTTGAAATTTAAACAACTTGGCCACCAAGGCCCCAAACATGTAAAGGACTCTATATGAGTAATCATTATTTTGTTATTTGTCGTTTTTATATATTTCTGACAAATTACAAGTAAACTGATAGAAAAGGCAAAATTACGTTTCAGGGGAAACAACTCCTACTTGAAAAAGTATCGTGCTCTAAGGGTCTGTTGTTATGTTAATCATCTTTTTGTAACTATCTCTAACAGTTCTCAAACAAAAAACAAACAAAAATTTCCAAATAAATAAAGTAAAGCAAATAAATAAATGGAAATTTAAAAATTAAAATAACATGTGAATTTCCAAAAATAAATGGTTAATCTTTACCATTTCAAAGTGACCACAGTTTCTGAACATATGTATTTTAAATTTCATTTGTTGTTTCATCAATTTTTATGCATTTTAATCATTCTTTGTCAGCATTCATAGTTTTAGAATTTTGTTTTAGTTTTTACTGTTATATTCAGACATGTGAATTTTTTTCTGTATTATTTACTGTGTGCAGCATTTGTTTATATCTGGACAGAGATTTGGTCAGAACCAAAGCATCACAAGTTTTACTAATCTAAGACTTTAGAATCAGGAACTGAAGAGTAATAATAATACCTTGTTTTGCGGATGTATTCATTCCTTGCCAATTCGGATATTAGTATCGACCTGAATCATGTGACCATCCTCTAATTTAGGGCATAACAAAAATATCAACAATTATAGAGTGCATGGTGATAGGAAAGGATTGCAATTTTAACTGTTTTACATATATATATTCTAGCTTATATCTGTATCAAGTAATTTAATTGTTTTAATTAATAGATTAAATGACATCTCAAGATCTAAATTAGAGTTTATAAAGATTTCTTGGTTATTTTAGTCAGGAACAATAATAAGAAACTTCTTACTAGGGGAAAATAAAAATAGAATAAACGTCTTTAACTATCTTTAGACTGCTTGACTTTAATTTTTTTGAATTGTTTTATCTTATATTACACAAAATATGCAAAAATAAATCTTATAAATGATGAAAATCTTAAATTTCTGTCACTTGGATTCACTGTGCAGCCAATCACAACAGCAAAGTTTTCGGTGATTTTTTAAATTGAATAAAATAAATTTATAAAGTTTTTAATAGTCTCTATGATTAAAAAACACAAAAGAGTCTAAAATGACATTTTTGTTCAAAAACTTCTCAATTCATCATCAAAAACGAGACCTATCAGTTCATTGTATATCTGTTTATAAACAAGGTGGTAAAAAAGTGCCCTAAATTCAGTCACGTGGTGGTAACCTTGACCTTTAAACATATGACCTTGAACCATAAATTAAAATGATTGTCATGTCAATACCTACAATATTCTAATATACATGCCTATACAAAAATTTAATAGTTTTCAAGATAATTAGCAATTTAAGTCTTCTTTTGCAGCTGTGACCTTGACCTTTTGAACAAATGACCTTGAACCATAAATCAAAATGATCGTCATGTCAATGCCTACAATATTCTAATATACATGCCTATACATTAAGTTAATAGTTTTCAAGTTAATTAGCAATTTAAGTATTTTTTTGCAGCTGTGACCTTGACCTTTGAACATATGACCTTGAACCATATATCAAAATGATCGTCATCACAATACCTATAATATTCTAATATACATGCCTATACAAAAAAGTTAATAGATTTTAAGATAATTAGCAATTTAAGTCTTCTTTGGCAGCTGTAACCTTGACCTTTTGAGCATATGACCTTGAACCATAAATCAAAATGATCGTCATGTCAATGCCTACAATATTCTAAAATATATGCCTATACAAAAAAGTAAATAGTTTTCAAGATAATTAGCAATTTAATTCTTATGCAGCTGTGACCTTGATCTTTGAACATATGACCTTGTACCATATATCAAAATGACTGTCATGTCAATACCTACAATATTCTAATATACATGCCTATACATTAAGTTAATAGTTTTCAAGATAATTAGCAATTTAAGTCTTCTTTTGCAGCTGTGACATTGACCTTTGAACATATGACCTTGAACCATATATCAAAATGATCGTCATGTCAATACCTACAATATTCTTATATACATACCTATACAAAAAGTTAATATTTTTCAAGATAATTAGCAATTTATGTCTTCTTTGGCAGCTGTAACCTTGACCTGTGATCATATGACCTTGAACCATATATCAAAATGATCATTGTCACAATACCTACAATATTCTAATATATATATATATATATATGCCTATACAAAAAGATTAAAGTTTTCAAGCTAATGCACAATTTTAGTATTTATAAGCCAAAGATAACATTTCAGGGGCAACGTTTTCAGGGTCAATGTTTTGATTTTATATATTTTATAATATTTGCAAGAAAATTGCCTAAAACTGCATAAATCACAAATTAGGTCATGACCTTGATTTGTGACCTTGACCCTTTTTTAAAGGTCATTTCAAGAAAAAGTCAAAACTGAAAACCTCATGTTATTATCTGTTCAAATAGTCAAGTTATAACAACTTGAAGCCATTTTACGAAGTTATTAAAATTAAACGCAAAAACGCATAACCCTTTTTTCGACCAAATTTCATGAAATGAACAAACTACAGGCTTAAGACCCTAGAGAAGCCAAATATCACATTAGATTTTTTCTCCCATTATCGTTTCAGAGAAGAGGATTTTTTAAATATTTTTGGACCTCTAGGTTACCTTGACCTAGTTTTGACAGCCATGGCAACACCATGAACAAATCTGAATTGCACCAGCCCATATATGCTTCTGACCAAGTATCATTGAAATCTGTCCAGCAGTTTTGGAGGAGGTCGAAAATAGGTGTTTACGACGCACGCACACACACACACGCACGCACATACACACGCCGCGCCATGCCATAAGCTCACATGACCTTTCGGTCAGGTGAGCTAAAAATGACTGAAATTGGTTTTAAGATATTTAGGATTCATACCATTATTATGTGCAGTCAATCACTCTAGCACATTTGCTAAAGATACTTACTACCAACCTTTAACTCACTCCAGGGCAATTTGCTAAAGATACTCACTATCACCATATAGCTCACTCCATGGCATTTTTGCAACCCAATTTTCAAGAAGAGATTCTGCTCCATTTGATGGACTTGATGATATAAATGGTCGACTAGTGTCCTCTTTACTAACTATAACACTTATTACATCTTTATATAACTTGATGTAATCATTGTAATAAAGAGTAAAATTAACATCAGTGTTATACCTGAAAAAAGAAAATGTGAAATAACATCAGTTTTTTACCTGAACAAAAGTTGTGTTCAGTAATTGTGTTTTACGTACCATTCAATATTCTTTAACTTATATCAAGGTGGTCAGTTCTGGGAAATCAGAGGAAACCAAAGATAGATAACTATTTCATTATTAATATTCTCTTGTCCTTTGAACCTACATGTATGTTTGTCATCAAACTTGCAGTAAAGTAGCTTCATGCTCTGACAAAGTATTATAGCCTTATCTGAGATCATGACTATCTTCATATATACTAAATATAAATTAAGAAATCTTTTTTTCATGTTTTTTGTTGTTTTTTTTTTTCTTTCTTTTTTTTTTTTTTTTTAGAAAATTGAAATTTGAAAATTCAGAGATTAAGTATTGACTTATAGTAATTTCTTTTTTAAATTTCAAAATTTGTTTAATAAAATGCATACCTACTATCACTGCTGGTTTTGTCTACCAATTATAAGTTCTATAAATTTTTCATAAATCATTTTAATAGGGCCATAACTCATGGAAAAATTAGCAAACAAACTCTGGTTAAATAATGGATATCTCCTACCAATGTTAATGTTTTGCATAAAAATTTGTAAAATTGTGTTTCAAAGGTTTGGATAATATCTCCAGGCAAGAATTGAGATTGATAGATGGATGGAGGTAAGATTGACTGAAAATTCAAGTTTTATATCCCCTTTTCTTTGTAAGGAGGGGGATTTATAGATTCCTCCTAGTGTGAGATAGATATCCCTGAGGATGAATTTTTATCAGTGTTGGAATTATCTCTTTTTTTACACTGTCATCAATATAGGAATCTTTTTCTTACTTACTTCCAACATATTAACACTATTTGTAAACATATATTTGCATTAAATGTTCCAAATTCACTGTCATGATCTGTATCGCTTGAAAATGACATGATCAAATTTTTCTTGGCTTTCTGGCATGAAAAGATTATGATGTCATCAATTTAGTTGGTGTATATTATATGAATGTAAATTAATGGATGGGAAAAGTAATCTCACTCTAGGGTGTAATAGAGAAATCTGGAATGGCACAGACAATTATGTCCCTTGGTGGAATAAAAACTTACCAGCTCTGCCTTAAGGCTTTCTCATTCTCGTTGTTTCCACTCCATACAATAATGGAAGGATGATATTTAAGTCTTCTTACCTAAAATTACAAACTGATTCTGTCTTAAATACAAAAAATATTATTATTATATGTTCTCAATAACTGCCACATAAGTGGAAGGTCGTGGGTTCGAACCCCAGCCAGGTCTGACCCAAGACTTGAAAGTGGGTAGTGACTGTTCTTTTGCCAAGCACTCGGCATTACGAAATGAAAGTCACTGTTCTTTCAGATGGGAACTTAAAATAAAAAAGGTCCTGTGTCATGGCAGGCATGGCGCGATAAAGAACCCTGCTGTATAATGCCATCAGTGCAACACACAGGCAAAATTGCCTATAGCTGGCGACATCTCAATGTAAGTGAAATACTCTTGACTGGGACGTTAAACACCATTGCTCAACTCAAATCAATAACTGCCACAGTGCTCTAAATTGGGGCTTAAAAAACAGTCACCTTTATTGGCATTATTACATAACTTTTAGTGACGGAAAAATTGTACAGAAAAACCAGTTATATATGTCTTATTTCCAAATTTACTTTATATGTTTCAAATTTAAACAAAATGGGTACATAAATAAACCATTTTTTTCAAAAATACATTTTTTGCATATAATAATTGCACAAACAAAAATGTAAAGAAGGACGTCAAATATCCCTAACATACAAATGTCTAAAAATTTGTAAATAAACAAACATGTTATGGCAATTTATATGTTTTTGTTTTAACATTAACAGGAGCCATTTTTCAATTTGGACAGACATGTCAGATACAATATTAAACCTTTACTGACCATGGACCTTCCACGCTGAATTTCTTTTCAATTGGCCATGCATGTACTTTTAATGAAGAAGATTTTGAAGTAATTAGACAAAAAATACACCTTATTTGCATATTTATAATTATTGCAAAAAGGATAAATTGTACAGACTGAGATTCAACTAAATATATGTTTGTTTGATGCCTGGCATCTACTTTCTATGTTTCAAATTTGAATAAAATCTGTAAATAAATGAATCCTTATGGCCATGTCAGATATAAATTAAAATCTTTACAGCCCAAGGACTTTGGAAAAATTCCATACCAAACTTTCTCTAAATTAGCCAATTACATTCAGAGAAAAAGATTTGCATATTACATATTAATTGCAAAAACAAAAATTGTACACAGAAATCTTGTTACATATATTTTTATCTTCCAACATCTACTTTCTATGTGTTAAATTTTAACAAAATGGTACATAAATGAACGTGTAAAGGAATTTACATGTCAATGTTTTTTATTTATAGTAATGGCAGCCATATTGGACGAAAATATCACATGACATTTTCAATCTTTATAAACTCCCATACCGAAGTTCATTTGAATTGGGCTTCTACATGGTTTCAAATGAGAAGACTTAAGTTTACAGATGCATGAAGGCCTTGTCAAGTAAGCTCAAAATGGCTGGGTTAGTAAACAAATTTGCTTACCCCTAACAATATGGGACTTAAAAAAGATATACATACATTATGGATGATTTCCTGCTTAACACTGTCTAAAAACGGCTGATCAACTGGATACATGGCACACGCAAACATAAAATCTTGCCAAATCATTATTCCTAATTCATCTGCCTTCTGATAAAAATAATCTGACTCGTATATCTGAAGACAACAATAAACTGCAGAATTATTGATATGTCAAGCTTGTACAATCGACATAAATCTCAAATTTTCTGATTTTTAAATGTAATTTTAACTATAACTAATGACCATTTCAGTAAAATAGACATTTTGCAACTATAATACATGTATATCATATTTTATAATTTGGAGCTGTATTGCTTTGGTAAGTCAGTATCTATATGTTCATTGTTTAAATTTTTTGTTTAAGCAAAATATCCAAATGTATCATTATGCAATTATTTGGATAAATGTCGTTCAAAGTCTTTCTATCTATAAAATGCAACCCTGACCTCCAGTATACTGTTGTGTGCAATATGAATGCTAATTATGATTTTTCTAACTAAATTTAAAATTTACAACAGCAAAATTAAAAAAAAAAAATTAAAAGAGAGAGAGAGAGAGAGAGAGAGAGAGAGAGAGAGAGAGAGAGAGAAACTTATATAAGTATAAATATGTAAGTCAAAATTAAGAACTCAAGGAGATGACCAAATAAGAAGCTTGTGACACCAAAAAAAAAGATGTTGATGACTGACATATGACTATATAGGTAATAAATATCATCTAAGACTGGTGATGTCTAAATATAGTGTATATTTATACAAAAGTTCCAAGATGACTGGTTGTTTTCTTAAAGCTGCATTAAGTTTTCCAAAGAAAAAATTAAAATGGTGCTAATCTAATTAATAATGTTGCTAATAAACAATCTAACATTTGGCTCAACGATAAAAGCTGGAATAAATACAGAAATTACAGTATTTACCCAGCAAGATGCAGCATTTGGGATCTAATATAAGAACATGGTTACGTCATCAAAACCCGGGTTATTTAAACACAACTTTCAAAACAGTGAAATACGTTAAATTAAACATAGAACTTCGTTGAATTTGTCATTAGTGACTTAATAAGGGATACATAACACCATTTCAAATACAACTGGATATTAAAGAAGGACAATTAATGCAATTTGTCTTGATTCACCTTCAATTCTAGGGTTTTTCATACATCCGAGCGCATGCTCCAAGCTCATAATTACCATCGTAACCAAACAGTCAGAGGATTCTGTTTATTTACAGCTAAAAGAAATGAAATTATAGAAAATGAATGTCACGGATTGTGGTTAGAGGATATCTATTTTTAAAAAAATATATTTTTAGAAAATCAAAAAAATTTCAGAAAATTGAAAAACTTAATGCAGCTTTAAATGATAAGGTGTTTTAATTCACAGTTGCAGAAACATTCATCTTAGCAAATGGGATAAACTGATGGGGATGGAAAAACATCATTCCATCATTTTCTAGAAAATTCCAAACATATAAATTTTACAGCATTACAAGTTTGATAAAGAGTTAAAACTGTCCAAGTGTGCACTTGGTTTTATGTATATATGGTCAGGTACGTGGCACTACGTGTACACACCCCCCTTTCCCTACAAACACACATCTGAAATTTTACCCTTCACTTACATATTCAGTGGACAAGAACAAAATTAAATCAAAGTTAACCATTAGTTAACCAAAGTTAAACCTGAGGTAACCAAAGTTAACCATTAGTTAACCAAGTTAGCCCTGAGGTAACCAAAATTAACCATTAGTTAACCAAAGTTTAACCTGAGGTAACCAAAGATAACCCTGAGGTAACCCAAAATCTGTCTCCACTGTCTCTACAAACTTCTGACTGAACTGAACCCTATAAAGACCAAACATCTAATGGAACTTATTATTAAAAACGACGGTGGAATGGTTACACTGTTACTAGGTCATGTTACAGAAGAACTTTAAGAGGCAACAAGCATTCCATTTAGAAAAAGTACAATGCTTCCTGGTTCAGTTACAGAATAAGTTTAAGAGACAACTAGCAAGCATTCCATTTACAAATGCTACACTGTTACTAGGTCAAGTTATGTTTAAATTTTAAGAAGTAGCAAGCATTCCATTTTGAAAAAATTCAATGCTTCCTTAAGTTATGGAATAAGTTTTAGAGGCAACTACTAATTAAGCATTCTATTAAGAAATGCTTACCAGGTCATATAACAGAAGAATGTTTTGACACAACAAACATTTCATTCAATTTTCTTAAGGTAGAGTTGAAACAGACTTTTGGTTTAATTTGGTAATTATTAGGGATTAGTAATTTATAATTTTTAAGGATTAGTACTGAAAGAATTAGGGTACAGTTCGGACAGGTTTTTGGTTTACTAAGAAAAAGTTAGAGTTTGGTTAGCAAAGGAATCATATTAAAAGGATTAAGTTTGCTAAGGGATAGAGTTGAGAGTTTTAGTTAGATGAGAAAGATTTAGCTTTAGGTTAGTTCAAAGTTTAGTACTGACAGGTTGAGACAGGTTTTGGTTAACTCAGGGATAAGTATTGACAGAGGTTAGTTAACAGATTGAATCAGGTTTTGGTTAACTCAAGGATTAGTACTGACAGAGGTTGGTTAACAGATTGAGACAGGTTTCGGTTAAATCAGGGATAAGTATTGACAGAGGTTGGTTAACAGATTGAGACAGGTTTTGGTTAACTCAAGGATTAATACTGACAGAGGTTGGTTATCAAGTTGGGACAGATTTTGATTTACCCAGGGATTAGTATTGACAGAGGTTGGTTAACAGGTTCGGTCGGGTTTTGGTTAACTCAGGGATTAGTATTGACAGAGGTTGGTTAACAGATTGAGAAAGGTTTTGGTTAACTCAAGGATTAATACTGACAGATGTTGGTTAACAAGTAGGGCAGATTTTGGTTTACCCAGGGATTAGTATTGACAGAGGTTGGTTAACAGGTTGGGACAGGTTTTGGTTAAATAAGGGATTAGTATTGACAGAGGTTAGTTAACAGATTGAGACAGGTAATGGTTAACTCAAGGATTAATACTGACAGAGGTTGGTTAACAGTTTGGGACAGATTTTGGTTTACCCAGGGATTAGTATCGACAGAAGTTGGTTAACAGATTGAGACAGGTTTTGGTTACTTCAGGGATTAGTATTGACAGAGGTTAGTTAACAGATTGAGACAGGTTTTGGTTAACTCAAGGATTAATACTGACAGAGGTTGGTTAACAAGTGTGGATAGATTTTGATTTACCCAGGGATTAATATTGACAGAGGTTAGTTAACAGATTGAGACAGGTTTTGGTTAACTCAAGAATAAGTACCGACAGAGGTTGGTTAACAGATTGAGACAGGTATCGGTTACATCAGGGATAAGTATTGACAGAGGTTAGTCAACAGATTGAGACAGGTTTCGGTTAAATCAGGGATTAGTATTGACAGAGGTTGGTTAACAGATTGAGACAGGTTTTGGTTAACTCAAGGATTAATACTGACAAAGGTTGGTTAACAAGTGTGGATAGATTTTGGTTTACCCAGGGATTAGTATTGACAGAGGTTGGTTAATAACAGGTTGGGACAGGTTTTGGTTAACTCAGGGATTAGTACTGACAGAGGTTGGTTAACAGGTTCGAGCAGGTTTTGGTTAACTCAGGGATTAGTATTGACAGAGGTTAGTTAACAGATTGAGACAGGTTTTGGTTAACTCAAGGATTAGTATTGACAGAGGTTGGTTAACAGATTGAGACAGGTTTTGGTTTACCCAAGGATTAGTATTGACCGAGGTTAGATAACAGATTGAGACAGGTTTTGGTTAAATCAGGGATTAGTATTGACAGAGGTTGGTTAACAGATTGAGACAGGTTTTGGTTAACTCAAGGATTAATACTGACAGGGGTTGTTTAACAAGTTGGGACAGATTTTGATTTACCCAGGGATTAGTATTGACAGAAGTTGCTTAACAGGTTCGGTCAGGTTTTGGTTAACTCAGGGATTAGTATTGACAGAGGTTGGTTAACAGGTTGGGACAGGTTCCGGTTAACTCAGGGATTAGTATTGACAGAGGTTGGTTAACAGATTGAGACAGGTTTTGGTTAACTCAAGGATTAGTACCGACAGAGGTTAGTTAACAGATTGAGACAGGTTTCTGTTAAATCAGGGATTAGTATTGACAGAGGTTGGTTAACAGATTGAGACAGGTTTTGGTTAACTCAAGGATTAATACTGACAGAGGTTGGTTATCAAGTTGGGACAGATTTTGATTTACCCAGGGATTAGTATTGACAGAAGTTGGTTAACAGGTTGGGACAGGTTTTGGTTAACTCAGGGATTAGTACTGAAAGAGGTTGGTTAACAGGTTCGAGCAGGTTTTGGTTAACTCAGGGATTAGTATTGACAGAGGTTAGTTAACAGATTGAGACAGGTTTTGGTTAACTCAAGGATTAATACTGACAGAGGTTGGTTAACAAGTGTGGATAGATTTTGGTTTACCAAGGGATTAGTATTGACAGAGGTTAGTTAACAGATTGAGACAGGTTTTGGTTAGCTCAAGGATTAGTACCGACAGAGGTTAGTTAACAGATTGAGACAGGTTTCGGTTAAATCAGGGATTAGTATTGACAGAGGTTGGTTAACAGATTGAGACAGGTTTTGGTTAACTCAAGGATTAATACTGACAGAGGTTGGTTATCAAGTTGGGACAGATTTTGATTTACCCAGGAATTAGTATTGACAGAAGTTGGTTAACAGGTTCGGTCAGGTTTTGGTTAACTCAAGGATAAGTACCGACAGAGGTTGGTTAACAGGTTGGGACAGGTTTTGGTTAAATAAGGGATTAGTATTGACAGAGGTTGGTTAACAGATTGAGAAAAGTTTTGGTTAACACAAGGATAAATACTGACAGAGGTTGGTTAACAAGTAGGGCAGATTTTGGTTTACCCAGGGATTAGTACTGACAGAGGTTGGTTAACAGGTGGGGACAGGTTTTGGTTAAATAAGGTATTAGTATTGACAGAGGTTAGTTAACAGATTGAGACAGGTAATGGTTAACTCAAGAATTAATACTGACAGAGGTTGGTTAACAGATTGGGACGGGTTTTGGTTAACTCAAGGATTAATACTGACAGAGGTTGGTTATCAAGTTGGGACAGATTTTGATTTACCCAGGGATTAGTATTGACAGAAGTTGGTTAACAGGTTGGGACAGGTTTTGGTTAACTCAGGGATTAGTACTGACAGAGGTTGGTTAACAGGTTCGAGCAGGTTTTGGTTAACTCAGGGATTAGTATTGACAGAGGTTAGTTAACAGATTGAGACAGGTTTTGGTTAACTCAAGGATTAATACTGACAGAGGTTGGTTAACAAGTGTGGATAGATTTTGGTTTACCAAGGGATTAGTATTGACAGAGGTTAGTTAACAGATTGAGACAGGTTTTGGTTAGCTCAAGGATTAGTACCGACAGAGGTTAGTTAACAGATTGAGACAGGTTTCGGTTAAATCAGGGATTAGTATTGACAGAGGTTGGTTAACAGATTGAGACAGATTTTGGTTAACTCAAGGATTAATACTGACAGAGGTTGGTTATCAAGTTGGGACAGATTTTGATTTACCCAGGAATTAGTATTGACAGAAGTTGGTTAACAGGTTCGGTCAGGTTTTGGTTAACTCAAGGATAAGTACCGACAGAGGTTGGTTAACAGGTTGGGACAGGTTTTGGTTAAATAAGGGATTAGTATTGACAGAGGTTGGTTAACAGATTGAGAAAAGTTTTGGTTAACACAAGGATAAATACTGACAGAGGTTGGTTAACAAGTAGGGCAGATTTTGGTTTACCCAGGGATTAGTACTGACAGAGGTTGGTTAACAGGTGGGGACAGGTTTTGGTTAAATAAGGTATTAGTATTGACAGAGGTTAGTTAACAGATTGAGACAGGTAATGGTTAACTCAAGAATTAATACTGACAGAGGTTGGTTAACAGATTGGGACAGATTTTGGTTTACCCAGGGATTAGTATTGACAGAAGTTATTTAACAGATTGAGACAGGTTTTGGTTACTTCAGGAATTAGTATTGACAGAGGTTAGTTAACAGATTGAGACAGGTTTTGGTTAACTCAAGGATTAATACTGACAGAGGTTGGTTAACAAGTGTGGATAGATTTTGGTTTACCCAGGAATTAGTATTGACAGAGGTTAGTTAACAGATTGAGACAGGTTTTGGTTAACTCAAGGATAAGTACCGACAGAGGTTGGTTAACAGATTGAGACAGGTTTAGGTTAACTCAAGGATTAATACTGACAGAGGTTGGTTAACAAGTGTGGATTGATTTTGGTTTACCCAGGGATAAGTATTGACAGAGGTTGGTTAACAGGTTGGGACAGGTTTTGGTTAACTCAGGGATTAGTTCTGACAGAGTTTGGTTAACAGGTTAGAGCAGGTTTTGGTTAACTCAGGGATTAGTATTGACAGAGGTTAGTTAACAGATTGAGACAGGTTTTGGTTAACTCAAGGATTAATACTGATAGAGGTTGGTTAACAAGTGTGGATAGATTTTGGTTTACCAAGGGATTAGTATTGACAGAGGTTAGTTAACAGATTGAGACAGGTTTTGGTTAGCTCAAGGATTAGTACCGACAGAGGTTAGTTAACACATTGAGACAGGTTTCGGTTAAATCAGGGATTAGTATTGACAGAGGTTGGTTAACAGATTGAGACAGGTTTTGGTTAACTCAAGGATTAATACTGACAGAGGTTGGTTATCAAGTTGGGACAGATTTTGATTTACCCAGGAATTAGTATTGACAGAAGTTGGTTAACAGGTTCGGTCAGGTTTTGGTTAACTCAAAGATAAGTACCGACAGAGGTTGGTTAACAGGTTGGGACAGGTTTCGGTTAACTCAGGGATTAGTATTGACAGAGGTTGGTTAACAGATTGAGAAAAGTTTTGGTTAACACAAGGATAAATACTGACAGAGGTTGGTTAACAAGTAGGGCAGATTTTGGTTTACCCAGGGATAAGTACCGACAGAGGTTGGTTAACAGGTTGGGACAGGTTTCGGTTAACTCAGGGATTAGTATTGACAGAGGTTGGTTAACAGATTGAGAAAAGTTTTGGTTAACACAAGGATAAATACTGACAGAGGTTGGTTAACAAGTAGGGCAGATTTGGTTTACCCAGGGATTAGTACTGACAGAGGTTGGTTAACAGGTTGGGACAGGTTTTGGTTAAATAAGGGATTAGTATTGACAGAGGTTAGTTAACAGATTGAGACAGGTAATGGTTAACTCAAGGATTAATACTGACAGAGGTTGGTTAACAGATTGGGACAGATTTTGGTTTACCCAGGGATTAGTATTGACAGAAGTTATTTAACAGATTGGGACAGGTTTTGGTTACTTCAGGAATTAGTATTGACAGAGGTTAGTTAACAGATTGAGACAGGTTTTGGTTAACTCAAGAATTAATACTGACAAAGGTTGGTTAACAAGTGTGGATAGATTTTGGTTTACCCAGGGATTAGTATTGACAGAGGTTAGTTAACAGATTGAGACAGGTTTTGGTTAACTCAAGGATAAGTACCGACAGAGGTTGGTTAACAGATTGAGACAGGTATCGGTTACATCTGGGATAAGTATTGACAGAGGTTAGTCAACAGATTGAGACAGTTTTCAGTTAAATCAGGGATTAGTATTGACAAAGGTTGGTTAATAGATTGAGACAGGTTTAGGTTAAATAAGGGATTAGTATTGACAGAGGTTAGTTAACAGATTGAGACAGGTAATGGTTAACTGAAGAATTAATACTGACAGAGGTTGGTTAACAAGTAGGGCAGATTTTGGTTTACCCAGGGATTAGTACTGACAGAGGTTGGTTAACAGGTTGGGACAGGTTTTGGTTAACTCAAGAATTAATACTGACAAAGGTTGGTTAACAAGTGTGGATAGATTTTGGTTTACCCAGGGATTAGTATTGACAGAGGTTAGTTAACAGATTGAGACAGGTTTTGGTTAACTCAAGGATAAGTACCGACAGAGGTTGGTTAACAGATTGAGACAGGTATCGGTTACATCTGGGATAAGTATTGACAGAGGTTAGTCAACAGATTGAGACAGTTTTCAGTTAAATCAGGGATTAGTATTGACAAAGGTTGGTTAATAGATTGAGACAGGTTTAGGTTAAATAAGGGATTAGTATTGACAGAGGTTAGTTAACAGATTGAGACAGGTAATGGTTAACTCAAGGATTAATACTGACAGAGGTTGGTTAACAGATTGAGACAGATTTTGGTTTACCCAGGGATTAGTATTGACAGAAGTTGCTTAACAGATTGAGACAGGTTTTGGTTACTTCAGGGATTAGTATTGACAGAGGTTAGTTAACAGATTGAGAGAGGTTTTGGTTCACTCAAGGATTAATACTGACAGAGGTTGGTTATCAAGTTGGGACAGATTTTGATTTACCCAGGGATTAGTATTGACAGAAGTTGGTTAACAGGTTCGGTCAGGTATTGGTTAACTCAAGGATAAGTACCGACAGAGGTTGGTTAACAGGTTGGGACAGGTTTCGGTTAACTCAGGGATTAGTATTGACAGAGGTTGGTAAACAGATTGAGAAAAGTTTTGGTTAACACAAGGATAAATACTGACAGAGGTTGGTTAACAAGTAGGGCAGATTTTGGTTTACCCAGGGATTAGTACTGACAGAGGTTGGTTAACAGGTGGGGACAGGTTTTGGTTAAATAAGGTATTAGTATTGACAGAGGTTAGTTAACAGATTGAGACAGGTAATGGTTAACTCAAGGATTAATACTGACAGAGGTTGGTTAACAGATTGGGACAGATTTTGGTTTACCCAGGGATTAGTATTGACAGAAGTTATTTAACAGATTGAGACAGGTTTTGATTACATCAGGAATTAGTATTGACAGAGGTTAGTTAACAGATTGAGACAGGTTTTGGTTAACTCAAGGATTAATACTGACAGAGGTTGGTTAACAAGTGTGGATAGATTTTGGTTTACCCAGGGATTAGTATTGACAGAGGTTAGTTAACAGATTGAGACAGGTTTTGGTTAACTAAAGGATAAGTACCTACAGAGGTTGGTTAACAGATTGAGACAGGTATCGGTTACATCTGGTTTAAGTATTGACAGAGGTTAGTCAACAAATTGAGACAGGTTTCGGTTAAATCAGGGATTAGTATTGACAGAGGTTGGTTAACAGATTGAGACAGGTTTAGGTTAACTCAAGGATTAATACTGACAGAGGTTGGTTAACAGATTGAGAAAAGTTTTGGTTAACACAAGGATAAATACTGACAGAGGTTGGTTAACAAGTAGGGCAGATTTTGGTTTACCCAGGGATAAGTATTGACAGAGGTTGGTTAACAGGTTGGGACAGGTTTTGGTTAACTCAGGGATTAGTACTGACAGAGGTTGGTTAACAGGTTCGAGCAGGTTTTGGTTAAATCAGGGATTAGTATTGACAGAGGTTAGTTAACAGATTGAGACAGGTTTTGGTTAACTCAAGGATTAATACTGACAGAGGTTGGTTAACAAGTATGGATAGATTTTGGTTTACCAAGGGATTAGTATTGACCGAGGTTAGTTAACAGATTGAGACAGGTTTTGGTTAACTCAAGGATTAATACTGACAGAGGTTGGTTAACAAGTGTGGATAGATTTTGGTTTACCAAGGGATTAGTATTGACCGAGGTTAGTTAACAGATTGAGACAGGTTTTGGTTAACTCAAGGATTAATACTGACAGAGGTTGGTTAACAAATTGAGACAGGTTTCAGTTACATCAGGGATAAGTATTGACAGAGGTTAGTCAACAGATTGAGACAGGTTTCGGTTAACTCAGGGATTAGTATTGACAGAGGTTGGTTAACAGATTGAGACAGGTTTTGGTTAACTCAAGGATTAGTACCGACAGAGGTTAGTTAACAGATTGAGACAGGTTTCGGTTAAATCAGGGATTAGTATTGACAGAGGTTGGTTAACAGATTGAGACAGGTTTTGGTTAACTCAAGGATTAATACTGACAGAGGTTGGTTAACAGATTGGGACAGATTTTGGTTTACCCAGGGATTAGTATTGACAGAAGTTATTTAACAGATTGAGACAGGTTTTGGTTACTTCAGGGATTAGTATTGACAGAGGTTAGTTAACAGATTGAGACAGGTTTTGGTTAACTCAAGGATTAATACTGACAAAGGTTGGTTAACAAGTGTGGATAGATTTTGGTTTACCCAGGGATTAGTATTGACAGAGGTTAGTTAACAGATTGAGACAGGTTTTGGTTAACTCAAGGATAAGTACCGACAGAGGTTGGTTAACAGATTGAGACAGGTATCGGTTACATCTGGGATAAGTATTGACAGAGGTTAGTCAACAGATTGAGACAGTTTTCGGTTAAATCAGGGATTAGTATTGACAGAGGTTGGTTAACAGATTGAGACAGGTTTAGGTTAACTCAAGGATGAATACTGACAGAGGTTGGTTAACAAGTAGGGCAGATTTTGGTTTACCCAGGGATTAGTACTGACAGAGGTTGGTTAACAGGTTGGGACAGGTTTTGGTTAAATAAGGGATTAGTATTGACAGAGGTTAGTTAACAGATTGAGACAGGTAATGGTTAACTCAAGGATTAATACTGACAGAGGTTGGTTAACAGATTGGGACAGATTTTGGTTTACCCAGGGATTAGTATTGACAGAAGTTGCTTAACAGATTGAGACAGGTTTTGGTTACTTCAGGGATTAGTATTGACAGAGGTTAGTTAACAGATTGAGACAGGTTTTGGTTCACTCAAGGATTAATACTGACAGAGGTTGGTTATCAAGTTGGGACAGATTTTGATTTACCCAGGGATTAGTATTGACAGAAGTTGGTTAACAGGTTCGGTCAGATTTTGGTTAACTCAGGGATTAGTATTGACAGAGGTTGGTTAACAGGTTGGGACAGGTTTCGGTTAACTCAGGGATTAGTATTGACAGAGGTTGGTTAACAGATTGAGACAGGTTTTGGTTAACTCAAGGATTAATATTGACAGAGGTTGGTTATCAAGTTGGGACAGATTTTGATTTACCCAGGGATTAGTATTGACAGAAGTTGGTTAACAGGTTTGGTCAGGTTTCGGTTAACTCAGGGATTAGTACTGACAGAGGTTGGTTAACAGGTTAGAGCAGGTTTTGGTTAACTCAGGGATTAGTATTGACAGAGGTTAGATAACAGATTGAGACAGGTTTTGGTTAACTCAAGGATTAATACTGACAGAGGTTGGTTAACAAGTGTGGATAGATTTTGGTTTACCCAGGGATTAGTATTGACAGAGGTTAGTTAACAGATTGAGACAGGTTTTGGTTAACTCAAGGATTAGTACCGACAGATGTTGGTTAACAGATTGAGACAGGTTTCGGTAACATCAGGGATAAGTATTGACAGAGGTTAGTTAACAAATTGAGACAGGTTTCAGTTAAATCAGGGATTAGTATTGACAGAGGTTGGTTAACAGATTGAGACAGGTTTTGGTTAACTCAAGGATTAATACTGACAGAGGTTGGTTATCAAGTTGGGACAGATTTTGATTTACCCAGGGATTAGTATTGATAGAAGTTGGTTAACAGGTTCGGTCAGGATTTGGTTAACTCAGGGATTAGTATTGACAGAGGTTGGTTAACAGGTTGGGACAGGTTTCGGTTAACTCAGGGATTAGTATTGACAGAGGTTGGTTAACAGATTGAGAAAGATTTTGGTTAACTCAAGGATTAATACTGACAGAGGTTGGTTAACAAGTAGGGCAGATTTTGGTTTACCCAGGGATTAGTATTGACAGAGGTTGGTTAACAGGTTGGGACAGGTTTTGGTTAAATAAGGGATTAGTATTGACAGAGGTTAGTTAACAGATTGAGACAGGTAATGGTTAACTCAAGGATTAATACTGACAGAGGTTGGTTAACAGATTGGGACAGATTTTGGTTTACCCAGGGATTAGTATCGACAGAAGTTGGTTAACAGATTGAGACAGGTTTTGGTTACTTCAGGGATTAGTATTGACAGAGGTTAGTTAACAGATTGAGATAGGTTTTGGTTAACTCAAGGATTAATACTGACAGAGGTTGGTTAACAAGTGTGGATAGATTTTGGTCTACCCAGGGATTAGTATTGACAGAGGTTGGTTAACAGGTTTGGACAGGGTTTGGTTTACACATGAAACACTGCAGGAAATTAAATGTCTAGAAAGATTCCTATTCTGATTCACTTATTCATTTGTTCATGTTTTTCAGAAATGAATCTTAACCATTGCTAAAATTTTGAAGATGCATCAGTCACTTTTTTTTTACATCTTGACTGGCTTAAAAATTAAGGGATAAATATCTATTCCAAAGAAATCAAATTCAATCCAGCAATTCAGTTATGTTTTATTTTTAAGTTTTAAATCCCAAAAATGGACTTTTCATACCAAATTTCTGTAGATTCATGTTCATGCAAATATCACATATTAAGTAATTAACCTGAAAGATATAAATAAAAATTGGTATTTTTATTTTTTTTATATTTAAGAATTGCCAGAACAGTTAAAAATAATTCTATTCTCATGTAAAAAAAAATCCACTGCCAAACATTGTACACCTCAATTCATTTCAGGACAAAGTCTGGTCATTAACCTTCCCTGTACATTGTGTGGCAGACCAGTCTAGATAGGTGGACAGGTAGCTCAGTTGGTAAAGAGTCTCCCTATGTTGAGAAGGTCCTGGGTTTGAATCCTGGTTTAGCCACTGGCTCTGGAAAGTAACCAATCAATGGGTTGGTCCAGTGTACATGTAGAATATGGTAGTTTTGATTCAAAGTAGTTAAATTAAAAAACAAGAGGGCCATGAAGGCCCTGGATGCTCACCTGAAAATGATGTACACTCAGCTTGATTTTTGGCAAACTGGAGCATCTATTTTAAAAAGTGATTTTTCCTATATTTAAAACTAGTGACCTACTTATTGACCAAACATGACCCATATAAAAACTTGAGCTAGCTTTTGTCAGGAAGATCAATGTCAGCCAGTTAAATGAATATTGGTCACAAATTGAGCCCTCAGATGTGTAAACAGGGTTTTTTAAATAATTTGACCTAGTGGCCTACTTAATTACTGACACAACATAACCAGAAAATGAACTTGAGCTAGCTTTTACCAAGAGGATCATTCTGACTAAGTTTGATAAATTTTGGACTAAAATTGAGCCCTCAGATGTGTAAACAATGTTTTTATATAATTTGACATAGTGACCAACTTATTGACCAAACATGGCCAATTATAAACTTGAGCTAGCTTTTGTCAAGAGGATCATTCTGACTAAGTTAAATAAAGATTGGACTAAAATTGGGGCCTCGGGAGTGTTAACAAAGTTTTTCTATTATTTGACCTAGTGACCTACTTATTGACCCATCATGGCCCATATATGAACTTGAGCCAGCTTTTGTAACGAGGTTCATTCTTGGCAAGTTTGATGAAGATTGGACTAAGATTTGGGCCTTAGGAGTGTTAACATGTTTTGTGGTTTTTTTTGACCTAGTGAGCTACTTATTGACACAACATGACCTACATAATTACTTGAGCTAGCTTTTGTCAAGTGGATCATTCTGATTAAGTTTCATGAGGATTGCACTCAAATTGGGGCCTCAGGAGTCTTAAAAAGTTTTTTTTTTATTATTTGACTTAGTGACCTTCTTATTGACCAAACATGGCCCATATATGAACTAAAGCTAGTTTTTGTCAGGAGGATAATTCTGACTAAGTTAAATAAAGATTGAACAAAAATTGGTGCCTCAGGAGTGTTAATAAGGTTTTCTTTTATTTAACCTAGTGACCTACTTATTGATCAAACATGGCCCATACACAAACTTAAACTAGCTTTTGTCAAGAGGATCATTCTGACTTAGTTTGATGAAGATTGAACTAAATTGATACCTCAGGAGTGTTAACAAGTTTTTCTGGAATTTGACCTGGTGACCTATTAACTGACCCAACATGGCCAACATACAAACTTGAGCTAGCTTTTGACAAAAGGATCATTCTGACAAAGTTGATGAAGATTGCACTCAAATTGGGGCCTCAGGAGTGTTAACAAGATTTTTCTATGACTTGACCTAGCGACCTACTTATTGACCCAACATGGCCAATTATAAGCTTGAGCTAGCTTTTGTCAAGAGGATCATTCTGATTAAGTTTGATGATGATTGCACTCAAATTGGGGCCTCAGGAGTGTTAACAAGGTTTTTCTATGACTTGATCTAGCGACCTACTTATTGACCCAACATGGCCCATATACGAACTTGAGCTAGCTTTTGTCAAGAGAATCAATCTGAGCTTGTTTGATGAAGATTGCATTCAAATTGTGGCCTTAGGAGTGTCAGCAATCAAAAGTTGATGCACAGTGCATGATGCATGACAGACAATGACCCATCACAATAGCTCACTTGAGCACTTTGTGCTAAGGTGAGCTCAAAAGGGAGGAATGTAGTGGGCCAGGTAGCTCAGTTGGTAGAGCATCCTGCTAGTATATGGAAGGTCTTAGGTTCAAATCTTGGATTGGCCACTGCATTTTTTCCCTTTCCTATAACAATTCTGAAAAAGCAAGTTGTTCACAGATGGCAAACTAAAACTATGATTCTGACAAAAGTTTTCGTTTTAATTTTTTATATTCAGAGTAAAGCAAAGTAAAAAATGCATAAAGATCCAAACTTACCTTATCTCCTATTACTTAAGTAGATTAAAATTTTTATCAAGCATAAAACTATTACAAAACAGGTATAACCATTATATTTCAATTCTACCATGATTGTTGTAAACATAAAATAACCTAGATGAATAGAATTAAGGTGCAAATGTTACTGTTGCTTTATGTAGTGTAAGAAAAAAAACATGGCTGCCTAGAAAAAAAATTGCTGTCAACAGTCAGACTATTTTAAATGTAAAACTCATTTTTAACAAGAATAAAATTTACCTACAACTTGTTTTATTAAACATGATATAATAAAACCATCTGACAAAATTCTTCATGAATAAAGATTAAAACTGCATATATACTTGTCCCACCACTTCCTGTTACTGACCTCCCTAAACATTAGGAGTTCAATGCTGCTGACAACTGCACATATACATACCCCAATTCCACATATTCTTATTGAATTAATGTTGACATAAGAAGCAGACTCTAACAGTTCATATATTTTCTTTTCCGTAACCCTCTCCTGAAAACTGTCTGCTGGAATCCAATTTGATCCCTTCAAAAATATTGGCCTTCCATTTATACGGAAATAAAATGTCTGTCCTAAAACAAATGTTCATAGTTACAATTTACATCCATTTCTATCATGCTTGGTTTTATACAGAAATAAAATGTCTGTCCTAAAACAAATGTTCATAGTTACAATTTATATCCATTTCTATCATGCTTGGTTTTTTTTAAATGATATGAAGGTGTTATCTGTAATATTTGAAGTTGTTTTAAATGGAACACCTGTTTTCTTCCTGAAGTAATCTTAACATGCCCTTGTGATCATAGAACATTTTTAGATGAAATGCCTGTCATTCTATATTTGCATCTTAAGTCCTTTTTTTTCCTCCTAAATGTCCATTGCAACATGAACCTGGAAACAGTGAAACTATATTGTCTTTACAGCATTTCTGTCTATTCCTGAAACACATTTTTGTGCAATGACCTGGATGGTTAAACATGTGTTTATGGAAATACTGTTGCCTCCTATAAGTAATCTGTAAAATGATCTCGGGTAAAAATGAAAACCCGTCTATATGAAATGTCTGATTCCTCCTAAAAACCTTCTTGAAGCATGAACTAGTAACAGTGAAAACCTGTCTATATGAAATGTCTGACTCCACCTCAAAGCCTTCTTGAAGCATGAACTAGTAACAGTGAACACCTGTCTATATGAAATGTCAGATTCCACTTCAAAGCCTTCTTGAAGCATGAACTAGTAACAGTGAAAACCTGTCTATATGAAATGTCTGATTCCACTTCAAAGCCTTCTTGAAGCAAGAACTAGTAACAGTGAACACCTGTCTATATGAAATGTCTGATTCCACTTCAAAGCCTTCTTGAAGCATGAACTAGTAACAGTGAAAACCTGTCTATATGAAATGTCAGATTCCACTTCAAAGCCTTCTTGAAGCATGAACTAGTAACAGTGAAAACCTGTCTATATGAAATGTCTGACTCCACCTCAAAGCCTTCTTGAAGCAAGAATTAGTAACAGTGAACACCTGTCTATATGAAATGTCAGATTCCACTTCAAAGCCTTCTTGAAGCATGAACTAGTAACAGTGAACACCTGTCTATATGAAATGTCTGACTCCACCTCAAAGCCTTCTTGAAGCATGAACTAGTAACAGTGAACATCTGTCTAAATGAAATGTGAGATTCCACTTCAAAGCCTTCTTGAAGCATGAACTAGTAACAGTGAAAACCTGTCTATATGAAATGTCTGATTCCATCTCAAAGCCTTCTTGAAGCATGAACTAGTAACAGTGAACACCTGTCTATATGAAATGTCTGATTCAACCTAAAAGCCTTCTTGAAGCATGAACTAGTAACAGTGAAAACCTGTCTATATGAAATGTCTGATTCCACCTCAAAGCCTTCTTAAAGCATGAACTAGTAACAGTGACCACTTGTCTATATGAAATGTCTGATTCCACCTCAAAGCCTTCTTGAAGCATGAACTAGTAACAGTGAAACCTGTCTATATGAAATGTCTGATTCAACCTAAAAGCCTTCTTGAAGCATGAACTAGTAACAGTGAAAACCTGTCTATATGAAATGTCTGATTCCACCTCAAAGCCTTCTTGAAGCATGAACTAGTAACAGTGAAAACCTGTCTATATGAAATGTCAGATTCCACTTCAAAGCCTTCTTGAAGCATGAACTAGTAACAGTGAAAACCTGTCTATATGAAATGTCTGACTCCACCTCAAAGCCTTCTTGAAGCATGAACTAGTAACAGTGAAAACCTGTCTATATGAAATGTCTGACTCCACCTCAAAGCCTTCTTGAAGCATGAACTAGTAACAGTGAAAACCTGTCTATATGAAATGTCTGACTCCACCTCAAAGCCTTCTTGAAGCATGAACTAGTAACAGTGAACACCTGTCTATATGAAATGTCAGATTCCACTTCAAAGCCTTCTTGAAGCATGAACTAGTAACAGTGAAAACCTGTCTATATGAAATGTCTGATTCCACCTCAAAGCCTTCTTGAAGCAAGAACTAGTAACAGTGAACACCTGTCTATATGAAATGTCTGATTCAACCTCAAAGCCTTCTTGAAGCAAGAACTAGTAACAGTGAACACCTGTCTATATGAAATGTCTGATTCCTCCTAAAAACCTTCTTGAAGCATGAACTAGTAACAGTGAAAACCTGTCTATATGAAATGTCAGATTCCACTTCAAAGCCTTCTTGAAGCATGAACAAGTAACAGTGAACACCTGTCTATATGAAATGTCTGATTCCTCCTAAAAACCTTCTTGAAGCAAGAACTAGTAACAGTGAAAACCTGTCTATATGAAATGTCTGACTCCACCTAAAAACCTTCTTGAAGCAAGAACTAGTAACAGTGAAAACCTGTCTATATGAAATGTCAGATTCCACTTCAAAGCCTTCTTGAAGCATGAACTAGTAACAGTGAACACCTGTCTATATGAAATGTCTGATTCCTCCTAAAAACCTTCTTGAAGCAAGAACTAGTAACAGTGAAAACCTGTCTATATGAAATGTCTGACTCCACCTAAAAACCTTCTTGAAGCAAGAACTAGTAACAGTGAAAACCTGTCTATATGAAATGTCTGACTCCACCTCAAAGCCTTCTTGAAGCATGAACTAGTAACAGTGAACACCTGTCTATATGAAATGTCAGATTCCACTTCAAAGCCTTCTTGAAGCATGAACTAGTAACAGTGAAAACCTGTCTATATGAAATGTCTGATTCCACCTCAAAGCCTTCTTGAAGCAAGAACTAGTAACAGTGAAAACCTGTCTATATGAAATGTCTGATTCAACCTCAAAGCCTTCTTGAAGCATGAACTAGTAACAGTGAACACCTGTCTATATGAAATGTCTGATTCCTCCTAAAAACCTTCTTGAAGCATGAACTAGTAACAGTGAAAACCTGTCTATATGAAATGTCAGATTCCACTTCAAAGCCTTCTTGAAGCATGAACTAGTAACAGTGAACACCTGTCTATATGAAATGTCTGATTCCTCCTAAAAACCTTCTTGAAGCATGAACTAGTAACAGTGAAAACCCGTCTATATGAAATGTCTGATTCCTCCTAAAAACCTTCTTGAAGCAAGAACTAGTAACAGTGAACACCTGTCTATATGAAATGTCTGATTCCTCCTAAAAACCTTCTTGAAGCAAGAACTAGTAACAGTGAAAACCTTTCTATATGAAATGTAAGATTCCTCCTAAAAACCTTCTTGAAGCAAGAACTAGTAACAGTGAACACCTGTCTATATGAAATGTCTGATTCCTCCTAAAAACCTTCTTGAAGCATGAACTAGTAACAGTGAAAACCTGTCTATATGAAATGTCTGATTCCTCCTAAAAACCTTCTTGAAGCAAGAACTAGTAACAGTGAAAACCTGTCTATATGAAATGTCAGATTCCACTTCAAAGCCTTCTTGAAGCATGAACTAGTAACAGTGAAAACCTGTCTATATGAAATGTCTGACTCCACCTCAAAGCCTTCTTGAAGCATGAACTAGTAACAGTGAACACCTGTCTATATGAAATGTCTGATTCAACCTCAAAGCCTTCTTGAAGCATGAACTAGTAACAGTGAAAACCTGTCTATATGAAATGTCAGATTCCACTTCAAAGCCTTCTTGAAGCATGAACTAGTAACAGTGAACACCTGTCTATATGAAATGTCTGATTCAACCTCAAAGCCTTCTTGAAGCATGAACTAGTAACAGTGAAAACCTGTCTATATGAAATGTCAGATTCCACTTCAAAGCCTTCTTGAAGCATGAACTAGTAACAGTGAACACCTGTCTATATGAAATGTCTGATTCAACCTAAAAGCCTTCTTGAAGCATGAACTAGTAACAGTGAACACCTGTCTATATGAAATGTCTGATTCAACCTCAAAGCCTTCTTGAAGCATGAACTAGTAACAGTGAACACCTGTCTATATGAAATGTCAGATTCAACCTCAAAGCCTTCTTGAAGCATGAACTAGTAACAGTGAAAACCTGTCTATATGAAATGTCTGACTCCACCTCAAAGCCTTCTTGAAGCATGAACTAGTAACAGTGAACACCTGTCTATATGAAATGTCTGATTCAACCTCAAAGCCTTCTTGAAGCATGAACTAGTAACAGTGAAAACCTGTCTATATGAAATGTCAGATTCCACTTCAAAGCCTTCTTGAAGCATGAACTAGTAACAGTGAAAACCTGTCTATATGAAATGTCTGACTCCACCTCAAAGCCTTCTTGAAGCATGAACTAGTAACAGTGAAAACCTGTCTATATGAAATGTCAGATTCCACTTCAAAGCCTTCTTGAAGCATGAACTAGTAACAGTGAAAACCTGTCTATATGAAATGTCAGATTCCACTTCAAAGCCTTCTTGAAGCATGAACTAGTAACAGTGAACACCTGTCTATATGAAATGTCAGATTCCACTTCAAAGCCTTCTTGAAGCATGAACTAGTAACAGTGAACACCTGTCTATATGAAATGTCTGATTCCACCTCAAAGCCTTCTTGAAGCATGAACTAGTAACAGTGAAAACCTGCCTAAATGGAATTTATGATTCCTTCTAAAAGCCTTCTTGAAGCATGAACTAGTAAGTGAAAACCTGCCTAAATGGAATTTATGATTCCTTCTAAAAGCCTTCTTGAAGCATGAACTAGTAACAGTGAAAACCTGTCTACATGGAATTTATGATTCCTTCTAAAAGCCTTCTTGAAGCATGAACTAGTAACAGTGAAAACCTGTCTATATGAAATGTCTGACTCCACCTCAAAGCCTTCTTGAAGCATGAACTAGTAACAGTGAACACCTGTCTATATGAAATGTCTGATTCAACCTCAAAGCCTTCTTGAAGCATGAACTAGTAACAGTGAAAACCTGTCTATATGAAATGTCTGACTCCACCTCAAAGCCTTCTTGAAGCATGAACTAGTAACAGTGAACACCTGTCTATATGAAATGTCTGATTCAACCTCAAAGCCTTCTTGAAGCATGAACTAGTAACAGTGAAAACCTGTCTATATGAAATGTCAGATTCCACTTCAAAGCCTTCTTGAAGCATGAACTAGTAACAGTGAAAACCTGTCTATATGAAATGTCTGACTCCACCTCAAAGCCTTCTTGAAGCATGAACTAGTAACAGTGAAAACCTGTCTATATGAAATGTCAGATTCCACTTCAAAGCCTTCTTGAAGCATGAACTAGTAACAGTGAAAACCTGTCTATATGAAATGTCAGATTCCACTTCAAAGCCTTCTTGAAGCATGAACTAGTAACAGTGAACACCTGTCTATATGAAATGTCAGATTCCACTTCAAAGCCTTCTTGAAGCATGAACTAGTAACAGTGAACACCTGTCTATATGAAATGTCTGATTCCACCTCAAAGCCTTCTTGAAGCATGAACTAGTAACAGTGAAAACCTGCCTAAATGGAATTTATGATTCCTTCTAAAAGCCTTCTTGAAGCATGAACTAGTAACAGTGAAAACCTGCCTAAATGGAATTTATGATTCCTTCTAAAAGCCTTCTTGAAGCATGAACTAGTAACAGTGAAAACCTGTCTACATGGAATTTATGATTCCTTCTAAAAGCCTTCTTGAAGCATGAACTAGTAACAGTGAAAACCTGTCTACATGGAATTTGATACCTTCTAAAAGCCTTCTTGAAGCATGAACTAGTAACAGTGAAAACCTGCCTGTCTGATTTTTCCTAAAATCCTTCTTGAAGCACGAACTTGTAACAGTGAAAACATGTCTACATGAAATGTCTGTTGCCTCTTAAAATGTTTCTGTAACATTAAGTTGTAACAGTGCAAGCATTCTTAATGGAATGCTCTTGAGACCACAGTTTTTGTTAAGTTAAGATGGTTCTTTTTTTATACAAAAAGTATCAACTGTTACACCTAACAGAGTTCAATTAAGACAGGTGCATGATTTACTCAGGGATCAGTTTAGACAGATGTATGGTTTACTCAGGGATCAGTTTAGACAGGTTATTGGTGTATACATACCCCACCTCCCCAAACTCTTAATGAATTAATGTTGACATAAGAAGCAGACTCTAACAGTTCATCTATTTTCTTTTCCGTAACCCTCTCCTGAAAACTGTCTGCTGGAATCCAATTTGATCCCTTCAGAAATATTGGCCTTCCATTTACACGAAAATAAAATGTCTGGCCTAAAACAAAGGTTCATAATTACAATTTCATATTATGCTTTTCTATTTTGAAAATCCATGATGGTGTCACTCTCAGATAATTTTTCTAATCCATGGCATAAATTTGTTAATTCTTGAATATTTCAAAATGTGTTCAAATATGTAATAAACAAACAAGATATTAGTTTCCTAGTATTTCTGGATTTGACTTTTTTCCAAAAGGGGAGGAGGAGATAAATAGAATTAACAAGAATTCAACAGATTTAAATGTCCCACCTGGTAAGTTTTTGATCAAGTGGAAAGTACATAACTTTTAACATATTAAACTTTTTTCATTTTGACACACCGCTGTCCTCTAGGACACCAGAAAAGTAACACCTCAGTCTCACCTTATGGCAATGCCAGGCTCGACAATAATATGCACATTTTGTATCACCTTTAAGTTATGTAAACATCTAATGCATATTTATATTAGGGGATTTCTAAGAACAAGATATCCCCCTTGAAAACAACATGTTCAAAAAGCATTTATTTCAAGAAACTTTGGGAACAAATTGGGGTTTTAATTTTTTCAAATTTTCTACTACTGCATGATGATACCTTCTACTTCATTTTGTTAACTTTTGATATGTAGTTCTGAAGATTTTTACATCGGACAAGAGATGATGAATTTTAACTGAATATTTAAACAAAAAAAATAGGAAAATAAAAGAAAATCCACATCTTTTTTAAGGGTAAGTCTTTGAAAAGGACCCTAGAGATATTTAATTATTGAGTACCAGCAGATATGCTTGCATGGAGTTGAGTTTGATGTGGACTAGCAAAGGTAAATGAGATGACCACTCTCCGATTCTTCATACCACTCAAGCTGGGGTGTATAAGTTCAACCCCTGGTGTGCTACTGGAGATTTGTAAGTGAAAATCTAAACTTTTAACAAGTTTGTGTAAAAAAAAAAGATTTTACATAAAAATGCTAAAATTACGTGTTCCAGCAGATATGCTCAGAGAAGGACTGGCAAGGATAAGTAAGTGAGTTGAGCATTCTCCGTTTCTCTATACCACCCTTCTTGTTGTGATTTTGGAAAAATTTTCAGCCGTCTTATTTATTGAAATTTATTTATAACTAAGGTTTGTTCCCTCATGCATAACATTTCTTAGCTGGATTTGGATTCATATAATTTTGAAACTTTAGATTCATCAATTTTCAACTGTTTATGTTTTTTATTTATAAAACTTTTCAGCCCCTATTGTCGTTGATGAGGAATGATTTTCCAAAATTTGCACATACATGTATGTCACATCAAAATTTAACAGGTATTTGTGTTATATATTTGGCATAGATACATAAATGTGAGTTAATTACCATGTGATTTATTAGTTGAAACATACTCCTGTACCAGTTCTACAGTCCTCAATCCTATCTTTACTTTCTTAGCAGACATCTCATTACCATCTCTACTCATAAAGAACACATATAATTTATATAGTGTCTGGTTACCATGTCCGTTCGGCCACCACTCCTTTAACTGTGATGTCTTAAATAAAAAAAAACAAGAATTTCATGGATTCAAATGTCTTGCTTGGTAAGTTTTTAATCGAGTAGAAAATACATTACTTTAACACAAACTTTCACATTTTGACACGATGCCTCCGCCACCGCCAGCACCACCACCACCGTCTATGACAACACCAGAAAAATAACACCTAAGTCTCGCCTTATGGTAATGCCAGGCTCAACAAAAAAAAGAAAATCTGAGATACTTCAAAGGTGTAAAACAAGACAGATCTAAATCTAAAAATTAGGGCCAATAAATTGGGTCTAAAAAAAATGAAGTTTAACCAAGTAGAGATAGATAGTCTAGTTGAGTTCTTAAGAAGTAAAATGCGATAGAAATCATCTAAAGGTCCAGTTGAGTCAAGCCTAGTTAGATGAAGAACATAAAGAAGTGAGTCCAGAAGGTTAATTTGAGTTCACACATTCTAAGAAGAAGTTGAACTAAGTTGAGATTGTCAATTTGAGTTCACACATTCTAAGAAGAAGTTGAACAAAGTTGAGATTGTCAATTTGAGTTCACACATTCTAAGAAGAAGTTGAACAAAGTTGAGATTGTCAATTTGAGTTCACACATTCTAAGAAGAAGTTGAACAAAGTTGAGATTGTCAATTTGAGTTCACACATTCTAAGAAGAAGTTGAACAAAGTTGAGATTGTCAATTTGAGTTCACACATTCTAAGAAGAAGTTGAACAAAGTTGAGATTGTCAATTTGAGTTTACACATTCTAAGAAGAAGTTGAACTAAGTTGAGATTGTCAATTTGAGTTTACACATTCTAAGAAGAAGTTGAACCAAAATGATGGTCTAAGAATATGCAGTTTAGTTAAGAGTAGTTGAGAGAGTCTAAGAAGCTTAGTTGAGTTGAGATATTCTCAGAAGAAAAGCCAAGTTGAGAAAGTCTAAAAACATAAAGTTTAGTTGAGCTGAGTTGAGATAATTTAAAGACATGAAGAAGTTGAATTAAAAAGAGATAGTCAAGGAAGTTAAACTAGCTGAGACAAAACAAGAGGCCCATGGGCCTTAACGCTCACCTGAGGATATGGCCTACCTGAGGATATATCCAAAATCATTTGCAAAAATACATTAAATATTCTTATATACATGCCTAAAAAAAAGTTAATAGTTTTCAAAATAATTAATAATATCAGTCTTTTTATGCATCTATGACCTTTAAACGTAAGACCTTGATCTTATATCAGAATAATCACCATATCAATTCCTACAATATTCGAATATACATGCCATACAAAAAGTTAATAGTTTCCAAGATAATAAACAATTTCAGTCTTTTTATGCACCCATGACCTTGACCTTTGAATGTATGACCTTGAGCCATATATCAAAATGTTCGTCATGTCAATACCTACAATATTCTAAAATACATGCCTATACAAAAAGTTTATAGTTTTCAAGCTAATGCACAATTTTAGTTTTCTTTTAGCAAAAAATAACATTTCAGGGGTATCAACTCCTACATGCATTATCATACTGTAATGAAACTTTGTACCTTTTTACATTTTGTCCTGCTGAACATTTTAACAATGTTTAAATATTATATATCACTTATAATTTGGAAGAAAATAGCCCAAATCTGCACAAATTACAAACTAGGTCATGACCTTGAACTTTGACCTTGACCCCATTTTGAAGGTTATTTCAAGAAAAAGTCAAAACTGAAAACCCCATGTCAATATCTATTCATATAGTCAAGTTATAATAATTTGAAGCTATTTTACAAAATTTTTAAAATTAAACGCAAAAGCGTGTAACCTATTTTCCAGCCAAATTTCCCTTCCTGTGAAGTTTGATTAATATTGGCCTGGTAGTTTCTGAGGAGTTGTCGAAAATGTGAGTTACAGATGCACACACGCACTCATGCACACATGCACACACGGACACACGCTGCGCCATGCCATAAGCTCACATGGCCTATAGGCCAGGTGAGCTAATAAAAAAACTTAAGCCAAGTTGATAAGCATGCAGTTCAGTTACCTCTTATTAATATTGTCTAAGGACATGAAAAACTTAAATTAAATAGAGATAGGCAAGGACACCAAGTTGAGACATTCTAAGAACTTAAGCAAAGTTGAAAAAACCTAAGAACAAGCAGTTTAGTTTACTCAAGTTGAGTACAAGAAGATGAGTTGAGTTGAGATAGTCTAAGAAGTAAAGTCAACTTGAGATAGTTAAAGAAGTTGTGTTGAGGAAGTATATGCAGTTGAGCTGAGTTGAGATAGACTGTTTAAGATAAGATTGTATATGAAGATAAATGAGATGGGACTTTTTTTGGTGTCTTGACTTTCAGATTTCACTTAAATGATAATAAAAAACAATAAAAGTTACAGAGAGAGGTAGCTATATTACCCTTGGATCTTTAAGGGTTATTATAACATCCTGTTTATTGGCTGTAAATGATACTGATGCATTCTTGGTAATCATTGTATTATCCAATCGTATTTCTAGCTCTCCAGTAACAGCAGTATTGGTACCAATATCCATAAAAACACCAACATCAATATTCCAAGTTCCATCTTTATCTAAAAATACATCATACATAGCTGTAAAGGCTTTTTTTTAAGTTCAGCATGTGACAATCTAAAGAATAAAGCTTCCACCCCACCCCCCCCACAGAAAAATTTGGAAATAATGGTGTTACATGGTTCATTCACCTGCAATTTGAGACATTAACAACAACAGTGGAATCCACAATAAATGCAACAAGAAACCAAAATATTATCAGACCGGTATATAATTGTTGAATTCCCATTATTGTACCGTCCACTGAAAATGTTTACAAACTTCTAAAAAAAGATCTATGTTGTCTGTTTTGTATATTCTGGATAGTTTAATAATGCGTGCGTTTGTAAATGTTCGGTAGAATGATTTACATCAAAAATACATCACACACATGCAATGGACAGGGATGATCATATATAATCAACTTTATAGACATACTGATCCAATTTTATGAAAAATGGCTTTTGTTGAAAGAAATATTGAGGAACATCTTCAAGAAAACATTATTTAGATTGTAAAACACAACTACTTGAGAGTTTTCATACAAATCTAAATTTGCTTAATCTTTCTGTTTTAAGCTGTGAAACTTGCAATGTTTTCACTTAGTAGAACTGCATAAAAAAGATGTAATTCTAACAATTATTGGACAAAATATTTGACAGTTTGCAAGCAAAACATTTTAATATAAATGGCTACAGAGATTAAGCATCCAAAATAAAAATGTTTTATGACGACTCTACCTTACCATACCAACTCCATGATTCTTGGGTGATCTATAGTATCTTAATTAACTATGACTACTACATTATTCTGAAGTGATTATGTAACCTTATTATAGTTACTCCATTACTATGGGCACCTATGGCACCTTTAGTACCTTACCATACTCACACCATTTTAGGGCAACTATAATGGTATCTTTATCTGGCCCAATTCTTCACAAGGAGAGATGGACATAAGCTTTAAAGGTATCTTATCATGTCAACTACTTGATAGCAATTTAAAAATTGTTTAACAAGTTAAAGGTTGAATATATAACAGAAATAGAAAAGTATCTTACTTTTGGCTGTTGCCACGGTTACATCTCTTATCACAGCACTGTTAAAACTTTCAATATAAATGTTCCTCCTGTAAATAAAGTTGAACTTGAAGTTAAAATATAAAACAACAAACAATTTCAACAGTACCTAAACATATAACAATCATACAATTCAATTATATCAACAAATCTGCTGAACATAAGATGTTTTAACACATATCTAACAAATATTTCAGGGGTCTCAGGGGCTATATTGCAGTTTATGGACCAGATAGTCAGCACAAGGACTGAAGTGAAGCTGAGTACACCTGTACTATAGTAAAAAAAAAAAAAGAACCCACATGCACATCAAAAGATATCTGACTCCAGGTGAATTACATTCATTAATTGACCTTCCTATGACAATCAGCTTTAAATAACACATCTTTTAATCACCAAGCTACTGAAAACTACTCACGGATGGCTTCAAAAATCCCCTTTATGGGACTGTTTAATTACCAATGGTGAAGTCATCACTTTCGACACAGGTGTGAGTACAAACATTGTCTAATTAAAAATTGAAGACTTTGACTTAAAGAGAGTATAATATTCCATTTAAAATATACCAACGGACTTAGAATTTACTTCGACATAACCAATATTTCGAGATATCTGATTTCGACTTAAGCGGAGGTTGTTAAACTGAAATATATAGGGACTTATTTGGGACTGAATAAAACAGCTTCAAGATATCCGAAGTTTCGACTTATCCGATTTTGACATAATGAGTTTCATATTTTGTTTGAGTTTCTAAGTTTTTATCCTTAATTGGGAAATGATGGACCCCAGTCCCAGTTAAATGAACACTGTTCCTTTCTGATCCTGTTACCATGACAACCACAATGAATACTTACCAGATACCTTGAGTAGGTTATGATGGAGCCAAGTCCCAACTTAATAAACCCTGTTTCTTTCTGATTAAGTTACCATGAGGATTTCAATGGATACTTACCAGATACCTTGAGTAGGAAATGGTGAACCCCAGTCCAAGCTAAATGAACACTATTCCTTTCTGATCATGTAACCATGACAACCACAATAAATACTTACCAAATACCTTAAGTGGTAAATGATGGACCCCAGTCCCTGCTAAATGAACACTGTTCCTTTCTGATCCTGTTACCATGACAACCACAATGAATACTTACCAGATACCTTGAGTAGGTTATGATGGAGCCAAGTCCCAACTTAATGAACCCTGTTCCTTTCTGATTATGTTACCATAAGGATTTCAATGAATACTTACCAGATACCTTGAGTAGGAAATGGTGGACCCGAGTCCCAGCTAAATGAACACTATTCCTTTCTGATCATGTAACCATGACAACCACAATAAATACTTACCAAATACCTTAAGTGGTAAATGATGGACCCCAGTCCCTGCTAAATGAACACTGTTCCTTTCTGATCCTGTTACCATGACAACCACAATGAATACTTACCAGATACCTTGAGTAGGTTATGATGGAGCCAAGTCCCAACTTAATGAACCCTGTTCCTTTCTGATTATGTTACCATAAGGATTTCAATGAATACTTACCGGATACCTTGAGTAGGAAATAGTGGACCCCTGAGTCCCAGCTAAATGAACACTATTCCTTTCTGATCATGTAATCATGACAACCACAATGAATACTTACTAGATACCTTGAGTAGGAAAGATGAACCCCAGTCTCAGCTTAATGAACCCTGTTTTTTTCTGATCCTGTTACCATGAGGATTTCAATTAATACTTACCAGATACCTTGAGTAGGGAATGATGGGCCCTAGTCCCAGCTAAATGAAAACTGTTCCTTTCTGATCATGTTGATATGGCAACCACGATAAATACTTACTAAATACCTTGAGTAGGAAATGGTGAACCCCGGTCCCAGCAAAATGAACACTATTCCTTTCTGATCATGTTACCATGACAACCACAATGAATACTTACTAGATACCTTGAGTAGGAAAGATAAACCCCAGTCTCAGCTTAATGAACCCTGTTTCTTTCTGATCAAGTTACCATGAGGATTTCAATTAAATCTTTACCAGATACCTTGAGTAGGGAATGATGGGCCCCAGTCCCAGCTAAATGAACACTGTTCCTTTCTGATCATGTTGATATGGCAACCACAATAAATACTTACTAGATACCTTGAGTAGGAATGATGAACCCCAGTCTCAGCTTAATGAACCCTGTTTCTTTCTGATCAAGTTACCATGACAATTTTAATTAATACTTACCAGATACCTTGAGTAGGAAATGATGGGCCCCAGTCCCAGCTTAATGAACACTGTTCCTTTCTGATCATGTTGATATTGCAACCACAATAAATACTTACCAAATACCTTGAGAAGGAAATGGTGGACCCCAGTCCCAGCAAAATGAACACTATTTCTCCTCTGATCATGTTACCATGACAATTACAATGAATACTTACTAGATACCTTGAGTAGGAATGATGAACCCCAGTTTCAGCTTAATGAACCCTGTTTTTTTCTGATCAAGTTACCATGACAATTTCAATTACATGTATTACTTACCAGATACCTTGAGTAGGGAATGATGGGCCCCAGTCCCAGCTAAATGAACACTGTTCCTTTCTGATCATGTTGATATGGCAATCACCTTGATAGTCTGTTACTGGGCATTCAGGAGGTACTGAGTAGGGGTAGGTTTTTGCTTGCTTGAGTGCATAGTTTACTGCAGACTGAAATTCTACAGATATTTCATTGTCACCAGCCTTGAAATAAATAAAACAAACAAAAAATGATAAATTATATTTAACCGACTACTTCAACCAGGCATGATGGTGACCAAGTTTTTTCAAATTTGGCCCAGTGGTTTTGAAGGAGAAGATTAAAATGTTAAAAGTTTACAAACATCGGAAGACAGACAACGCATGCCAGACGAAGATGGATAGCAATAGCTCATCTGAGCTTCGCCTCAGGTGAGCTAAAAATACTGGCTCAGTCAGCTAATACCAGGTGTGTTAGAGTTGTACCCCTTTGTCAATAAGGTCAACAACATCAAAAATGGAGAACACAGGTAAACTCATTTTCTTTGTGGAATATTTTACTGAAGATGATTAAAATACCATAACGGTTATAATATCAATAAATGGGCAATAAAAGTTGAAGAAATGATTGTTGGATTCCTAAATCATATTTTAAAGGAAAAAAAAAATGGGCAAGGAATTTGAGAACATTAATTTAATAAAATTAAGACTGTTTGTTTTTAATGAGATTTAGCAACATCATCAGCCATATTTTTTATTCTTCTTTTTTTTAAATACTGTCAGCTTATTGGTAGGGTAAAAATTATATATAGTTCATAAGTATCTGGTAGAGATTGATACAGGGTCAGTAGACAGTGTGCTGTCTGACCTGGTATGTAATCTACTACCTTGTATAATAACCTACATTGTATATCATTGTGCAGTGCTAGCCCACTCACTCTCAATGATGCATAAAAAACACGAATACTCAAGTCCATTACACTGGTACAACTAGTAAGGAACTAGGAAGAAACTATTCTTACTTGTGGTCAACTGCTGTGAGACGCATTGAGTATGAAGGTGAAGGTCTTAAACACTCTGAGATTTCTGTCCCTTTTTGTTGGATTTGGCATTTTTGAAAATGATGACATCATCTTTATTATAATGCATTTATGTTAAGTTGGATTAAAAAATTCAAAATTCCCCAAAAATAAAGAAAAACAATGGGCCTAATATGATCACCTGATAATTTATAGCTGCTTCAAATGCTTTAGTTACAAAATAAAATTTACTTTTTCTGTAAATTGCATAAAATTAAATTCATAAAAATATATATCAAAATCTTATTTTCTAAAAAATGTCATTACATGCAAAAAATAATTTTTCAATACCAAATAGCTCAACATCTACCTAAGTCATGAAACTGAAAAACAATTTACATAAAATAAACTGTTAGTTTAAAAATATTTTATTCTCAAAAAAGAGAATAGCACAGCATATAAACCAACATACAATCACATAGAAAAGGATCCAGGAACAAGCCTAAAAAGGCTTATATTAACCCATTTTGAAATACATTCAAAATGCATGGTTTAAAATCACAACTTATGACCTGAACCATTGACAATGACTATTTATCCTGAATGCAAGGGCATTGCAAGTAACTAAAAAAAGTGAATCTTCATATCAAAGTATTTACTTATAGTCAAGATTATGAGCAATTTAAAGCTTATTTATCAATATTGTTACGACTCAATCTTTCATCTTGGTTGATACTGCAATACAACATCAAAGATCAATGTCTGCATTTAAATGTTTCCAAAAATAGTAATAAAAGTTCAAATGTCAAAACAAGGTCATGAACTTAAAAGTGTATGACCTTTGAGAAATCCAAAATGTGAGTTAACAATTCGTACACCCACACTTATGTAAACTTACAAACATATGTTGCTATGATAGAGAGCTCTATGCTAGGTCTTATAACATGAACTCCTTTAAACATTCAAATAATCATTTCAAAATACTTCTTGGAGATAATTTGACAGTTTGAATGCATTCAATAATAAGAAATTATAAAGAAAAACATTTTATTTTCATGGCTTAAATCCATATTTCGAAAAAAAAAAGACATACCAAAATATGTTAATAAATAATTCTTTATTTATTTAAAGAGGATTGCAAACAGCCCGGAGGCTAGAATTATGCTCTCCTCAACAAACAAAAAGACAAAACAAAAACACTATTTACAATAAGTCACACACACACACACACACACACACACACACACACACACACACACACACACACACACACTAGTTAGCTTGAGCAAGCCCAACCTTGATTTACTGTTGTAAACAGGAAAGCTTTTAAGAACTGAAGCGTTTTGTTGCTTCTATATAATTAAACACAAAGGTGAAAAGCATTTTGTTTTGAGGAAAGAGAGTCATTTCCATTGATAAACATTTCACACAGATGATCAGAGCAAGTTTGGATGAATAAGTTGTAATGGACAGTAGGTGTTAGCAGGTTGAAAACAGAACGTAAGAACACTTGACGCTGAATGGTGAATTAAGGACAATGAAGAAAGTAGTGTTCAATATCTTCTATAACAACTGGACAGTAGTCGCATGTTTTTTGTGCTGAAAGATTATAATTTGAAAGGTGCTTTTTTAGACCACTTAGACCAAGGTGTAGGTGGCATAGATTTGTTTGAGCTTGTCCAAACCCAAAGGAAAATAGTTTTGATGTTTGATTTCCTTCCAAAGATTTCAAACGAGTTTTGAAACAACCAACAGAATCAGAACCTTTTATTTGAATAGAAAGCATATTCCAATCTCTTATAGTTTTAAGAAGGAAAGAGTTGTGGTAGGTCGCCGTTATAGAGGCTAAAGGAATGATGTAATGTTTTTGACGAAAATTATAATTAGCATTATGTTGGACCAGTGGACACAAGTGTACAAGATAGTCAGGAGATAGTTTGTTCTTAATTTTGTAAAGTAAAGTTAGGCGGTGCCACCTACGTCTTAAAGAGAGCCTCTCCAAACCAAGCTCTTTAAGAAGAACGTCATGTTTTGTAACTGGGAAAGCCCCGGTACACAAGATTGCAGCCCGCCGTTGGACCTTTTCCAGGTTATCTGATTCAGCCTTAGTACAAGAATCAAATAGGACGTCACCATATTCAAGTATTGGCCTGACAAGTGTTTTATACAAGTTTTCAAGTGCCTTCCTAGGAAGAAGTCTTCGGAGTCTAGTCAAAATATCCAATCTGTGATTGGCCTTTTTAGTAACAGAAGCAATATGTTCACCCCATGACAAAGAACTGGTAAGGATAATACCTAAGTGTTTATGAGAATGTACCTGTTTAAGTTTAGTATTACTGAGATAAAGCGGAGTATAAGGTTGCTTGTTAGGATTTCTAGAAAACAAGACATATTCCGTTTTGTTAGGGTTAAAAGTGACGAGCCACTGTTGAGACCATGCATGGAGAGTAAAAAGATCCTTATTAATACAGTTAAAAGACACATTAGAATCGGTAATTGATTTCATAAGCGATGTGTCGTCAGCGAACAAATTTACTGAACATAAAAGATTTTTGTTAATATCATTGATGAAGATAAGAAATAGTAATGGACCAAGTATAGAGCCCTGAGGAACACCTGCATTTATAGATTTAAGATGCGAATGGCAACCATTTACAACAACCCTTTGATGCCAATCTGAGATGTAACTTTTTAACCAGGGGTACAAACTGCCATGAATCCCAAAAGAATGTAGTTTATATAACAAACCATCGTGCCAAACTTTGTCGAAGGCCTTTGATACATCAAGAAAAACTGAGCACACATCATGTCCTTCATCTAAAGACTTATTTATCTCGTGAACAATTTTAGTGAGCTGATTGATAGTAGAGTCATTTTGTTTGAACCCAAAGTTTTGAGATATAAGTAATTCATGTTCAGTACAGAAGTTGTATAGAGTCTTATAAACAACTTTTTCAAGGAGTTATGAGATTGTAGAGAGCAGTGAAATAGGTCTATAGTTTTTAATATCCTTTTTATCTCCATTTTTAAAACTGGAGTGATATTAGAAATTTTCCAGGCAGATGGAAATATTCCATTAGTAAGTGATGTTTTAAAAAGACGAGTTAAAGATCTACAGAGGGCAGTAGCACAGTATTTAAGGACAATATTTTTTATGCTGTCAGTTCCATAAGCCTTTTTGGTATCTACAGATTTCAGAAGTTGAAGAACTTCTTCTTCTGTCACTGTTATGTCACCAAGTCTTGCGTTAGTCACATGTGAAAAGGGCGGTAAGGGATTATTGGTAGAAGTACCATCCAGATTAAAATGAGATGCAAAGAATTCATTGAGAAATTCAGCTTGCCAGTATTAGTAGTAACAGTTGTAATGCCATCCGTAAAGGGTGGCAAGTTCCTTTCTGATTTGGTACCATGCAAAGCTTTTGTTAAAGACCAAAATTTCTTAATGTCAGTTTGTTCGTCGGCTAATGTTGTGACTGTCCGTTCGTTAAAACTTTGCAGATGCTAGTTTTTTGGTACGATTGGCCTCGCGATGGGCCGCCAAAAAGAATAAATAGTGGTCAGGACGGCCGGATTTTTTATATCTTTTATAACACCTGTCACGTCTTCAGAAGGCACGCCTGACGTCATTTGAAATCCATGTTACTAATGTAGTCCACTATATCGTCAATGTCATTAAATATTTCAAATGGAGTGTCAAAGGGAGCAGCCAAGAGAGTGTCATTTAGATCACTGAAGTTAGCTACTTTGTAGTCCCATACTAGCCTTTTAAATGCTTGGGGTTTAGTGACTCTAAAATTAAGTGTACAATAAATAGTACAGTGATCAAGATTTGCAATAGGTGATGCCACACCAAAGTTTGTACAAAGGAAAGGTGAGTCAGTTATAATTAAGTCTAAAATGTAAGCAGAGTTACCCCAGTACCTGGTAGGTTCATTAATTAATTGATGTAAGTTATTTACTGTGACAATATCATAAAACCGTTGTCCAAGTTCACTGCTGCTATGTCCATCGTGCCATTCCGTACATCTGTCATTGAAGTCGCCAGTGATAAATAAATAGTCAAATAATGAAGACTTTACCAAGTCAATAGACAGTTGGATGTTTGTAGGAAATGATTATTTGTTGCAGCAGACTGGTTTGGCTGCCTATAACACACACTGAACAATATGACAGTTTTACCTACTTTAATTTATTTCTGTCCAAAGTAGTTCCAAATCGGGTGATTCTAGGTCCTTACGTCGTGTATGAGTTAGAGAATTAGAAATGTAAAGAGCAACCCCACCGCCTCTGTTGCGCCGGTCCTAGCGTCTTATTGTGTAACCTGTTATTTCGACATCATCGTCCATTACGTCATCGTTCAACCAAGTCTCAGATACAGCAATGAGATCATAGGAATATTTGTTGGAAAGAGCTGACTGCATTTCATCTAGCTAGTTTGCCAAGAATATCAGACTTAGGAAACAGGCTTCGAGCATTTAAATGACAGAATGATAAGTTACTGTTCAAAGAAGGTCCTGGAAATATGTTATTTGACATGTAATAGGGCAGTAAACCATATTCTATCTTAATACCTACCTACCTAGTCCTTATTGCACCCGGAGGCACATAGGGCAAGGACTAGGGCCTTCCACTTCTCTCTGTCTTTCGCCATTTTTTCAGCTTCACCCCATGTGATCTTCATGGTCTTCATTTCCTGTTCAACAGTTCGTCTCCAGGTTGTCTTTGGCCGGCCTTTCCTCCTTTTTCCTTCTGGGGTCCATCTGAGTGCTATCCTGGTGATGTCATCTATTGGTTTCCGCAGGATGTGGCCTATCCATCTCCACCTATACTTCTTTAGTAATGTCCTCATATCTGTTGTTTTTGTCAGCTTAAATAAATCTTCTTTGTTGATTTTTGCTGGCCAGAATATTCTCAAGATCTTTCTGAGGCATCCGTTATGGAAACTTGATAGTTTGTTGATGTCTGTTTCCGTCATTCTCCAGCATTCAGCGCCGTACATCAGGACTGACAGGACACAGCTGTTGTACAGTTTGATCTTGGTTTTTCTGCTTATGCTGTTTGACTTCCAGATGTTTTGTAGTTTGATAAAGGATCCTCTTGCCTTTCCCAACCTTGATCTTATGTCCTTGTCGGCACCGCCTTCTGATGTCACCACACTTCCAAGATATGTGAAGCAGGAGGTGTTCTTTATTTCTTCTCCATTCAGGATTATTTTTGGTGGGTTTTTCATATTTAGAGGCATTACTTCTGTTTTCTTTAGATTTATATTTAGTCCTATCTTACTGGCATTTAGCTGTAATGTTGATGTTTTTGTCTGCATGTGACTTTCTAGATGTGATAGTAAGGCCAGGTCGTCTGCATAATCTAAATCCTCTAAGTTGCTTAGGAGAGTCCATCTTATGCCTGTGTTTTCCTCCCTGAGGGTTGTTCTCATCACCCAATCCACAGCTATAATAAACAGTAGAGATGACATGACACATCCCTGCCTTACTCCTGATTTTACGAGGAAACTTGTGTCTTCTGAGCTGCCAACAGTGCATTTGAACTCTGTATAAAATGCCTTTATTAGGTCCACTAGTTTGGATGGTATACCATAGTGTCTTAAGATCTTCCAAAGGCTATCTCTGTGAATACTGTCAAAAGCTTTCTCAAAGTCAATGAAATTTATGATGAGTTCTCTTTGCCATTCTGTGCACTGCTCTATAATATTTCTTAAAATAAATACTTGGTCACAGCAGCTTTTTCCTTTTCTAAATCCCGCTTGTTGTTTTCTTAGTTCTTTATCTACTGCTATCTTGATGCAATTCACAATTATTTTACTGAATATTTTACTGGGTATTGAGAGTAATGTTATTCCTCTCCAGTTGTTACAGTTTGTAAGGTCACCTTTCTTTGGTAATATTATGATGTTTCCTTCTGACCATGTTGTTGGTATTTTACTATGCTCCCATATCTTGCAGTAGAGAGGATGGAGGATATCTGCTGTGAGGATAGGGTCTACTTTAAAGATTTCAGCTGGTAAGTTATCATTTCCAGGTGTTTTGTTGTTCTTTAAGCTCTTAATTGTTGTTACTATTTCTGATTTGGTTGGTTGAGATATGTCGATTTCTAGGTCCGTTTGTGCTTCTTTTATTTCCGCCATGATATTAGGGTCTGGGCGGTTTAGGACCTCTTCGAAGTGCTCTTTCCATCTCTGATCTTGTTCCTTCTCTGATGTTAACATAGATCCTTTCTTGTCTCTTATAGGCATACTTGCACTTCTTCTCTGTCCACTAAGTTTCTTGGTGATCTGGTAAACATCACCCATTCTCTGCTCAGATGCTGCTTTTTCTGCATTGCTTGCTAAATTTTCAATGAAGTTTTTTCGGTCTTTCTTTGTGGCTTTCTTTACTTCCTTATTACAGTTCGAGTACTGCTCTTTTAGCTTCTCTTTGATTCTCTGAGATTGTGTATTGCATAATTTCTTCTTGAGTTCTTTTCTGCTGTCAATGAGTCTCCATGTTCCAGGTGTTATCCATTCTTTGTGAACTTGTCTTTTGAATCCTATGACTTTTTCACTTGTGTTGTTAAACATATCTTTCACTTTTTGCCATTGCTCTTCTATTTGTTCTTCTTCTGTGTTATTACTTTGCAGGATCTGGAATCTGTTTTTCAGTTCTAATCTGAACTCTTGTTTGGTTTTGATATCATTTAGCTTACATGTATCAAATCTTCTTCTGCTTTTCACGGGTGCAGCTTTCATCAGTTTGAGTTTAAGGTCTGCAGTTACAAGATGGTGGTCACTGCCTACATCTGCACCTCTTCTGACTCTCACATCTTGGAGTGATCTTCTCCATTTACCATTGATAGCAATGTGGTCTATTTGGTTTTTGTCTCTTTCTCCAGGTGATACCCAGGTAAGCTTGTGTATCTCCTTGTGTGGGAATAGCGTTCCTCCTATAACTAGGTTGTTATTTGCACAAAACTCTGCTAGATGTTCGCCGTTTTGGTTCATATTGCCACAACCATTTCTTCCCATTGCCCTCTCATATCCCATGTTGTCCTGGCCTACTTTGGCATTGAAATCTCCCATTATGATGGTAAGATCATGCTTTGGGATCTTTTCTAGTTCAGCCTGTAATGCATCATAAAAGTCTTGCTTAGCATCGTCTTCTGCTTCGTTTGTGGGTGAATATACTTGTATGATTGATGTCTTGATAGGCTTTGTGTTGATTCTTGCTCTGATCAATCTCTCACTCATAGGATGGTACTCTATCAAGGACTTTGCTGCTGATTTGCTCAGGATAATTGCAACTCCTTCCTGATGTTTTCCATCTTTTCTTCCTGAATAAATGATTGTTTCTCCGCTGTTTGTTACATTTTTTCCAAAATCTGTCCATCTGCACTCGCTTACTCCTAGTATGTGTAGCTTGTTGTTTCTCATTTCTCTGATTACTTGGGCTTGCTTTCCTGTTTCATACATAGTACGTACATTCCAGAAGCCTATCTTTAACTTGGTTCTCGTGCTTAGTATACTTGTCATGCCACCAGCTTCCTGTTGGCTTTCACTGGTTGCATTCATGTGTGCATGTTGTTGCTGGTATTCTAATGCATCGAGAAAAGTTGAAGTATTCCTAATCCTTGTATCCGTAATCAATTGTGTTTTTACAAGAAGGGGAGATTACCCCCTTGCTCAACCTCCAACCTGGTGGACCAGGGATTTGTTATTAAGGTTTCCTTCCTCTAGAATGGTTGCCTGCCATAGCTTATGAAGTCATTCTCTCCAGGTTTGTGCTTGAGTTTTCCTCTCTTGGATTTTCTGTCTGGATTTTCTTCTGTAGCCTTTAACTTTCCCAAGTCATCCACAAGGCAGTGGAACTATTTAACCCATAGTTGGGAACTAGGATTGCAGGCACCAGGGCATATCCACACACCGGTGGGCCATGCGTGTCGTGCATTTCGGGGCCTAGTTTCCTCCTAGACCTTGTGGTTTTGCTTGGGGCCGTAAGGTACCCAATTTCCATCTGCTACCTCGAGGAGGATCCTACATAGGTCTAACTGTGGAGAGGCTATACCTGGTAAGTAAGACTTATATGTACACAATGCTTACTCTTTCACAGTAAACTGCTAGCCAGGGGTGGAGCTGAAAGCGAGAGTGACAAGCACAGACACAATCAGACACACACACTGTGCGCATCACACAGCCATCAAGCAGATTTTCTATCTTAATAATGCCCTAAAAATGTGTTAAAATTTTTGTTGTCCATTTATCCAACTTTCATAAAATTTTTAAATATGTTTAATTAATTAAGAAACTACCGTAGTATATTCTATAAAATAAAAAGAAGAAAATGGAAGGATTATCTCCCCTACACCTTTTTTTTTTTTACTAAAAGTTCCTTAAAAAATACAAAACAATGCTTCAAAATGAAGATTTAGACATATCTTTGGAGCAAGAACTAACATTCTATAATACTTTCAATTTAATATTTTTTGTTATAAAAAAAGCAACAACAACAAAAATAAAAAAAATAAAAAATAATAATAAAAAAAAAAACAGTTTCCTTCAATTTCTGAACAGTTACTTGACAACAAACAACAAATTAATTCCTGAAAGGCTCACTACATTAAGCTGCTTTATGTGAATGATTCAGATCTATTTTGGAGTTTTACAAGCTTATTGTGGGATCTTTATACACCTAAATCTTCATAACTCAGTCTTTAGCCTTGGTTCATTAGGGTGCAGAACCATGTGTACATCCAGTATTAACGTACTAACTTGTGGAATTAGTCTGAGGTAAAAAAATACTATTATACATGAATTATGTATTTTTTAGAATGGGTACAAATAACTGTATGAAAAAATTTAAACTTGAAATTATTTATCAAATTGTGTAAAGGTCATTAAAATCAACCAATAATTGTATCATTAACATTTTGTTAGCAAAATTGAAAGATAACTTAAGTACTATTGCCCACTGGAGTATCTTTTTGTTAAGGTGCTAGCACACTATGCCAGTATGCTCATAGTTAAAGTACAAACATAATACTCCCAAAGTCACATTATCCTGGCAAGGGGAGAATCAGTCGATGCTCTGTTCTCTTAATGCTGAACACTAGGGTTAAGATCTTCTTGTATCAAGAAAATTGTTCTTGTGTCGGAATTTCACTGTAGCAATCAGAACATTCTCCGAGAACATCCTTTGCAGAACAACATTTCACACTATCTATCTAGAAGGAGCCTGAAGAACAACAAGAGTTCCATGGAATTAAATGTCTCGCCTGGTTAGTTTTTGACTTTAACATAAACTTTCACTTTTGACACGCCACTGTCACAGACACCGGAAAGGTAACACCTAAGTCTTGCCTTATGGCAATGCCCGGCTCGACAAAAATGGCAGCAAAGTGATAAAGTCAAACTAACCCACTAGGTATTTTGACTGTAAGAATTTTGATATTGTCTTAAAGATGTAAAAAAAACACATGTATAGTCTAAATTTTGTATTCGTGCTTGATAGGAAAGGAGGCCATTTGCCTCTATGTTGTTTACTGATAAATATGTTCTCAGTGTTATGGCGATTTTACATGAAAAGAACTTCCTTGCGACTTTCAGAGTTTTCAAATATATCTCGCCCAAAGAAACCCCAGATGAGGTGTTGGTGTCCAAGTTTCTTATGGATCAAAGCATCTTTTAAATACCTATGTTTGAATCCCACCGAGGACCGACCCCTAGTGTAAGTAAACCCTTTAAATCATTTGCATGCTGAGGTTGGTGGTTTTCTCCAGTTATTCTGGTTTTCTTCACCATCAAAAGTACCAACTACCTAAATATAAGTGAAATAATCTTGACTAGTGCACTATTAATTCTGAGGTTAATTTTCTCTGGGTTTTCTGGTTTCCAGCAAATCCACATAATAGCTGCTTTAATTTAAGTAAAAGAATCTTGACTAATGTTCTATTATTTCACTCTACTCTCCTTGTTTTAGGCAATTCATTTTTTTTTTTAAAACATATACAACCTACTTTTAGGAACTGTTTTATGTTGAACACATATCGTACAAACATGTTATCTGATCTTCCTACTAAATGTCCATTAACATATATTTTTGATACTGTATCCAGACCCTCACATACTAAAACCACTGACTTCATAGATAAAACCGTTGTAGTAACTGAAACAGAAGAAACCAAATCTAACATATATTAGTAACAATCATTTTATCATTAAGAAACACAAAATCACATCATATACTGTAGAATCAGTTAAAATTTTATGGTTTTGCAATTTCAACACAAAAAGATTGAGAGAGAGAGAGAGAGAGAGAGTGTGTTGGGAGTTTGGTTGAATTTAGTTGGGGAAATAAAAAAATAAAACCCCATTGGGGTAATTGGTAATGATAAATTTTCATTAACATTCAACTCTGTGGTTTTCAATAAACTACATAATAGAGAAATTTAATTCCCATGAAAATTTGTGATTTTTACAGTACTATAGCACTGTCACAATGCTAGGGCTAGTCAAGTCTCAATAGGTTGTCCAAAATATGACTGATTGTAAGTTACAGGCATGTCTACTTAACTAGCGTGTCATACAGGAAATTTTAGGTGTTAGCCCACCAAGACAGATTTGCAGAGGTAACCACCCTAAATGCCCATTATCATGATATCAGGTAGATCTGCAGTAGTATAAATATTAGTTTTGGGCCCCAATTTCACAATCATCCACTCAATTAAGGATACACTCAACTCAAATTAGAGAATATTTTATTGTTAAATGTAAGACATTACACAGCAAAAAAAAAAAAAAAAAAAAAATGAATATCTAATGTTATATTTAGAGTGTTTAGTGTAGGTTTGTTATACAAAACAAAACATTGTCTCATAAAACTTAAGATTTTTAAAATATTGATGAGAGTAAAATGGGATTATTTCAATTGAGTGTACACTCAATTGAGTGAACAATTGTGAACCCGATCAAAATTGAATACACTAAAGTCCCTTAGATTTGAAATGTGAAATATACCCACTAGGTCACATTTTTCCAAACCTTTAATTTGCCTCATGAGCAGCAGGTAGTGGGTTCAAACTCTGGTCAAATCATACTTAAGACTTTAAAATCTGAGATTCTACTTTCTTGCTCTGCATTCAGCGATGAAAAGACAAAGTATCAACTAGTTTACTCAGGATAATGTTGCTGAGGAGTGGTATACTATTCCGTCGCAAACTGACTCAATGAGCTAGAACTTTGAGTCACATTGAGTATGTACCAGTACATGACAGACCATAATACATGCTCACATATCTCACACTCACACATACAAACTTTTTAGATTTATCCTAAGAAAATAATATACTTGCTCATCTAACAAACAGCTGAAAAATTGCTGATGTGATGTTAAAAACATAACATATATAATGAGATAAAAACAATATACAGAACACTTTTCTTGCATTCTACATTTATACTTATAATATACCTCGAAAGTGTCTTGAATATGTCCAATCATCTCTAGATATCCACTTGTATGCGGCATCATTTCTTCTATAGTACGGATCCTGTATTATATTATTTGACATCAGTGCTGTATACATTGAACCAGGAACTGTCCCGTTAACAGTGACATTTCCTACAAAAAAAGTCATATTTATGACATCAGTGTGGTATACATTGAACCAGGAACTGTCCCGTTAACAGTGACATTTCCTATAAAAAAGTCATATTTATGACATCAGTGCGTATATACATTGAACCAGGAACTGTCCTGTTAACAGTGACATTTCCTACAAAAAAGTCATATTTATGACATCAGTGTGGTATACAATGAACCAGGAACTGTCCTGTTAACAGTGACATTTCCTACAAAAAAGTCATATTTATGACATCAGTGCGGTATACACTGAACCAGGAACTGTCTCGTTAACAGTGACATTTCCTATAAAAAAGTCATATTTATGACATCAGTGCAGTATACAATGAACCAGGAACTGTCCCGTTAACTAGGAACTGTCCCGTTAACAGTGACATTTCCTACAAAAAAAATCATATTTATGACATCAGTGCGGTATACATTGAACCAGGAACTGTCCCGTTAACAGTGACATTTCCTATAAAAAAGTCATATTTATGACATCAGTGCGTATATACATTGAACCAGGAACTGTCCCGTTAACAGTGACATTTCCTACAAAAAAGTCATATTTATGACATCAGTGTGGTATACAATGAACCAGGAACTGTCCTGTTAACAGTGACATTTCCTACAAAAAAGTCATATTTATGACATCAGTGCGGTATACACTGAACCAGGAACTGTCTCGTTAACAGTGACATTTCCTATAAAAAAGTCATATTTATGACATCAGTGCAGTATACAATGAACCAGGAACTGTCCCGTTAACTAGGAACTGTCCCGTTAACAGTGACATTTCCTACAAAAAAAGTCATATTTATGACATCAGTGCGGATATACATTGTACCAGGAACTGTCCCCTTAACAGTGACATTTCCTACAAAAAAGTCATATTTATGACATGAGTGTGGTATACAATGAACCAGGAATTGTCCCGTTAACAGTGACATTTCCTACAAAAAAGTCATATTTATGACATCAGTGCGGTATACATTGAACCAGGAACTGTCCCCTTAACAGTGACATTTCCTACAAAAAAGTCATATTTATGACATCAGTGCGGTATACATTGAACCAGGAACTGTCCCCTTAACAGTGACATTTCCTAAAAAAAGTCATATTTATGACATCAGTGTGGTATACAATGAACTAGGAACTGTCCCGTTAACAGTGACATTTCCTACAAAAAAGTCATATTTATGACATCAGTGCGATATACAATGAACCAGGAACTGTCCTGTTAACAGTGACATTTCCTACAAAAAAGTCATATTTATGACATCAGTGTGGTATACAATGAACCAGGAACTGTCCAGTTAACAGTGACATTTCCTACAAAAAAGTCATATCTATGACATCATGTAGATAAATGTAATTATTCGCAACAAAATGGTGGATAAAAAAAACCTATTTACATGTACCTATAATAGTCAAAAATCAAGTATTATGGAATTAATGTATAAATTTTCATTAAATATAAATGTACATTAATACACATATTTGTGATGGTTTAAAACCATTAATAACATTTTTAACACATATATAACAAATATAAATATGTGACAATAACAGAAATTAAGGTACTCCGTTAATAATATTAAATTTTTTTTTTATTTTAACAGATTTTATTTCAGTTAAATTCAATTCAAATTTTATTGTCATATAAGTCAAAATATAACTTGTGACAACAAACATATAAAGGATAACCCAGGGGTGAAGCAGATCTGCTAGTTTTCATTATCAGCTAGATTAGCAAACTCAGGATTTTTTAGTGACAACTTTTAAAATAATTCATGCCATAATTTTTTTTTTTTTTTTTTTTTTTTGACAGAATAATAAAAAATGATTTTTGGTTTTTAAAATTTATGCACTTGTTACACATCCCTTTTTTTATAAGCAGATTATGATAATTAATTTGAAATTATTATAATGATTATAGATAATTATGTCCTTAGTTCCTTTCAGTTATTACTAGGCCCATTTAGCTGGTAAACATTTATATAATACTATAAATTTGCTGAATTTTTTCGTCAATTTACAATTTTAAAAGTAATTGTAGCGATCTGGATATCTTAACTGTCTGGAGCAATTGCCTTTAGTGCAGAATTTGATTCCCAGTCTGATCCCCCCCTTTTTTTTAAAGTTTGATGGCCAGTGTGACCCTCAGAAGTGGTGGACAGGCACCTGCAGGTCAAATTATTTCTTTCCATGGGTAATTAAATATAAATACAAGAATAAAGGGAAATACAGTCATCTCTGTTGCTCAGTTGGCATACAGCATTCACCTACAATTCATGAGGTCACAGGTTACATCCCTGGTCGACAAATTTAGGTGCAGTTAGAAGTAATAACCAGGAGTCTGAGAAACTTTATTTAAATACACAAGTAAAACACGTGTTCACTTAATGATGAATTCCGCTTTTTTGTTGCATTTATAATTATAAGCTTTAGTATGTAAATTGTTTCTTTCTGCACTCCACAACGTATGACAAAAATGGGGGCGTTATCCTGATTTATGTCGTGTTTAAACATTAAATTATTTCCTATTTAATATTTTATCATATTGTTAAATTACCTCCGTTAGTCACGGTCCAGTTTCCATTTAGATTCAGAGTAATCAGGCTAAAGGTGCCCCTGACGAGAAATAAGTAAACTATAGTCAAACCGAAACTAAACATCGTTGCTGACATTATTTTTCCTGTTTTGAAGTTCCCTACTTCAATTTGGCGCACTTTTGAATAAGACGGTTATACGTTATAGATTTTCTAACACACGCGCACACACACACACACACACACACACACACACACACACACACACACACACAGAGTTTATTCAGTTTATTCAGTTTATTCATACTCTCAGCCACTCCAACAGTGGAACATGAGGGCATATAATATACAATAGTTTTATATGCAAACTGACAATATGACATGCAAAATGTACAACTATATAAGTTATAGGCAGGTAAGACATATTCACATTCAAATATTTATAATTATATGCATATCACTTTCTTTATAATATGAAAGTACACTTTGTTATATTTATGTTTATAAAAATTCTTTAAAGATCTTTGACAAGAAAATTGCGACTTTTGATAATAATTTTGTGTTAAATAATTTTAACATACCATACAATTTATCATAACTTGGATATGTCGTAAAATATTGTGGTAAGTACTTTTCTCTTAATTCCGAAAATTTACCACAGACAAATAAATAATGAAATTCATCTCCTAAGACATTTAAACAATATGGACACATTTTATCTTGTTTATTAACATTTTGCCATCTACCAGTTTCAATTGGGAATTTATGATTTGCTGTTCTAAGTTTACAAATATACTGTGCTTTATAAAAATCCAACTTAATTAAATAATCTTCGAGTTTAAATACACTTTTAAAAGAGAAATAAAACTGACTCTTTGATGAAACATTATTACTTGACCAATTCTGTAAAAATATATCCTCATTGACCCTTTTAAATACATAGCTATATGATGATACATCGACAATAAATTGACTATTCCATAAAAACCCAAAACCAGACTGATTTAACATTTTTTCTATATGCTGTAACCATGGTGATTTAATATTACTAGACTTATACAATGATAACATAATTCTGTATATAAAAGAAGATAACTTATCAGTTTTAGGTTGTACTAGAGTACACCAAAAATTGTACATCCTTTGATATATCCTTAAATACATTGGGAAACGTCCCAACTCACCATAAACCATGTAATTTGGGGTTGATTTCCTTAGTTTCAAAATTCGCTTACAAAAATCTAGATGAACGCCTTCAATCAAATTTAAGTTTTCAAAACCCCAGATTTCACACGAGTAAAGTAATACTGGTGATACAAGACTATCAAACAATTCTAATTGTAAATCAACACACACACACACACACACACACACACACACACACACCAGGAGCGGGTTGGGAATTTTATCATGAGACCAATGCCTACCGCGATGAGGGGGTCTTTATTTGTAAGGGGTTTTGGTCTCTATAATTTTTTTTGGAACAGATATTATTGAATACAAGCTCCCGTGTTCCAGGGCATAGGCTTAGACCTTTCGGGGGTCCAGGGGACTAGAACCCCGGGGAAAATCAATCACTTAATATTTTTGTCGACCTTTGGTCACATTCAGTTTTCTTTTGAATTTTTGAAGGGGGGGGGGGGGGTGCAATACCCGCAGCGATTACCCCCCCCCCCCCCGCCATTGAACCCGACATTGCACACACCCAACCCCTCCCCTCCCCCTCCCCACACACATTAGACATAACTGGTATATTTATTCCAATAACAATAAGAGAATATGTGTAAGCTATGATCTAAAAGTAGAAACTATAAACATTATTAGACCAGCGACATTTAAAATGTTTCAATGTCGCTGGTTAGACATATTTCAAATATGATATAAAAAAAATTATCATCCACCAACTAATTGTGATGAATTTTAAGACACACTTAAAAAAAAAGAGCAATATCATTTATTGTCTTAAATTCACTCAACAAAAACTTTCAGAAGCATTTTAGATCACAAATTATAATAATAAAACAAGACATTCCGGTCCTTGTCCAAACCACAATCCCTAAAACAAGTAAAAACTTTGAAAGCTGGCAAATGTAGTAATACACGTGAAATTCCATCAAGGAAGTGAGACCGGGTGCTCCGGAAGAATAAGCACCTCCTGTCTAGCTAGCTACACCCAACACATACAAGTCAACCGAATAACCGAATATTTCGATGAAACTTTTAATTAATTTCAAAAAACAAGTTTAATTATTCTTATTATATATATTGTGCAATGTTTAAGACTCACTCTTCCCAACTCAGCGAAAATTCGACTTTGTTGTAGGTCAGGGTTCGAACCTCGACCGCGTCTAATCAAAACTTGAAAATGTAGGTGAGAGATTGTTCTTTCTCCCAACACTTGACGAAATGAAAGTCAAGAGGCCTCTCGACACCGATGCCCTGTGTCACTACAGGCGGTAACGATTATGAACCCTTCCTGCACTTGAAGGTGCCGTGAGCGCACTGCAAAGGTCAAAACGGCTGCTATACTTTTTGTATATATAGCTTGTGACATCACGATATAAGTGAAACATTCGATCAATCAGCCAACCATTCAATGTCATAAATACATGCACTAAGCCGGGTAAGACTAGTGTGACTTAGCTAGCATTAACAAGGCATAAATCTACAGTCATAGACGAAACTCAGGGTAACTTCGACTGAAATTGTATTAACAGTACAAATTTACCCACTGTAAGCAACAACATTTACCAAGAAAAAAGTCTTTTTAGCAGCGACCCTTTTAAATGTCGCTGGTTCAGTTATGAACAACTGAATAAGTGAAAATGGAGTCCAATTAATCAAAATAAATCTTTGGCTACTGATAAGACGAAAACAAACTTTTGACAAAGTTACGACATACCAGTTGTTAAATATACCTAATGATTGAAATAGGACTTCGGCGGTCGAGTGGTCTTACAGATCACACTCAGCGCCTCTCACCGGTACCACCTAAACTCGAATCCCTATTGGACAGATCCTACTGTGAGAAAGTTTACAGAAGATAGGTGGTTTCTTTTACGGGTACTCCGGTTTCCTCTATTATTCCTGAACTGACCGCCTCGATGTAATCTTGCTGGACGTAAACGTCATTAATCCAATCCATCCAATCCGATACTGAATATGACAGTTTGACAGAATAAAGTAAATTTATTCTAGTGACGGTTGTAGTATAGACGGTGGCTTATATGTGCATGCGGAGAAACTCTGAGTTACAGTAGTTGTCGCCTCGGAATCAACCGAGTTATGGCAAATTCGATGTCGTTATTAAAATTGAACTGAACTTCCAGAGAGACAATATTATCTTGTCCTCTCGGGAAAGCCATTACAAATAATTAACAACATGGACCAATGGCGGAGATTCTGTTGGATGTCTTCTCAGTTTATCCGTTCATGTTCTGCTGTTATACGAGCGTAGACTCAAGAAATAGCTTACCACCTACACCTATAGGAAAGTAGAGTAGTGGCGTTTAACGTCCCAGTCACTTATATTGAGACGTCGCCAGCTATAGTCCAAAGTGCAGAAATTTTGTCTGTGCGTTGCGCTGATGGCATTACACAGCAGTGTTCTTTATCGTGCCATGCCTACCGTGACACGGAACTTCGTTCATTTAAAGTTCCTACCCAAAAGAACCGTGGCTTTCTGAAGGTTTTAGTCCGGTGGGTGTGGCTTGCCATATCATCGCTGTTGTGATGATTGTTCGAGGCTGAGGTCCGGTGGGTGTCGTCTAACATTGCTTCGCTGTTGTTTGTCAGTCACGATTGTCTGACTTAGTTACATGTACGATGTTAGTTTCTGTCATCATCACAGAAGGCTCGGGGCCATTTTTAATAATCCAGTCAGTCGTGATTGCTGAAGGCACGGAACCAATGTTTGTGGTCAGTGATGATTGCAGAAGGTTCGAATCCGGTCTTGGTACTCTGGTAGAGCTTTATTGGTGGATGTCAGTCATGATTAAAGAAGGCTCAGGTCGGTGTTAATGATTTGACAAATCTTCAATGTTGTCAGAATAATCAGTACCGATGTTGGTGGTATGATATAGGTTCGCTGTTGCTTGTTAATCATGAATACAGGAAGCTCAAGATTGCTTTAAATGGCGTTACATAACTTAGCCATTGGTCTTCAGTCATGATTACAAAAGGATCAGACCTGGTATTGGGGTTTCTGGTCTGACATACCTTAACCGTTGTTTGCCAATCATAAAGCAGAAGGCACAGGGCCAATGCTGTGGTCTGACATAGCTATGATTTTTTTCTGTCTTCAATGAGGAAACATAAATGCATGTTAGATTTAAAAGAAGGAAGCATTTTAAAACTAACGTCACTTACGTAATAACATTCATTTAAACTGGGCATAGACGACAACTTTTTTATATAAAACATTTAGCCATTAAAGAATTTTCTTTTAACTTGAAAAAGCTAATTGTTAAAAAATTAGCGAATAAGAAAAAAATAAATCAGAGAATCATTGCAAAGGAAACACAAAACTGCTGTAAAATCAGAAAGCAGCATAGAGAGAAGAGAATGTCTTGTAAACTTTTGTTATCATTCTACCGGTATTTATGTGTCGGTCAGATAGTATTGGAAAATTTGGAAACATCTGTATATCATACCTACTTTTTGCTAAAGATTCCGTTTAATTGACAAGGAAACATCTGTATATCATACTACTTTTTGCTAAAGATACTGTTTTATTGACAAGGCTATGGAGAGTCTAATTGCCTAATTTGGAAAAAAATAACTGACACTTTAATTAAAATTGAAGACTTTTGTCTCCAAAAGTACGAGATTGTAAGCTTGTATGAAATCTTAGTTACTTCGATGTTTCTGTGCTTTTAAATGTGTTTCAGAGCCATTTAGTCTTACTTCTTCACAATTTCACAATGAGAGAGAAAAAATGCGTCTATAAACAAGTCAAACAGATTAAACAAAGAAAAAAATACCAAAAGTTTCCACAGCTCAGCTTTGATACATGTAACCAGACGCTCAAAGCATGACATGTTAGACATATAAAACGGCATTATACAGGACAAAATGAAATCAATTTGTATAAAAATGAATAATGGTTTGGCGAGAGAGAGAAAGAGAGAGAGAGAGAGAAGAGAGAGAGAGAGAGAGAGAGAGAGAGAGAGAGAGAGAGAGAGAGAGAGAGAGAGAGAGAGAGATAAATGGTTTGATGTGAGAGAGAGACCTTTATAAATGATTGATGAGAGAGAGAGAGAGAGAGAGAGAGAGAGAGAGAGAGCTTATTTATGGTTAACAAAAGTGCGCTACTGGTGCAATATTCAGATATTAAAGTTCATTTAAGTAATTTATAAAGAGTAATTTAACATGATATCGTAAACACTTTGATTTTTTTATTTCTGATATATTTAGTTACAAACTGACATTCAACATTGACAGCTGTCAATTAATGAACTTCTTAATACTTTGGTTTTGTTGTTAATTTATCAAATTCTAAACAACCTGTCTTCAAACTTTACGTTTTCTGACAATAGAAATCTGAAATAATCTATCTTATTGATACCAATACAATTCTACATTGTTATCAAAAATATGAATGGACGATTTATTTTCTTGAGAAAGTTTTGTTTCAATTAAATTTATAACGGGATTTTGAGATAGATTGTTTAAATACACTCAAATTGTTTAAATATATACAAAACATATTGACATATCGGTTATTTATGAAGATCTATATAATATACTGTTAGAAGTATGTTAAATGTTTGTATTGACATGCCCTTTACTTTGCCAGGCTAAAGATAAGTAAAGAAACAACGAAGTATTGTTGTTGTAATGAAAGAGAAAGCCGGCTATTGTAATGTGACACGGACTTCAATATCTGTCTCTTTTCTCATTTGTCGTAAAGATAAACGTTTATTTTGGAGTATGTAATCTGGGTTTCAGATAAACAAATATATACATAACATAAGAAGAAAAATGAATCAAATGTTTTTTATAAGACAAAGGGTATGTGTTTAATTGAAGTGTTTACCCATCATTTGTAGAGAATGTTTACAATAGGTAGACGGTTTAATATTTGAACACACCCAAAATTTTCTATTGAATAACGTAACGAAGTGTCTCAAAAGAACAGATGTACAAATTCCGTGTTTTCTATAGGGAAACATTATACTTTCGATTTATCAAAGATTTCAGAAATAATTTGATTTTTTATCTAAATAAATGTTGAGTTTATTAAAATATTTTTTATATAACTAAGATTATTGGATTTAGATTTTAATATTAATTGTTTTGTACAGTGCGAACTTGATTAACATCAAAACAAGTTTTGACATTTCAATATTTCACGTAATTATTTTTAATACTTACATTTGTGTATTATTTAAATGTCATAATTTAAAAAATATATACATTTATTATAAACAACAGATACTTATCTTCTTATTTAGTATTTGTCAACATGTACTATTTACCTGTACTTAAATAAGAAAATATAGTCATTTTGTTTCGGATTCTGAAATAAAATTATAAAATTTTAGCGCAATTGACTTCATGATTTTTTTTTATTATTGTTCTGATCAATCCGATTAACTAACAATTTTGTACTTGTTTTATGTTAAAAGTCCAGAAATTCCTGTTACAAATACATGTACTATAATGCTAAATGTTGAATAATAATAATAATAATAATAATAATAATAATAATAATAATAATAATGATAATAATAATAATAATAATAAACCTTATATTATTATAATTATTATTATTATTAACGTTATATTATTATTATTATTATTATTATTATTATCATCATTATTATTATTGTCATTATTATTATTAACGTTACATCATCATTATTATTATTATTATTATTATTATTATTATTATTATTATTATTATTATTAACGTTATATTATTATAATTGTAGTTGTTGTTGTTGTTGTTGTTGTTGTCGTTGTTGTTATTATTATTATTATTATTATTATTATTATTAACGATATATTATTATAATTGTTGTTGTTGTTGTTGTTGTTGTTATTATTATTATTATTATTATTATTATCATCATTATTTTTAACGCTATATTATTATTATTGTCATTATTATTATTAACGTTACATCATCATCATCATTATTATTATTATTATTATTATTATTAACGTTATATTATTATAATTGTAGTTGTTGTTGTTGTTGTTGTTGTTGTCGTTGTTGTTATTATTATTATTATTATTAACGATATATTATTATAATTGTTGTTGTTGTTGTTGTTGTTATTATTATTATTATTATTATTATTATTATTATTATTATTATTATTATTATTATTATTATTATTATTTCATGTATTATTATGAGGTGGTTAGTTTTGGAAAAGTGGAGAAATTAAAGAAGTGATTGCACGGAATAAGCAACAATTAATCGGTAAGCGAACTAAAAACCTGTCAACACTAAGCAAGCAACTTAGGTTCAGAATGTTTAGAATGATCCTGTAAAACATAAGCCTGCGCATTATACCAGTCATTTGTCTAGCCCAAATCCCCAACCTCGGCATTATGGACGTTCCAAGTACGTTTCTAACCCTGACACACTATATAAACGTAACGTTTCCTAAATGATAGGAATTTTTTGAATATTTATTTACAGATTTAAAGCTGTTCATAGTGAATCTTGGAGCTCAGACATTACAGCATAGTGATTTTACCTACAATAATGCACACATTACGACGTACTATGAAAATTTCACTTTTCCATCGGGTATGATAAACAAAATAATAAAAACACATGATGAAAAGGCATCTTTATGGATCCTTAAAGCCTCCTTAAAGCTGCCGTTAAATGTCTTTTTAAGGACCTTTAGGGGGCTTTAAGGAGGCTCAAATATGCCTTTAAGGAGTCTTTAAGGACTCCTTTAGCATACATAAAGACTTTCTCATATTTTCCTTTCACCTGCGCGTTTCAATCAAGAAAATGGACATATGAGAATTCAAAAGATAACGTAGTAGGAGAGTCATATACCACTTTTTAAATGTAATTTTATGATTAAATTCAAAAAGTGGTATATGACAGGAGCATTAATGTTTCTCAAACATTTCTTATTAAAAATAAATCTGCCTTTTCTGTGAAATATACTTTTTAAAAATTAAAGCTCCCTTTTCTTTGTTTAAATATTATAAATATTTCAACAAAAATAAATTTTAATTGTTTCTTCGTGGAACACCTGTTTCGAAGATTTGTGGAGATTAACACTTGGTAATGACCTTGCCCTTGAAAACTGTTACAGAACATCATTTTCTTCTTTGGACTTTCGTTTCGAGGATTTGTGGAGATTCACTCTTGGTAATGACCTTGCCCTTGCAAAGTGTTACAGAACATCATTTTCTTCTTGGAACACCTGTTTCGAAGATTTGTGGAGATTTACTCTTGGTAATGACCTCACCCTTGTAAAGTGTTACAGAACATCATTTTCTTCTTGGAACACCTGTTTCGAAGATTTGTGGAGATTTACTCTTGGTAATGACCCTACCCTTGTAAAGTGTTACAGAACATCATTTTCTTCTTTGGACGTTCGTTTCAAGGATTTGTGGAGATTCAAACTTGGTAATGACCTTGCCCTTGTAAAGTGTTACAGAACATCATTTTCTTCGTTGGACGTTCGTTTCGAGGATTTCGAGAATCAAACTTGGTAATGACCTCACCCTTGTATATTGTAACTGAATGTCACTTCCTTCTTTGGAACATCTGTTTCAAGGACTTGTGGATATTCACACTGGTTGTTGTCTTTGTCTTTGGGTAGTCTTACAGAACGATATTTCCATATTAAAACACAGCAACTGACTGTCTTTGCAAGAAGTTCACTTTCTGTTTATATATATATAAACCCCATAATCTGAGATGTACCTTCTTTGTTGTTTTTGGAATGTGTTATTTTGGCTATCCTCGAGTTAGCGTTATGTACAATGACACTATGGAAATTTTAGCACGGTGAAAGCATCAGGTTGCGTTGAGCACTTAAGAATAATATGTTTTTTGTTTTCTTTAATGTTAAATTTCAATTTGAAGTTTGTCACAAAATTAAAGTCTTAACCATTTTTCTTTATTTGTACATAATACAAACATTATAAATTATGAATTTGAATTTTAAGTAAGTAAAAGTTACTTTTTTAATGTTGAAAATCACACTGCAATGTCGAATGAAAAACGTAATGTAGATATATGTATTTCTGCTTAACTAATTTTCAGCACCCCTTTTCTGTTCAATTTTACTGATTAAAATTATAATAGAATAAAGAAGAAATTTTTGTTTTTAATATAATGTTAGTGAATACCAAATAATTATTAAATTAACTCCTCAATGCAAATAACATTTAACAAAAAAGAATGTCCTGACTGTGTGGGTGGTTGATCAATTAAACAATGCCTGGAAATGACAGGACATTGTGTAGGTGTTAGCTTATATAAAGCACTTCCGTGCTCAGTCTCTTAAATTGTTATAGAAATATCCAGTTTGGAAGTTTAAGATTACAGATTACAAACAGTGAAGTTTGAAAATAAAATCGCGATGAATCCTTACAAAAATGTCAACTTTGAAAGTAATGTTTTGGAAGGTCTAGAATTCAGAAAGGCGTGTTTTTAGGTATAATTTGGAGTGCAGACTTGGATTCTGATATCATTCATGAAGTGAAAAATAAACCGAACGATTTAAAATCAAATAACGACATTTATTGAAAAGAACTAAAAAGAACTTGCCATAAAAATGCAAGAGAAAGAGATAAATGTGTGCAAAATGCAAGATTGTCTAAAAAACTAGAAATTTTAAAATTCTTCACATCTTCTTGTTTATGGACTTACAATAGTTGTATTATACAGACATACAGCAGGCATTTATTATGTAATAAATGGATTCTTACTATTTCTTTGTTAGAATGCTAGAGTTTTGTGTAACATCTTGAAGAGGCTATACAACCATCATTGAGGTGATTTAAGAAAAATTGAAAAATAAATGAAAAAGTAGCTAGAATAATTTTTGATTAACATCATTGATCGAACAAGTATGGTAAGCTATTTGGTTTTCATTGTTAGTTATAGTATTGGTTCAACAAAAGCGTTTTTCGGAAACTTCTTTTGTAATTATAAATGAGGATTTGAAACTTAGTCTATACAATTATCTACTAAAGTTTTGTGTGTTTAATTTAAAACATCAAACCCTCGTTACTATTGTTAAGGAAATAAGAAAATTTAATTTAAAAAAAAGGAATTTAAACATTGGAAACAGAAAAAAAAATGTACTGATACTTGACAATAGAAAAGTAACCACAAACACGACTTAAACAAAAGAATAGATTAAAATCAAAATACAAATCGATTTATATATTAAACAATTATAATATAGTCATATTAACAATACAGGGAAAGGAATTTTACGAAATATCTTGCGACCCATTTTCGTCCAGCCGTTAGTCACATAAAACCTATGATTGCGTAATGATTCGTTTTTAACAAGTTTCTCTTTTGGCAGCGTTTAATTTTAGTCATTTTCAGAAATCATAAAAGACCTATAGACTTCATCGCTGTATTATCTTTTATAATACCGCTTAAACAACAGCGCTAGGGACGTCTAGTGACTTGTTTTTAAGGACACTGTTCTATATTAAAGACTTTATCATGAATGACTTAATAAACAAATTTAATAAGACCGGAGCCTTTTCAATTTTTGATTGATTTTATATGAGCTTTTTAATTATCTGATTTTTTTAAACATTTTGTTATCTTTTATGTCATAATGTTTGAAACTGCATCTAATTTCATTGTGTTGTGTATTTTTTACTTGGCCCCTTTGTCCTATCTTGTCTTGATTATTTAAGCTTGTGTGTTTACTAGCAATCTAGTATATATTTTTTCAATATGTAAATTTTCTGATACCTGGACCAAAGGGTACCGACCAAAGTCCTAATGCCAAAAAGGTGAACTAAATGATCCTACTAATTATTATATAACTTCCGTTTTCAAAAAAATATACACGTGTCTTATGCTTTCGTGAACTGGTTATTGTCATAATATATCTGTTTGAACTTTAATCTCAAATAGTAAGTCAATTGGTGATTGCAGGGATAATTTCTAACGATTTTTAAAATAAAGGTAAACAGTCGTCGAAATCTGCTCAACTTTAATGCTAGATATCGTCTAGCTAGTTCTTTCCTATGAAATGTCTACAGGAATATTCAATTTGAATTATAGATCTCTTCTATGAACCATGGAAAAAGTTTTGAGTTCTTAGTTATGTGTTAGACTCTAAGCTATGTTTTACATTCATTCCTTAACTAAAAGTCAATTTAAATCAAGATTTTAAAGTTTGAAAAAGTTTGTATTTTTTCATAATATTTAAGAAAATTGAAAGTGTAATTTTTAAGACCTCTTTATAACCATGACAGTTGTATTTTAATCATTAATTTTTTTTTAATTATTTTAAAAAACTATTATAAAAGATTTTGAAGTCAGCTTAATTAAACTTATTATCTTAGTTACAAAATGTGTGTTAGTTGAGACAGATGCATCAAACGTGATTCTAAAATCCTTTTCTATCAGTATTTACTATTTTAGTTTTTTTTATTTTTTCATTCTTTATACTTGACTATGAAATTTGGTTATTTTCAAAATTCGAAATTCATGTATTGAAAATTTTATTATTTTTTATTTTATTTATTTTTTTTTTTTTTGGTGTGTGTGTGTGTGTGTGTGTGTGTGTGTGTGTGTGTGTGTGTGTTATTTTAATAAAAGTATTTTTAAGTTGCAATGCTGTTAGATATCATTTTATGATAGATAATAAATGAAATGTACCCGTTAATCAGCTAAAACACATTAGTGAAATAAAATGTTTTCTATTTTCTCTAAACCGCGCTTACGGATCACATTGCCTCAAACCGTCTAGGTTCGAATCCCAATCGGGACAGATCCTAGTGTGAAAAAGTTTGTCAGTTCGCTTGCCAAAGGTCGGTGGTTTTCTCCGGACACTCCGGTTTCTTCCACCATCCCAGGAATGACCGCCTCCAAATAAGTGAAGGAATCTTGACTGGGGCGTAAAACACCATTACTCCACTCTACTCCTTTTTATTTTCCTACTTGACAAGTATGATATTAAATTAAATTTTAGAATATGACTTTAACATTATATTTTAGTTATGACTTTTACACCATCAATTGTAATAAAAATAATAATTAATAAATAAATAAATAAATAAATAAAAAACAGGGAATTAAAACAATGCTAAGGTCATACAGACACTGTTAACAGTGGCATAACATTTTTATATTCTGCAAACACGACTTTTGTTTTCGAGATGAGAGTTTTTGTCAAATTAAGTACAGCGTTTTCTACCATAGGACATACCCTGACAAAGGATATTTTGATAAATAATTTAAAATAAATTACAAAATTACATTAAATTGATATTAATTGAATCATTTTACTATAATATAAAAATCAGGTAGAAAATTGCTGTAATTAGACAATTAGATAATTAAAAGGGATAAATCAATTTTTGTTCGATTAGGACTTAGTTATGTTTTTTGTGTTAAATGTCATCCTTCATTGAAGATCGTTTTATGTGTGTGTGTGTGTGTGTGTGTGTGTGTGTGTGTGTGTGTGTGTGTGTGTGTAAAAACTCTACTGAATATAGTTTTAATGAATTTTGAATTTCAAACTCCAACATCATTCATTTTTGTGTAGAATTTACAAAGATTCATAAACATCATCTGCATTTCAGACGGAAAATATTCGCTTATCCCTAGGTCGTGGATAAGTGTGTTCACTCGTATCACAACAATCGCATCAGATTAAGAATGCCATCAGAGGAATACGCATTGCACTTTGAGGATCACAGAATATCCCTTTCGTCTCGTTTTAGGAATATAGCACGGTTTATCATTTTGTTGATTTAAACAAAGGGCAATGAAATACTTTCCATTACTGTGAAGCTTCCTTTAAAAGACTTTCTCAGGGCTTGTCTCGATATCTAGTCCGACTTTCTTCAGACCCCAACACACTTAAAGCCTGACAACTGTGTGCTGTTAAAACAATTATATATTAAAAAAATCTCGGATTTTCTGGTATCAAATGGTGCCGCCTCATGAAACTAAAAATATTAGTAGAGCTGTAAACAGGTCACTTAATCCAATCGATAGGTCAATGATTTGTATTATAATACAGTGCAATAGGAAAGCTAAAAACTAGACCAGTTGTTGTAAAAATAAGTGGGATGGTTTTGTGCCATGTTAACCACACCAATAAACCTCGTAATCCAGGCTAGAGGATAGTTTAAAAGTTTAAATTGTATGTGGGCGGGTATCAGACAAAAATAGGTCTATCGTTTAACCTGGACTTTGCATATCACCTCTTTGAGAAAAAGTACTTGGTTAAATTTTTACCGAGGTAGTTGCCTCGGTTGCCTCATAAGTAGTTACGGTACTGGATGTCATCGCCGTTGGATTTTAGATTCAGATCCGTTTCTCCGATGTTGATGTTGGCCTACATCGTCTTCCATTTTTAAAACAAGGCCTTCTTGGCCTCTCGAAACTCTCAAATGCAAATATTGTAGAAGATCATTCACTCACCTGTCGATCAAGGTGGGTTCATTTTTCTACAGTTCTACTTATATTTTCAGTCTGAAGCTTAAATGATGTGGCCCCTCTTCCAACTCCAGCTGCTGTCGGAAAATCTGGTGTTTTTTATATGGAAATTGTTCTTACCCTACACCCAATAGTCAGACATACAGTGTTTTATGGTCAGAGGGAATTTGTACTTATATGTAGATCATCCATCAAAATCTATGAAAATGGTTCTAATTTACAAATTGGATGAACGTGTTGCCGTAGTTTCGGTTTTTTTCAGATTGAATCTTGTTTTGCGTACTGTTTAGGCACATCAGTATGGTCATATACACCGAGTTTATCATTTTAAAGGATAAAGTAAGGGCAACAAAAAGGATCTTGTGTGAAAGAATATGTGTTGTCGTAGATTCTGCCTTTACAGATTGAACCATAATTTTCACACGTAAAAAAAAAAAAAAAAAAAAAAAAAAAAAAAAAAAAAAAAAAAAAAAAAAAAAAAGAAAGAAAGAAAGAAAAAAATACATTTTTTTCCATAGAATGTTGGTCAGAGTAGGACCAAGGGTAACATTTATAGACCTATGACAATTCTCGAAGATTATATCCAGGAAACCCCTTAAGACTTGTGATAACATCCAAAAAATTAGGTCAACGAATTGTCTTCAGACCTGTCACAATATTTATATATCAGATTCTTTTAGATACACGAAAACCTTCAAAATTGAGATCATATAACCATCTTATACCTGTGACCTCCTTCAAAGAAGGGATCAAGATACCATCTTCTGACTTTTGTATTCCTTTAAAGATCGGATTATCATCATTAGACCTTTATCTGCTTTCAAAGACTGGATCATGTTACCACCTCAAGAATGTATCCGCTTTCAAAATTTGGATCAAATTACAATTTTCAGATCTTTGTCCGCTTTCAAAGATTGAATCAAGTTACCAACTCCAGAAAGTATCCGTCTTCAAAGATTGAATCAAGAAACCATCTCGGGAATTAATCTTCAAAGTTTGGATCAAGTTACAATCTTCAGATATTTATCCGCCTTCAAAGTTTCGATCAAGTTACAATCTTCAGATTTATCCGCCTTCAAAGTTTCGATCAAATTACAATCTTCAGATCTTTATCCGCCTTAAAGTTTGGATCAAGTTACATCTTCAGACCTTTATCCGCCTTCAAATTTGGATCAAGCTACAATCTTCAGACCTTTATCCGCCTTCAAAGTTTGGATCAAGTTACAATCTTCAGATCTTTATCCGCCTTCAAAGTTTGGATCAAGTTACATTCTTCAGATCTTTATCCGCCTTAAAGTTTGGATCAAGTTACAATCTTCAGACCTTTATCCGCCTTCAAAGTTTGGATCAAGTACAATCTTCAGACCTTTATCCGCCTTCAAAGTTTGGATCAAGTTAAAATCTCCAGATCTTTATCCGCCTTCAAAGTTTGGATCAAGTTACATCTCAGATCTTTATCCGCCTTCAAAGTTTGGATCAAGTTACAATCTTCAGACCTTTATCCGCCTTCAAAGTTTGGATCAAGTACAATCTTCAGACCTTTATCCGCCTTCAAAGTTTGGATCAAGTTACAATCTCCAGATCTTTATCCGCCTTCAAAGTTTGGATCAAGTTACAATCTCCAGATCTTTATCCGCCTTCAAAGTTTCGATCAAGTTACAATCTTCAGACCTTTATCCGCCTTCGAAGTTTGAATCAAGTAACAATCTTCAGATCTTCATCCGCCTAGAAAGTGTCGATCAAGTTACAATCTTCAGATCTTTATCTGCCTTCAAAGTTTAGATCAATTTAAAATCATCAGATGTTTATCCGCCTTCAAAGTTTGGATCAAGTTACAATCTTCAGATCTTTATCAGCCTTCAAAGTTTGGATCAAGTTACAATCTTCAGATCTTATCCGCCTTCAAAGTTTTGATCAAGTTACAATCTTCAGATCTTTATCCGCCTTCAAAGTTTGGATCAAGTTACAATCTTCAGATCTTTATCCGCCTTCAAAGTTTCGATCAAGTTACATTCTCCAGATCTTTATCCGCCTTCAAAGTTTCGATCAAGTTACAATCTTCAGATCTTTATCCGCCTTCAAAGTTTGGATCAAGTTACAATCGTTAGACCTTCATCCGCCTTCAAAGTTTCGATCAAATTACAATCTTCAGACCTTTATCCGCCTTCAAAGTTTGGATCAAGTTACAATCTCCAGATCTTTATCCGCCTTCGAAGTTTCGATCAAGTTACAATCTTCAGACCTTTATCCACCTTCCGAAAGTATCCGCCTTCAAAGATTGAATCAAGTTAACATCTCGGTATTGTATCCGTTTTCAAAGTTTAGATCAAGTAACAATTTTCGCGCTTTGAAAGATTGGATCAAGTTAACATCTGCAGAAACCATCCGCCTTCAAAGATTGAATCAAGTAACAATCTCGGGAAGTTATCCGTTTTCAAAGTTTGGATCAAATAACAATCTTCAGATCTTTATCCGCTACCATCTTTAGACCCGAGTCTGCTTTCGAAAATTGGATCAAGTAAACATCTTAACAATTGTGATCACCTTTAAGTTTTGATCAAGTTACCATCATTTAAGTAAAGACTGTGGAGACGAGTTTATATAAGACCTATGTCTTGTTCTCGAATCCATTTCACACTATATATTTGTATGCTATTCTATCATTGATATTTTGATTTTCTTTTTACTGTGAATAAAGTATTGTTTAAACTAAAGATTGGATCAAGTTACCTACCATCTCCAGAAAGTATCCGCCTTCAAAGTTGGGATCAAGTTACCATCTCAAATCTTTATCCGTTTTCAAAGTTTGAATCAAGTTACCATCTCGATATTTTATCCGTTTTCAAAGTTTAGATCAAGTTACAATTTTCAGATCTTTGTACCCCTTTAAAGTTTTGACGAAGTTAGAATCTTCATATCTTTGTTCGCTTTCAAAATTTGGATCAAGCTACCATCTTTAGACCCGAGTCTGCTTTTGAAAGTTAGATCAAGTAAACATCTCAACAAATGTGATCACCTTTAAAGTTTTGATCAAGTTACCGTGGGCGCGCGCGCGCGTGTGTGTGTGTTGACGAACAAGCTTAAGTTTTAACTTTATTTAAATCACAAATAATTTGGGTTTTACTATTTGTTGCCCTCTTCATCAAATAGGCTGATAACATTTTTACTTAGCAGTTTACCCCGTGCATAATATCTTTTAGACATCGACAATCCAGAAAAATAAAATTCCGGTACAGCTGGTTGTTAAATTGTGACGTCAAAAATAATTAACAATGTTGATTAGATGATGATCATGAGCGCAGATACATGTCGCGACATACGGAGCTAGGAGGTTGACGCTGTTTCGGAGCTTGGCACATTTGTTGGTGGTTTTAACTAATATACAAACTGGATGAAGCAACGCTTCCCGAAACTCGAAAACAGTCTATTAAAATTTGACCTGAAAAAGGCCAGAAAATAAAACGTACTTGGAACAGAAAATGCAGAATTATTGGCCTTAAACGTCAAACACACTGTAAAAAAATAACAACATTATATTTTTAACATTATTTTGTTTTGTAGCTAGCTCATCGGGGGATATATATTAAATCAAAGTTTTCAATTTGACTTAAAGCAAAACGGACCTGCCTGTAGTGGTACACACGCTAACAAAGATCAATTATTACAGAAGTCATGTTGTGGTTATTAAACGTTCTATAAATAATTATCGGTTATTGCGTTCTTTTAAATTCAGTCTGGATGTCAATATAGTTAAACGTTTAGTACAACATGTTTAAAAGATTATGATTTGCGTCTAGCTTAATAACACTCTATGACGAACAAACTCCAAACAAATTCGTTAAACCTAGTCTTCAGCCGTGAAACACTACTACCAAAAATCTTATTTTACGATTGTGAAACCTGATTGTGCAGCTTGTTGTATAAACCTAGATTTTCATTCAGTCCTAGGTCGTAAAACAAATTTTCAATTTGCTCACCCTTTATGACGATTTGTTCACTTTAGCGGTAAGCAACTATATAAATGTAACGATTAAAAAAAATTAAAGACAAATAAATAAATAAGTAATAAATAAGTTAAAGAAAACAAATTTATATCACGGTGAATTACGAATGAACGAGAAAAGAATATATCTATGTTTACGACACTTTACGTGTTTGAAATTCTAAAAGATTTTAAGAGTTATCCCTCTTTAAATGATGTTAAACCATGGTGGGACAACATGTTTAAAAGTCTGAATTCAAATTTTAGTCTGAATCAGTTCCCATCGTTCATGTTTCTCTCAATATTTCAGATTGATATACCTGAGCAGAAAAAAACATCAGTGTTTTTTTTTTTTTAAATAACAACATCTTCATTTCTCTAAATTCGCACTTCACGATCTTTGCCAAATCGAGTTGTATTTTTCATTCTTGACCATCAGCAATAAGTAATACTGTTGCCTTCATACTCGAAACACACAAGAAAGATATATTTTGAATCTTAAAGGCCAAACACATATACACCGTAAAAGGAAACCATAAAGATATCAGAATAAGAGGAAATGTTCTTGTTTTGCGCCGCCTATTTTCGCTCTAGACTGTCATATATAACACGTTTTGAATGTATTGAATGATAACATTTAATAAAAATGAAACTGACAGGACGGAAAATTTGAGAAACATTGTAAATTTACTAATCTCGATCGATTGGTGATTTTTTGGCTTCATATATATATATATATATATATATATATATATATATATATATATATATATATATATATATAAAGATATCATCGCCACTAGTTTGAGAATTCAAATCGAGTTTTTCGGTGGTAATATGCGTCGACCTCTATTTCTATTTTTTAAAAAGATCATGCGACCTCGCATACTCTCATATTCAAATATTTCATTCATCTATCAATCGAAATTTAGTAACTTTTCTACCTTTCCCATGACATTTTTTATTTCGAAACAAAATGAGACGGCTCTCCTTCCGACTCCAGTAAATCGGAAAATCTCGGGTTTTAATATATAAATTGTTATGACCCTACACATAGCCGCCAGACCTAGTATGTGTTAAGGTCAGTAGATATATTCTGGCATCAGTAAAACGACAATAAAACAACAACCTTTAAAACATTGTTTTATACCTGTCAAGTCACCCGCATTGCGCGTGTCACACGCATTTTGGATGTAAATCAAGCTCTCTCACGCTAAACTTAAAAAAACACACCCATATTCAAACTATCTGGAAAATAAAAATTGACAACATAGATCTATATTATAAGTTTCCTAATATTTTCAGCAGCCGATATTAAACTCGTAGATCCTGCAATTATATACCCATCCGGTAATATTTTGGTTTCTTGTTGCATGTTTTGTAAAATCTGCCGCTGTTGTTGATGTCTCAAATTGCAGATGAATGAACAATTTTAAGCCATTTTTTCCCGGGAGATGCCTCCATCTTCTGGTTGTCACACGCTTATCTTTGAAAACCCTTGACAGCTATGTTGTTGTTACAGGATACATCCGTCTAATGTGCCGAAAAATCAATCGCAATTACACTTTATTAAACATTAAAGAAACAACTTGTAAAAAGGGAGATAATCGTATAAAATTGTCTTCTAATTGGTTTTATTTCTGTAGCATAAAATATCTCATTAAATTAAGTGAACATAACAGTATGTCAATTTATTTTTCAGGTTAATAATACCAATAAAAATATGACAAGGTTAATATATAATTTGTTATTTTAGGGGGGTAGGGGGGTTTGAGTTATAGTTTTTTACGCATCACTCAGTAGTCTTTTACTTATATATCAAGGCATCCGTTTTTGGGATAGTGGAATGAAATCAGAGTGCCCACAGACAAACCATCGACCTGCGGTAGGCGAACCTCGTTATGGCTTTCAAAGCGACATTTGTCATTTTGCATGCTGATAATTACTAGTTTTCCCTGCTCAATGTAGCCCCTTTACTATTGCAAAACTGACCGCCTATTTATAAGTTAAAATTTATGTATTATGGCAGATATATTTTCCTTTTTTCTACCACATGATGAAATTACATTTCATTGAATGTAAATTGGTTTACCCTCTCCGCAATGTATAAACAGTATTAATTTTCAAAATAATTTTATGAAAAACAACGTAATCGTACTAACACTATTTACAAAACTTTATAGCTGATACTCGTGTTACACGTGTTCGATGCTCATACTTGACTTGCTAATACTTTTAACTCAAAATTCAGTTGAAATCTTCTAAACTCATCTGAACGGTGCTTCCAGCACCTGGATTGATAGATGATAAAATTATTAATAATAATAATAATAATAATAATAATAATAATAATAATAATAATAATAATAATAATAATAATAATAGCAACAACAACGATAATAATAATAATAATAATAATAATAATAATAATAATAATAATAATAATAATAATAATAATAATAATAATAATAATAATAATAAATAATTATGTCATAATGCATTTTTTAAACTTTTATTGTTAAATACACTCAAAAATGCATTATGATAACAATAATTATAACTATGACGACGGCCACGATGATGATGATGGTGGTAATGATGATGATGATTTTATAATGTAATCATAATTATACATTGTGATTAAATGAATAAATAATATTTAACAATTATTCTGCAGACTGTGGAAGACAACCTACTCTCATGTTTCTGTCATGTTTTAGGTATGTATTTATTACTACGGTTTTTTACCTTGCATCATTATATACAACTTGTCATGGGTTAAAGGTTAAATGCCTGGTATTAAAGTAACATTACTTAACGATTCTGTCAATTTTTACACATTGTTAACATTCCATTTGCACGGCAATACAAAGAATTGTCATTGGTAATTCATGTGAAGAGAGAGAGAGAGAGAGAGAGAGAGAGAGAGAGAGAGAGAGAGAGAGAGAGAGAGAGAGAGAGAGAGAGAGAGAGAGAGACTACGTTTATATTTTAGTTTTATTTTATTTATTTTTTATATTTAGTGCTGGCCCAACGTTAGCTGCTGATTACAAGATACGGTTATTAAGGTCGACGTTCAAGTACATGTATTTCGTCATGTGGCAAAGTAACTAATTACAACGGCACTTATTTTACACATAGACAATATAAAGTAAATGCAAACCTATATAAACGGTCGGTGAATCATGTATCCATGACCTTGAACATATTTCCTTTTCGTTTGATAAAATTGTCATTCTTTACATTATTCAAACAGATAAAAGTTCATTCTCATTTATATTGTTGCAGGAATTTCACACATACTATAGTCGTTTGTACAAAACACCGGTGTGTTTGTCAGAAATGCCAAACATAAGCACGTACATATAAAGGCTTAAAGGGCACTGATTTAATCTGATGGCATTCCAAATGAATAACCCTTTTTAAACCACGTGTCCGCCACTAGGCTTGTCAGTGACAGTTTTTAGAATTGCCCGGAAGTAATGTACCCGGTTTGAAAATGAGGAAATGTACTGCAAAGCGGTTCACGTTAGACTTGTAACTTCCCAAGTAGATCAATTAATCGACCTTCTGTTTTTCGGGCACGTTTAGAACGAGTTGAATTGAGTTATGGTGTTAAACGTTTTAGTCAAGAATATTTCACTTATATCGAGACGTCGACAGCTATAGACCAAAGGGCAGAAATTTGACCTGTGCGTTGCGCTGATGGCATTATACAGCAGGGTTCTTTATCGTGCCATGCCTGCCATGACACGGGACCTCGTTTATTTAAAGTTTCCACCAGTCAAGAACCATGACTTTCAAGACACGAAGGCTTCGCGAAAGAACAGTCACTACCCACTTTCAAGCCTTGGGTCACACCCGGTCGGTGTTCGAACCAACGAGCTCCCACTTACGTAGAACATTCTACCAACTGCGCTATCGCACAGTCACATGGTCACATTTAGAACGAGTAAACGGAGTGGCCTTCGAAAAAGTTTATGATAATTTTTGTACTTTAATAATCTGGTTAAAATTTTATATGAAATAATTCATTTCATGTTCTGGAGTTATGTTAAACGCTATGTAAATCCCATTCCTAGAATAACCGGTCCATCAAACGTACAGTTATCTCAATAGCGAAATCATTAATGTCACAAAATAGTATGTGATGGATTAAATGCTAAACATTTCTTACAAAGCACATTATAAAAATTCAGAACGACAGAACCCTGACAAGGGACGCAACTCGCGAACGTAGAGGTGCTCTCGGTGATTTTGTATTGCTGCAATGGTAATGTACAAAGACAACAAGAAGAACGTTGCATTTCTCTGGAAATTGTCCGATTTTGAGTTTGGTGGAAAAATTCAGATAGTTATTGATTGTTTTGAAGAAAACGGAAATAAGAATGTAAAGAACAGGCTTTTAAAAGTTGAAACATATGAAAATTATTTGAAAACATGAATCGGCTGATTTTTCACGATTTTTTTTCCAAGCGAGGGATAGACTTTTAAAATGGCGACTTTCGTCCCATGTGCTTTTTAATGTTATATATATTTCGGATTTTTTTTAAGTTTGTCAAAAATGGATTTCAGGCAAAGTTATTGATATGTATGGACTAGTACCAACCTCGCATGTAATAAAAAAAAAAACAATAAATAATTGTTCAACCAAAATACCGAAATCCTGGCACAAAGTCCATGTGGTTTTAGATGTTTATATAATCGTAAAATAAAATATGTACTTCAATAATGCAAGCCACGATCGTATCACCATTTGTTTCAAATTTTCAGTTTTTAAATATCCTTTCTTCCATTCGAATTTCACTTTTAGTTACTCCATAGTAGCAAGCTTTGTGAAGATGGTTATTTCCGGTTTACGAATTTTCTGAGCTAACCGTCTTTGAAAAATAAACTCGAAATGGAATCTACTAACAGACCCACAATGTAAAAAACATGCCTTTATTCAATAATAATTATTTGAGTTTCCCAAAGATTTACAGCGACAGTATCTCTATGCAAGAAAAAAAAAGCAATAATTTTTTAAAACATCACCGAAATAAAAAAAAAACATGTTTATTCCTTCTTTAACAAATTCTTTATCTTTCTAATCCATCATGTTTCAAAGATGATAGTTCAATCCTTACGTTTAAAGCGGTAGAGGGTTATGGTGGAACCAGAAAATCAGGAGCATTCAAACAGTGGCTCTCCCATTAACAAATAAAACTCACAATGTTTTTTATACTGTATAAAGTCACACACACACACACACACACACACACACCTCTTAAGGAATTGATTACGTTATAAACAATGTCTTTTCGTAGTACTTTAAAAAGTCAAACAGTCATGTTTTGACAATTAATGTTTTATCAAACATTCAGTTTCAAAAAGTTAAAAAAAGAAATTAAAAATTTAAATCCTCGTATTCTATCACTTAAAAAAACTTGTTGAGAAAAGCAATTCCAGATTTATAGTTGCGCAACAATAAAATTAATTCTTTGCCACTATAGATTGTTAGGAAAACTTCCATAGCAATATATAATTTATATGTGTGTGTGTGTGTGTGTGTGTGTGTGTGTGTGTGTGTGTACATGTATCAGATTTCAAAGCTTCCATGCAGACCTGCTGCATATCACCGCTTTACGAGCTTGACTACATAGAATATTTGAAAGTAAAATATCATTCAGTGCTTATGAAAACAGTGAATGTTTCTTGCCAAACTAGTAAACTCTGTCCGATATTTCTATCAGAAAATTATCAAACTTTGTCTAATTTTGTTTGACTGGTATATCTAAATATACCTGAAATCGAGAAACTTAACAACAGAATGCCAATTGAATCATTAAAAAGTTAAGTCTAATAGCTTGGCTTTATAAATGATAATATTATATTAAACTATCCTAAATCCAAAAGATAGTGTCAACTCCTTTATATGTTCAATAACTATGTGTCAAGCATGCTTGGACATAAGTAAATGTCCATGTGTCATGTTCACGTAGTGTTTGTGACAAATAACCTTTAATTTACCAAATAAATCCAAGTATATCCGCCACGGGATCTCTGTCAGTGCCACGATGATCAATATGGTATTATTTAAATCCTGGCCAAATAAAAATATTAAATAAATGAAAAAATAAATTGTTATAAATCGATACCAATAAATCAATAAAATGCCCTATTCTTCTTTATAAATATTTATACCTGTATAAACTTTTAATTATATATGAACTTTCGATTATTATAGGTAAATAATTAAGATTAATTATAATTCTATGTTAATTTGAACATGATTTTAATACATATCTATTTAACATTGTCAATAAAAGAAGTTTCTCAAGTTTTTGGGGCTTGTGGCTTGTTTTCATATATATATATATATATGTTTATATATATATATATATATATATATATATATATATATATATATATATATATATATATATATATATATATATATATATCTGATCTTTTAACTACACGTTTTTTCATATGTTTGTATTTATTCCGTTTAACTACACGTTATTTTTTCTCTTTGTATTGGAATTTGAATGTCACAAGTTCCTCTGAAAGATATTATACATGTATATAATATAATTATATGTTATATTTGTAACTGGATTTTCAAAATATAATAACTGGTTTACAAGAAAAGAAACTGCGGCCTATCTACCACACACCTTCTCTGAAGATTGCGTTAACATGTGCAATACAAACCTATATTTTAAAAAAAAAAAAATGTTTTTACCAATATGTTTAAGTTTACGTGTGTGTAAATTTGTGTATATGTGTATGGGAGAGGAAGAAGGAGTTATGTTGGTGGTGGTGTGGTTCAGTAAATTCCATAGACCTACATACATGTACATAGTGCGTACCTATTGACAAGTTACTAGTTACCGATTAGAAAAAAAACTTGAAATAAGAAGGCATTGGTTTATTTTTTTTAGTTTAGTTTTTTTTTTTGTTCGTTTCGTTTATTTATTTATTTATATTTATTTATTTATCTATTTATTCATTTATTATTTATTTTTAATTAATTAATTAATATATTTATTTATTCATTATCTTTTATGATTCCATTAATGATCCGAAATACCAGATTTGAGAAAATCAGTGTGTGTGTGTGTGTGTGTGTGTGTGTGTGTGTGTGTGTGTGTGTGATAGGTATGTACATTATGGTCAGTGGTTATCTTAATTGATTTAGTAAAAATAAATAAACTTGTCAGCAGAGTGACCGCTGTTACTTTCAGAAGTCAATGGACTTTCTTGAGTGGACTGTACATGACCCCTGAAGGTTAGTTCCCATATCGTATATACGTACATTCAATCAATCCAAATTACAACATATATATTTTGTGTTGTGTAAAGAATATAACTTTTATTTTCATACACTTCTCTGTATCAATCAATATCCCCTTAACATAAATCACACAAAAACAAAACTTCAATTTCTTTACTGTTTAAGTTTGATGGGGTTAAATTTATTTAACAACACAGTTAAGATTATCTCATTATTCGCGAGAAAATTAGTTCCAAACTTGCAAAAGAAACCGGATAAAAAAGGACAAACTGCTGACGTCGACAAAGGAAACATGACTCTATCTCAGGATGACATGTTTACACTGTTACAATTTTGAAAACAAAACTTAGAAATGGAATGCTTAAACAATCGGTGTTGTCATACTTAAAGCAGTGAGTGCATTAATCAATTACAGCTTCCTCTAACAATGCTAGGAGCGCCTAGTTATTGACCGTAAATGCACGAGTTTGCTACTTTAAGTTTTATGGTTACCGATTAACCGCCTAAAATAAGAAGGTAATGGTATACATTTTATTGTAATAAATTATTTTATGGAGGAAGAAAAAGAAGAGGAAGAAGAACATCAACAATGGAATGAATTATTTATATTTCAATAAGAAGTCAATTGTTTCAGAATAATTGCACAAAAAATCACATTAATACAATACACCGAAACACACACACACACACACACACACACACACACACACACACACCTATATCTATCTATCTATCCATCGCCACACTCATCTATCTATCTATCTATCTATCTATCTATCTATCATGATAACAAAATGAAAATGAGAGTAAGATAGAAAACAATTGGATAGGTAAATTTGTCATATATATATGTACCTATCAACCTTTTATTTCTACTGGTAATGAAAATAAGAAATACTTTAGCATATTTTTGAAATATAAATAATTAGTTTGACTGAATTTTTAATAATCGAGTCACAGATTTCAAGAAATACATTATCAATCATTCTCCATCATAACATCTATTAAACGTTTGATTTATATAGAAGTTAATTGAATTATGATAATAAACTTAACCCATTGTTGGTTTATCGTATTAAATATATATGTAAGAATATGTGGTTCAAAGTAAAAGTACAGAAATGGTATAGCAATGAGTGATTACCATAACAACGTAAGTATCCAATCAAAATTCAAAAGTAAAAAAATCTTTCGAATGAAAATTCACTTTTCATCGAACTATCAATAAATAAATAGATATGTATGATGGCATATTTCTGACATCGACATAATATTAGTCGACATAAAATTATATCAAAATGTCGACTTAATATCTTGACAAGTCATAATATTATCATGGAAAGTTGTAATACAAAATAAAAAGATGAGATATATAACACGACATGTCGCGATACTTGTGTTGACCAGTCGTGATAATTATCTTGATATCGCGATTTAATTTATGTAGCTTCTGGAACACAAGTATCGCGGCATGTCGTGATATATCTCAACCTTATGGTGGCTTATTTCTGACATCGACATAATTTGAGTCGACATAAAATTATCTCAACATGTCGACTTAATATCTTGACAAGTCGAGATAATGTCATGAAAAGTTGTGATACCAAAATAAAAGGTTGTATGGTGGCTTATTTCTGACATCGACATAATTTAGTCGACATAAAATTATCTCGACATGTCGACTTAATATCTTGACTTGTCAAGATAACATCATGAAAGTTGTGATACCAAAATGAAAAGTTGACATAAGTAACACGGCATGCCGCGATACTTATGTTCCATAAGTTATGGTGGCTTATTTCTGACATCGACATAATTTTAGTCGACATAAAATTATCTCAACATGTCGACTTAATATCTCGACATGTCGACTTAATATCTTGACAAGTCATGATATTATCATGGAAAGTTGTGATACCAAAATAAAAAGTTGAGATAAGTAACACCACTTGCCGCGATAAAAATAAGTCGAGATATCGAGATAATTATTACGACAGATCAACATAAGTATCGCGACATGTCGTGTTACTTATCTCAACGTTTTATTTTGGTATCACAACTTTCCATGATAATATCTTGACTTGCCAAGATAATAAGTCGACATGTCGAGATAATTTTATGTCGACTAAAATTATGTCGATGTCAGAAATAAGCCACCATAAACACCATTGATATGTCTTAATCAAATTAACTTGTTAGTTTTCAGTCATACATAAGACACAGAGTCGGAAAGGTGACGACCGGAAATACTGATATATTTTAATCGCTCATTCTGTCAAATGTGGTTTGTGAAACATCTCGGTTGAATTATTACAATCATGCATATTGAAGACTGTTTAATTTGAGACAATTCAAGTATGATGAAAACAGTTAGAAAAATTCATAATCTATCGTGTCATTTAAGACTAAAACGTTAAAAAATATAATGGTTATTGAAAAAAATATATTTGAAATTGAAAACCAGAAAACTTGTACTTTAAAATTTGCTAAACCAGCAAAGCATAAGACATCACAACAACAACAACAACAACAACAACAACAACAACAACAACAATGATGATGATGATGATGATGATGATGATGATGATGATGATAATAATAATAATAATAATGATAATAATAAAATATGCGTGACAAGAGAAATAAAGGGGATGAGCTCGAGATTAGAGATATTTAGACTATAAGAATATAGAATTGTCAATTTTTGACAAGAAATACAACTCTATTTTCAATTTTTGCAGATGGTCAACATGTGCTTAGCAACAGCCAAAATAAAGCAAACGTTAATAAGAAAAGCACTTTATAACTGGAACTTAGAGAAAAATAGATAGATAGATAGATAGATAGATAGATAGATAGATAGATAGATAGATAGATAGATAGATAAAAAAAAGCCAATGCAACCCACAAAATCATAGAACAATACACATACGGGACAACAAACGCAAATGACCTCGCCATTAAGAAAACAGATTATCTAGTGATTTACCCGTTGTCATGATAATGATACTGTGGGAATGGTAAGCTTAACTGTGTCGTACATACCCCGTGAGTCAGTATTAAACACGCCCTACTTGCGCTAATTAAAGATAGACAATTAAACACATACACAAACTACATGTAGCTATTATTGCTGGTGCGACGTTATACTACATTGCAATCAACACCCAACCAACCAACGTAAAACAGCCTTTGTAACTGAGAACACAGCATAAATTGATTTTTTTAAAAATAGAAAAAGATACCACCGCACCAAACATGACAAAAAAGGAAAAAAAAACATAAGCATTGAATCTGATTTTCGTTCGAGTCATTGAGAAATACCCTAATTATAATCGGTTCTAATTCTAATTCTGTATACGGAGGTGTGTACATGGGGTACTTTATATACAAAAAATGTATAACTAATTGAACGCTGTGCACACCGTGTAATTCGCTTAAAGACAACTTAATTAAATACGAGAATAACATTATGTAATTTTTGCTTTAAATAGCTTCAAAACCGTTGACGGTAAAGTGACGCTCATTGAAAGTAGTTTGCTCTGGATTACGTTACAAACACTTAGGCACGTGAGTGAGCGAGGCTAATTTACGTCCAATAACCTGAACGTATTTTCGCTTTTCGACCAATGAAATCGTAAGAAATTTGTCAAACTTAATTATACTGGTATAACTGAACAAAGCTCCCGACTTTGGACGGTTGTCCTCCACCATAAATACACAAATGCAAGCTTATTTGGCGACATAAATGTCTTTAAAACACTATTAGTTAAAAAAGCAAGTTGATTGATTGTATACGGTTTTACGTCCCAGAATTAAAACATCGCTAGCTATAGGAGAGGTGGCAGAAATGTTGACCTTTGCAGTGCGCTCAAGGGGAGTTCTTTAGCATTCTATGCTATGACACGGGGTAAATGTTTAAAGGTCTCCTCTGAAGGACCCCGTTATTTACATTTCTAAATGCTGAGTGCTTGGTGCTGGAACAGTCACTACCTATTTTTTTAAGTTATGGTCAGACACGACCTGGGTTCAAACCCCGATCCCTCACGAAGCGAACATTTTACCAACTGAGCTAACGTAGTGGTAAAAAGCTAGATGCGGTAGTAAAAGAGTAAAATGTACACGTGGTACATAATCAACTTTTGATTGTAAAATGACGTTCAGAATGACTTCATCAACCTCGATATGTGAAAGTCTATAGATAAATGTCAAGCAAACGTTTATATAACGATATTGAATTCCGCCAAAGGTTTCTATAGCATGACATCCGCTTTTAGGTTTAATTTGCTAGCAACAATTAGTCCTTGAATACAACAAGTGTGTTTTATTACTTCTTCCATTAGACTAAAACAAACGGTAAGAAGTTCCGTAACATTCTAAAATCAGAATTTTTAACATCTGGCATAAAAAATTAAAATTAATTCATGATAAAAATAAGCTTGATAAGCGTTACACTGAAGTAAAGTAAGAAATAATGTTTAATTCAACTTAGTTTTGTTGTCGAGTTGTTAATGATTCGAAATTACAGGCTCTACCCCATTGCGGGTCATGTGACACGTCCATGCAAACTATATAGCCTTTAGGTATCTTGATTTATTCATTGCGGTACATATATCGATTTTAAAAGACGTTACAACAAAAATCGGCTTCAACACATTTTTATTACTTTTCTTGTTACAAAGGCACCTGCCTGATGGCATTCGGAACAAATTTTAAGAAAATCAGCATTGTTTTTATATTTGCACCAAACAATAGTTCATGTTTAGTTTAAACTTTCCCGATCTTTCCTTATTTCTTACACAACACAGGTAGGTCCCATGTGTCTGATATCAACTGACAGAGTGATCTATTATTTTAAATTTCATTCGAATTAATCCAAAATCACGACACGGGGACGGCAAGTTTAGTAAAATTACGCATGTTGATGCCGCTAGTTTACTTATTATGAATGAAAGTTTAAACTAATATGTTGTCATACCTATGTTAGAAAATGGACTAGCCTAATTTACATATTTAAAAAAGAGGTCGCGCGTGCTGGTAAAATTGGTGAAACTAACTGATACCGTCAGCAGTTTGTGACACTGTGACTGACAGTATAGGTAAACGTAGATAATATACAGATCTATGTGTATCAACAAACAATGTTGACACGAATAAATGAATGAATGAAGCGATTTATCGCAATCTAGGTCAGGATAAAATAAAACACTCCAACTAAACACTCAATGAAATGCAATGTAAATGAAGGTCGGTTAGATTTATTATTTGACCTTTTAGGGAGCAGATGACGTTAGAATACGGGTGTCTGTAAATAAGCTGTACTTTTTAAATATACCGGTCGGTTAAAAACAGTCAATATTTGTAGTGGATTATATCTCGGAGTGTTTACAGTCAGTTTGTAAAGTGGTAATTACCCGTTATGTTTTTCTCTTCAATTGGCTTGTAAGATGCTGTCAACTGCCGGTCTTGTCCGAATGTCAGGTCATTAAGATTTTGTAGAAAATAAAACAAAAATCGTCGCAAAACTCATTAGAAATACCTAAAGCTGTTCTTTATGTACCACCATCTAGACGGTAATAATAATAATAATAAAAATAATAATAGAAAAAAGAAGAAAAGAAACAAATCTTGTGCTAAAGAATATCGAAATACATGCTTTTAATCAACGTGAAAACTTTTATTCGCAAATGCCCAAAACAAGGTATTCCTTGTCATGATCTTTTTCCTATTGGAAATTTTCGGACGTATAGCAAGTGGAAAATACAATTTTGAGTTCTTCTCTTTGACGTTAAGATGGTATTTCGAATACGGCGCGTTGTTACTGCATGGAGAGTCAATGACATTAATGTTTAAAAATCATGATACTCTTTCCAGACAATGTGATTGAGAATTCATATGTTTGTGACGTTATAGTGGTTATTCAAAATACGGCGATTATTACACTGGCACTTAATGGCGTTAGAAAAAAATTTCATGATAATTTGATTGTGCTTATTCAATTAATCGATAGTGCAGGGTAGGTGAAATGGGTACAATGGCACTGATTTCATGTTGTTCATTATGCCTGTTGCCTGTGTCATTTATCTCCATAATTGTGTGCTTATTTTCGCGATTGTACGAAGTTTTTTGTTTGTTTTTTGCTCACAATTCTAGCTGAATTGTTTCAAAGCTTGAAATCTACGAATCAGTGCCCCGCCTTTAATTAAACAGTTGTAAGAATGTTAAATATGTATATTGTATTTAAAAGTGTTATTCAAAACATGTTTTCAACATTTCGGTAAGTTTATTAACATTGTTTCAAGTCATTGTTCTCAAAATAATGGACATCGAAATTTAGTTCAATTGAAAGTCGAAGACATTCATTGCTGTCATGTCTGTGAGTTTGTTTGACTTCATTGATAAAACTTAATATGATTCATAATTAAAAACCCCAAAATTTTCTCGGATAAGCTTTGAAATGTTCTTTGACGTACGTAAACAAGCAACAATGCCCTTGTTTTTAGTGTGATTCAAAATAAAAGAATTATGTTATTGTTGATGAGGAGACGTTTATGGGTTTTTAAATAAAAGGCGATGAACTTGAGGATTTATTTTGCCGGCTAAATAAAATGAGATTTAATTCAAATTGATAAACAGTTTTTCTTTACCTGCTGTCTTAGACATAAAAAAATTATAAATTCTAAAGTAGATCTTTATTTTGAACAAGTTATTCTAGAAAACATTTGGAAAAAATGCTTCCAAATAAGAACTTGCTATGGAATAAATAATTTTAAAGAAACGCTTGATTTTGACATATAAGCAAGAATTATTGAATCAAAAGTAGCACTTTGCATAAAACAATAAAGTAAATGCAAAGTCGCATTAGATATGAAATACTGAATTTTTTTAATTGCATTAGATATGAAATAATAAATTTCATTGTAGCATTTGATATGTAATAATGTATTTTCAAAGTAGCACGTGATATAATTTATTACAATAAATAAATAAATAAATAAATAAATAAATAAATAAATAAATAAATAAATAAAAATAATAAAATAAAATAAAAAACAAACAAACAAACGCTTGATGTAGAATCATATATGCAAAAGTTATGCACTAAACAATTCATTCCAAAAGTACACCAAACGTCTTTTTCCAAAAAAATAGCCGAACTTTGCAAAAGATTAACTAATTTTGCATGAACTGAAAATTAACAATTGAACAGTTTTAAAATGATGTTCATTGTCAATATAACGCGCGTTATTCAGTTTTTGCATTTATATTGACAATGAACATCATTTCAAAACAGTTCAATTGTTATATATACAATGAAATTGTTTTAAGACTGAAAATTTCCCATATATGACACATGGACACCGGGAGGAGTCCAGTACAAACAACAGCCACAAAGAAAGTGCGCGTGCATTTTAGACCAAGAACATGATTTTCGACCGAAATATAGTCCACAAATAACAACATACTTATTGTATTGATATTATTTTATATATAATTTTCAAAAAAAAAAAAAAAAATACATTATGTAAATGAATCGTTCTTTAAAATTTCGTTTTAGCCGTTCCAGCCGTGGTTAATGAAGATGTAAAATACATTTGGTACAAAAACCTAAAATATCACAACGTGTAAGCTAAGAGTTATTAAAATAGCTAAGTTTTGCGAAAATCAAGTTACAGAAGATAAGTATGAGTTGCAAGAACAGGGCTAAAAGGTATAGATATAGTTCCTTAAAATGTATACGTCTAACGCAAATGTAAGAACTAAAGATTCCATTGACAAAATGTTAATAAGACCCCCGAAGACTACTTTTACTGAATTTGCGCTTGTTGCTGACCGTTTGTATTAAAATGGATTTGCGCTTGTTGCTGACCATTTGTATAAAAATGGATTTGCGCTTGTTGCTGGCTGTTTGTATGAAACTGGATTTGCGCTTGTTGTTGACCGTTTGTGTAAACCTGGATTTGCGCTTGTTGCTGACCTTTTGTATAAAACTTAATTTGTGCTTGTTGCTGACCGTTTATATAAAACTGGATTTGCGCTTGTTGCTGACCTGTTGTGGTAAACTAAATTTGCGCTTATCTTGCTGACCGTTTGTATAAAATTTGATTTGTGATTGTTGCTCACCAGTTGTATTAAACTGGATTTCCGCTTGTTGGTGACCTGTTGTATGAAACTTGATTTGCGCTTGTTGCTGACCATTTGTATAAAACTTGATTTGCGCTTTTTGTTGACCTGTTGTCTTAATCTTGATATGCGATTGTTGCTGACCATTTGTATAAAACTTTATTTGCGCTTGTTGCTGACCGTTTGTATTAAACTGGATTTGCGTTTGCTGCTGACTTTTGTATAAAACTGGATTTTCGCTTGTTGCTGACCTTTGCGTTAAACTTGATTTGTGCTAGTTGCTGACAGATTGTATTAAACTGGATTTGCGATTGTTGCTGACTGTTTGTATGAAACTTGATTTGCGCTTGTTGCTGACAGATTGTATTAAACTGGATTTGCGCTTGTTGCTGACCTGTTGTATAAAACTGGATTTGCGCTTGTTGCTGACCTTTGTGTTAAACTTGATTTGAGCTAGTTGCTGACAGATTGTATCAAACTGGATTTGCGCTTGTTGCTGACCTTTGTATTAAACTTGATTTGAGCTAGTTGCTGACCGTTTATATAAAACTGGATTTGCGCTTGTTGCTGACCTTTGTATTAAACTTGATTTGAGCTAGTTGCTGACAGATTGTATTAAACTGGATTTGCGCTTGTTGCTGACCTTTGTATTAAACTTGATTTGAGCTAGTTGCTGACAGATTGTATTAAACTGGATTTGCGATTGTTGCTGACCTTTGTATAAAACTTGATTTGCGCTTGTTGCTGACAGATTGTATTAAACTTGATTTGAGCTAGTTGCTGACAGATTGTATTAAACTGGATTTGCGATTGTTGCTGACCGTTTGTATGAAACTTGATTTGCGCTTGTTGCTGACCTGCTGTATTAAACTTGATTTCAGCTAGTTGCTGACAGATTGTATTAAACTTGATTTGAGCTAGTTGCTGACAGATTGTATTAAACTGGATTTGCGATTGTTGCTGACCGTTTGTATGAAACTTGATTTGCGCTTGTTGCTGACAGATTGTATTAAACTGGATTTGCGCTTGTTGCTGACCTGTTGTATAAAACTGGATTTGCGCTTGTTGCTGACCTTTGTGTTAAACTTGATTTGAGCTAGTTGCTGACAGATTGTATCAAACTGGATTTGCGCTTGTTGCTGACAGATTGTATTAAACTGGATTTGCGCTTGTTGCTGACCTGTTGTATAAAACTGGATTTGCGCTTGTTGCTGACCTTTGTGTTAAACTTGATTTGAGCTAGTTGCTGACAGATTGTATCAAACTGGATTTGCGCTTGTTGCTGACCTTTGTATTAAACTTGATTTGAGCTAGTTGCTGACCGTTTATATAAAACTGGATTTGCGCTTGTTGCTGACCTTTGTATTAAACTTGATTTGAGCTAGTTGCTGACAGATTGTATTAAACTGGATTTGCGCTTGTTGCTGACCTTTGTATTAAACTTGATTTGAGCTAGTTGCTGACAGATTGTATTAAACTGGATTTGCACTTGTTGCTGACCTTTGTATAAAACTGGATTTGCGCTTGACGCTGACCTTTGTATTGAACTTGATTTGAGCTAGTTGCTGACAGATTGTATTAAACTGGATTTGCGATTGTTGCTGACCGTTTGTATGAAACTTGATTTGCGCTTGTTGCTGACCTGCTGTATTAAACTTGATTTCAGCTAGTTGCTGACAGATTGTATTAAACTTGATTTGAGCTAGTTGCTGACAGATTGTATTAAACTGGATTTGCGATTGTTGCTGACCGTTTGTATGAAACTTGATTTGCGCTTGTTGCTGACAGATTGTATTAAACTGGATTTGCGCTTGTTGCTGACCTGTTGTATAAAACTGGATTTGCGCTTGTTGCTGACCTTTGTGTTAAACTTGATTTGAGCTAGTTGCTGACAGATTGTATCAAACTGGATTTGCGCTTGTTGCTTACCTTTGTATTAAACTTGATTTGAGCTAGTTGCTGACCGTTTATATAAAACTGGATTTGCGCTTGTTGCTGACCTTTGTATTAAACTTGATTTGAGCTAGTTGCTGACAGATTGTATTAAACTGGATTTGCGCTTGTTGCTGACCTTTGTATTAAACTTGATTTGAGCTAGTTGCTGACAGATTGTATTAAACTGGATTTGCACTTGTTGCTGACCTTTGTATAAAACTGGATTTGCGCTTGACGCTGACCTTTGTATTGAACTTGATTTGAGCTAGTTGCTGACAGATTGTATTAAACTGGATTTGCGATTGTTGCTGACCGTTTGTATGAAACTTGATTTGCGCTTGTTGCTGACCTGCTGTATTAAACTTGATTTCAGCTAGTTGCTGACAGATTGTATTAAACTTGATTTGAGCTAGTTGCTGACAGATTGTATTAAACTGGATTTGCGCTTGTTGCTGACTGTTTGTATAAAACTGAATTTGTGATTGTTGCTGACCGTTTGTATAAAACTTAATTTGCGCTTGTTTTTGACCGTTTGCATAAAACTGGATTTGCACTTGTTGCTGAAGGTTTGTATAAAACTGGATTTGCGCTTTTTGCTGACCTGTTGTATGAAACTGGATTTGCACTTGATGCTGACCGTTTTTTAAACTGCATTTGCGCTTGTTGTTGACCGTTTGTATAAAACTGGATTTGCGCTTGTTGATGACCGTTTGTATAAAACTGGATTTGCGCTTGTTGCTGACAATTTGTATAAAACTGGATTTGCGCTTGTTGCTGACAATTTGTATAAAACTGGACTTGCGTGTATATGTAAAAGTAGAGTTTAGTAATGGTGGTTCACACTTCGAACAGTTCTTATATCGAGGCGGTTAGTTTTGGGATGGTGGAGGAAACTAGTTCTTCGACAAATCTCAGATCTTCAGCAAACGTATCAATAAACTACTTTACACTAGGATCTACCCGAACAGGAATGAACCTAGGCGTTTTACGATATGTGATTGCATCAAGAAAAATCGTTAACTCACTATTTATTGGTTTTATTGGAGTTATCCATTTAATCGGTTTATATGAAACAGTGCATATCATTAAACTAGCAAATTTAAAAGGAATTGCTTCGTATTTCATAAGATTTGCTAGTCCAGGCATTGGACGGACTTATATTGGGCAGTATTGAGGTATCATATTTCGTAAATATATAACACAAATACCTGTTAAATTTGTAACCCAGTAAAACTATATAGCATTTTTCAGTCTTCGTTATAAGTTATAAACGATTCTTTCATAAGATGTGTGTGCGTAATGTAGCAGATTATTTAAAATCAATATATTAAAAGCTATAAATCGGAAATCGTAAGACACTATATATGATATGGTGACGCGGTAGGATTGTATTAAGATGCTAATACATGTATTAAATGGAGAATTTTAATTTAACAATCGGTATAAGTTATTTTTTAAAAATTTTGCTCAAACATGTTAGATATATTGGCATTATGCCAGTAAATGTATCTAATCTCGCACAATACAGGTACTATTCTTTTTGTCATGACATTTCCTCTACAGAGTCAAAGATCAGTCTATGTGTAATTTATACTAACAGGGATAATATTAATAGGTACAAAGTAGCTAGTCGTTTGTAAACATCTCGCATCGGGGACCCACTCTAAAATCAAGGGTCTCAGATATAAATGATAGGATAAGTGTTTTATCTATGGATGACTTTATTTATAAATTTGACAGCAGATACTTCTTAACTTTTCTATGTTCAAATCAAATACTCACAAATAAGTTTTGTTTAAGATAAATGACTAGATATATATATATATATATATATATATATATATATATATATATATATATATATATATATATATATAAATATACACCCTTTAATTAATGACGTCATAATTACGTTGCTATGTTACTTTGTTGATAATTATCATTAATTACTCCTGATGATTGCCACAAAGCCATAAAAACGCTAGAGTAAATGAAAAAATGAAAATTTTTATTGTTGTTTTCAATTTTAAGAGAGAATATATATATATATATATATATATATATATATATATATATATATATATATATATATATATCACACACGTGTGTGTGTCTGTGTGTGTGTGTGTGTGTGTGTGTGTGTGTGTGTGTGTGTGTGTGAAGGAACATGATATATTTATAACTAAAAACGAAATACCTTACCAATAATCAGTGTAAAATGAAATAAGAAAGACAACCAAACGGGACAGACTACAGTAAAGCGAAGTCACTTAATAAAAACAAGAATTCGAGACATTTAAAAGATATCGTGAAACAGTCAAAAATTAACACAATGCAGTTCATTGATAAAAACAGACAAGTACAAAGGGCAAAGTCAAAGTTTCGATCGAAATGAGTAATTTTTCCAAAGCTAGCAAAGTTTTGATTAATGAGTCATATTCCTAGTATGATCTGCCAGAAATTATAATGAAGTAATAAAAACAAAGGGTTATAAAATTATTAATAGAATTCAAATCTAAATTTGGTATCATTAAAATAGATAAATACAACCATACACTAAATAAAAGAAACCGAATTGCTATTTATATTACAATCCTAAAATAAAAATAATTATTTTAAGAACATATTTTGTAGTGGGTGTATCTTATAGTGAGAGAAAGCAAAGTGTATAATTATGACATCTTAATTGCTTGACTAATTAAAGATTATCATAAATGATACATACCTCATTATCTGATAGCTAAATTAGAGTTGAACGTTTTCTTATTTAAATAAAAGTACCACACCTCTGGACTGATGAGATTAGAATTTTTCGACCAAAACTTTCTTTCAAGAATTGTTTGACAAAAATACATTTTTGAACTGAATTAAGATTTTCTAAGTTTTTTTCTGAGTCGTACAAGATTTAGGTAGGTTATACTTTTAACACTACAATAAGCAATATATTAGTATTATGACTAGTGTCCATACAAAGTCAGTAATGTTATAATCTGGTCTCGATTTAACTCTTATCTTGAATGTTGCTGCCATTTCTTAATGCTGGTATCCTTATTATTATTATCATTATTATTATTGTTGTTGTTGTTGTTATTATTATTATTATTATTATTATTATTATTATTCCTATTTTTATTATTATTATGGCTGTTGTTGTTGTTGTTATTATTATTATTATTATTATTATTATTATTATTATTATTATTATTATTATTATTATTGACAGTAAATTATTTCACAACAGAAGAAAGCATGTTGTCAAATTTACATAAAACATTTATTTGAAAGTGTGAAGTAGTTCTCTGTTATAATTCCAACTCATGTTATATTTTAGGGCATTTGTCATGTGTTTAGATATTTGTATGTGTAGAATGGTTTTCACTTCACATTAACAATATATATATATATATATATATATATATATATATATATATATATATATATATATATATATATATATATATATAATTTAATTCTGATCCTTCTTTATCTTTGTGATTATTTAGTCCCCTACAAGCATCTGTTCACGTTATAACGCAGCTTTTTCCAATCGCCAAGATGCAAAAGTTAAGAACTGGAATGTGGACAATATAAAAAAGAAGTCATTAGAAAATTCATTTAACATGATTTTAGTATTTTTCATTTACTTGAGTCTTACTAACTTAGTCATTTTCTTGTCAGGTGACATATAAGGCAGCCGCACAACCCCTCCACCCAGTCCGATTCTTTTCTTTTGCTTCCACTGCCCCCTGTCAATCTTATCTTTTCAGCTCGCTTGTAGTTGTTCTTCGACATGTTGTATTTGGCTTTCCCTTTTCCTTTTGCCATTTGCTGTTCAAAAGGTGCTTTACCTGGTAAAATCCTGCTGGTTTTACCTGACCACATGCCTGACCCATCTCCACTTCCTTCACGCAATCACCACGACAAAATCCTCCCTCTGAGGTCATCGTTGGACATTAAATTTGGCCATCTTGTCTTACATATGGACCGTAGGACTGTGGACCTCTTGTGAGCTATCGATGGAGCTTTCAGCATTCTGATACTTGAGTCTAGTCGTAACTTCGTAAATGAACATCAAATTGTAAATTTCAATAGCGGCAAAATTTAATTGTGTGCGGAAATATGCCACAGTAACGACAGGACTCACGTAAGCGAAAAGTGTCGAACTTAAGTCAATTGGATTTTCTATTAATGTTTTATTAAAAACACAGTGACTTCAACAATTTCTATGATGAAACAATCGTCTTAACTGACGTCACACAAGAATGTGATGTTTTTTCGTAAAACACCGTTTGATGTTTAACATTTATTGCATTATTATTATCATCATCATTATTATATTATTATTAATGAAAACTTAGTAAATGTCTATCTTATTACTTTTCTGTGAGTTTTAAAAACATGTAAATTAAAAAAATGAATTAATGAATTACTAAAAGAAAAAATAATAATAACCCGGTTATGATATATTTTTATGTGAAATACTGCTTACCTCGGTTTTTACACCGTGTACATCAAGTCCAGAAAGCCGTGTTCAGAGCAGAAAAAAATAACAATCAGCAATATTTTACAACAGAAAAATCTATAAATTATAAATAGGTTAACAATTCTAGCTTTAGAAACCTATCTACAATATACACAGACATAATTTACGTAAAACGCTGTAAAATCCTGGAAGTTCAGAATACCATAAATGCTTCTAAGAAAGATGTTTTATATAATCATGATAATGAAGTGAATTTCTTGTTAAAATTGTCACAATTGTTAACATTAAAAATTGACTCATCGGTTTAATAGCAATAAAAATAGACAAAAGTAACCAGATTGATTCTTCGGTATGTTTCTTATGAATAAACCTCTGTTATGCACTTATTTAGTAGCTTCAGATCATTGCTTTATAGCATTCCCGGATAATTATATGTCTATTACAAACTTCCATGGAAAAAAGATTAATAAAACACTAAAGGCTTTTACGTTGAAGTTAATGGGACTTTTTGAAAAACCGCAATGATTTAGGTCAAAATTGCTAAATTGTATTCAATATACAAAACGTTTTCAATTTGTCTTCTTTGTAATAACTCTTCTTTTTATTAATAAATAAATAAATAAATAAATAAATAAATAAATTAATTAATTAATTTATTTATTAACAATAGAGTTTTCCAGATAAACGTTCTTAAATTCAATTATTGTGAGATTTTATTCACAGAAATGCTGAATTTGAAACCGAATTTAATAACTTGATATCTCTAAGATATCAAACATTGCCAAATAAATTAATTAAACTACAAGTATTTTTAAAATGAAAAATTGAATGCTTAAGAAATGACAACTCAGAGACTTTCTAAATGATATAAGAAACCACAAAATGATTTAATTAAGTGCAAAGTAGCTTACAAAATTTTCTAACCACAATTAAAGACATTTTAATAATGACGATTGTAGGTATTTTAATTTACAAACGCATTCCAGTCAATCACTTTTAAACAGGCAACTGAACCAAATGCCATAAAAGTACATGATAGTGTGTTAGTCTAATATCGCTGAACGCCCTTGCCATGTATATATTTCTCACTTTTACACAATGCAGGGGCTAGAGGTTGAAATTTGGAAACCGGTTAAACCAACCAAACCATCCCAAGCAAATTGATTATATCTGCTCTGCAATAAACGAATCTCCCTCAGTGGCATTCTTTATATTAACTTGTAAAAAAAAAAATTAAAAAATTAAAATATATATATATATATATATATATATATATATATATATATATATATATATATATATATATATATATATATATACATAAAACTAGAGGAATATATAAATGTGAAACAATTAAAACAAATCAGCCTGCGACCCTCCTTTAAAGTATTAAAGGTGAAATAAAATTAAAACGAATTAATAAAACCCGAAAAGAAAATTAAAAACATAAAAAATAAAAAATAAACTTTCCCCGATACCAAAATCCTCAAAAAGGGTCAGACACAGAATTAGGTTCCCTACAGATCAAACTTCCCTGTTACAAAAATCCTCAAAGAGGAACAGATACAGAATTAGGTTACCTTTGAATCAAACTTAACGGTTACCAAAATCCTCAAAAAGGAACAGACACAGAATTAGGTTCCCTTTAGATCAAACTTACCGGTTACCAAAATCCTTAAAAAGAAACAGACACAGAATTAGGTTTCCCCATTAGATCAATATTCCCTGTTACCAAAATCCTCAAAAAGGAACAGACACAGAATTAGGTTACCTTTAGATCAAACTTACCGGTTACCAAAATCCTCAAAAAGGAACAGACACAGAATTAGGTTACCTTTAGATCAAACTTACCGGTTACTAAAATCCTCCAAAAGGAACAGACACAGAATTAGGTTACCTTTAGATCAAACTTACCGGTTACCGAAATCCTTAAAAAGGAACAGACACAGAACTAGGTTCCCTTTAGATCAAACTTACCGGTTACCAAAATCCTCAAAAAGGAACAGACACAGAATTTGGTTCCCTTTAGATCAAACTTATCGGTTACCAAAATCCTTAAAAAGGAACAGACACAGAGTTAGGTTCATAAGAGACCAAACTTACCGGTTACCAAAATCCTCAAAAAGGAACAGACACAGAATTAGGTTCTTTAGAGACCAAACTTACCGGTTACCAAAATCCTCAAAAAGGAACAGACACAGAATGAGGTTCCCTTTAGATCAAACTTACCTGTTACCAAAATCCTCAAATAGGAATAGACACAGAATTAGGTTCCCTTTAGATCAAAATTCCAAGTTACTAAAATCGGTAAAAAGGAACAGACACAGAGTTAGGTTACCCATTAGATCAATTTTCCTTGTTACCAATATCCTCAAAAAGGAACAGACACAGAATTAGGTTCCCGTAAGATAAAAACTTACCGGTTACCAAAATCCTCAAAAAGGAACAGACACAGAATTAGGTTTCCCATTAGATCAATATTCCCTGTTACCAAAATCCTCAAAAAGGAACAGACACAGAATTAAGTTACCTTTAGATCAAACTTACCGGTTACCAAAATCCTCAAAAAGGAACAGACACAGAATTAGGTTACCTTTAGATCAAACTTACCGGTTATCAAAATCCTTAAAAAGAAACAGACACAGAATTAGGTTTCCCCATTAGATCAGTATTCCCTGTTACCAAAATCCTTAAAAAGGAACAGACACAGAATTAGGTTACCTTTAGATCAAACTTACCGGTTACCAAAATCCTCAAAAAGGAACAGACACAGAATTAGGTTACCTTTAGATCAAACTAACCGGTTACTAAAATCCTCCAAAAGGAACAGACACAGAATTAGGTTACCTTTAGATCAAACTTACCAGTTACCGAAATCCTTAAAAAGGAACAGACACAAAAATAGGTTCCTTTTAGATCAAACTTACCGGTTACCAAAATCCTTAAAAAGGAACAGACACAGAATTAGGATCCTTTTAGATCAAACTTACCGGTTACCAAAATCCTTAAAAAGGAACAGACACAGAATTAGGTTTCCCATTAGATCAAACTTACCGGTTACCAAAATCCTCAAAAAGGAACAGACACAGAATTAGGTTACCTTTAGATCAAACTTACCGGTTACCAAAATCCTTAAAAAGGAACAGACACAGAATTAGGTTTCCCATTAGATCAAACTTACAGGTTACCAAAATCCTCAAAAAGGAACAGACACAGAATTAAGTTACCTTTAGATCAAACTTACCGGTTACCAAAATCCTCAAAAAGGAACAGACACAGAATTAAGTTACCTTTAGATCAAACTTACCGGTTACCAAAATCCTCAAAAAGGAACAGACACAGAATGAGGATACATTTAGAACAAACTTACCGGTTACCAAAATCCTTAAAAAGGAACAGACACGGAATTTGGTTCCCTTTAGATCAAACTTATCGGTTACCAAAATCCTTAAAAAAGGAACAGACACAGAACCATGTTCCCTTTAGATCAAACTTACCGGTTACCAAAATCCTCAAAAAGGAACAGACACAGAATTTGGTTCCCTTTAGATCAAACTTATCGGTTACCAAAATCCTTAAAAAAGGAACAGACACAGAACTAGGTTCCCTTTAGATCAAACTTACCGGTTACCAAAATCCTCAAAAAGGAACAGACACAAAATTTGGTTCCCTTTAGATCAAACTTTATCGGTTACCAAAATCCTTAAAAAAGGAACAGACACAGAGTTAGGTTCATAAGAGACCAAACTTACCGGTTACCAAAATCCTCAAAAAGGAACAGACACAGAATTAGGTTCATTAGAGACCAAACTTACCGGTTACCAAAATCCTCAAAAAGGAACAGACACAGAATGAGGTTCCCTTTAGATCAAACTTACCTGTTACCAAAATCCTCAAATAGGAATAGACACAGAATAAGGTTCCCTTTAGATCAAAATTCCAAGTTACTAAAATCGTTCAAAAGGAAAAGACACAGAGTAAGGTTACCCATTAGATCAATTTTCCTTGTTACCAATATCCTCAAAAAGGAACAGACACAGAATTAGGTTACCTTCAGATCAAAATTCCCGGTTACCAAAATTCTTAATAAGGAACAGACATAGAATTAGGTTACCTTTAAATCAAACTTACCGGTTACCAAAATCCTCAAAAGGGAACAGACACAGAATTAGGTTTCCCATTAGATCAATTTTCCATGTTACCAAAATCCTCAAAAAGGAACAGAGACAGAATTAGGTTCCTTTTAGATTAAACTTACCGGTTACCAAAATCCTCAAAAAGGAACAGACACAGAATTAGGTTCCTTTTAGATCAAACTTACCGGTTACCAAAATCCTCAAAAAGGAACAGACACAGAATAAGGTTCCTTTTAGATCAAACTTACCGGTTACCAAAATCCTCAAAAAGGAACAGACACAGAATTAAGTTACCTTTAGATCAAACTTACCGGTTACCAAAATCCTCAAAAAGGAACAGACACAGAATTAGGTTACCTTTAGATCAAAATTCCAAGTTACTAAAATCGTTAAAAAGGAACAGACACAGAGTTAGGTTACCCATTAGATCAATTTTCCTTGTTACCAATATCCTCAAAAAGGAACAGACAAAGAATTAGGTTCCCGTAAGATAAAAACTTACCGGTTACCAAAATCCTCAAAAAGGAACAGACACAGAATTAGGTTTCCCATTAGATCAATATTCCCTGTTACCAAAATCCTCAAAAAGGAACAGACACAGAATTAAGTTACGTTTAGATCAAACATACCGGTTACCAAAATCCTCAAAAAGGAACAGACACAGAATTAGGTTACCTTTAGATCAAACTTACCGGTTAGTAAAATCCTTAAAAAGAAACAGACCCAGAATTATGTTTCCCCATTAGATCAGTAATCCCTGTTACCAAAATCCTCAAAAAGGAACAGACACAGAATTAGGGTACCTTTAGATCAAACTTACCGGTTACCAAAATCCTCAAAAAGGAACAGACACAGAATTAGGTTACCTTTAGATCAAACTTACCGGTTACTAAAATACTCCAAAAGGAACAGACACAGAATTAGGTTACCTTTAGATCAAACTTACCAGTTACCGAAATCCTTAAAAAGGAACAGACAGAGAAATAGGTTCCTTTTAGATCAAACTTACCGGTTACCAAAATCCTTAAAAAGGAACAGACACAGAATTAGGATCCTTTTAGATCAAACTTACCGGTTACCAAAATCCTTAAAAAGGAACAGACACAGAATTAGGTTTCCCATTAGATCAAACTTACCGGTTACCAAAATCCTCAAAAAGGAACAGGCACAGAATTAGGTTACCTTTAGATCAAACTTACCGGTTACCAAAATCCTTAAAAAGGAACAGACACAGAATTAGGTTTCCCATTAGATCAAACTTACCGGTTACCAAAATCCTCAAAAAGGAACAGACACAGAATTAAGTTACCTTTAGATCAAACTTACCGGTTACCAAAATCCTCAAAAAGGAACAGACACAGAATTAAGTTACCTTTAGATCAAACTTACCGGTTACCAAAATCCTCAAAAAGGAAACAGTCACAGAATGAGGATACCTTTAGATCAAACTTACCGGTTACCAAAATCCTTAAAAAGGAACAGACACGGAATTTGGTTCCCTTTAGATCAAACTTATCGGTTACCATAATCCTTAAAAAAGGAACAGACACAGAACTAGGTTCCCTTTAGATCAAACTTACCGGTTACCAAAATCCTCAAAAAGGAACAGACACAGAATTTGGTTCCATTTAGATCAAACTTATCGGTTACCAAAATCCTTAAAAAAGGAACAGACACAGAACTAGGTTCCCTTTAGATCAAACTTACCGGTTACCAAAATCCTCAAAAAGGAACAGACACAGAATTTGGTTCCCTTTAGATCAAACTTACCGGTTACCAAAATCCTTAAAAAGGAACAGACACAGAATTAGGATCCTTTTAGATCAAACTTACCGGTTACCAAAATCCTTAAAAAGGAACAGACACAGAATTAGGTTTCCCATTAGATCAAACTTACCGGTTACCAAAATCCTCAAAAAGGAACAGGCACAGAATTAGGTTACCTTTAGATCAAACTTACCGGTTACCAAAATCCTTAAAAAGGAACAGACACAGAATTAGGTTTCCCATTAGATCAAACTTACCGGTTACCAAAATCCTCAAAAAGGAACAGACACAGAATTAAGTTACCTTTAGATCAAACTTACCGGTTACCAAAATCCTCAAAAAGGAACAGACACAGAATTAAGTTACCTTTAGATCAAACTTACCGGTTACCAAAATCCTCAAAAAGGAACAGACACAGAATGAGGATACCTTTAGATCAAACTTACCGGTTACCAAAATCCTTAAAAAGGAACAGACACGGAATTTGGTTCCCTTTAGATCAAACTTATCGGTTACAAAAATCCTTAAAAAAGGAACAGACACAGAACTAGGTTCCCTTTAGATCAAACTTACCGGTTACCAAAATCCTCAAAAAGGAACAGACACAGAATTTGGTTCCCTTTAGATCAAACTTATCGGTTACCAAAATCCTTAAAAAAGGAACAGACACAGAACTAGGTTCCCTTTAGATCAAACTTACCGGTTACCAAAATCCTCAAAAAGGAACAGACACAGAATTTGGTTCCCTTTAGATCAAACTTATCGGTTACCAAAATCCTTAAAAAAGGAACAGACACAGAGTTAGGTTCATAAGAGACCAAACTTACCGGTTACCAAAATCCTCAAAAAGGAACAGACACAGAATTAGGTTCATTAGAGACCAAACTTACCGGTTACCAAAATCCTCAAAAAGGAACAGACACAGAATGAGGTTCCCTTTAGATCAAACATACCTGTTACCAAAATCCTCAAATAGGAATAGACACAGAATTAGGTTCCCTTTAGATCAAAATTCCAAGTTACTAAAATCGTTAAAAAGGAACAGACACAGAGTAAGGTTACCCATTAGATCAATTTTCCTTGTTACCAATATCCTCAAAAAGGAACAGACACAGAATTAGGTTACCTTCAGATCAAAATTCCCGGTTACCAAAATTTTTAAAAAGGAACAGACATAGAATTAGGTTACCTTTAGATCAAACTTACCGGTTACCAAAATCCTCAAAAGGGAACAGACACAGAATTAGGTTTCCCATTAGATCAATTTTCCATGTTACCAAAATCCTCAAAAAGGAACAGACACAGAATTAGGTTCCTTTTAGATCAAACTTACCGGTTATCAAAATCCTCAAAAAGGAACAGACACAGAATTAGGTTCCTTTTAGATCAATCTTACCGGTTACCAAAATCCTCAAAAAGGAACAGACACAGAATTAGGTTCCCTTAAGATAAAAACTTACCGGTTACCAAAATCCTCCAATAGGAACAGACACAGAATTAGGTTACCTTTAGATCAAACTTACCGGTTACCAAAATCCTTAAAAAGAAACAGACACAGAATTAGGTTTCCCATAAGATCAATATTCCCTGTTACCAAAATCCTCAAAAAGGAACAGACACAGAATTAGGTTACCTTTAGATCAAACTTACCGTGTACCAAAATCCTCAAAAAGGAACAGACACGGAATTAGGTTCCCTTTAGATCAAACTTACCGGTTACCAAAATCCTCAAAAAGGAACAGACACAGAATTTGGTTCCCTTTAGATCAAACTTATCGGTTACCAAAATCCTTAAAAAGGAACAGACACAGAGTTAGGTTCATAAGAGACCAAACTTACCGGTTACCAAAATCCTCAAAAAGGAACAGACACAGAATTAGGTTCATTAGAGACCAAACTTACCGGTTACCAAAATCCTTAAAAAAAACAGACACAGAATTAGGTTTCCCATTAGATCAATATTCCCTGTTACCAAAATCCTCAAAAAGGAACAGACACAGAATTAGGTTACCTTTAGATCAAACTTACCGGTTACCAAAATCCTTAAAAAGGAACAGACACAGAATTAGGTTTCCCATTAGATCAAACTTACCGGTTACCAAAATCCTCAAAAAGGAACAGACACAGAATTAAGTTACCTTTAGATCAAACTTACCGGTTACCAAAATCCTCAAAAAGGAACAGACACAGAATTAAGTTACCTTTAGATCAAACTAACCGGTTACCAAAATCCTCAAAAAGGAACAGACACAGAATGAGGATACCTTTAGATCAAACTTACCGGTTACCAAAATCCTTAAAAAGGAACAGACACGGAATTTGGTTCCCTTTAGATCAACATTATCGGTTACCAAAATCCTTAAAAAAGGAACAGACACAGAACTAGGTTCCCTTTAGATCAAACTTACCGGTTACCAAAATCCTCAAAAAGGAACAGACACAGAATTTGGTTCCCTTTAGATCAAACTTATCGGTTACCAAAATCCTTAAAAAAGGAACAGACACAGAACTAGGTTCCCTTTAGATCAAACTTACCGGTTACCAAAATCCTCAAAAAGGAACAGACACAGAATTTGGTTCCCTTTAGATCAAACTTATCGGTTACCAAAATCCTTAAAAAGGAACAGACACAGAGTTAGGTTCATAAGAGACCAAACTTACCGGTTACCAAAATCCTCAAAAAGGAACAGACACAGAATTAGGTTCATTAGAGACCAAACTTACCGGTTACCAAAATCCTCAAAAAGGAACAGACACAGAATGAGGTTCCCTTTAGATCAAACATACCTGTTACCAAAATCCTCAAATAGGAATAGACACAGAATTAGGTTCCCTTTAGATCAAAATTCCAAGTTACTAAAATCGTTAAAAAGGAACAGACACAGAGTAAGGTTACCCATTAGATCAATTTTCCTTGTTACCAATATCCTCAAAAAGGAACAGACACAGAATTAGGTTACCTTCAGATCAAAATTCCCAGTTACCAAAATCCTTAAAAAGGAACAGACATAGAATTAGGTTACCTTTAGATCAAACTTACCGGTTACCAAAATCCTCAAAAGGGAACAGACACAGAATTAGGTTTCCCATTAGATCAATTTTCCATGTTACCAAAATCCTCAAAAAGGAACAGACACAGAATTAGTTTCCTTTTAGATCAAACTTACCGGTTATCAAAATCCTCAAAAAGGAACAGACACAGAATTAGGTTCCTTTTAGATCAATCTTACCGGTTACCAAAATCCTCAAAAAGGAACAGACACAGAATTAGGTTCCCTTAAGATAAAAACTTACCGGTTACCAAAATCCTCCAATAGGAACAGACACAGAATTAGGTTACCTTTAGATCAAACTTACCGGTTACCAAAATCCTTAAAAAGAAACAGACACAGAATTAGGTTTCCCATTAGATCAATATTCCATGTTACCAAAATCCTCAAAAAGGAACAGACACAGAATTAGGTTACCTTTAGATCAAACTTACCGGTTACCAAAATCCTCAAAAAGGAACAGACACGGAATTAGGTTCCCTTTAGATCAAACTTACCGGTTACCAAAATCCTCAAAAAGGAACAGACACAGAATTTGGTTCCCTTTAGATCAAACTTATCGGTTACCAAAATCCTTAAAAAGGAACAGACACAGAGTTAGGTTCATAAGAGACCAAACTTACCGGTTACCAAAATCCTCAAAAAGGAACAGACACAGAATTAGGTTCATTAGAGACCAAACTTACCGGTTACCAAAATCCTCAAAAAGGAACAGACACAGAATGAGGTTCCCTTTAGATCAAACATACCTGTTACCAAAATCCTCAAATAGGAATAGACACAGAATTAGGTTCCCTTTAGATCAAAATTCCAAGTTACTAAAATCGTTAAAAAGGAACAGACACAGAGTTAGGTTACCTTTAGATCAATTTTCCTTGTTACCAATATCCTCAAAAAGGAACAGACACAGAATAAGGTTCCCGTAAGATAAAAACTTACCGGTTACCAAAATCCTCAAAAAGGAACAGACACAGAATTAGGTTTCCCATTAGATCAATATTCCCTCTTACCAAAATCCTCAAAAAGGAACAGACACAGAATTAAGTTACCTTTAGATCAAACTTACCGGTTACCTAAATCCTCAAAAAGGAACAGACACAGAATTAGGTTACCTTTAGATCAAACTTACCGGTTACCAAAATCCTTAAAAAGAAACAGACACAGAATTAGGTTTCCCCATTAGATCAATATTCCCTGTTACCAAAATCCTCAAAAAGGAACAGACACAGAATTAGGTTACCTTTAGATCAAACTTACCGGTTACCAAAATCCTCAAAAAGGAACAGACACAGAATTAGGTTACCTTGAGATCAAACTTACCGGTTACTAAAATCCTCCAAAAGGAACAGACACAGAATTAGGTTACCTTTAGATCAAACTTACCAGTTACCGAAATCCTTAAAAAGGAACAGACACAGAAATAGGTTCCTTTTAGATCAAACTTACCGGTTACCAAAATCCTTAAAAAGGAACAGACACAGAATTAGGATCCTTTTAGATCAAACTTACCGGTTACCAAAATCCTTAAAAAGGAACAGACACAGAATTAGGTTTCCCATTAGATCAAACTTACCGGTTACCAAAATCCTCAAAAAGGAACAGACACAGAATTAGGTTACCTTTAGATCAAACTTACCGGTTACCAAAATCCCTTAAAAGGAACAGACACAGAATTAGGTTTCCCATTAGATCAAACTTACCGGTTACCAAAATCCTCAAAAAGGAACAGACACAGAATTAAGTTACCTTTAGATCAAACTTACCGGTTACCAAAATCCTCAAAAAGGAACAGACACAGAATTAAGTTACCTTTAGATCAAACTTACCGGTTACCAAAATCCTAAAAAAGGAACAGAAACAGAATGAGGATACCTTTAGATCAAACTTACCGGTTACCAAAATCCTTAAAAAGGAACAGACACGGAATTTGGTTCCCTTTAGATCAAACTTATCGGTTACCAAAATCCTTAAAAAAGGAACAGACACAGAACTAGGTTCCCTTTAGATCAAACTTACCGGTTACCAAAATCCTCAAAAAGGAACAGACACAGAATTTGGTTCCCTTTAGATCAAACTTATCGGTTACCAAAATCCTTAAAAAAGGAACAGACACAGAGTTAGGTTCATAAGAGACCAAACTTACCGGTTACCAAAATCCTCAAAAAGGAACAGACACAGAATTAGGTTCATTAGAGACCAAACTTACCGGTTACCAAAATCCTCAAAAAGGAACAGACACAGTATGAGGTTCCCTTTAGATCAAACATACCTGTTACCAAAATCCTCAAATAGGAATAGACACAGAATTAGGTTCCCTTTAGATCAAAATTCCAAGTTACTAAAATCGTTAAAAAGGAACAGACACAGAGTAAGGTTACCCATTAGATCAATTTTCCTTGTTACCAATATCCTCAAAAAGGAACAGACACAGAATTAGGTTACTTTCAGATCAAAATTCCCGGTTACCAAAATTTTTAAAAAGGAATAGACATAGAATTAGGTTACCTTTAGATCAAACTAACCGGTTACCAAAATCCTCAAAAGGGAACAGACACAGAATTAGGTTTCCCATTAGATCAATTTTCCATGTTACCAAAATCCTCAAAAAGGAACAGACACAGAATTAGGTTCCTTTTAGATCAAACTTACCGGTTATCAAAATCCTCAAAAAGGAACAGACACCGAATAAGGTTCCTTTTAGATCAATCTTACCGGTTACCAAAATCCTCAAAAAGGAACAGACACAGAATTAGGTTCCCTTAAGATAAAAACTTACCGGTTACCAAAATCCTCCAATAGGAACAGACACAGAATTAGGTTACCTTTAGATCAAACTTACCGGTTACCAAAATCCTTAAAAAGAAACAGACACAGAATTAGGTTTCCCATTAGATCAATATTCCCTGTTACCAAAATCCTCAAAAAGGAACAGACACAGAATTAGGTTACCTTTAGATCAAACTTACCGGTTACCAAAATCCTCAAAAAGGAACAGACACAGAATTAGGTTACCTTTAGATCAAACTTAACGGTTACCAAAATCCTTAAAAAGAAACAGACACAGAATTAGGTTTCCCCATTAGATCAATATTCCCTGTTACCAAAATCCTCAAAAAGGAACAGACACAGAATTAGGTTACCTTTAGATCAAACTTACCGGTTACCAAAATCCTCAAAAAGGAACAGACACAGAATTAGGTTACCTTGAGATCAAACTTACCGGTTACCAAAATCCTCAAAAAGGAATAGACACAGAATTAGGTTCCCTTTAGATCAAAATTCCAAGTTACTAAAATCGTTAAAAAGGAACAGACACAGAGTTAGGTTACCTTTAGATCAATTTTCCTTGTTACCAATATCCTCAAAAAGGAACAGACACAGAATAAGGTTCCCGTAAGATAAAAACTTACCGGTTACCAAAATCCTCAAAAAGGAACAGACACAGAATTAGGTTTCCCATTAGATCAATATTCACTGTTACCAAAATCCTCAAAAAGGAACAGACACAGAATTAAGTTACCTTTAGATCAAACTTACCGGTTACCAAAATCCTCAAAAAGGAACAGACACAGAATTAGGTTACCTTTAGATCAAACTTACCGGTTACCAAAATCCTTAAAAAGAAACAGACACAGAATTAGGTTTCCCCATTAGATCAATATTCCCTGTTACCAAAATCCTCAAAAAGGAACAGACACAGAATTAGGTTACCTTTAGATCAAACTTACCGGTTACCAGAATCCTCAAAAAGGAACAGACACAGAATTAGGTTACCTTGAGATCAAACTTACCGGTTACTAAAATCCTCCAAAAGGAACAGACACAGAATTAGGTTACCTTTAGATCAAACTTACCAGTTACCGAAATCCTTAAAAAGGAACAGACACAGAAATAGGTTCCTTTTAGATCAAACTTACCGGTTACCAAAATCCTTAAAAAGGAACAGACACAGAATTAGGATCCTTTTAGATCAAACTTACCGGTTACCAAAATCCTTAAAAAGGAACAGACACAGAATTAGGTTTCCCATTAGATCAAACTTACCGGTTACCAAAATCCTCAAAAAGGAACAGACACAGAATTAGGTTACCTTTAGATCAAACTTACCGGTTACCAAAATCCCTAAAAAGGAACAGACACAGAATTAGGTTTCCCATTAGATCAAACTTACCGGTTACCAAAATCCTCAAAAAGGAACAGACACAGAATTAAGTTACCTTTAGATCAAACTTACCGGTTACCAAAATCCTCAAAAAGGAACAGACACAGAATTAAGTTACCTTTAGATCAAACTTACCGGTTACCAAAATCCTCAAAAAGGAACAGAAACAGAATGAGGATACCTTAAGATCAAACTTACCGGTTACCAAAATCCTTAAAAAGGAACAGACACGGAATTTGGTTCCCTTTAGATCAAACTTATCGGTTACCAAAATCCTTAAAAAAGGAACAGACACAGAACTAGGTTCCCTTTAGATCAAACTTACCGGTTACCAAAATCCTCAAAAAGGAACAGACACAGAATTTGTTTCCCTTTAGATCAAACTTATCGGTTACCAAAATCCTTAAAAAAGGAACAGACACAGAACTAGGTTCCCTTTAGATCAAACTTACCGGTTACCAAAATCCTCAAAAAGGAACAGACACAGAATTTGGTTCCCTTTAGATCAAACTTATCGGTTACCAAAATCCTTAAAAAAGGAACAGACACAGAGTTAGGTTCATAAGAGACCAAACTTACCGGTTACCAAAATCCTCAAAAAGGAACAGACACAGAATTAGGTTCATTAGAGACCAAACTTACCGGTTACCAAAATCCTCAAAAAGGAACAGACACAGAATGAGGTTCCCTTTAGATCAAACATACCTGTTACCAAAATCCTCAAATAGGAATAGACACAGAATTAGGTTCCCTTTAGATCAAAATTCCAAGTTACTAAAATCGTTAAAAAGGAACAGACACAGAGTAAGGTTACCCATTAGATCAATTTTCCTTGTTACCAATATCCTCAAAAAGGAACAGACACAGAATTAGGTTACCTTCAGATCAAAATTCCCGGTTACCAAAATTTTTAAAAAGGAACAGACATAGAATTAGGTTACCTTTAGATCAAACTAACCGGTTACCAAAATCCTCAAAAGGGAACAGACACAGAATTAGGTTTCCCATTAGATCAATTTTCCATGTTACCAAAATCCTCAAAAAGGAACAGACACAGAATTAGGTTCCTTTTAGATCAAACTTACCGGTTATCAAAATCCTCAAAAAGGAACAGACACAGAATTAGGTTCCTTTTAGATCAATCTTACCGGTTACCAAAATCCTCAAAAAGGAACAGACACAGAATTAGGTTCCCTTAAGATAAAAACTTACCGGTTACCAAAATCCTCCAATAGGAACAGACACAGAATTAGGTTACCTTTAGATCAAACTTACCGGTTACCAAAATCCTTAAAAAGAAACAGACACAGAATTAGGTTTCCCATTAGATCAATATTCCCTGTTACCAAAATCCTCAAAAAGGAACAGACACAGAATTAGGTTACCTTTAGATCAAACTTACCGGTTACCAAAATCCTCAAAAAGGAACAGACACAGAATTAGGTTACCTTTAGATCAAACTTACCGGTTACCAAAATCCTCAAATAGGAATAGACACAGAATTAGGTTCCCTTTAGATCAAAATTCGAAGTTACTAAAATCGTTAAAAAGGAACAGACACAGAGTTAGGTTACCTTTAGATCAATTTTCCTTGTTACCAATATCCTCAAAAAGGAACAGACACAGAATAAGGTTCCCGTAAGATAAAAACTTACCGGTTACCAAAATCCTCAAAAAGGAACAGACACAGAATTAGGTTTCCCATTAGATCAATATTCCCTGTTACCAAAATCCTCAAAAAGGAACAGACACAGAATTAAGTTACCTTTAGATCAAACTTACCGGTTACCAAAATCCTCAAAAAGGAACAGACACAGAATTAGGTTACCTTTAGATCAAACTTACCGGTTACCAAAATCCTTAAAAAGAAACAGACACAGAATTAGGTTTCCCCATTAGATCAATATTCCCTGTTACCAAAATCCTCAAAAAGGAACAGACACAGAATTAGGTTACCTTTAGATCAAACTTACCGGTTACCAAAATCCTCAAAAAGGAACAGACACAGAATTAGGTTACCTTGAGATCAAACTTACCGGTTACTAAAATCCTCCAAAAGGAACAGACACAGAATTAGGTTACCTTTAGATCAAACTTACCAGTTACCGAAATCCTTAAAAAGGAACAGACACAGAAATAGGTTCCTTTTAGATCAAACTTACCGGTTACCAAAATCCTTAAAAAGGAACAGACACAGAATGAGGATACCTTTAGATCAAACTTACCGGTTACCAAAATCCTTAAAAAGGAACAGACACGGAATTTGGTTTCCTTTAGATCAAACTTATCGGTTACCAAAATCCTTAAAAAAGGAACAGACACAGAACTAGGTTCCCATTAGATCAAACTTACCGGTTACCAAAATCCTGAAAAAGGAACAGACACAGAATTTGGTTCCCTTTAGATCAAACTTATCGGTTACCAAAATCCTTAAAAAAGGAACAGACACAGAACTAGGTTCCCTTTAGATCAAACTTACCGGTTACCAAAATCCTCAAAAAGGAACAGACACAGAATTTGGTTCCCTTTAGATCAAACTTATCGGTTACCAAAATCCTTAAAAAAGGAACAGACACAGAGTTAGGTTCATAAGAGACCAAACTTACCGGTTACCAAAATCCTCAAAAAGGAACAGACACAGAATTAGGTTCATTAGAGACCAAACTTACCGGTTACCAAAATCCTCAAAAAGGAACAGACACAGAATGAGGTTCCCTTTAGATCAAACATACCTGTTACCAAAATCCTCAAATAGGAATAGACACAGAATTAGGTTCCCTTTAGATCAAAATTCCAAGTTACTAAAATCGTTAAAAAGGAACAGACACAGAGTAAGGTTACCCATTAGATCAATTTTCCTTGTTACCAATATCCTCAAAAAGGAACAGACACAGAATTAGGTTACCTTCAGATCAAAATTCCCGGTTACCAAAATTTTTAAAAAGGAACAGACATAGAATTAGGTTACCTTTAGATCAAACTAACCGGTTACCAAAATCCTCAAAAGGGAACAGACACAGAATTAGGTTTCCCATTAGATCAATTTTCCATGTTACCAAAATCCTCAAAAAGGAACAGACACAGAATTAGGTTCCTTTTAGATCAAACTTACCGGTTATCAAAATCCTCAAAAAGGAACAGACACAGAATTAGGTTCCTTTTAGATCAATCTTACCGGTTACCAAAATCCTCAAAAAGGAACAGACACAGAATTAGGTTCCCTTAAGATAAAAACTTACCGGTTACCAAAATCCTCCAATAGGAACAGACACAGAATTAGGTTACCTTTAGATCAAACTTACCGGTTACCAAAATCCTTAAAAAGAAACAGACACAGAATTAGGTTTCCCATTAGATCAATATTCCCTGTTACCAAAATCCTCAAAAAGGAACAGACACAGAATTAGGTTACCTTTAGATCAAACTTACCGGTTACCAAAATCCTCAAAAAGGAACAGACACGGAATTAGGTTCCCTTTAGATCAAACTTACCGGTTACCAAAATCCTCAAAAAGGAACAGACACAGAATTTGGTTCCCTTTAGATCAAACTTATCGGTTACCAAAATCCTTAAAAAGGAACAGACACAGAGTTAGGTTCATAAGAGACCAAACTTACCGGTTACCAAAATCCTCAAAAAGGAACAGACACAGAATTAGGTTCATTAGAGACCAAACTTACCGGTTACCAAAATCCTCAAAAAGGAACAGACACAGAATGAGGTTCCCTTTAGATCAAACATACCTGTTACCAAAATCCTCAAATAGGAATAGACACAGAATTAGGTTCCCTTTAGATCAAAATTCCAAGTTACTAAAATCGTTAAAAAGGAACAGACACAGAGTAAGGTTACCCATTAGATCAATTTTCCTTGTTACCAATATCCTCAAAAAGGAACAGACACAGAATTAGGTTACCTTCAGATCAAAATTCCCGGTTACCAAAATTTTTAAAAAGGAACAGACATAGAATTAGGTTACCTTTAGATCAAACTAACCGGTTACCAAAATCCTCAAAAGGGAACAGACACAGAATTAGGTTTCCCATTAGATCAATTTTCCATGTTACCAAAATCCTCAAAAAGGAACAGACACAGAATTAGGTTCCTTTTAGATCAAACTTACCGGTTATCAAAATCCTCAAAAAGGAACAGACACAGAATTAGGTTCCTTTTAGATCAATCTTACCGGTTACCAAAATCCTCAAAAAGGAACAGACACAGAATTAGGTTCCCTTAAGATAAAAACTTACCGGTTACCAAAATCCTCCAATAGGAACAGACACAGAATTAGGTTACCTTTAGATCAAACTTACCGGTTACCAAAATCCTTAAAAAGAAACAGACACAGAATTAGGTTTCCCATTAGATCAATATTCCCTGTTACCAAAATCCTCAAAAAGGAACAGACACAGAATTAGGTTACCTTTAGATCAAACTTACCGGTTACCAAAATCCTCAAAAAGGAACAGACACAGAATTAGGTTCCTTTTAGATCAAACTTACCGGTTACCAAAATCCTCAAAAAGGAACAGACACAGAATTAGGTTCCTTTTAGATCAATCTTACCGGTTACCAAAATCCTCAAAAAGGAACAGACACAGAATTAGGTTCCCTTAAGATAAAAACTTACCGGTTACCAAAATCCTCCAATAGGAACAGACACAGAATTAGGTTACCTTTAGATCAAACTTACCGGTTACCAAAATCCTTAAAAAGCAACAGACACAGAATTAGGTTTCCCATTAGATCAATATTCCCTGTTACCAAAATCCTCAAAAAGGAACAGACACAGAATTAGGTTACCTTTAGATCAAACTTACCGGTTACCAAAATCCTCAAAAAGGAACAGACACGGAATTAGGTTCCCTTTAGATCAAACTTACCGGTTACCAAAATCCTCAAAAAGGAACAGACACAGAATTTGGTTCCCTTTAGATCAAACTTATCGGTTACCAAAATCCTTAAAAAGGAACAGACACAGAGTTAGGTTCATAAGAGACCAAACTTACCGGTTACCAAAATCCTCAAAAAGGAACAGACACAGAATTAGGTTCATTAGAGACCAAACTTACCGGTTACCAAAATCCTCAAAAAGGAACAGACACAGAATGAGGTTCCCTTTAGATCAAACTTACATGTTACCAAAATCCTCAAATAGGAATAGACACAGAATTAGGTTCCCTTTAGATCAAAATTCCAAGTTACTAAAATCGTTAAAAAGGAACAGACACAGAGTTAGGTTACCCATTAGATCAATTTTCCTTGTTACCAATATCCTCAAAAAGGAACAGACACAGAATAAGGTTCCCGTAAGATAAAAACTTACCGGTTACCAAAATCCTCAAAAAGGAACAGACACAGAATTAGGTTTCCCATTAGATCAATATTCCCTGTTACCAAAATCCTCAAAAAGGAACAGACACAGAATTAAGTTACCTTTAGATCAAACTTACCGGTTACCAAAATCCTCAAAAAGGAACAGACACAGAATTAGGTTACCTTTAGATCAAACTTACCGGTTACCAAAATCCTTAAAAAGAAACAGACACAGAATTAGGTTTCCCCATTAGATCAATATTCCCTGTTACCAAAATCCTCAAAAAGGAACAGACACAGAATTAGGTTACCTTTAGATCAAACTTACCGGTTACCAAAATCCTCAAAAAGGAACAGACACAGAATTAGGTTACCTTTAGATCAAACTTACCGGTTACTAAAATCCTCCAAAAGGAACAGACACAGAATTAGGTTACCTTTAGATCAAACTTACCAGTTACCGAAATCCTTAAAAAGGAACAGACACAGAAATAGGTTCCTTTTAGATCAAACTTACCGGTTACCAAAATCCTTAAAAAGGAACAGACACAGAATTAGGATCCTTTTAGATCAAACTTACCGGTTACCAAAATCCTTAAAAAGGAACAGACACAGAATTAGGTTTCCCATTAGATCAAACTTACCGGTTACCAAAATCCTCAAAAAGGAACAGACACAGAATTAGGTTACCTTTAGATCAAACTTACCGGTTACCAAAATCCCTAAAAAGGAACAGACACAGAATTAGGTTTCCCATTAGATCAAACTTACCGGTTACCAAAATCCTCAAAAAGGAACAGACACAGAATTAAGTTACCTTTAGATCAAACTTACCGGTTACCAAAATCCTCAAAAAGGAACAGACACAGAATTAAGTTACCTTTAGATCAAACTTACCGGTTACCAAAATCCTCAAAAAGGAACAGAAACAGAATGAGGATACCTTTAGATCAAACTTACCGGTTACCAAAATCCTTAAAAAGGAACAGACACGGAATTTGGTTCCCTTTAGATCAAACTTATCGGTTACCAAAATCCTTAAAAAAGGAACAGACACAGAACTAGGTTCCCTTTAGATCAAACTTACCGGTTACCAAAATCCTGAAAAAGGAACAGACACAGAATTTGGTTCCCTTTAGATCAAACTTATCGGTTACCAAAATCCTTAAAAAAGGAACAGACACAGAACTAGGTTCCCTTTAGATCAAACTTACCGGTTACCAAAATCCTCAAAAAGGAACAGACACAGAATTTGGTTCCCTTTAGATCAAACTTATCGGTTACCAAAATCCTTAAAAAAGGAACAGACACAGAGTTAGGTTCATAAGAGACCAACTTTACCGGTTACCAAAATCCTCAAAAAGGAACAGACACAGAATTAGGTTCATTAGAGACCAAACTTACCGGTTACCAAAATCCTCAAATAGGAATAGACACAGAATTAGGTTCCCTTTAGATCAAAATTCCAAGTTACTAAAATCGTTAAAAAGGAACAGACACAGAGAAAGGTTACCCATTAGATCAATTTTCCTTGTTACCAATATCCTCAAAAAGGAACAGACACAGAATTAGGTTACCTTCAGATCAAAATTCCCGGTTACCAAAATTCTTAAAAAGGAACAGACATAGAATTAGGTTACCTTTAGATCAAACTTACCGGTTACCAAAATCCTCAAAAGGGAACAGACACAGAATTAGGTTTCCCATTAGATCAATTTTCCATGTTACCAAAATCCTCAAAAAGGAACAGACACAGAATTAGGTTCCTTTTAGATCAAACTTACCGGTTACCAAAATCCTCAAAAAGGAACAGACACAGAATTAGGTTCCTTTTAGATCAAACTTACCGGTTACCAAAATCCTCAAAAAGGAACAGACACAGAATTAGGTTCCCTTAAGATAAAAACTTACCGGTTACCAAAATCCTCCAATAGGAACAGACACAGAATTAGGTTACCTTTAGATCAAACTTACCGGTTACCAAAATCCTTAAAAAGAAACAGACACAGAATTAGGTTTCCCATTAGATCAATATTCCCTGTTACCAAAATCCTCAAAAAGGAACAGACACAGAATTAGGTTACCTTTAGATCAAACTTACCGGTTACCAAAATCCTCAAAAAGGAACAGACACGGAATTAGGTTCCCTTTAGATCAAACTTACCGGTTACCAAAATCCTCAAAAAGGAACAGACACAGAATTAGGTTCCCTTTAGATGAAACTTATTGGTTACCAAAATCCTTAAAAAGGAACAGACACAGAGTGAGGTTCATTAGAGACAAAAATTACCGGTTACCAAAATCCTCAAAAAGGAACAGACACAGAATTAGGTTCATTAGAGACCAAACTTACCGGTTACCAAAATCCTCAAAAGGAACAGACACAGAATGAGGTTCCCTTTAGATCAAACTTACCTGTTACCAAAATCCTCAAAAAGGAACAGACACAGAATTAGGTTCCCTTTAGATCAAAATTCCCAGTTACTAAAATCCTTAAGCTTAAAAAGGAACAGACACAGAATTAGGTTACCCATAAGATCAATTTTCCCTGTTACCAAAATCCTCAAAAAGGAACAGACACAGAATTAGGTTATCTTTAGAACAAACTTACCGGTTACCAAAATCCTTAAAAAGGAACAGACACAGAATTAGGTTTCCTTTAGATCAAACTTACCGGTTACCAAAATCCTCAAAAAGGAACAGACACAGAATTAGGTTCCTTTTAGATCAAACTTACCGGTTACCAAGATCTTCAAAGAGGAACAGACACAGAGTTAGTAGGTTCCCTGAAGATCAAAATTCCCTGTTACCAAAATCCTAAAAGGGAACAGACACAGAATTAGTAGGTTCCCTGAAGTTCAAAATTCCCGGTTACCAAAATCCTCAGAAAGGGAACAGACACAGAATTAGGTTCACTGGAGACCAAACGTACCGGTTACCAAGATCTTTTAAAAGGTGCAGACACAGAATAAGGTTCCCTGCAGACCAAAATTCCCTGTTACTTAAAATCCTAAAATGTACAGACACAGAATAAGGTTCACAGGAGATCAAACTTCCCGGTTACCAAAATCCTCAAAGAGGACCTGACACAGGGTTATGTTCTGTTAAAAACAAACTTCCCGGTAACTAAAATCCTCAAAAGGGACAGGCACAGAATCAAATTCTGATCATTAAATTTCCTACCTAAAGCAGTTCAGTATTGTTTCCTGATTTTCTGAACTCCTACTTTGAGGGAGACACAGAATTACGTTTCCCTAATTATAACCCCCCCCACCCACCCCCCCCCCCCCCCCGACTATTAGACATTTCAAGAATATGTATATATATATATAACTCCCGGTTTTACGAAATTATGAAACAGACTATAACCAACCCTTGTATAAGCGCATAATTCAGACTCCTATAATGAGTGTTTTATCAAAAATCTCTCTTCAAACCGGACTTGAGAGATAATAATAGGTCATTATATATCTAAACCTCAAATATATACATGATAGTCGCCTGTCATTTAACTCGTATATATGACACACTTTAAATCTGTCATTCTGTAATCGTTTACCTAGCCGCGAATAGCTGCAATAACGCTGATGTGACTTTAAACAAAAACTTACTTGCTCACTAAGTCACTGTTACTCACTCACTTGCTCAATCATTAGAATATCTTCAATAAGTGGAATTTAGTTAATAATCCCTAGTTTCAGAATCGATTGTTAACTACGATTTCTCTTTACTCAAATCTGACAGATTTAAAATAATGATAGTTTGATTAGTTCTCAAAATATCCTAAAATTTAAAAGTAGTTTTTACGAACACTTCACGCGTGTAAAGTCTGAATTCAGTTTTGCTAAAATGTTTATTTGTAGACCCTAAAACAAACGTAATTGGTAACGTAACGATTGTGAAATGACCTCAATGTTCCAACAACAAGAGTATTTAAAAACTAAAAACAAGCCTTATTTCACTTAAAAAGAATCAAGGGAAATCTTGCATATAGATATGATGAAATTTTCATTAAAATGATGCAAATTTTTTAATTTTTGATTCTAATTAATATTTTTCTTAAATCAAGAAGTTAGTTAATTAACTGTAGAGAAAAATAATTCGAGTGGCATTATGCTCTCATGCGTGATAGTCACGTTTCTTCTACTGATAACAGGTCGGTCAAATCTTGGTGACTAAAGTGTCATGTGCTGATTTTGAATTTCTATTAAAATAATGCATTTAAAATCAGCATATACCTACTAGTTGATTTTTAATGCAGTACTTTAAAAAAAAAATTCAAAATCAGCACATGACAGATGATTTAAACCAAATGTTAAAAAGCAAAATGACAAACTTGTTACATCAGGATTTGTCCTACTGGGAGTCGAATTTTGGCTTTGAGGGAAGCTTTGGTTAGTAAGCGGGCGTTTTAAACAACTAGACCACTGGAATTCCTGCAAATGTAAATAGAAGGTTACAATGACTCGTCTTTTATGATTTTTTTTTATCACCTGTGTATGATGAAATACTAGAAAGATAGAAAACCTTGAAGAAGTATTTGATGAAAGGATTGTTAATATGAAAGAATTATAAAAAATGTTCTCAAAAAAAAAAAAAAAAAAAAAAAAAAAAAAAAAAAAAAAGAAAAGAAAAGAAAGAAAGGAAAAAAATAAAACATTTATCTAGGAAGACAGGAGGTGGTTACCCTTCCGGAGCACCCGGCCTCACTTCCTTGATCACGTGTATTACTACATTTGCCAGCTTTAAAGTTCTTCCTTTGTTTTGGGAGTGTGATTTGGACAAGGACTGGTATGTTTGTGTTTTACTTTGTTTTAGTATTGTGATTTGGACAAGGACTGGTATGTTTGTGTTTTACTTTGTTTTAGTATTGTGATTTGAACAAGGACTGGAATGTTTGTGTTTTACTTTGTTTTAAGATTTTAATTTGAACAAGGACTGGTATGTTTGTGTTTTACTTTGTTTTAAGATTTTAATTAGAACAAGGACTGGTATGTTTGTGTTTTACTTTGTTTTAGTATTGTGATTTGGACAAGGACTGGTATGTTTGTGTTTTACTTTGTTTTAGTATTGTGATTTGAACAAGGACTAGTATGTTTGTGTTTTACTTTGTTTTAGGATTGTGATTTGGACAAGGACTGGTATGTTTGTGTTTTACTTTGTTTTAGGATTGTGATTTGAACAAGGACTGGTATGTTTGTGTTTTACTTTGTTTTAGTGTTGTGATTTGAACAAGGACTGGTATGTTTGTGTTTTTTACTTTGTTTTAGTATTGTGATTTGACAAGGACTGGTATGTTTGTGTTTTACTTTGATTTAGGATTGTGATTTGGACAAGGACTGGTAGGTTTGTGTTTACTTTGTTTTAGGATTGTTATTTGGACAAGGACTGGTATGTTTGTGTTTTACTTTGTTTTAGGATTGTGATTTGGACAAGGACTGGTATGTTTGTGTTTTACTTTGTTTTAGGATTGTGATTTGGACAAGGACTGGTATGTTTGTGTTTTACTTTGTTTTAGGATTGTGATTTGAACAAGGACTGGTATGTTTGTGTTTTACTTTGTTTTAGGATTGTGATTTGAACAAGGACTGGTATGTTTGTGTTTTACTTTGTTTTAGGATTGTGATTTGAACAAGGACTGGTATGTTTGTGTTTTTACTTTGTTTTAGTATTGTGATTTGAACAAGGACTGGTATGTTTGTGTTTTACTTTGTTTTAGGATTGTGATTTGGACAAGGACTGGTATGTTTGTGTTTTTTACTTTGTTTTAGTATTGTGATTTGAACAAGGACTGGTATGTTTGTGTTTTTTACTTTGTTTTAGTATTGTGATTTGAACAAGGACTGGTATGTTTGTGTTTTACTTTGTTTTAGTATTGTGATTTGAACAAGGACTGGTATTTGTTTAGGATTGTGATTTGGACAAGGACTGGTATGTTTGTGTTTTTTACTTGTTTTAGTATTGTGATTTGGAACAAGGACTGGTATGTTTGTGTTTTTTACTTTGTTTTAGTATTGTGATTTGAACAAGGACTGGTATGTTTGTGTTTTTTACTTTGTTTTAGGATTGTGATTTGAACAGGACTGGTATGTTTGTGTTTTTACTTTGTTTTAGGATTGTGATTTGAACAAGGACTGGTATGTTTGTGTTTTTTACTTTGTTTTAGTATTGTGATTTGAACAAGGACTGGTATGTTTGTGTTTTACTTTGTTTTAGGATTGTGATTTGGACAAGGACTGGTATGTTTGTGTTTTACTTGTTTTAGGATTGTGATTTGGACAAGGACTGGTATGTTTGTGTTTTTACTTGTTTTAGGATTGTGATTTGACAAGGACTGGTATGTTTGGGTTTTTACTTTGTTTTAGGATTGTGATTTGGACAAGGACTGGTATGTTTGTGTTTTACTTGTTTAGGATTGTGATTGGACAAGGACTGGTATGTTTGTGTTTTACATTGTTTAATGGATTGTGATTTGGACAAGGACTGGTATGTTTGTGTTTTACATTGTTTAGGATTGTGATTTGGACAAGGACTGGTATGTTTGTGTTTTACTTTGTTTTAGGATTGTGATTTGGACAAGGACTGGTATGTTTGTGTTTTACTTGTTTAGGATTGTGATTTGGACAAGGACTGGTATGTTTGTGTTTTACTTTGTTTTAGGATTGTGATTTGGACAAGGACTGGTATGTTTGTGTTTTACTTTGTTTTAGGATTGTGATTTGGACAAGGACTGGTATGTTTGTGTTTTACTTTGTTTAGGATTGTGATTTGGACAAGGACTGGTATGTTTGTGTTTTACTTTGTTTTAGGATTGTGATTTGGACAAGGACTGGTATGTTTGTGTTTTACTTTGTTTTAGGATTGTGATTTGGACAAGGACTGGTATGTTTGTGTTTTACTTTGTTTTAGTATTGTGATTTGGACAAGGACTGGTATGTTTGTGTTTTACTTTGTTTTAGGATTGTGATTTGGACAAGGACTGGTATGTTTGTGTTTTACTTTGTTTTTACTATTGTGATTTGAACAAGGACTGGTATGTTTGTGTTTAACTTTGTTTTGGGATTGTGATTTGGACAAGGACTGGTATGTTTGTGTTATACTTTGTTTTGGTATTGTGATTTGAACAAGGACTGGTATGTCTGTGTTTTTACTTTGTTTTGGGATTGTGATTTGGACATGACTGGTATGTTTGTGTTTTTTACTTTGTTTTAGTATTGTGATTTGGACAAGGACTGGTATGTTTGTGTTTTACTTTGTTTTAGGATTGTGATTTGGACAAGGACTGGTATGTTTGTGTTTTACTTTGTTTTAGGATTGTGATTTGGACAAGGACTGGTATGTTTGTGTTTTACTTTGTTTTAGTATTGTGATTTGGACAAGGACTGGTAGGTTTGTGTTTTACTTTGTTTTAGTATTGTGATTTGGACAAGGACTGGTATGTTTGTGTTTTACTTTGTTTTAGGATTGTGATTTGGACAAGGACTAGTATGTTTTTGTTTTACTTTGTTTTAGGATTGTGATTTGAACAAGGACTGGTATGTTTGTGTTTTACTTTGTTTTAGTATTGTGATTTGAACAAGGACTAGTATGTTTGTGTTTTACTTTGTTTTAGGATTGTGATTTGGACAAGGACTGGTATGTTTGTGTTTTACTTTGTTTTAGTATTGTGATTTGGACAAGGACTGGTATGTTTGTGTTTTACTTTGTTTTAGTATTGTGATTTGGACAAGGACTGGTATGTTTGTGTTTTACTTTGTTTTAGGATTGTGATTTGGACAAGGACTGGTATGTTTGTGTTTTACTTTGTTTTAGTATTGTGATTTGGACAAGGACTGGTAGGTTTGTGTTTTACTTTGTTTTAGGATTGTGATTTGGACAAGGACTGGTAGGTTTGTGTTTAACTTTGTTTTAGGATTGTAATTTGGACAAGGACTGGTATGTTTGTGTTTTACTTTGTTTTAGGATTGTGATTTGGACAAGGACTGGTATGTTTGTGTTTTACTTTGTTTTAGGTTTGTGATTTGGACAAGGACTGGTATGTTTGTCTTTTACTTTGTTTTAGGATTGTGATTTGAACATGGACTGGTATGTTTGTGTTTTACTTTGTTTTAGTATTGTGATTTGGACAAGGACTGGTATGTTTGTGTTTTACTTTGTTTTAGTATTGTGATTTGGACAAGGACTGGTATGTTTGTGTTTTACTTTGTTTTAGTATTGTGATTTGGACAAGGACTGGTATGTTTGTGTTTTACTTTGTTTTAGTATTGTGATTTGAACATGGACTGGTATGTTTGTGTTTTACTTTGTTTTAGTATTGTGATTTGAACAAGGACTGGTATGTTTGTGTTTTACTTTGTTTTAGTATTGTGATTTGGACAAGGACTGATATGTTTGTGTTATACTTTGTTTTGGGATTGTGATTTGAACAAGGACTGGTATGTTTGTGTTTTACTTTGTTTTTAGTATTGTGATTTGAACATGGACTGGTATGTTTGTGTTTTACTTTGTTTTAGTATTGTGATTTGGACAAGGACTGGTATGTTTGTGTTTTATTTTATGATAAAAATCATAGTTCTTCGATTCTGAAACTGCTTTTCTTGCAAAACTTCATGGGGATAGTCCCTTGCTTTTTATTTCACTTGATTATGTTATATATTTTTAATTTGATCACAAAATACATTCAAAAATGGTATATGACAATATATTTTATGATTAAATTCAAAAATGGTATATGACAATATATTTTATGATTAAATTAAAAAATGGTATATGACAATTGCATCAAGTATGGCGAACAACTAGAGGTGACATCTTTTTTTAAAAAACCGGAAATGGAAAGTTAATAAGTAATATGTTTACCATAGTAACAAGAAATATACATGTAACATTTACTTTTAATAACACGATTAATAAAATCTTTCGTATTCTTTATATTATTTGTTTGCTTATTTTGATTGTCACATTTGCACTTAATTATGTCTCAGAAGGTTTAAAGTTAAGATCGAATCGTGCCGTAATTGTTTCCGTTTACAGAAAACTAATATCCTTCGCTATTACATGCTTCTAATCACACTCTTCAGGAACGGATCCAAAATTTTAAGAAAAGGGTGAGGCGAGAATTATATCATGAAATATTGCGAGTGCCAAAGGCTTAAGCCAATAACGGTTCGGAGTCTTGGGACAGCCAACAGATCCCTGCTGGTGGTCCATTGGGAGAAGTACCCAGCGAAAGATGACTTTTAATAGTTGGCATATTAAATAGTTTTATCACTTTGTGTAACACTACAACTAAAGGCGTGGCATTTTAAATTGTAACTTTTATTTGGGTGGTAAAACAAAAAAAGTATATAAACTGTTTACAAATGATATTATATAATGCTCACTCTCTCCGGCTAATAGGTAATCCCTATAAGTTACTTCCAGTGGGTAATCCCAGTCTGTACAGTCCAGAGGGTAATCCCTATCTGACTCTCTCATTCAAAACTCTCTCATTTATAACTAATGAACATGTGCTGTACTAGGTTTCTTTCATCCTTAAATTTGATATGCAGGCCATATTAGGTCTAAGCTGACCAGTCCAAATGCATGTTAATTTTGAGATTATCATTTCTAATTACCAGCACATGATGTGTTGCATAACTTGCATATATGCAATCTCGGGTTTAATTATCTACACAGCATGTACAGATAAGTAAAATCTGATATTGTTCTTATCTAGATTAGTGTTATTTCCAAAAAATTCTGAATCATGTTTTCCCAAATATTGTTACATTTGTGCAAATACAAGTATTTCACAAGATGTTCAAACAGGTATTGACGGCAATATCATAGAAACAAAATTAAATAATTATAAATTATGCACATGGGCGTAGAGTAACGTCATACTACGTCACAACACGCTACATGTATTTACATAGGCCATACAGCAAATCAGCACATGACACAACCATTTCAATAGAAATTCAAAATCAGCACATGGCAAACAATAAAGCAATCTGCATTTGAAAAATGCAGACAAGGGAAATAAAACAACAAATGAAGGAAACGAAAAAGAAAAAAAAACACAATATTTATTTTAAACAACTCAATATCCACTGCGGTGCTTAAGGCTGAAAAAATATTTACAACCACTAATATTGTCGTGATAGAAGTTTTATTTTGCGAAATAAAAATCCGAAACTATTATCCTTGATTGCGTAGATTAAAGCAATTTGAGGACAACGCGTTTTACATATCCTTCGTTCAATAAATAATTTCAGTTTTTCACAAGAACTGACTGTCTCCCGAGATGACCCTTTCTGAATGTATCAAAAAGAGAATGCTAAACACACCTAAGTTAACTGATATCGTCAAAAGCGTTTGATTTACGTACAAATTTCCGAAGTGACCACGTTTGGTGCTTTTTTGGTATTTTTCCAAGCGAAAACTTTTCCGTCAGCATATATATGTCGTATACGTCTATCATTTTTAAGAACACTGAATGCTAAATTTAAAATTGGAACAAACAAGTTTTACAAATGAATTGTAAATCCACTAATTTAATCAGTTGAAGTTATTTAAGTTGTATTAAAATCGAACGACGTGCCTTGTCATAATCTACAATAATTTAGGTCTATTTTTATGTTGAATGCATATATAAAAACGATATAATTTGTTCAACACTCACATCATGTATTCATGCTTCCGAATGCAGGATGGTGATTTTGTAAACAGAAAAAAAAACGAAACCAATAAAGAAGCGGGATATGTTTCAAGTTATATCTGGGACGTGAGGATATGTCCAGAAATATCTAATAGTGTAATTGTGCATTACGTCATTATTATATACGTCACAAAGCGTATACGTCAGTTTGTCTGAATAATTACATAATATACGATGGATAATATTTTGTTTTTGTTTGGTGTCTGTCATACGTTCAGAAAAGGTACAACAAAAAATACATGATGTACATTGTATACCTATGAAATACTACACTTACTCCGGAAGAAAATTATATTTTGTTTTTTTTTTTTTTTCTTCAGTTTTCAGAATATGTTATCTTATTTAATGTCTGTTTTCTAGTATATGTAATCCTTGTATATAACAAAAATGTATCGATATGATTATTCATCTTTCTGTGAAAATTACGGTATCTCCATTCGGTTACGAAGGGAACGCATGACATCATACACTGGTCATTTCTCTATAAAATGAGGGGACACAAATGACGTCATGAAAATATATATGATATCATTGACGTTAAAAGTGACATCGACTTTTCTTGCAGTAGCATCGACAGTACTAAGTCGGCCAAATCTGCCCGTTGGCATCGAAAGTACCAAACGGCAATCGGCTAAAATCGGCCCGCAGACACTAGATCTATAAGGGTTCAACCTCATTTGATTCAGAAATAAATTTCTAAAAAGGTCATCTATGCATTTGAATACAAAATTTACTTTAGACTTGTAAAAACAACAAATTTTGAATATTAAATGGTTGCAAAGTCATGAATGAGTAAACCATGCATCTTCAAGAATAATAATTTCGTACAATTATTTCTGTGCACAGTATTCTTTTTGTGTTGATGGAAAAATGTAACTAAAAATAGCTAAAGCCAATGAAACGAAGAAACACGTAGCTATCGTAGTTAAAACAGTCACGACTTTAGACAGACACAATAAGAAATGTGAAGCTGCGGAAAAACGTGCAACAAAGGGGTTACATTAGGAGGCCATTGCTGCAGCGTCAATGTTGACGCATATGACGTCATAGTATGTAATCCGTAATGGAATTCGCCAGTGTACCACGTGCGGAATGAAATGGATAACGTCTTCGTCAAATATTCCCGAAAAAAAACGTCGTCATTACGGGAAAACGTAACTTTATGCGATTCCGTTGTCAATAGAAATAATTGTCTCGCACAAACGCTATAAGGTTTTACGTGATAAACTGGCGAATACCATTACATCATCAAAACAATCAAGTGGCCGAAGTGGGCACTCAACGTAAAATTAAATTGCTACAAAAGTGGCCCTGTGGCACAGATACCATTTAATGAATTAGTAAATACAATAGATAAAATAAATGATTAAATAACTAAATTATAAAAAAAAATGAATAAATGATACTTGTTTGCCTAGCTAAATAAAATTCTCCACCAAACCAGAGATTCTATTGTAATGTTAAGGTGAATTTATTCTTTTTTGAATAAAACAGAACTCACTAGCGGAACCACGTGATCAATATCTTTTAATCTTTGTGCAGAATGAAATGAATAACGTTTACGTCAAATATTCCCGAAAACGTCGTTATTACGGGAAATGACGTCACTTTATGCGATTCCCTTGCCAATAAAATTCATTGTCCCGCACAAAAGCAGTTGAGGTATCACGTGGAGCTCAGGGGAATTCCATTTTCCCGCATTAACGCTATTAGGTATCACGCTGAGCTCTAGGGAACTCAATTAAAACTGGACGATTAATTTTATTCCGAGCAAAGGCCACGAAGCTCGAATTTATGGTAATGCAAAGTAAAGATAGTGTAAAACAATTCTAAACACCAGTGTTAAAGCTAGAAAAATCGCTACGCATGTGCTACCGCCAAAATAAGCTTAATTACGACATCATTTTATTATTCTACAAAAATGATACGAACCAAACAACAACAAAATAGATTTTATCCAGGAATGACAATTATGTAACTTTAAACGTTAAGTGCTTGTGGTATAAGTTTTAAAAAAGGGTTTTCGTTCAAAAGTATACTCCGCAAATATCATAGCTCGACGGAAACAATGTCTATAATCACAAGTCGTGATGGCCTTAAAACTCTTATTGAGAAGGTAATTTGCCCGTTCAAAGCCGAATGTATGAAGTCTGAAATTCCAAAAAAATGTTAAACAAAAGCAACGTATTCCCTAATCTGGTGCAATCTGAGATGCTTACTGTCTGCTTTACGTCTGCTATAGCACTAGTTTTTCTTGGTTTCAGAAGAAAAAATTTAAAAGTTTGTATTATTGTGGTTTGGACAAGGACTGGTATGTTTGTTTTATTTTTATATCATGTCATAAGCAATTTTTGTCGTAATTAACTGACACCAAAATACATGGCATTATAGCCGGAGTATAAATCGCTGAGCGTTTTAAAACCCTTACGATAATTTAATATGTTAAAACACAGAAACACATAATCCGGATTTATATCGCCGAAAAATCATGCGGGTTAAGAAATTCAAACTGCGCACGAACCGAAGCTCCCATTTCTCTCGTCAGTAATATCGTCTGCTAGCGTTTCAAAATAAGGTTAAAAACTCTGGTAAAAAAAACAGCGATCGTACTTATAACTGAATAAACTATCCCGAAAATTTCTACCCTAACCCGCATGATTATTAAAGCGATATACTTCAGGATAATGTACATTTATTTCTGCGTTTTACCATACTAAATCCCCGTAACAGTTTTAAAACGCTCAGCAATTTATACTATGACGTCATTCAATTGAATTGAATTTTATACTTCAGCTATGATGGCATATGCTACAGCAGACGCAAACCAAACAGTAAATAGAAATGATAAAAGTATCGGAAACAAAGAGGATAAAATTAGTAATCAGCGAAACAAACGGGATGAAACCCAACTTAAATCTCAACGTATTACTGCCCTCTGTTAAAGGCGATTCTGCAAAACAACATTCCTTGTAAGTTTCGCTATTAGTGATTTAGGTGACTATTGCATTGGAGTTCATCATAATTTCAAACTAAAACACACTTGTTTGAGTATTATTTGGTACAAAAAAAAAAAAAAAAAAAAAAAAAAAAAAAAAAAAGGTGTATTTTAATATTATACAAAATGTATAGGTTCGATTGAAGGAACATTTGATGTAAAATGCCAATATTTCTGTGTAATTTTACATCAATGTTTTAGATTAGAAATGCTATTTTTGTCAGATCTACCACTAACGCAGTAGGTCCAGTGCAAGCTTTTTATGTTATTAGTCGGGGTTCGAACCCTGTCCCGGTCTGAACAAGACTTTATTGTAGATAATGAGTGGTCGCAATGTTAATGTAGATAACAAACACTTACACAAGAAAAACCGCACGAGATTGTGTTCAGGAGGATTCTCGAGATTATTGAAAAATGTAGTGTCACGAATAGCTGAATAAAAGCTAATGTGACGTGAAGCATCATTCAACAATTAAGCAAAAAAGAAACTTATAAATCCAATTAATGTGATCAGTATTACTTATATATTTCTATCTTTATATACCTAGACTAGAAATCCCAAAGACATTTTCTGAGATGCATTTAGAAAGTAGTTTATCAAGAAATCAGTTGGGTTCTGTTTATGAAAATGTATTTCATTACAATGTATCTCACAACGAAGTTCACATTCATTTTGTTCTCTCATTTTCACGCAAAAGTCAAGCTTCCTTGCAGCTGTTTAGACACTTCTAATGTAGTTGCTATCAACCATCGATAAGATAAATAACCGCAGATTTTACGGTATAGAGATATCTTACCCAAGATTCAGAAAAACAAATTCTGATCGAAGTATCCAATCCATTCATTTAATAAGACTTATCTCAACTTAAGTTTAGTAAATGTTTTGAATTATAAAATATTTTTTCACTAAACTAAGTACAGATGTTTTAAAGCTTGACGCGACCTTTAAAATGAAACCTTATATTCCTGTATTTGTTAACAATTAATAAAACTATCAAGATTTCAAATTGGGCAGTTTGAAATTAAAAGGAGACCTTAGTGAAGAAATGATTGTGAAACCGAGACCTGAACCTAAAGCTAATAGAACTATGTGTGTTCGATTGTTTTAGCTACTTTCCTGATATCTATAATTGCAAATATCTCTTTTTTACATTTTAAAACATTCTAGTACGCTTTTTATCTTTTCCCTCAAGTTTGCAATAATCTTTGGACATATATAAAACCGGTGTAGTGAAAATACAAACAACATGTGCTTGCTCATTTTGATTCTATACATAAGATATAAAAGAACGACTTTATCAAGTGTTATATAGTTAAATTTAAAACTCCAACAACCACGTGGAGAATTGAAATTAACCTTTATTGACCTGGCACGTTGATTTGTGGTTAACGACAATATTATGTCTGTTTAATTCAGCACTCTTCTACACAACGTTCAGTTTTCCACTACCCGTGTGACCTATTTAATTCTGATGAAGGTATTAGCTATGATATACAAGTCAAACGGGATTGATAGACTAATCTTAAAGGCTTCAGGTACTTATAAATAAAAAGACATCAGTTTTTGTGTATTGAGCTTGTACCTGAATATCTGGTCAAGTTGCAGGTGTGCAACATTTAACACCTTTTTACAATGACAATTTTACTTGTTTAGTAGTGTCTATGTTGAAACATTTTATCTGAAGTAGCGAGTTTTAGCCATCATAAGTTAAACAGGTGCCCGTACAGGTGTTTAGAATGTGTTTTACTACACCATATCAAAATATATTATGTAAATTTATCCATCATATTGAAAGGAGTACCCGATTACCGTCTTTACCCGTAAACAAGTGTTGGGTTTTAGTACAATATGGTATTAATTCGATACCCGACCATGTAACTGATCGGATAGAGCGTTCTCCTAAGGCAATAGTCCTGTCCTGGAGATTTAATTCATTTCACACAGTTATGATAATGAAAGAGTGAAATATACCACGTTCGATTTAATTGCGTGTGCCGTACTTGTGGTGTCCCCTTATATAATGGGCGGGATTTCAGTTAAAGACAGACCAATAACTAATGCATATTACTTAAACTTCACCATGTCTTATATGGGTTGTTTACTGAATAGACTATAAAGTCCTGGTGTAATATACAAATCCCCTCGTATTGCACACAAAATAAAATAGTAGAATATTGTCATTGTAGGTAATGATTGTAAAGGTTTTTCATTGACAATCCTACCTGTATAATGATTGACAGTTGTTCTGGTCTAGTGCAATAAAGCCACGCCCACAGGTAAGGCTTATTCATTACTTCTTGTGTTATTTGATTTTATTGGTAGTCAAAAAGAGGCGCATTTACAAGTGGTTGAACGTAAAAACATGTTGTCCAAGGATTTTTATATAAACCGTTTAATACTATTTCTATCAGAAAAGTTGTTTTTTCTGATGCATGCGAAAATTTTAACCCATTTTTAAGTGACCATGATGTGAATATTTCATTATTTTTACTTGGATAATATCAATGTGACAAATTAAGAAGAACTTCATGTAGCCAAAAGATGAAGACGGAGAGGGGATTTCTCCTGGTTTTATTGTGTGCTGTCATCAATACGTTTGAAGCAGTGCTACCCCGTTCTTTGAAGGAATATAATCAATCAGAAGCGTTTAGTAACAGCAGCGTTGCCTTCAATGCAACGACCGAGCACGCTGTTGAATTTCCAGGTAAGGACTTATTTTAGCTACCCTGCATGGAGCTACCTTTTATCACAGGTTTTACAAACTTTGCTATATCATATTTTACTGTTTTAAAATAAAATGGAAATCGGTATAGAAAAGATATCGTAAAAACTAGTTTAAGTTACCCATAATAGTGTCACACCTGTTCACAAGATCACCAATAAAAGAAAACAAGAAGATTTCTAGCCGCTGTTATTGATATAGGACTTTGCGGTTTTTGACGTGACATGAATACATTTAAAAGACCACGTGCATTTTTGCAATGTGTAACTTTGCAACGACATTTAAATTATTTGATTTTAAATCAAATTGAACAAATTTTAACAAAGAAATTATTTTTAAAAAACCCTTAAATTATGTGTTTTGAATGGCAATAACTAATATACGAATTATAAGTTGTAATTTTTTATTGAAATGTCTTGTGATAGAGTTATGAATAGCAAATATTAACTTACTTAAATCATCCAATTGATAAGATATATATATATATATATATATATATATATATATATATATATATATATATATATATATATAAAGTGTATATCATCTGCTACTTAGTTTAACCTTTAATACAAATTCGGTCAAAGTTTGGCATGCTATTGCTTTCTACAAGAGAAAAACTCTATAAAAATCTATTGAGCAACACAAAAAAATCTTAAGTCACATATTCTTATTCAATTATGTGTTTATTGATTAAAATTCATTTGAATTCATAGGTTTTTTATGTAAGGTGTCAATTTATTTTGACCTCACACTCTTATTGCAATACTATTTTACAACCTTTTGAAAAAAGCGTTATTTTTCTGTGCTTTTACTGTCTGTTTTATCGAATAACCTGAAAAGCTCGAGTGTGTATTGGTGGTTTGAGAGTGTACGGACTCTTTTTGCACATAGATAGCTGTTATGGGTACAATTAAACTTTGAGAATTGGTATCGTGGCGTTTTAAGCTATGTTTACATTGTCTATGTAGATCACACCCTTCAGAAATAATTCATTAAATGCCCCTTGTCTTAATACATTTTGGAGTACCAGACTTTCTTTTACATCACAAACCATGCCTTATTATTTGAAATTTCCTTAAATTTCCTAGCGAATTTATCTGACGTTTCGACTAATTTTGGTTTCACAGAACGCATTCTAATTGCTGTCCCATATTTCGTTTTATTTATTTTTTATAATTTATTGGAGCTAGTTCAGCTTCTCGGCAAAATGTAAAGTGTCAGATTATTTACCCTGCACAAAACACAGTCTGATTGCAATAAAATCTGCTTCATATTTCTCTCGAATTAAAATTTGCTGCAGTTCCTGAGAGAGTTGTAAGTTGTCAACTTGTTTTGATTTCGGAAAGCCATCAATAATCAAGTCATTTAAATGTAAAGTGCCTTTTAATATAATTTACCGGGGTAAGAACATCTACCAAAATTTCAAAACCTATTTGAAACATTGTTATGACCTAAAACATGTTGCATTTGGTAAAATGTTTATATATATATATATATATATATATATATATATATATATATATATATATATATATATACGGGGAGCGCCATACCTAGACATATGAATTAAAAACGATTCATAAAACTTAAACGTGTCATTTTAAATCACATTAAAGATAAAGTATATATATATATATATATACGATTTATAAGGATGACAATAATTCATACTTCACTCAAGTCATTTCTTTTATTTACGATTTTAGACTTTTTTAAATTTAATTTACAACATCTGAAGTTCAAAACAAAACTTAGGGATTATATGTTAATAAGTGAAACGAAAAATGATTTAAACTTGTGATGATTCAGTGATTAAACTAAAGTCTCTCTCTCTCTCTCTCTCTCTCTCTCTCTCTCTCTCTCTCTCTCTCTCTCTCTCTCTGAGTAGAGTAAGTTTTATAATTTTAAATGCAGTTTTGATTTTGCATTTACAAGTGTGTAGTAATCACTGATGCATTTCTGAGTTTTAAATCTTAATGTAAGATAAATAACTGTATATAAATTAAAATATATATATCGATAAAAACTGGTTCAATACTGTGTCAAGGTCGTTTTTATTATGACCGGTTTAAGAGAGAGAGAGAGAGAGAGAGAGAGAGAGAGAGAGAGAGAGAGAGAGAGAGAGAGAGATCTAATCGTAAAGTTTTGTCAATTTAATTCATTTTAGCAAAAGATAGGAAGACGTTCTATATTAGTTTGGATCACTTGAAGATTGATGAATATTAACTTTATAACTTAGTTTTTAGTGAGTTAGCTTTTACAATAATTATGACCCGAAAGGTTCTTAATCTTGAATATCTTTAATTAAGGCATACGTTGAGGTGAATGTAAAATTATTAAACAGATTTTCATTCGTCCAATGGAGAAAAGTTGGAGAAAATTCGTTTTAAACCCTCTACGAGTTCCTTTATTTTAATTAAAGCAGTCAGTTTTATTTAACTTACGTACCATAGAAAATCTCCTACGTGTATCTTCAATGTTTTTATATATACTAAGATCTTCGTCCCTTGCAAGTGGCACTGTGATTCGGACAGACAACATTCCAACAGGCAATATTTAACAGTAATATATAAATTACTTTAGTTTATTTTTACTGCTTTTTACTTTATTTATAAACAATAGAGTAAAACATCTTTCGTCTTATATGACCTCAAAACATTTAATGTCCATATGTAATTACATTGCATACCAGGACATCTTTTTTCTTAATGTGAAATATATATTAACCCTACAAAATATTGCAAAGTTGTTTTAATTGGACACCATCGATTGGTCAAAACAAAATAACTCTAGTAAATAGTATTTAAATGGACGAAAAGCAATAAGAAACTAGGAAAATTATGACCTTTGTAATTGTGACCAGATATGGACGAAATTGGACTACTTTATTGTTGCTAAAAAACTTGATGTTTTTGCAAATTTGAGGATTAATAATTAATAAAATCGCTATATGATATTGTGACCACTTGTTATTAATACTTGCTATATGATATTGTGACCACTTGTTATTAAATACGTAAAATAACAAGGGACTTCTTTCTAAACTTATGGAACACATGTTATAAAATACGTGACATGGTGAGGGACTTTCTTCTACGGTAAGGGACAACTTGATATGTTACATAAGATGGTAAGGGACTTCCTTCTAAAGTTGCATACCACTTATAATAAAATACGCGAGATGGTATGGGACTTACCTCAAAAGTTACGTACCACTTGTTCTAAAATACGTAATACTGCATGGGACTTCCTTCTAAAGTTGCGTACCACTTATAATAAAATACGTGAGATGGTATGGGACTTACCTCTAAAGTTACGTACCACTTTTTATAAAATACGTAATTCTAAATGGGACTTCCTTCTAAAGTTGCGTACCACTTATAATAAAATACGTGAGATGGTATGGGACTTACCTCTAAAGTTGCGGACCACTTGTTATAAAATACGTAAGACTGCATGGGACTTCCTTCTTAAGTGACGGACCACTTCTTATGAAATATATGAGATGGTAATGGGTTTATTTCAAAAGTTACGGACGGACTACTTGTTATATACATACGATGGTATGGGACTTCCTTCTAAAGTTACGAACGGACTACTTGTTATATACATGAGGCCTAACTTTAAAAATTCTTTGTTTGCTGTTTTCCGACCCATGCTTTCCACATGTGGGTAGGTAGGTAGGACAAATTTTTTATTCTTTTTTTTTTTTTTGAAAACTTAATCTTTTACACTTTTGAAAAGTTTAAATTGGTTTCATATGTCTCTTTTAAAACAAATTTACAATTTTATTGCTAATTAAAGTCTCTTTTGTTCCTCCTTGTGTTTTCTTCCATGGAGAAACACAGCTGAATTTACTACCATACAAACATGCTCACAGATCGTCATCCTCGCCAGAGTTATTGCCGTTTAATACTGTTTCTTATGTTGTACGGACGTTACAGACGGACTACATAAGATGGTATGAGATTTCCGTCTAAAGTTGCGGACCACATATGATAAAATACGTGAGATGGTAAGGGAACTTCCTTTTAAAGTTACAGACAACTTCGTTAAAATTATGCTTGATTGTAAGGGGTTTCCTTCTAAAGTTGCGGACCACTCATAATAAAATATGTGAGATGGTCAGGGACTTACCTCTAAAGTTACGTACCACTTGTTATAAAATACGTGAGACGGTATGGGACTTCCTTCTAAAGTTAGGGACAACTTGATATGTTACATAAGATGGTAAGGGACTTTCGTATAAAGTTGCAGACCACTTGTTATAAAATACGTGAGACGGTATGGGACTTCCTTCTAAAGTTAGGGACAACTTGATATGTTACATAAGATAGTAAGGGACTTCCGTATAAAGTTGCAGACCACTTGTTATAAAATACCTGAGACGGTATGGGACTTCCTTCTTAAGTTAGGGACAACTTGATATGTTACATAAGATGGTAAGGGACTTCCGTATAAAGTTGCAGACCACTTGTTATAAAATACGTGAGACGGTATGGGAGTTCCTTCTCAAGTTAGGGACAACTTGATATGTTGCATAAGATGGTAAGGGACTTCCGTATAAAGTTGCAGACCACTTGTTGTAAAATACGTCAGATGGTAAGGGACTTCCGTATAAAGTTGCAGACCACTTGTTATAAAATACGTGAGACGGTATGGGAGTTCCTTATCAAGTTAGGGACAACTTGATATGTTGCATAAGATGGTAAGGGACTTCCGTATAAAGTTGCAGACCACTTGTTATAAAATACGTCAGATGGTAAGGGACTTCCGTATAAAGTTGCAGACCACTTGTTATAAAATACGTCAGATGGTATTGGACTTCCGTATAACAGGTTCCGGACAACCTGTTATTAAATAAGTGAGATGGTATAGGACTTCCTTATAAAGAGGCGATACTTTTGATTGATGAAATTGAAAAACGTTTTATCGGAACTAATCCAAATTCGGTGGATTTTGTTTTTGTTGTTGTTGTTGTTGTTTGTATCTGCATTAAATACGTTGGAGGTGTTGTACTGGCTCTTGACGTTTAATTTATAAAGATTGTTCAGCTTCGAATTGAATTTTTGTAACAAACACGCTTTATCTTTACATTATATATGGAAGAAAATGATTTGGTATAAAATTATTTAATGATGATAAGCTTATAAATACATTGTAAAAACAAATTTAGATATGATTTATTATTTTGCCACTTTCTTTGTTAGATTAAAACAATTATTGTGTATGACGTTTAATAAACGATAAATCTTTGAAAGTTAACAATGTTCCGTTTGCATATCTCAAGTTTACATTGAGAGTAAATGGTGGACCTGTGGGGAAAAAAAAAAAAAAAAAGATGATTCTATTTCTGACTTTTACATGGCTGTTAAGACTGTTGAATGTAAGCTGATGGTTTTTGAACGCCTGCGTGTGTGTGTGTGTTTGTGTTTAAATTGACTGATTCTGTTTTCAGACTAAACCATATAGCCTTAGCAAAATCTATCATTCAGTACAGGATAAAAAGTTATTAAGATGATTATTAATTGAACAGAAACATGCATGCATTGTATAGCATTTCAAAAAGGTTAACTTCTCATTCTAATGACGTAGAGGAAAGTTTGTATCGAATCACTGGACATGATTTTGTTAGAAATCCAATGCCCAGCCAATCACAAGACGTAATGTTTATTATTCGTTCTAATATTGGTTTTTTTTCTTTTCCTTGTTATACTTGCCTGGTTTTAAATCCAATGACAGCTGTTAAGAGTATGTTCTGCCGCTAAACATTTTTTTCATCTGTTAAAATAAGTGAAAATCAATTACTATACAATACACATTTTAAACATAAAAACCTCTTGAATTTATTTATACTCTTTTTTTATCAGACCCGGATTGTGAATGGCGTCATTTACTTGTATTTAAACATGATTTTTAGCTTGTTAATATGAAGAAACCTTGCTTGTTAAAATTAAAATTAAATTCACACACTTGTTATTACTGAACTCTGTATACTGACTTTAGGGTCAGATGGACTTAATATGGGTATAGAGTGAGCATCGCCCTATAAGCATTTACTTGTGTAAATACCTATCTTAAACTTATACAAATAATGTCTTAGTATATATGAATATCGGGTTTATGTGATCTGTTGATAACTAGTTAATCTTAGTTTATTTGTTGATATCACTGACGACCTTGATAGTGCAGAATACACACAAATTAAACATATATCTCTATTTATAATAGGTAATATTTAGTTATAAACTTTGTAATCCCTGAATGGATTAAATCCCCGTTGTCTTTTACAACTAAGAGTCTATTCCCTTTCAAATTGGACAGATAATGATTTGAGATATTTTCATTTTGATGGCTGAAGAACCATTCATTTTCAAGGTACTTCGGTTTCTCCTACCATAATAGAACTGCTGCATAAGGAAAACAATCCATGCTTGAACGTCGAACATAATTTACGGCCAAACAGTTAAAATAAGATTTTACATGTATGTAATATTTGAAAAGGATATGCAAGAATAAACCTACAAGGTACCGCCATTTCTTATGTTATAAAGGTTTAATAAAGCACATGTTCTGAAATACGTCGCATGTTTTAGGCTGTGTATATCTATTGGTAGTTGTTATAAGTGTTTGAATATTGTAAAAACTTACCAAGAATTTTTTTTAAAATAAAAAATATAGATAGTGTAATACACGTGTACACGACAAATTTGTTGGTATTTCCCAAGTTGTAGTTGGAGTGTGAATCAATTTTTTTCAGAAACATGCTTCACTAAACATTTAGTATTTTTCTCGTTACATGAAGTTATATTCTATTACTCCACTTAAGCTAGAAGTAAAACATTGGCTTTGTAATCGGTGCGTTTCACTATTAATGCCGGAATGTATCGGAGTTGAGTGAGTAATGTGTTTAACGTCCCAGTCAAGAATATTTCACTTATATCGAGACGTCGCCAGTAATAGGCGAAAGTGCAGAAATTTTGCCTGTGCTTTGCGCTGATGGCATTATACAGCAGGGTTCTTTATCGTGCCATGCCTGCCATGACACGGGACCTCGTTTATTTTAATTTCCCATCCGAAAGAACCGTGACTTTCATTTCGTAATGACGAGTGATTGGCGAAAGAACAGTCACTACCCACTTTCAAGTCTTGGGTCAGACCCGGCCAGGGCTCGAACCTACGACCTTCCACTTACGGAGCGAGCACTCTGCCAACTAAGCTACTGCAGTGGCCCCGGAATATATCGGTGGCCGAGTGGTCTAAAGCATGACCCTGTGGATTATAGAGCCACTCGGTGCCTAGATTTCCACCCCGCTCGGACAGATTCAGATATTCGGAACTTGGTCAGTTTGATTGTTTTTCCAGTACTGAACTCCTGGATACAAATTAAAGAATCTTGACTTGAGTGTAAAAAATCAGTAAAGCCACTTAATATTCTTATATTTTCGTTTGAAATTAGGAATGAAATCGTTATTTTTTATTTAGTCAAACTGCCATGTGCTAATTTTGAATTTCTATTTTAAAAGATTCATTCAAAATCGGCACCTGACAAAAATGATGCATTTAAAATCATCATGACAAAAAATAATGCATTTAAAATCAGCACATGACAACTCGAAGAGCATTGCTGACAACATTTTTTCAATCTTATGGAGAATCTGTTTTCAATTTGCATGTAACACGAGTTCTCTTATTAACTACAAAAATGCTGTTTCTCTAGACATTGTTACATATAATGTTTTTCCACCCCATTTCTCTGATGAAGGTTTGTATCAAGTGAATGTTTTGACAAATGGCTGTGCATTGACTTTAGCTGTAAAGTCAGTAACACATTTTTTATATTTTGCAATAAACCATTAAATCGCGAAATTAAAACTTCATATAGTGTTGGTAAAAAGGAGAAAATTGTGACATGGAGTTCGCGTAAATTTTATTTAGTGGCGATTAAAGGTTTACAGTAGGACTATTGTTGTTCATATTTCTTGTTTACCCTGGGTTATATATATTTTAGCCACCTAGTGTTGAATTTAACGTGAATAAAATAAACATTGAAGAAGTTTAGATCAGATAGTTCATGATTTATTACCTCAAACGGTACAAAGTTAAATGTTAAAGTGTTGTATGAATGAATGGTTATATTATTAAGTTGTAGAGTGAGACTGACAAAAATATCATTTTCTGGTCACCGATGTCTGTAAAAACCACGATCAAACGTATTCAGTTTAGATGCTTGTAACATTCAGCATACGACTTTTACCAATAGCACAATCTAGTATCTGTCTGTGTACGTTATTCAGAAGATTTTAAAATGTGAAAAGGTGTTGGAATCGGATTTCTGCTCTTTCTTCCCCCCGCCTTTTTTTTTTTTTTTTTTTTTTTTTTTTTTTTTTTTTTTTTTTTTTTTTTTTTTTTTTGACCTCCTTATCTAGCCGGAACAGTTCGGTTATTAGTTACTTTTAGTATTATTTAATCATTATTGTCTTTTTAGCTTATGTTTTTAAAAGCAATTAAATTGAATCATTTGCAATAAAATATAAAATATCTTATTCCAGACAGTAGGATTGAATTAATTTTAACCGTTATCGGGTTAACGAGACATATATGTCTGTTTGGTTATGTCAGGTGATTTAGTACGCTGGCCTCATTTTATAAAATAATATAATATTTTTTTCTGAAGCAAATGATTAAGAGTCAAGCGATTTGTTTCAATTTATCATGAATATGTTTGGTTTATACGAAGGTTATACAGTAATATAAAACTTGAACAGACGGATAAAAAAACTACCGTATGTAAACAGATTAGTATTAGCAGAATTGATATAAGGAATTTCAGTCTCGTCCTAAATATGCAATATTGCATCCTGATATTAAATGATCTAATCAATTTGACGTCAAAAAAAAAAAAAAAAAAAAAAAAAAAAAAAAAAAAAAAAATTCGTCGTAAAGACGTTTTTTTTTCGATTACTTCTTAAACACACCGGTTTTTATGGACATTGCTAATTTCCAATATTTACACGACAAGAGTAACAGGTCCTTAGAAAACTGTCTTGGTGATACTGATCGCTCTGTTATATGCTTAATATTTTAATGTTTAAATAACGTTATTTTTTATGCTATTTAACTCCTGGTTGTAAGATAATGGGATGGTTTGGGACCGCAATTAGTACTGTATGTAAACTTATCGATTATGTACCATAGTCCGTCCGAGGGATAGACTTTATAATCAATGGTTCAAATTACTCGCCTTGTCTTATTTGGCTGTTTCTATCATAACATTATCATAATTATTTATTTATCTACTTATTATTAGTTATTGTTTGCTTTTGTTTTTGTTATAGTTACTTTATTGTTTCACTATTTTATTTTTTAAATATGGCGTTATAACTCATCTCAGAATTTGAAAAAAAAAAACAATAAGGGCACTGCATCTTTTTACTGCTGGTCTGAGGCAAATCTAGAGGCATATTAGTTTTGCGTATGCGTCATCTAGGTTACAGAACCAAGGCAGGGATGCTTCATCACTGATGTTTGGTGACGTAATCCCCATGTCAGCATGTTGTCCCTAGACTGAAGTTTGTGTATGATTAAACAGTGTGAATTCTGAGTATTGTATCAGTAACGGGAAATTTAAATGTCGATTAAAACACACATTACGGAAATAGCTTTTTGATTTCGAATGCTTAATCATTTGAAGCAACACCAGATTTCAAAGCATTGCATTAGATCATTTCCCCAATACATCCGACTTAAATTGACCGGCTATGTTTCTCTCTCACAGTTAATTATTACTGAATCATTATAAGTTTTTAGTTAACCCTTTCGGGTTTTTTTATTTGAGTCATACAACTTTTACTTTGATTGAATCACCAGTTGGCTTTTAACATAATTATTATTAGTCAGTGTTGCAGGAAACTGTGATATGTTTTATAAGTCTGCTATCACAGGGAACTTATATCTTATAGTGTCTGAAATGCTGTGTTAAGATTTGTCAGAAATCATGATATGCTATTCTTGATAATAATATTTGGTCAGTTATTTTGTTGCGTGTTGACCATTTGTCCATCGTGACGGTCGCTGTTGTGAACAAAAATGCAGTATGGCAGCTACAGACCTATGCTCTTGCAAAAGAATAAGTTTTTTATTTCGTTTTTTTTTATTTTTTTTTTTTTTTTTTTTTTTTTTAACTTTTTCAGTTGATTTTAAGATTTCATAAGAGGTAAAATAAATTCAATACATAGCGCTTTATTGACTTATTGTAGGAGGCATGGCCTCAATAATTTCTTATGAATCTCGAGCTTCGCTTTCGTCTCATTGAAATTTAGTGACGATTTTAAACTCAAACTAAGTTGAAAAGAAAAGAAAATTGAAAAACAGATAATAACACACACACACACACACACACACACACACACACACACACACACACACACTGGCCCCAGTTCTCTATCGACTATTCAAAATTATTTCATCAAAATCGATACGATAAGTTCTCGTATCGTTGAGGAAACCTAAGAGCTAGGAGAAAACAACCTACCTTTGGCAAGTGGAGAAACTAGGATCTGTCCCTAGAAGAACTCTCTCTCTCTCTCTCTCTCTCTCTCTCTCTCTCTCTCTCTCTCTCTCTCTCTCTCTCTCATCACTACGATGTATGTATAGAATATACGATACCGACTCGAGTCAGTAAGCGTTGTATTTACTCCTGTCTTTTCTTTTTGAATCCCTGCTGAGATTTATCATTGGTATATTTTAGTTAACAATACCTGCTTTCAATAAAGTAATTTGAATATATACTTGTATATAGATTGTTCATAAGAGTGAATGTTGAATCTAAAAAAAGTATAATAAAAAACCGTAAAATCGTATAGCGATTAGAAATGAAATATGGTGAAAATACTTCTTCATGCGAATCGGACACGCTTGTGTTCATTTTGTCAATGACTTGATACGTTTTTTTAATATAAAGTTAAAAGGATAAAGAATTAAACCATAGATGTTTTAATTCATGATAAAAGTATAATATATTTAAATTATAATGTTTTGTTTTTGGAGTGTGCAATGCATTTTACAAACAAGTAGTATAAGTGTTTGGTTTTGTGTAAAGAATGATCTTACTTATTAATTACAAATGTGCATTAATTATATTAAAATATCGCAATTTACTATGAAAATAAACATATACGTGTGTTAGAAAAGACTTATTTCAATTTGAGTAAACACCGACCGATTAAATTCGGAAACTTTTCTCATTGAACCAGTGGTGATAGACGTATTCAGACTGTAATAATAATAATAATAATGATAATAATAATAATAATAATAATAATAATAATGATGATTCGGGAATTTTAATTTCTATACGTTTTCTGATAATGAAGTTATTATCTACAAAACTTTCAAACATTTAATAACTTCACTTTTTTATAATTTAAGTAACTTGATACACCGCCGTTTTTTTCGGGGAGGGTTTGGTTGTGTTTGATTGTAGTATGAAGGTTAATTAATGTGGTATGAGCCTTGTATTTAAGAAGTTTAGCATCGATATCATTTTCTTAATCTAACTTTTTCCTTCCTGACTGTTGTAAGCCAGATACCCGATGGTTTTTGCCATTTGATCAGTTTGTATAGACGAGGTAGCACTTTAAAGTGGAAAAGACAAGGGACTTTTGCAAAATGAACAAAATCGGCAAAAGAGCATTGATCTAGTATTTGCGCTATTGTTGAAATGTTAGTCCATTGTTTCATCCCAGAGGCCAAAACAGCAGTCTTAACAATAGAAACACTCTGGTTCACCCCCGCCAAAAAAAGTAAAAAAAAAAAAAAAAAAAAAAAAAACTGTTAAGGCAGCTGGACAGGTTGTGGCCTCTGTTTTCTGTAATGCTGGTGGTATTCTGGTGTAGATTATCTCCAAAAAGGACAAATTATCATTGTCACATACTATGGATAACTTCTGAGACAGCTACAGGATACAGGAAAAATATAAACTTAAATGCTTTGGATAACTCGGTAAGGCTGTGTCGTTCCACCAGAACAATGGCCCTGTTCAGAAGTCTGCAATTGTCATGGCTGCCATAAACGATTGTGGATTTGAATTGATTAGACATCCGCCTTACTATCATTTCTCGTTTCATTAGATTTTTATCTATTTCAAAAACTAAAAACCGGCATTTCTGGTACCACTTTTTCAGATAATTAATGAGTCATGCATGCAGTACATGACTTTCTAAACGGTCAAGAACTTCTTTAAAAGTGGTATTGAAATCTTTAATCATCGCTGGCAAAAGTATAAAGATACTAAAGGGAATAATTTTCAAAATAATTCAGTATGTCCACCAAACTTCAAATCGTTTCATACAAGGACCACTACACATCAATCAGCCCTTTATCTTTTATATCTTTTATACTGAGTTATATTGAGTATGGTGCCCAGTGTAAGTTTTGTTGAGTTGTATCAAAAGTGTAAATGTGTTAACCTCTGTTTTTTGTGTTGTGTTGTTTCAAACTACATGTATGTTATTTGGTGTTGATGTATATAACAGTAATGTATCTTCTCACTTTTGACATCTTGTACAATGGTATATAACAGTGATATAGATCGTAACTTTTGACATATAATACAGCTGTTATGTAGTTTTTTTTTTACTTTTGATATATTGTACATCTGTTCATAAGTGATGTAGCTTGTTACGTTTGATATATCATATAGCTGTATATAGCTGTGATGTAGCTTTTTACATTCAATATACCGTACAACTGTATATAGCTGTAATGTAGCTTTTTACATTATATATACCGTACAACTGTATTTAGCTGTAGTGTAGCTTTTTACTTTTTGACATATCGTACATCTGTTCATAAGTGACGTAGCTTGTTACGTTTGGCATATTGTACAGCCGTATATAGTTGTTATGTAGTTTTGTATCTCTGACGTATTTTAAATCGGCATATAACACTCATATAGCTTTTTTGACATATTTAACAGCTGTTTATAACAGTGATTTAGCTTGTTACCTTTGCAATATAACACAGCTTCATGTTACAGTAATGTAGCTTGTTACAACATTTTTTACAACAATGTACTTCTATTTATTCACTATTATACGTCATTTGGAGAATTGTAGCTGTCTAAAATGCTTTACATTAGATTTATGTGAACGTTTTTTAGGTGTTGTTGTATGTTGTACTTTTTATGTGTGACTTTTTGTACTGTGTGTTTTCTAACTTGTTTATTTGTGGTTATATATTAGGTGTGGTGTGTTGTTGTATGTTGTACTTTTTATGTGTGACTTTTTGTACTGTGTGTTTTCTAACTTGTTTATTTGTGGTTATATATTAGGTGTGGTGTGTTGTTGTATGTTGTACTTTTTATGTGTGACTTTTTGTACTGTGTGTTTTCTAACTTGTTTATTTGTGGTTATATATTAGGTGTGGTGTGTTGTTGTATGTTGTACTTTTTATGTGTGACTTTTTGTACTGTGTGTTTTCTTACTTGTTTATTTGTGGTTATATATTAGGTGTGGTGTGTTGTTGTATGTTGTACTTTTTATGTGTGACTTTTTGTACTGTATGTTTTCTAACTTGTTTATTTGTGGTTATATATTAGGTGTGGTGTGTTGTTGTATGTTGTACTTTTTATGTGTGACTTTTTGTACTGTGTGTTTTCTAACTTGTTTATTTGTGGTTATATATTAGGTGTGGTGTGTTGTTGTATGTTGTACTTTTTATGTGTGACTTTTTGTACTGTGTGTTTTCTAACTTGTTTATTTGTGGTTATATATTAGGTGTGGTGTGTTGTTGTATGTTGTACTTTTTATGTGTGACTTTTTGTACTGTGTGTTTTCTAACTTGTTTATTTGTGGTTATATATTAGGTGTGGTGTGTTGTTGTATGTTGTACTTTTTATGTGTGACTTTTTGTACTGTGTGTTTTCTTACTTGTTTATTTGTGGTTATATATTAGGTGTGGTGTGTTGTTGTATGTTGTACTTTTTATGTGTGACTTTTTGTACTGTATGTTTTCTAACTTGTTTATTTGTGGTTATATATTAGATGTGGTGTGTTTTGTTGTATGTTGTACTTTTTATGTGTGACTTTTTGTACTGTGTGTTTTCTTACTTGTTTATTTGTGGTTATATATTAGGTGTGGTGTGTTGTTGTATGTTGTACTTTTTATGTGTGACTTTTTGTACTGTGTGTTTCTAACTTGTTTATTTGTGGTTATATATTAGGTGTGGTGTGTTGTTGTATGTTGTACTTTTTATGTGTGACTTTTTGTACTGTGTGTTTTCTAACTTGTTTATTTGTGGTTATATATTAGGTGTGGTGTGTTTGTTGTATGTTGTACTTTTTATGTGTGACTTTTTGTACTGTGTGTTTTCTTACTTGTTTATTTGTGGTTATATATTAGGTGTGGTGTGTTGTTGTATGTTGTACTTTTTATGTGTGACTTTTTGTACTGTGTGTTTTCTAAGTTGTTTATTTGTGGTTATATATTAGGTGTGGTGTGTTGTTGTATGTTGTACTTTTTATGTGTGACTTTTTGTACTGTGTGTTTTCTAACTTGTTTATTTGTGGTTATATATTAGGTGTGGTGTGTTGTTGTATGTTGTACTTTTTATGTGTGACTTTTTGTACTGTGTGTTTTCTTACTTGTTTATTTGTGGTTATATATTAGGTGTGGTGTGTTGTTGTATGTTGTACTTTTTATGTGTGACTTTTTGTACTGTGTGTTTTCTTACTTGTTTATTTGTGGTTATATATTAGGTGTGGTGTGTTGTTGTATGTTGTACTTTTTTTGTGTGACTTTTTGTACTGTGTGTTTTCTAACTTGTTTATTTGTGGTTATATATTAGGTGTGGTGTGTTGTTGTATGTTGTACTTTTTTTGTGTGACTTTTTGTACTGTGTGTTTTCTAACTTGTTTATTTGTGGTTATATGACATTATTTATATATCTTTTTCTTATGTTTATCATTGGCATGTTATTAAGTGGACACATACTTTAATATGTCTTAAATCGTAAATCTGTTTTTGAAGTGGACATTCTGGTCACTTATAGGGGTCATCTACACCGAGTGGACATATTTACTGGTCAAACATTACATACACAAGTACTTGTCGAGTAAATATGTAAAGTATTTGAATTCTTATGACGTATTTGTTGAATACAATAGGATTATGCCAATTCTTTATGATAGATGCTTTTTTAACCAACAATGATGTGATCTGAATAAAGAGGAATTTTTATTATAGTAGAGTGTCATAATAAATCTATATATAGATGTAACATAATTAGTATTTGTAAACATGTTGGTATTGATTTGAAAATATTTAAACACAAAATTAAGTAAACAAGAGCAGGTTTCGAATCTGAACAAGTTAGGACCTTCCTAGACACCTATTATAAAAGTTGTGGCTTAGTGGTAAAATTTTGCTGTGTATTGATTGGTTCGAATCCTTCAAAAGTAGACTTATTTTTGTCTTTAGAATCTTAACTTTGGCTTAATGTGGTATTTCTCATCGCTACAAGAGTATGGTTTAATTCTGAAACTTAGGAACGGGTTTTTTTTTTACATTGCAGACGTGCTAGCACTCATAAACTGAGAATTCCACGGATTTAAATGTCTTGTCTGGTTAGTTTTTGATCGAGTAGAAAATACATTACTTTAACATAAACAGTGTATTGTGTTGTCTCGAGATCATTTAACTAATAAACGTATGCCTTTCGAATTGCAGAAAACATTAACAATGCAAGCCTTGTGAGCACTGTAACCATGGTCGTAGTTGCACTGTAAGATACTTTATTCGGTGATGACACTGTAGGGTTAAGCCTGCATTGTGAACATTGAAAGTACTGTAAGTCATCGAGGTTCAGACAGCTATGGTGGCACTCTAAGTCTTGATTACACTAAAATGTATTGATAGCCATGCTGGCACTATAAATCTTGGAAGTACTGTAAGTGGTACTTCATTCCTTATTATAACACTGATAACCTTGGATGATACTCTTTTTAATTAGTAGCAATGTAAGACCAACGTGGCACTGTTTGCCTATTTTAACACTGTATCTGTTTGTGACACTGTAATTCCTTGATGGCACTGTTTGCCTACTTTAACACTGTTTCTGTTTGTGACACTGTAATTCCTTGATGGCACTGTTTGCCTACTTCAACACTGTATCTGTTTGTGACACTGTAATTCCTTGATGACACTGTTTGCCTACTTTAACACTGTATCTGTTTGTGACACTGTAATTCCTTGATGACACTGTTTGCCTACTTTAACACTGTATCTGTTTGTGACACTGTAATTCCTTGATGGCACTGTTTGCCTACTTTAACACTGTTTCTGTTTGTGACACTGTAATTCCTTGATGGCACTGTTTGCCTACTTTAACACTGTTTCTGTTTGTGACACTGTAATTCCTTGATGGCACTGTTTGCCTACTTTAACACTGTATCTGTTTGTGACATTGTAATTCCTTGGTGGCACTGTTTGCCTACTTTAACACTGTATCTGTTTGTGACACTGTAATTCCTTGATGGCACTGTTTGCCTACTTTAACACTGTTTCTGTTTGTGACACTGTAATTCCTTGATGGCACTGTTTGCCTACTTTAACACTGTATCTGTTTGTGACACTGTAATTCCTTAATGACACTGTTTGCCTACTTTAACACTGTATCTGTTTGTGACATTGTAATTCCTTGATGGCACTGTTTGCCTACTTTAACACTGTATCTGTTTGTGGCACTGTAATTCCTTGATGGCACTGTTTGCCTACTTTAACACTGTATCTGTTTGTGACACTGTAATTCCTTGATGACACTGTTTGCCTACTTTAACACTCAATCTGTTTGTGACACTGTCATTCCTTGGTGGCATGCACTTAGTCCTGGTTGTCATTGTTAAGCTTAGAATATCAAAGTAAACCTGGGTCCTTCCTATAAGTCTTGGTGGAACAATGCATCTAAAAGTCATGGTTGAAATTTTTCACTTGGTGGCAATGTTAGCCTTTGTGTGTATACCTCGGGACACTGTAGGTAAAGGTGACTCTAATAGGATTCTGTGACACTGTAGGGTAAAGGTGACACTAATAGGATTCTGTGACACTGTAGGGTAAAGATGACTCTAATAGGATTCTGTGACACTGTAGGGTAAAGGTGACTCTAATAGGATTCTGTGACACTGTAGGGTAAAGGTGACTCTAATAGGATTCTGTGACACTGTAGGGTAAAGGTGACTCAAATAGGATTCAGTGACACTGTAGGGTAAAGGTGACTCTAATAGGATTATGTGGCACTGTAGGGTAAAGGTGACTCTAATAGCATTCTGTGACACTGTAGGGTAAAGGTGACTCAAAAGGATTCTGTGCCACGTAGGATAACGGTGACTCAATAGTATTCTGTGACACTGTAGGGTAAAGGTGACTCTAATAGGATTCTGTGACACTGTAATGTAAAGGTGACTCTAATAGGATTCTGTGACACTGTAGGGTAAAGGTGACTCAAAGAGGATTCTGTGGCACTGTAGGGTAAAGGTGACTCAAATAGTATTCTGTGACACTGTAGGGTAAAGGTGACTCTAATAGCATTCTGTGACACTGTAGGGTAAAGGTGACTCAAAGAGGATTCTGTGCCACGTAGGATAACGGTGACTCAAATAGTATTCTGTGACACTGTAGGGTAAAGGTGACTCAAAGAGGATTCTGTGGCACTGTAGGGTAAAGGTGACTCTAATAGCATTCTGTGACACTGTAGGGTAAAGGTGACTCAAAGAGGATTCTGTGGCACTGTAGGGTAAAGGTGACTCTAATAGCATTCTATGACACTGTAGGGTAAAGGTGACTCAAAGAGGATTCTGTGCCACGTAGGATAACGGTGACTCAAATAGGATTCTGTGACACTGTAGGGTAAAGGTGACTCTAATAAGATTCTGTGACACTGTAAGGTAAAGGTGACTCTAATAGGATTCTGTGACACTGTAGGGTAAAGGTGGCATTCATGGGATTGTGTGGCACTGTAAAGTAAGAATTGCAATAATAGGATTGTATGACACTGTGGGGTAAAGTTGACTCTAATATGATTGTGTGGCACTGGATGTTAAGGGTTGCAGTAATAGAACTGTGTGGTACTGTAGGGTAAAAGTAGAAATAATGGGATCGTGTGACACTGTATGGAAAGGGTAGCACAAATAAGATTGTGTTGCACCGTAAGTGTTAGATTGGGAACCTTTAGGATAAATAATTTGTTAAAAAGCACCTTGTATTTGTCCTGATAAAAAATTAGTAGCAATAAAACGCCATCTCTCTCTCTCTCTCTCTCTCTCTCTCTCTCTCTCTCTCTCTCTCTCTCTCTCTCTCTCTCTCTATCTTGAAGCAATTTGATGATAATAATATTTGCTAACAAGTATGTTAAAACGTGGAATCTATCTATATTTGCGTCACCAAGTTCCAATATTTCAACCTAATTTGTTTGCACATTTGAGCACTAGCAAGTTAACACTTAGTGTATAGGGCTTTTTTAAATTTAGTAAGCATTTTGATTGCACTCCAAAGTTAGCTCTATGTAAGTTTTAAAAAATCTTTGTTTTATGTTAAAATATCTTAATGACTTTTTCCATCCAAGTGTTTTGATTCAAAAAAAAATTTGGAAAAGTCTACAAGAATTGAATTTAAACCAGTGTATTTACTTGTATCGAAACGTTACCTGCTTAATTATATATATATATATATATATATATATATATATATATATATATATATATATATATATATATAGTTGCAAGATTTAAAACTTCTTTCTATGATCAGATCTCTTACAGAAGCAAAAAAAACTTTAAATTTTAACATCATAAAAAACTAAGTCTATAGAAGGCAGATATCGGTTACAAAGGTCATACTGAGACATATAGTAGGGTCGTTTGTTAAAAAAGTCGTTTCTTCACACATAGTATGCATGAAACATATCAAATTTAAATGAATTACGTATGTAAAAGGAGAGATCGGGTGTCATATTATACGTGTGCTTACTCGAGTCAGATATTATACACACTGAATGTTTAGGTATCATTATAAATGTTTAAAAACTTTATTCTCGATTTAAAATTCATAATTTAAATTTGCAGCAAATAACAGTTGATAGAAACAAACTGACAAAAAGACTAGAAAGTTGACCGTGTGAATAGACAGATCGGGGTTTAAATTCATAATCTGGCATTTTGACATGTGAATTAAACTAATTTATAATTATGAACGTAACTGGTTCAGGTAAACAAAGAAAAAATATATATAAACAATTTTATGAATAAATAAAGGAATAGATAAATAAATAATTGAATAAATAAATAAATAATATAGTAAACATTGATATTAAAGCACCTGTATTTACAGGTCTGTTTGGCTCTAATAGCGTGTTATTTGAAAATTAATGCTCATTGATCAGGTCACGTGACAAAGTACTTGGTCTTATGAATGAAATGTACATGTAGCATTGTACTACTCTTTACACTGCCCCACGTAGTCTGGGTTAGTGCTATGAACCGTTAGAGATATGATTATAGAACATTTGTAACCATTCTAAAGATAATGTCATTCTGAAATTGATATGAGCTTGATTAAACCTCAGTCTCATATGATCGACACACGTTAAAGAAATATAATTAAACATTATCTAAATTTATTAAATCTGACTTTGACAGTTTGCCCTTTTGATTAATATATACAAAATGATTTATAAATAAAAATATATTCAACGTCAAGTGTTAATTAATATATGTAATATTCATTGTTATTATTATAATTATTATTATTATTATTATTATTATTATTATTATTATTATTATCGTTGTTGTAAGATTGTTAAAAAAAAAAAAAAAAAAAAAAAAAAAAAAAAACCTTGCATACATTTGATGGGATACAATTCGATATTATCTAAAATTTTACTACATATGCAGCTGTAATGATTTTTTCTGTAACTTTTCATGACTTTTATTTAAGCTTTCAAAATATGTATAAATAAAACAAAAACACACCAGTCCTTGTCCAAATCACAATTAATATCATCTATGTCTTTTTGTATTTTCACCCTTAGTGCCCATGTTTTGACAGGGTCTTTGTAGACCTTATAGCTTTGAAGCATTTGAATATTTAAAAAGTCTGCATTTAAGTCCCAATGTGCAAAAAACATGAAGCAGTGTTTTTATGCAATGTATAGCTTTTGCATTAGTGAATGAAACACCGTGTACTAAAACACGATTTATCATATGAATGCATGAAGCGTCTGTATATTTCCAAGAAAAAAAGTTTAAAAAAATAGACAAATTTACATGTTATATATTCTGGCAGGAGAAAAGTATTTTTGTATTATATATTATATCTTTAATAGGAATGGGATGGGCTTATTGGCGTACGTACAATTTATCTGTAGTATATATATATATTGACCGTGAGGGCATAGTGATGTTAATGACACGGGGAGAATGCTAATACAGTTTGCCCATATCCCTATAGAATAATTATCTAGCTGTATAAGGCAACCAACCGTGGTATGCCTTTTTATGAATGAATGGCTGTCTCTGTGTTTAACATAAATATACACTCGCAACTGAATTATTTTGTTAATGAAAATTACATTGAATACCTTACCAGTCAGTTCTCTCAATAGATTATTCATTCAAGTCCCGATTTTAAATACTTGATACTTGTCCAACTTTGAATAAAGTTTTCAAGGTAATTGTATATGTACACACACACACACACACACACACACACACACTTTTTAAAATTGTATTGTTGTTCAGGGCGTTTGTTTTATTGTCTTTGTAAAAACAATTTCTTTAATTTTTGCATATATAGTAGCAAACAATACTACTAAAGTGTGGTATTTTAACACACTAAATGGCCGTTTGAAATCATATCTCAAAATCCGAAAGCGAGAGATAATAGGTATTTATCATTCGTTTGTTTTAATATTGTGCCATTTCCAAAGTACGTGTTTTCACCTACAAAATTCTGTACTGTGATTGATTTTGCGGCTCTTCACGAAGAGAACAAATTTGTAAATCTCTTGTGATTAATCTAAGAACAATTCGTATATGCATGCTTAATGCGTAAGCGAAAATGATCGTCATCCTTATTATAAGGAGGAGCATTCTCTTTGAGTTAGTATACCGTAGACCGCTCCTATAGTCACATTATCCTGGCACCATGTGAACTAGTGTTTCTTTAGCCTAATGTGTATATATACACAGAAAGTACTTAGTTTATCTATTATCGCTTGTCTAGTAATTGTTATTGATGCTTCATAGCCTTGCATATTCAAATTTTGTATCAATTGGCAGCGGCTTACATACAAAATTATGCTGTCACCGGAAATATCGGGCATTTAGTAAAATATAAATAGGAGACGATAATTAGTAATTGAACACCTGACCGAATCTCTAGACGAATATTTCTAGACTTTTTGTCTAACTTACAACCTCTTTCTTAATCTTGCAATATTGAAGATCATTGTCTTTTGAAACAGTTACTTTTGTAGCAGAGTTATCTTCCCAAAAGGCGACAAAATGACTAAAAACTTAGGATCACTGAATAACGGTAGTTTTAACAATCAATAAAGAAATTTAAGAAAGGTTTTATGTTCATTGTTTTTTTTTTCAAAAAGGAGACAAAATTGTTTTATAGATAAGACACACAACAGACAAAGATATAATACTTATTTTAAATTGATAAAAAAAAACCTCCTCGTCACCAATCTGCTAAATGGAGCATTTACACGCATAATTATTTTGCAGCGATCAGACTTAAACATGGCGACACACGAAGTGGAGACTTGTATGTCTTATCGTATCTCTACACACTGATCTGATACTGGATATATTTGTGGAACCGTTTAAATTAACACACTTCCGATTTTAAAAAGTAATATTTATAAACTTAATGTTGCTCTTTTTCTTGCTACATAGACGCATAAAGAAGGCAATTGAATGTGGTGATCCGTGTAAACCGCATCTCGGGTTACTATAATTTGTAAGGGGTATTCGACAAGGGACTACACTTAAACAATTATACTATATATCACTTTATTCATTCAAAAATTATTCATTCAAGCGTATTGTCGATTGTGAATAAGGCGACAAGCATAAACAATTTTTATTTTTTGCAAAAACTCAACACAACACAATGCAAAGTGTTATATAAGCTAGCCTAATAAAAATAATTTTGATTTATAGTTTTTTCTTGTAAAACTCAATCTGTGTGTGTGTGTGTGTGTGTGTGTGTGTGTGTGTGTGTGTGTGTGTGTGTGTGTGTGTGTGTGAGAGAGAGAGAGATTGTGAGAGATGTTAAACAGTAGTCCTAAATATTGCCTTAAATTACATAAAAAGGAAAGAAAAAAGTTACGTTCAGGTAAAGTGAGTTACTGGTTGTGTTATTGTGTTTATGATAGCAAATTTTCCAAATTTATTAAAGGAAATTCAAAAAAACTTAATTAAAATTTGGCATTTTTCACATAATTATGTTGACACATTGTGTGTGCATCCTCGTAAATTTGTCGTCAAATCCGATGTAGACATTGGCTCATTTCAAGAAAGTAAATACAATCTATCACAAAGTTATTTAAGGTAATCAAGGATGCGCATAGTGCATGTAAGTGAATGACCTCCAACTTGATTTAAAAAACAAATTACAAATTACAAGATATTTATGCAGTTTTCGCTGAACTTGCTGACTAAAAGGGTAGTTTGAGAACTATTTCTATTCATATTTTTTATTCGTTTTTATTTTATTTTATTTTATTTTATTAAATCTTGGAGATAGAGCACTCGCTTTGAGAGTAGTAAGTTGTGCGTTCGAACCCCGTCCTGGTCATACTCAAGACTCTAAAATTTGATATACTTCTCCGTCGCCTGACGTTTGTTATCAAGAGGATAAAGTTTCGATTTATCCATCCTGTATAAAAATAATGTGACTAGGGAGTGGTATGCTCGTCTCCGACAGACCATAAAAAGGCAATCGCACATCTCAAGCATACATGAACTTGATTTTAGATAAATCCTTAGAAATAGATAAGGCCTCTCTTGTCGCGATTAGCTGAAAAAATTTCTGGTTAGACGTAAAATAACATTACAACCTACCCACCCACCAACAAACGTTATACCTGCACTTTAAACATTCTGTTATGAATTGAAACAATATATATTTGATCTAGTTTGACTTCTATAAGAAAATGTTGAGGCTTATGGGTGACATATATTTTTTTATTTTACTATTTTTAGATGATGTGCAGGTGAGGTGTAAACCGCTAAGAGCAAAGAGATATTTATCTGATGGTCATTGTACTTCAGTGAAACCAATCAGAGAAGTTGTGTGTGTTGGACAATGTCTGCCTTTAAAAGAGCAAAATTTACCGTGGTGGACGGAATTCATAAATGCGGGAAATAAACTTAAGGAATGGAGGTGTGTTGAAGACGTTATTAAACGAAGGCGCGTTAGATTATTCTGCAAAAATGGCCAAATTAGAACTTATAGGATAAAAGTTGTAAAATCGTGCAAATGTGAAGAATTTAAAAGACAAAATAATAGAACAAATACGAGAAAAAGGAGAAAAAACAGACAACGTAAGAGAGACAGGCGGAGACGACATAGGCGAAATAGAAATAAAAAACAGAATAGAAAAAGTAAATCATTATTAACTAGTGCTGTTAAACAAAGTTAAAAATGGATTATAATTCGTGACAAAGACAGATTGGATGCCAAATATTGTGTGAAAGATATATGTATGGAAGTGAGTTATGAATGAAATTCTTCTTCAAATGTTGAGCTGTGGCTTAGTAACATAGCCTTAAATCCGTGATGTTACAAGCGATATAATTGGATTATTCTCCTGGAATAATTTTACAGACTATAGAAATTAAACGAAACGAATATGACACATATTGAATGATTCTGTTGTGAAATGCTCGTATTATTTAAATTCATGTCACGTGCTTAAATGCACAATTCATTGTGATATTTGTAGTGTTATATATCGTGTGATAAATGAGAGAGAAAAATATATATATATAAGTATTTTATTAATATAAATTGGATATTATACGAAAGCGGATGAAAGTTAAATGTTTATATTTATCTTCCATTGTTGTAGTTACAATAGTTATTGTACTTCCGGAATGACGTCAAGCCATCAGCTCCCATATTTGTATGAGAATTGATATATGACGTCATCATTATAAAATTACGCCATTCGTCAATGTTGGTGATTTTCCGCAGAGTTAAGTGTTTCATTTTAATATTATCAGCTTAATTGATACAGAAAAAGACCAAATCTAAATTTAAAACATTTTCATATTTGAGAGTTAATATTTGTCACAAAATAAGGTGTCACCTTTTTTCTAAATCGAAAATTTGATGAAAGAATATCTTTTTCAAAAGAATTTTTAAAATCTTAAATTTTGATTTGGTCTTAAACAGTATTAATGTTATACGGTGCAAAATTTTAGCGATGTGTCGACGGTATCATACCTACGTAAAATGGCATTATAAACTTTTTCAACTTTTTTAAGCATTACATTTATAAATAGAACATTTTAAAATTAAACCCATATTTTTATTTTCTCAAATCTGTTACACAATCAAAAGATTCAATAGGGCTCATTCAACGTCCAAAATGATACTCGATTCATTTGTGAGGAAATTTTATTTCAACTTGGCATATAAACAAAAGGACAAAACGTCAAGGTGTGGAATGGAATTTCACCTTGTTACACGTGATCGATCCTAATTCTCCTTTTAATATTATTTCAGTTTGATATAGAATTGCATTAATTGGCGTTTCCCTTAAAATGACGTTATTTTTATTTAATAGTTATCATTATTTATTTTTTGAGGGGGATGGGGAATATTTTTTTAGTTGAAAAATTAATCTCGCTAAAGGGTTTTGTTTGTTATCACGTTATAAGTGGTTCAAGCTAATTGGACGTTTTCGAATTTTGTTCCTTTTATGCCAAACGTGTTAAATTTCATAATTTTTAATAAATCTAGAGATTTTTTAGAATCTCTGTATTAAGTAAACTTTGAAATTTTCTATCTCACGACTTCTTAAAAAATTATTAAAAATTGTCCAATGCGGTTTCATCAACATTTTCAACAAGAAATCCCACAATTAAGAAAATTTTTGCCTGGATAAGCGTTAATCGGATCTTTTGATTTCCTAGAAAATACGTATATGTTTTGCTTTTCCTTGTTGTAAGTGACACCGGTAACTAAGTCAATATAAAGTAACAGTTTCGCGCTTATAACATTCTTTATTCTGTTGTAAAACTCCTAATTAAGTTTAGGAAAACTCAATTTATTTACTTAATGTTTTTTTAAAACTATTTCCCGAAATTTCTAAAAAATTTCAACTTTTTAAAATGATATAGTTCGTTAAAATACATTTTTCCTCGATTTTGCATCAGATTGAAGATATTTTGAATAATACAATTTTACAATTTTACACTGATCAAGAGATATGTTTTATTACAAATTAATTATTCATTTCAATTAAATCACTTGTTTCTATCCCATTAGATACTTGTAACTATTACAGCGTTAGTAAATTAGTATTTCTTTCTTCCCTTGATTTATATACATATCTGTTATTTAGTTATAAATCATATATTTCACTTTCTACATAACAGTGGATCATTTTAATTTCGCAACAATTCATTTTCGCGATTTTGTCCCAGAAACCTTTCTTGACATTTACTACAAAATATAATGACATTCCATCCACCATTTTATAAATTTCAATTCTCGCATACTTTATTTTCGCGATTCATCAATGTATATCGCTTAAATATCTCGAAAATAAAGTTTTCGCGAAAAACGGATGATTTACAGTATACGCCATTTCAGTGATATATATTTATAAGTATATTCTCATACTCATTCTTGAAACAGTCGATGCATAATTCATGAAGTGGCGTCACAGCGTTGTTGTTCACTTAATGAAGAAATATATATCTGAGTATTCAGTTTTCTATATATTTTAAAGCTATACACACTAAGTTCAGTAAGTTTGTTAAATGACGATCTATCACCATAAATCTGATTTTATGTACTTCAATTATTATTTTTAAAAAAATGAAAAAATGATGAATTGTTCTCTAAGTTGACTTAAGATAATTTTCTTCTCCATTTGCTTGAAAGATAATAATTTTATTTTTAAGATTGGAAAACAGCAGAAACAAACTTATATATTTAATTAAGGATTGAATGTGTTTGTTTTATTAAATACTATTTTCGAAACACTTTTGTCCTCCCTGCACATTGGCGGCAACAAGAAACACTATTGCCCTTCCCGCACATTGACGGCAATTAAAACACTATTGTCCAACCGCAGGCGGAAACAAGAAACACTATTGCCCTTCCCGCACATTGGCGACAACAAGATACATTATTGTTCTCCCCGCACATTTGCGGCAAAAACACTATTGTCCTCCCCGAACATTGACGGCAACAAGAAACACTATTGTCCTCCCCGAACATTGGCGGCAGCAAGAAACACCTTTGTCTTCCCCGCACATTGGCGGCAACAAGATACACCTAGTCCTCCCTACACATAGGCGGCAACAAGACACACTATTGTCCTCCCCGCACATTGGCGGCAACAAGAAATCATCTTGTTGATACAAATTATCACTCAAAATTAGTTCTGGTGTATATGTAGACATTATTGCTTGTCCTACATGACGAGACCCACATTGCAGGTGCTCCAAAAACGTTGGGTAATATGAAATGTCCTCAGTTTTGACTACAGCTGGTTGTCTCTAGATACAAATTAAATATTGAAATAAAATAGAAACAAACATCTCTTAGCACTTAAATAAGATTTTGTATGAAACAGTCACTGTATCAAATGTTTTATGAAGATCAGTTATAGCTACTGTAAAAAGTTGGTTTATTTCGGAAATGCTGTTCTTATTATTTCTACAGACTTGTTAAACATTAAAATATACATATACTTGCCCAAGGTACACAATCGTTTTTCCTCGACTTAAATCTTGCAAGGCTGAAAAAATTTGTTAGTCTTTTTTTTTAATTGTTTTCAATTTAAGGTGTAATTTTTAAACCTCAAACTCATAATAACCACATAGATTAAGCTGGATTAAGAGGGAAATAGTTGCTTCAAGCTCCGCTCGGACCATACGTCAGACTATAATTTTAGGTACCGCTTTCTCGCTTGGCGGAAGGCAGTGAGATTCCGTAGTATCCACTCTATTACAGAGTATCGTTGTCAGGCGTATGCGTCTTGGGGAGTGATATATATGGCTGTGGCCTACTGACTGTGTATGAACGTTAAAGTTATACCAGAGTGGTCGCAAACAGTTAATAATGCAACATAAATCAACATTATAATTAACTAAAAAGTAAGCAAAAATACATTACTTGTACTGAATTATTTTTGAAGAAATTTATTTAATTTTGTCAAAAAACATCAATGTGTAGTTTTAAAAAATTTGTAAAAAATTGCTAAGAAATATTGTGAATCTTTTGCCTTGTATTTGTAACTTTTTAAAACTTTAGCAATGTTTAGTTAAACACAATTTATTTTATTATAATCTGTATTTTGATAACAATTAAATGCCATTTCTTCAGTAAAAAAACACTTTTAAGTTTTCATCCAACTTCCAATTTATTTATTTATTTATTAAAAAGGAAAAACTAAGCATTTTTAATAGGGAGTTATCTGATAATTTAAATAAAAACGATTGACATATCTAACAATTTTGCTTTTTTTAAAACTTTATTTTGTTTATTGCATTGATATAAAAAACATAAAAGCTGCCTTAATGATAAAGAAAAAGTTGACTCTCTCTCTCTCTCTCTCTCTCTCTCTCTCTCTCTCTCTCTCTCTCTCTCTCTCTCTCTCTCTTAAAGTTAAAAAGTACTCAGGTATTTTGTTACATTTAACGTTTTAACTGAATTGTTTTCAAAGAAAACTTTATTCGATTGTAAACTGAATTTGCTATACGTGGATGCAAATGCTTATTTATATCTGCAGCTAAAATTGAGAGAACAATAACACTGTTGAAATCGTTACCATGGAAACCATTGTCATTTTTTGCGACTGTATTAAACTACGTTATATTATAATCTTCCTGTCATTATTATAGATAAGTTGACCGTTATGATGTAAACCACCTATAAAACCAGTTGTTGAATACTGAATTAAGTCACTTTGTAAAAATAAAAAAGGAAAGTAAATGACTTTGTACTTTCGTTTGTTTATATAATATTAATGGTTATAACTTTCAAATACCATTTTTGAATTGAATCATAAAATACATTCATATACCATTTTTGAATGTATTGTATAATTAAATTTAAAAGTGGTATATGACGTAACTATACAGAAATACTTGACTTGAAATACATCGCTGGATATCAATTTGTTATTACATCCGGTATACGTCCAAAGTCGGGAGTCTTGTCCTTTTTTAAGCCGTTATTTTGTTTTTCGTTTTCTGACTTGGTTTCACATATTTTATGCCATGTTGTTCCTGTTATTTCAAACTACTGCATGTTTTGACGACAAACAAGAAAAGATAGATAGATAGATAGATAGATAGATAGATAGATAGATAGAAAGATAGAAAGATAGATAGATGCGAATTTCTATGCTCCAGATTTGGTTTTAATGGCCTTCATTTTAATTCAAAGAAGGGGGCCCTACTGGTCGTCATAGATTATAAATCATTGCTTATGTTTAGGATAGACATTTCATTGTATAATTTAAAAATCTCTGCAATCAATAACAGCAGAGAGAAGGACATTTTGTCAGTAACAGCAGAGAGGAGGACATTTTGTCAGTAACAGCAGAGATGAGGACATTTTGTCAGCAACAGCAGAGAGGAGAAGATTTTGTCAGTAACAGCAGAGAGGAGGACATTTTGTCAGTAACAGCAGAGAGAAGGACATTTTGTCAGAAACAGCAGAGAGGAGGACATTTTGTCAATAACAGCAGAGAGGAGAAGATTTTGTCAGCAACATCAGAGAGGAGAAGATTTTGTCAGCAACATCAGAGAGGAGAAGATTTTGTCAGTAACAGCAGAGAGGAGGACATTTTGTCAGTAACAGCAGAGGGGAGGACATTTTGTCAGCAACAGCAGAGAGGAGAAGATTTTGTCAGTAACAGCAGAGAGGAGGACATTTTGTCAGTAACAGCAGAGAGAAGGGCATTTTGTCAATAACAGCAGAGAGGACGACATTTTGTCAGAAACAGCAGAGAGGAGGACATTTTGTCAATAACAGCAGAGAGGAGAAGAATTTGTCAGTAACAGCAGAGAGGAGGACATTTTGTCAATAACAGCAGAGAGGAGGACAATTTGTCAGTAACAGCAGAGAGGAGGACATTTTGTCAATAACAGCAGAGAGGAGGACAATTTGTCAGTAACAGCAGAGAGGAGGACATTTTGTCAATAACAGCAGAGAGGAGGACATTTTGTCAATAACAGCAGAGATGAGGACATTTTGCCAGTAACAAGAGAGAGGAGGACATTTTGACCCAACTGGATCTTAAAACTTAGGCAGAAAATAATGATTTAAATTTCTGAAATGGGGGATATTGTTATAATGCACGTGTCTGTGAAAGTCAATTACCTGACCAGGTAAAATTCCACACTTACAATCGAACAATAACAAACATCGAATTTTAACTTTTGGGTCTAAAATTCAAAAATTTCCTAAGATCTGATTGCATTTTATGTTACAAATTGAGAGAGACTAATTTAGTGAACTTTTTAATATAACTGGAGATGGTTAGCTTTTGGTGTATTCATAAATGGTTTATCAAGCATTATTTTCAGACTGTCGTATGCATCTCTAATTTTCCATTGTAACATGTAGTTTTGAATATTATCTTTTTTTTATAAAATGGCATCGTTGAACTTTAGTTCCAATTTTCGCACTTCAAAACAACATTATCAATGCTAAACAGACTGATTGCAATCCTTAAATTAGGAGAGAGCAGAAAAACAGAAGGTTCTCTTGTTTTCTGTTAGATGGTGTATTACGAAATTTTAATGTATTGACGTGATGAAAGAGAAAAGTACAATTTTTGTCTAAAAAACAGCACATTTAAAAAGGGAATCACTATTCACTATTTTAACAGTACTTACTGAATATCATTTATTTTCCTTCAGTAAACAATAAAAAATGAACAAATTTGGTGATAATTAATCGCTTAATTATAATTAATTTTAATATTTATCACAGATAGTTCATCATTTTGACATTTAAGGTATAAAATATCGAGACTAAAAATGATATATAACATCTGGTTTAACATTTTAGGATTAAATGTTTTTCGATTTGTTATTTAGATTCTAATCAGACCCGCTTTGTGAAACCTAAAATAGTCCAAATGGCGCCATCACTTCCGGCTGATGTTGTGCGCATGTAAATGTTTTTTGTCGTTTTCGTTCTTTTTCCATTCTTATTTTTCTTTGCATTTATTATAAAAATATAATTGATCAATTAAATAATCGTTTTCTTCCGATGAAAATACAGTTCATAGTTTAATATTTTCTGAAAGGAAATTTATTTTATCTAAATCGACCAAAAAAAAAAAAATAAAAAAATAAAAAAAATGAAAAAAAAAAAAAAAAAAAAAAAATTAATTAATTAATTAATGGAAACAATATTAAAAGATAACATTACTTATATGATAAATAAGGGAGTTTAAACCAGTAGTATCAATGTGTTTCATATTGTTAAGTTTCAGATTTGTTGCGTGCAGAAAATCTCGGTAAAAATTGAAAGTCTCATTTTAACTCCAACAGAAATCGTATTAATGATTTAAACCTTTGCATACAGTAAAATCCAAATGTGATTATCATTTCACCTCGATTAAAATAGCACTGAATTCGGGTCAAATCTAGCTCCGACTTTTAATTTTTGATAATACTACTAAATCTTTGCGGGTAGATATCAAGTCATGTTACCTTCATTTCAGGTCACTTTTAAAAAAAATACTCAGATTTTGATCAATTTTTAGTGTGTTTAAACATAAAGAACAATATTTGGTTTAATGTTCCAAAAGTTTTTAAAAAAAGATGAAACACTGTAGGAAAAGCAAAATTAAACTGATTCAAGACAGTTTAAAGAGTTAGATTGATAGTCACGTGATGGATGTGTTCAACGAAACAGCTGAATTGTGACAATTTTGAATTTCCGTATTTTCCGGCTTGTCTGTAATCGTCTACATTTCATTGACAATAAGTAGAACCATTTAAAAACAAATTATTTATTAGTTATTCAAATTAATTATTTGAATGCTGAGATTTAATTTAGCAGAATATAAGACATATCTTTTTCACAAGGCATATAAAACAATTTGCATCTAAATATTTTTCAATTATGAATTTATCTACGTTTTAAGTTTAACCTCGTTTCAATAATGCCGTTAAAACTCGTCATATCTTATCGAAGAAGATATGATATTATATATGTAATAATGATAAATCTTAATAAGATATATATCGCAAGTCCGACGTCTTCTTTAGGGTCACTTCTGGTACGGTACTGCATAATAGACTCGTTTATACACCAATCCAATTCTGATCCGGGATTTAAAATTTGATGGATGATTCCCCTTTAACACAGAGCCGGAAGTTGTATTTGATCACGTGTCAGAAATGATAAGTTATATGAAAAAAAAAGAAAGGGTACCATTATGTTTTAATTTGCTGTGTGAAATTATTAATATTTCTACAAGCTTGAGAGTCGTTGCGTTCATATAGACTATGAACCAAAACCACGAAAGGGTGGCACGGATAAAAAGCGCATTTACGAGGTTTTTAAACGAATGTGGTTATTTGTGGCTCACGCGTGATATTCAGTTTGCTTGTAAAGTTTATGCATTCATATTGACAATGAACATAATTTTAAAACAGTGTAATTGTTAAATAACTTTTGTTTTTGTTGCATATCATGCATTATATGAATATTTTATTAACCACGAAAAAGGCGCTACTTTTCACCATGTATACTTCCGGGATTTATTAGATTCACAAAACAATTATAGAGATAATTTTAAAAATATCAAACTTTTTACAGATTAACAGTTTGACTGAAAATCTTTTTAATTTGGACTTCTTTACTTTAACATTTTTTAATTATTCAAATTTGCAAAGTGTGGATGGTTAAGTTTACAGACCTTTTAATATCTGGAAACTTTTAACTAAAACAGAAATGTTGAAATGATTAATAGAATAACCATAGCAACCAAAATACGTAGCAATACCAAGAAAGGAAATAAAAAAGGACAATGGCAGATCGTAGTGAAACTAGTGATAAATCTTCCTACTTTGGACGCGCGCCGAAGATAATGATTAAATAGTAATTAGTGGTGCCAGGTAATTTTGAAGTTAAGAGATGGTTTTCAAGAAGCATACATACTTTACATTGGCCTTATTGTAAGAATACACCATGGAACAAATACATAAACCAACATTAGAGATTTGTTTTTGATATCTTGCTATCAGTATTTATTATTTATTTATTTATTTATTTATTTATTTATATTATTTATTTATCTATCTATTTCCAAATTTCAAACTGAACTTTATCACAATTAAATATTTCATTTGTTATCCCAGTCTTTCACACATCACACAAAACTTATTGTCACACGTATCCAAACTATGTTGGACAAACAGTTCGTATGTCGAATTTCGGACAAGGTACTCCGGTTTTCCCCTTGATTCTTGAACTGACCGCCTCTATATAAGTGAAAGAATCTTGCGAATACTGCGATATTAACTCTATAACTCTACCCTTTAGTCTCTTCTGATAATGTGTTTGTGGAATGTATCAAAAATACCACAAAGTTTTCTTATATCTAACCAATTAAAACACCAGGGTGACCGAGACCTTGAAAGGTGTGTCATCTTCAAAATAAAGGGTTTCATTGTTTACAAGTGTCGGTATCTGGCACTCCATGACCTCTATACCCCGATCAACAATGACATGTTATATATCTCAAATATTCAAAATTAATTATGCATCACCTTGTTTGGTGAATATAAAAATGAATTATCAAGATTTTCTTAAAAATTTATCTCAAAATATGACATTTTTACTACGACAAATATTGTCAAAAATGAATTCAGTAAAATTAAGTGTCATTTTTCCCAAAATTTTGTAATAGATCATATATATTTCAATCAGTGCAAAGCGGTTTATTTAAGAGAAGTTTTTTTTAGTAAAAATGTACTTATTTAACCTTGTTTTATATATATATATATATATATATATATATATATATATATATATATATATATATATATATATATATATATATATATATATATATATATATATATCTTTTTTTATGCTTTCAACAAAAATCTAAACACAATTATCATAAAAGTAGTGATTGTAATATATAGATGTCAATAAATTAACTTATACTTACTTATTCTTTATCGAAACTTAAAATTATTTATACACTGTATATCATTTATCAATAATAATAATAATAATAATAATAATAATAATAAATAACAATAATGGTAATAAAAATAAAGATGATGATGTTGATGATGATGTTGTCGCTATTGTTGTTGCTAATAATAATAATAATAATAGTAATAATAATAATAAAGAATACTTAGTTGATAGAAAAATATCTAAAATTTCGTGCTGCTTTTTTATTTTGATGAAAAACTTATATTCAAGAATTACAGAAATAAATGTATCATCATCATCATCATCATCATCATCACATCATCATTGTAATTGTTGTCGTCGTCGTCATTTTTCAGATACAGCAGCAACAACAACAACTGCAGGAACAACAATAATTACATCTGCCTAAAATTGTGTTCAAGTAAAAAAATGAAGCAATATAAAAATATAGATGTGTGTTTCTATATACTGGTAAGTTGCCTGTAAGTAATACAGCTCTTTTGGATATAACCATGACTAAGGATTTTTTTGTGTGACAGTAAATAACCCAGATTATTCAACTAAATCCTCGTTAATTACTTACTATTTTGAATGGAAGGGATTGTATACACGTAAGTCATTGTATGCTATTATCAATTTAGATTTCTTCCTTATCTCCCCCTCCCGGGATTTATCCAACAGTGATGGCGTTTAGAGTTAAATACTAATAAATAATTTGTTGATAATTTTTTTCTATCATAAAGAACGTTACAATAGGCTTGTATGTATGTTTGATAATTGCTTTAAAAGCTTTAAAATATTATTATCCAAGGCGTGTGCCTTAACCGCGGATAAATTTCAAATTGTATTTGAACATGTAATTAACAATGTGTTAATGGTTAAACGTAGTGGAAATAATACAAGTCACGTGATTTTGTGGCTCAACAGGAACGACTTGCAATAATTTTTTTCGGGGTTCGAATGCCATAAAGTAATTGTTTTCATAAGCGTGTCATAACCGCCGGCATGATCCAGACACATTTTGTATTGTATATGTATTTATATATAGCGGTTAAAAACTGTGAAAATCTCGGCCAAACAACAAAAATCAAGATATATAAAATATACAAAACTTGTAGGCGTCGCTATGGTAACCAAACTTTTACATTATTTTATACTTTAGCGCGTGCCTTAGGCTGCACTTTTAAGATCACATTCATTATGAAAATCTAAAAAAAATTAAATTTAAATCCAAATAGTTTATAATCTTTGGTCCAGTGAACCATACCCTAGCTTTTGTGTAAACCAAATGTAAAAAGTTTCCGTTAAGTAGACCAGGAGCATAGTTAAAATGTAAACCAAATGACATATCGTTCTCTATTTTAATGGACAAGAACCATATCTTTAGAGACTATTTAACAGCTTACTGTCTAAGGTTTGTTTGACCAGAATCAGCTAAAATGTAAACCAAATAGCAAACCATCTAAGGTTTGACACTGGAGATGTTCATCTAGTTAGTCATTATATAAGGTCATTCTACAGCAGGCAATTAGACAATTCCTAGTCCTTAAAGTTGATCAATAATGAAAGATAATTTTAAAAAAGCGTGTTTGGAAAGCTGAAAATCATGTTTCCAGAGCATGTTTTTTTTTACTAATGAATTACATTTGAAAGAAACGAGGCTAAAAATTGCATTTTTAAAACATTACCATTTCATTATATATTTGTATATTTGTTGTTCTGAAACATGATAGTGTTTTGTAAACCGTGACTGTTTTTATTTTATTTTTTTTATTTTGTTTTATTTTATTTTATTTTATTTTATTTTATTTTATTTTATTTTATTTTATTATTTTATTTTATTTTATTTTATTTTATTTTATTTTATTTTATTTTATTTATTTATTTATTTATTTATTTTTTTTTTATTATTTTTTTTTTTGCGAAATGCCAATTAAGAACTAAACTTGTGTCCCGAGCCCCTTAATACAATAAATAATAAGAGAGTAGACGCGACTATAATAGTTTTGTATCTATTCTGGGACGTAAACACACTTCACACTCTTATGATATTCCTACGCACAGTCCTTATTCCGGCGCCATGAGAAAAATCCGCAAAAAAGTTCATTAAGTGTAACTGTGTGAGAGTATAAACCGATTTTGATGTAAAACCGTTATATAAGTAACTGCAAAGTTTCTTTATATTGTTGTTTGTATTTTAGATGGCGTGTGGTAATTTCCGATTACACGAATTATTCTTGACGTAATACATTTTGTATTTTATCTTTTTATTATATCACGTGACGATTTTTATCCATTTCGAGTGGCTAAACAAGCTGGAACATCATGAATGAAATTCTTTAATTAACAAGCTCAGTGGGTCGTCTGGAATGTTTTACCGGATATATTTAGGTACACTTTATTATCAACAACAATCTGTAATCCAATCAGAAAATAAATCTGGTTTTACGTTAAAACTAAGATACTTACAAAAAGAGATGAACCCCAAACTGTCCACTACCCCCTACATAGACAAGGAAAACATGGCGTGTATGAACATCTGTTATAAATTTGTAATCAATAAAACTAAAGATTTAGGATTAAAATAACAAATTGATACGAAATAATGGGAGCGAGAATGACAAGAAAAAGTTATCAAAGAATAAAACTAAAAGCATATAATTACAAACTTCACGTTGTTACACGATTTAGAACAATTTCATTGGTCGTTTTCCTGTCAAATGACGTTGTTATTTTCCAATAACAACGTTTTCTACCGGAACTACTTTCGACCAGTTTCGGGGATTACCCATCTTTGAGTTCTATTAATAGAAGTTATTTTTAAATTGTAAACAAATGGGAATGTTGTCGAGATTGGCAAATATTCACCTAGAAACATTAAAATATTTCAATTTTTTAGATAAAAATTTTGCAATAAAATATTCAAGTTGACATGTTCTGACATTTTCTTCACCGAAATATTCTAAAGACTATTAAATATTTATTTATGAAATATTTTTATCTCTTTGTAATCCAGATGAAGAGAATCTCTTGTATACCCCTTAAAAATTCAAAATTTTGGTACACACCTGAACCAATTTCTAAACGCATGTTTTCCGAATTTATGCAAAAAGTATCAAAAAATTAAAATTGAATCAAGAATACACTGCACATCGCCAGACAGACACAGTCATATCTATGCTGAGTGAAGCTAAATTTCAGTTAGTCGCATCACCATGCTTATGTCAGGCCACAGAAACGAGGCCTCAGTTTACAGCTATAGTAGGGACTGTTCTGTTCAATGAAAAAAATATCAATGATACCCTCTCGGGTAACGTACAGTCTAATGCACCCCCTACCGCTTGTTTTACTTCCACGTCAATGATCAGCCATTACCAGCTACCACCGGTGTCATCATTAAACGAAATCCCTTCGTCTCGCCGTTCCTTCCCATAATTGGCAAAAAATCGCTTTCAACCAAGAAAACATTAATTCCATTTCATTATTTGGTTCCACGTTTTTTTAAACACTGTTCTTTCAGTTTTCTTTTGTTATGGGAAACGTCAACCTGCAAGTTGACACGCGCGTCCCACAAATGTATAATAGTCGTACGTTGTTGTTGGTAAATGTGTTGTCACGAGACATAATATAGTACCTTTTTTCTCAAAGGATTTAATTGCAATATCATTTATATGTTGACTGGAATTAATAAGAAAATAAATAAAAGATATCAATTAAAACCTTTTTCAGTTTTTTACAAGACATTTTATCGTCTTTTAAAGGTGACATTTAATGTATTAAATGCATTAAGTCCACTACCGGTTTCCATATATCACTTGTATTTGCATCAAGTCCGCTATCGGCTTCCATATATCCTTTGTATTTGCATCAAGTCCTCTATCGTTTTCCAGATATCACTTGTATTTGCATTAAGTCCGCTATCGTTTTCCATATATCACTTGTATTTGCATTAAGTCCGCTTTCGTTTTCTATATATCACTTGTTTTTGCATTATGTCCACTACCGGTTTCCATATATCCTTTGTATTTGCATCAAGTCCGCTATCGGCTTCCATATATCCTTTGTATTTGCATCAAGTCCGCTATCGGCTTCCAGATATCACTTGTATTTGCATTAAGTCCGCTATCGTTTTCCATATATCACTTGTATTTGCATTAAGTCCGCTATCGTTTTCCATATATCACTTGTATTTGCATTATGACCGCTATCGGCTTCCAAATATAACTTTTTTTTGCATTAAGTCCGCTATCGGTTTCCATATATCACTTGTATTTGCATCAAGTCCGCTATCGGCTTTCAAATATAACTTCTATTTGCATTAAATCCGCTATCGGTTTCCATATATCACTTGTATTTGCATCAAGTCCGCTATTGGCTTCCATATATCCTTTGTATTCGTATTAAGTCAGCTATCGTTTACGATATATCACTTGTATTTGCATTAAGTCCGCTTTCGTTTTCCATATATCACTTGTTTTTGCATTATGTCCGCTATCGGTTTCCATATATCACTTTTATTTGTATGAAGTCTGCTATTGGTTTCCATATATCACTTGCATTTGTTTTAAGTCCGCTATCGGTTTCCATATAGCACTTGTATTTGCATCAAGTCCGCTATCGGCTTCCATATATCACCTGTATTAGCATTAAGTCCGCTATCGGCTTCCAAATATAACTTGTATTTGCATCAAGTCCGCTATCGGTTTCCATATATCAACTGTATTTGCATTACGTCCGCTATCGGTTTCCATATATCAATTGTATTTGCATTATGTCCGCTATCGGTTTCCATATACCACTTATATTTGCATCAAGTCCGCTTTAGGTTTCCATACCACTTGTATTTTCATTACGTCCGCTATCGGCTTCCATATATCATTTGTATTGGCATTAAGTCCGCTATCGGTTTCATAAATCACTTGTATTTGCATTACGTCCGCTATCGGCTTCCATATATCACTTGTTTTTGCCTTAAGTCCGCTATCGGTTTCCATATATCAGTTGTCTGGAAGATAAAGATTGCTGTAAGAATGATTCATTCATGAAGAGTAATGTTATACGTGATATAATCAGATGACTAAGAAGTGAGTTTTCAACATTGATTTTTTATTTAAAATTATACTTGACATTTATTTTCCTCTCTGTTTATCAAACTTTGGGGGATTACATATTGTTTACAGTATACATATATTTAAAAGTACTTAAACTTGAAAACACTATAAACTTAATGTATGTTTGTAAGATGGATTTTTACTCTATTTTATAGGTTGAATTACAATCTTGATAAGTTGCAAGAAAACTGATAATCTAAATCAGAAATTGTGCAAATATATAAGGGTTATTTCACAGGTACAGTTTGCTGTGATAACAACCGTCCTGATTTCACCATGCAAATATGAACTCAAGACCCACTTCACATAGATAGAGTTAACTTTTTAAAAATTGATTGCAAAGGACTGGAAAATTTTACTTCGGGCTATCTAGAACTTCGAATTTGATGGTAATAATAATAATAATAATAATAATAATAATAATAATAATAATAATAATAATAATAATAAAAAGATGAAGAAGAGGAAGAATAACGAACAAATCTAGAAAAAAAAGTTTAGTTTTTACTAATTCTCTAAAAAAATAATAAATAGTTTTCGAGTAAAATTTGATTTGAGATGCCCGTGACATTTGAGTTACCGTGACATTTGAGTTGCCCGTGACATTTGAGTTACCGTGACATTTGAGTTGCCCGTGACATTTGAGTTGCCCGTGACATCTGAGTTACCGTGACATTTGAGTTGCCCGTGACATTTGAGTTACCAGTGATGCTAGAGTTAGCGTAATACTAGAGTTACCGTTGATTCTCTTGTTACACATTTCAGTAACCCGTGACATTTAAGTAACCCCTAACTTTTGAGTTATAAATGATGTTAGAGTTAGCGTAATATTCGAGTTACCGTTGATTCTCTAGTTACCCGTTACAACTACCCGTGACATTTGAGTAACCCCTAACTTTTGAGTTATAAATGATGTAAAGAGTTAGCGTAATATTCGAGTTACCGTTGATTCTCTAGTTACCCGTTACAACTACCCCTGACATTTGAGTAACCCCTAACTTTTGAGTTATAAATGATGTTAGTGTCATCGTAATATTCGAGTTACCGTTGATTCTCTAGTTACCCGTTACAACTACCCCTGACATTTGAGTAACCCCTAACTTTTGAGTTATAAGTGATGTTAGAGTTAGCAGTCGTTGATTCTCTAGTTATCCGTTACAACTACCGTGACATTTGAGGTATCAGCGACATTTGAGTTACAATGTATACATCGTAATTACACGTTATGTAATAAAAAGTCATTGCACACAAATGGTTAATTATTATGTATAAAAATATATTTTAAAATAATATTTCAATAAATCTGTGTATTGATGACCGAGTCTTACAACCACAGTGTAAATATGTGTCATCTAAATTAAACTGATTTAATAATACTTTTATGATAATTTTTTTAAAAACAATGATCGAAATAATGATGATGACTGAAGGCTTGAAAATAAAAAACAAAGTTTATACATTTAACATTATCTATATACACACATAGTAATTATATAGGGACGAATGTCTTCGAAAAGAAAGAAAAAAAGAGGAATAGAAAGCACTGATTTTGAACTAGGATCTGATTAAAATTTAATTCTAATAAATAATTATATAACATATAATACATTTTTATTTTCGTGTTATAATTTTTATCTATATTTATAGTTTAATTTTGAATAAAGGGCATAGTTAATGCTGTATATAAAAGTTAATACAATGTATGGAACGCAAAAAAAAAAAAAAAATAAATAAATAAATAAATAAAAAACTCTAAAAATAACGCTAGCGTCATAGATTTAAATTTTCATTATGAATTAGATGAATTATATTTTTATGTTTTTCATTTGAACATTTAATAAACAATTATTTAAGATAAATTTGTTATAAACGATGGATAAATGAATGTCAGAGAAAATTCCATTTGTGGATTAACATTGGTAGTGCCTGTAGAGGTGCGGTGAGGTGGCGGGGAATTTGTTAAAACATTCTGGTCGGTAGTTCTGGAAAAGTTGTGGAAGCGTGTGAAAAGTTGTGAAATGGTGCTTTTTGTCAGCTTTAGAAGCCAAAATATTTAATTATTTATTTATTCATTTATTTATTTATTTATCTATTTATATTTTTTTAATTTATTTTATCTATATTTCCAAATTGCAGTAATTTTATGCAATGCAACGAAATGCAAGGATAGACATAATTGTATGAAAACAGAAATGACATCTGTAGCTTCCAAATTTGCAATGTGGTGTCGATGATACGTGTAAGCATAAAATTTTAGACTTGCCAGAATTTTGAAATTTCAGATACAAGAATCAAGGGGCGTTTTGGGGGATAAAACAAGTCACACAATGTACTCTTCATGCAGATGGACTTATGGATATATTTGAGAGACGGAACCATAAATATTGTCCAATAAGGACAGAGGCTGTGTTGATTACAGGTTATAATAGCCCAAAATTACAACATTAGAAGAACGCGACAAGGTTGTAAATCGAGAGGTAGGCTTTAGGATAAGAAAAGGATGTAACCGAGAGGGGCCTTTAGTCGAGGGACAGATGTAAGATCGTATTAACGTCCCTAACTATATATTACGTCAGGTATAATTAAATATGACATATTGACAATTACCACAAAACGTCCTCATCACCTGTATTCAAATTAAAAGAAATTTACGGCAGCTCATTTGTGTCATAACAAGTTTTGATTTCTATTCTTGCGTCATCTTAGCTTAACAGTGAGAGACTTCAAGTTAAAGCAATTTTTTAAAATAAATAGGAAAGATTATAGATTGTGGAACCAAATTCAAATTGGTTGAAATGGTTTGCATTCGGAAATGTCGTTTTTTCACTTGTCGTCCCGTCGTTCTGTTGTCTTTTTGCACTATATCTCTGTGTTCTTTTCAAGACGAAAACAGTATAACACCCATGGACTACCATATATTGTCATTGTTAATAACAGCTGGTGAAGTTATAATTTTTGTTTCTCTATCGTACAATATTCTACCCTCTTGGTACAACACTGTTTTCTATCAAGCACCGCGAACATTTTTCTAGGTACCAAGTCCAAGATTTTTTTCCTTATCTTATATTGTGCAATGTAAATGTATGTTAGATCCCTGAATTTAAGAAATTTTACTTTTTTTAAAAAAAATTATCAATTGTTCTTCCTCCGTTGCTTAGTAGCCACTAATCAGCTGAATCAGACTTAAAATATGCTCAAGCCGAAATATTATGACGCCACCAAATGGTTCGTAGAGAGATAAATCAATTCTGTACAATTGTACTCATTACTCTTTTCTCTCTCTCTCTCACACACACACACACACACACACACACACACACACACACGCGTACTTGATTTTGTATGTACGGTTGCTTCTATCATTTTTACATCGTACTTATGGTCCTAAACAGAGATCTACACTCCCTGTCGACTAGACAATGAATTTGTTTAAAAATTCTCACGTTAATGTCTTATTTCCGAAAAAAAAATCTTGTAGTTTCTTCTATGAACAACATGATTTTGTTATTTTTGATACAAAAAAGTGTCATATGCAAAAATATTAACATTTTTTACTAAAAATTTAGAAAATTGAATATAACAATAGTCGTGATTTGAAGAAGATGTCATCATACGTCATCCTCCGTGCATGCCCTATGTTATAAAATCGCAAGGAACGTTACGCGTTGAATGTTATTCTAAAAGAAACGGGAATTTTCTATTGTTCACAGAAATAAGATAATGACAGATGAAACAGTATCACATGTCACGGTCAATTTGTCACAACAAATCGCACAAAGTATAATTTTTGTGTCTATTTCATTCGGCGCTCATTAGCGGGAAAAATCTTGGTCAGGCAAAGCATTCCGGAATTATTTTAACTCGTAAATCCTGCTGTATTTGGAAGGATGGTATAAAGTGTTTTCTGGTAAAAACGAGTCCGAAAAAGAAACTTGATATATTTTAATAGAATATGTAACATTTATAGATTTTCAAACAACAAAATTAATATTTTTGTTTGAAAAAAGTGCAGAATTGCAAAAAACACAGATTTAAATTTTGTCCTTTCTCTGAGAGTTTGCAAATTGAATGCCAAAAATTTTAGCGGAGGTAAAGATAATGTATAAAAAAAATTACTTCAAAAGCAAAAATACAATGTCAAAAGTGCAAAATGACTGCAGATGAACAAGGTCTGAAGACGGGATGTATATTTGAAACTAAAGAGAAAGGGGTAGCAATAACCCAGCTTTTGGGGGTTAAAAATAATCAGAAAATGGACGAAAATATCAAAATTATAAGCATAATACGCTTATAATGCAGCTTTTGTCAAAGAAATGTGGAATAATCACCCGGCCTCATTTCTTGAAGGAAGTTCACGTGTATAACTAAATTTGCCATTTTTCAAACCATTTAAACCATTTTTTTTTTTTTTGGGGGGGGGGGGATTGGGTTTGGACGTTTGTATGTTTGTGTTTTAATTCAAATTTTAAAAATAAAAAATAAATCCAATAAAATATAAGGGAAAAATAGAAAATTACACAATTTTATATAAAATAACGAAATTTTAAATCAATCTCGATAACTCGAACGTGTATCATAAATATCTAGCCATGTCCGCTCTGATACTCTTTTGTAAAGAGCTGCCTCCGACCTATCAAATATAAGTGATGACCAGTGTAACAAATTAATTACCAACATGTAACTCTTTGTCCCTCTGTGGTTTAAAGTCACTGAATGAAAAAAAAGGTAAACACAAAAATTTGATTTACTTGACTTTACAAGTCAATATTAAATGTCATATACCACTTTTTTTATGATTAAATTCAAAATGACAAAAACAGACTTCATTCGGGTTGTTTAGAACTTTGCCATTACTTACAGTATGCACAGCGTCTCTCCTGGTTAAGTCTCGAATAAAAATGAAATTTAATACTTAACAGATTGTTATTTTTAAAGAAATTTGTAAAGTTTATGTAACATCTATATTTCTACGATTTTTTTTAAATGAGACAGTTCAAAATAAACGGCACTATTTCCATGAAAACACAAAAAGCAATTCCGAAAGACCATGAAAAACAGCAAAAAAGCGTAATATATATGTTATCATGCCAATGTTGATTTCTGTTGCGTTAAGAGGCCTAAGACAACTCCCCCAAAAAGATACACCTTAAATGGGACGCTGGTCTATTGCAACCTCAGCACTAAGCCAAGTGTTATAGTCGGTACGGTACCCATTCAATTATTAATCAGCTGGGCAGACCATAAAAATGAGAAAGTACATGTCCAGTCCAGTCCCAAACTGAATAAAACAACAAAAAGATTACTCGGTCTATAATTTATGTCAATCTAATTTGTTTTCATTGAAGATGTATGCGAAGTGAATTGAGGTAACAGTTTTTTTTTCTCCTTTATTAAGCACACGTCGGAACTCGCTCCCGTTAAAGCTAACGTACGGTGAACTATTAGTATGCAGACCAGGAAATTATGTTAGATAGAAGTGTCATTCATATGATCTTATCTAAAACATATGGAGGCTCTGATATGGGATAATCTTCAAATTTCTTTTAAATATATCTAAGATCATTCGCCACTTATGTGAAGAGTTTATTCTATTTTACAACAGGGTTACCTGTGCAAGCGCACCCTATAATGTTCCTGTGATTTTTTTTTTATTTTCATCGGATACGGAATCACGTAATTTGACGTTTTTTCCCGTAAATAAACGTTATTCCAAGAATAATTTTCGGCAGTCTTAACTTGGTCCGTCTTTTTTACGTTATAAACAGTTTTTGTCTTATCTACTGATAGTTTAAAAATAAATTGTCCGGTCAAACCGTTTGTAACATGAGTTCATCTGGTATGCAAACCATATGTTTGTCAAGTACTCTCGGTTTTTCAATGACATGTTTGACATGTACATCCGGTATTCAAATTAACTGTTCAGCACGTGCATCCGATATTCCTTGTCCAATCTGTTATGTTACCAAATTCAGCAACATTTGGGCAAATTCATGTTACATTTGAAAACGAGTACAAATTCAATAATAATAATAATAATGATGATGATGATGATGATGATGATGATGATGATGATGATGATAATAATAATTATTATTATTATTATTATTATTATTATTATTATTATTATTATTATTATTAACTGCGTACCTAAGGATTCAGAATACATAAATTATACTTGTCAATTTATTTTATTATAAATTCCAAAAGCTAAAGACTTCGTATTTCCTCATAGGTAGTCACCCAGACAAATTAAAAAGTTGACATACACCTTTGGTTTACCAAAGGAGAAAGACGGGCATTTCAATATAAATTCCTAGAACATGATTTAAAAATTTAAAACTAGAGCAAAGCAAAATATGTCAGAATGATAAAATTACGAATGAATGAATAAATAAATAAATAAATAAATAAATAAATAATAAATAAATAAATAAATAAAATAAATAAATAAAAACCAAATGTAAACATGTAAAATGCTAAACTATAATAAAAATATAGGCCACTATGAAGCAAATAGCAGTTTAAAAATTTCAGAAATAAAATTATAAAGATTGTTTAGATTGTTAAAAATTATTTCTGTCGTTACTGTGCAGTAAACAGCGAACAATGGTGCAGTATCTAACTATTCTTTTTGAATTTTTCAGTTACAAAGGACTATTTACTTTTTTTAAAAAAAAATTTATTAATCAATTCTTTATAATAATATTTTGCTGTATTGACTAGAAATGCATGCACGATAAAGCACCTTTGTCAGTCAGAATTTCCACTCTTTTACTGCTTCTATGTTAGTCAAATAAAGTGTATAGAATCAAACCAAATGACATTCATATGTTTAGTATGGCTCTTTACCACCTCTGGGGGCCTCAGTGGCCGGGTGGTCTAAAGCGCGTGCTTACGGATCACAGCGCCTCTCACCGTCGGGGTTCGAATCCCACTCGGGACAGATCCTAGTGTGAGAAAGTTTGTCACGGTTAGCTTGCCGAAGGTCGGTTGTTTCTCCGGGCACTCCGGTTTCCTCCACCAGACCAGAACTGAACGCCTCGAAATAAGTGAAAGAATCTTGACTGGGGCGTAAAACACCATTACTCCACCCCTACCCTTTACCATCCCTACATGTCAAAAATCAGAACGGTAAGCCCTGCACTGCTTTACATATTCAGACATTGTTGGATTCTGATGACGCTATGAACTAATATCGATAGCAGATAAGGTATACATGCAAGCCGTTAAAGGAGTAGAAAGTGGAGTGAAGAAATGGTATTTAACGCCCAATCAAGATTATATCGAGGCGGTCTGTTCTGGGATAGTGGAGAAAACCGAAGTACCTGGAAAAAACCACCGACCTCTGACAAGCGAATTGACGAACTTTCTCACATCAGGTTCTGTCCTAGTAAAATTTCAATCTAGGCTTGAATTTTGCTGAGTTTTTTTTTCAAATTCTCATCCAAAATTTCTTTTACTTATTAACATATATACATATCAGTTTAATGGATCCCGACTTAAACCCCATTTATTTTATTTAAATTTTATTTAAATTTAAAAATTGGTTGACTTTTGCGCTATTTGGTAACAACATTTAATTCATTATATACAATTATTTGTAATATTATTTTGAGTTACATTTAAAAACGTATCGGGTTACAAATTTTATTGTAAATTTTAAAATAGGTAAACCACAAACCAACACTCTTGTATACAAATCGACAAAACATAACATTCCTGTGGTTTACCCTGATCCGATTTAGATATTATAGTCTACCCATTAGTTTCCGTTATTCACTTCGGTTTGTTACGCGTGCCCTTTTTCATACTGTGAAAGACAAAACCTGTACTGATATCTTTGGTAAAGATTTTACTTCGTACAAGTATAATCTTTATTTAATTTCAAAGTTCTGTTTTACTTTTAATTTCTTTGACAAGGTGTGTAAAGAAATATTGAACGTGTCAAATTTAAATCCTAGCCATAGAATCATATCGACTATATAAAGTGTATTTTAAACAACTCCTATATTTCATACTGTATAGTAAAGAATCGAAAATTTATGATTCTTTCTAAAATCAATTTTTTTAGAATATTTTATGTATAGTTTCTTGTAGGATATTAATACAAACACAATCTTTTCAGCCTTTTTAAAAATATTTTAACGTTTATTTTTATTATTTTCTATCTAATTTAATTAATTTTTAAAAATAATGTTATATATAATTCTATTTTATTATATTTTATTCTATTTTATTTATTTTATCTTATTCATTTTATTTTATTTTATTTTATTTTATTTCATTTCATTTCATTTCATTTCATTTCATTTCATTTCATTTCATTTTATTTTATTTTATTTTATTTTATTTTATTTTATTTGAATTTATTTCATTTCATTTTATTTTATACTTAAATTTTTGTTTGCAAAAATTGGTGTTCATTGTTCCTTTGTTTACCGTGAGGTAGAGTTTCATTCTTCCAATATTTATTTTTTTTTATCTTCCATAACGTCATGATTTGATAATTTATAATTTCAAGCTACAGGGTTTTTGCTCTTCACTACTTCAGCTGATCATGATATAACATGCTTGTTGATATTGAATTAATTAAATGATTTTTTTTAAATATTACTCTAACATTCTAATCTGTTAAAAGCTATAAAATTCAATATTTTATCAAATAAACATTTTGTGTTCTGGCTTGCACAAAACTTTTATCTATATCGAATTTCCTCCAAACCGTGCCATCGGATATATATATATGATTCACTAACTACCTGATTTGTTATATAAATACACATGTATATTAATGCACACACGTGTTAAAACATTTACAATTTTTAGAGTGTGGGAGTAAATGTTTTTAGATCTAGGCAATTAAGAAGATAATAAATATTCGATATTATATGGTGTTCAGTAAGGGCTATTAACAATTTATCTCACTTTCCCTTGAAACACACACACACACACACACACACACACAGAGAGAGAGAGAGAGAGAGAGAGAGAGAGAGAGAGAGAGAGAGGTGAGGGAACAAGAGCGAAGTCTCTCTGTATTAAATGCAAAGGTAGAATGCTAAAAAGCAAAACTGCTAAGCAGAAAATAGAAATCTATTATAAAGTTGCTAAGAAGTAACAACAATGCGCATGTGCAAAGATGCGAAACTGCAAAGTGATAGTGCTGAACTTTATTACAAAGTTGGGAAACATAAGTGCAAAACGCCAAGATGAAAGTGCGCAAGTGCAAAAGCGTAGTACAAAATGCATAAAATGCAAAATTAATAATTCGAAACTCAAATGAGAAGATGCTAAAGAGCATGTCCGATAGTGCTAATGTAAATATTAGCAAAGCAAAAGCATTGATGAGAAACGCAAATGCAATAAAGCGAAAGTTAAAATGTGTAAGTGGGCGTGCGTTGTGTAATTCAATGTGCACAGATTGAATTGGAAATCGCGAATTATAAAAACTTCGAAGTTTCTTATATCGGCTATTTCGTAAGAGCAATACGAAAATGCACGTTTTACAGTACGGCTAAAGAAATCTCCATGACAATCTTGTTTATTCCAAGACGTCATGAAGCCACGCCAATTTTGAGTTGATCTTTTGCTGAGGTACGTTTCACAAACGGACCATGCAACTTCAAAAAGCTAATGGAAACGTGTGAAATCAGTTCTACTGCAAATAAGGAACCGTTGAAATAGACACAAACCATTGTTTGAATGTATTCATCACTATGCGACCGACATTTTAGAAAATTTCTTTCAAAAAGTCCCAATAAGTAAATGTGTAAAAACACGAACCCAAAATAAAACTATTTTGATTTAAGATACTGTTCTTTTCTTGTGCTGCCCTTAGCCCTTGTACTGACATATAGCAGTTGTTTTCCAAAAGAAGTTAACAATTTTTTGTCCATCGCAGGAACGATTGTTGACCTTGACAAGAGTTAAACAAAACTGTAAGATTCTTATAAATGGATTAGATAAAATGAACAACATGGTAACCTTTGCAACAGTGGCTCGTTTCCAGAAGTCCCGCCCATCCGCTTCTTTGAAGTAAGTTTAAGCGTAAAGCGTTTCAAACAATACTGAATTCAGATATTTTACATAATTTATTATTTAACGTAATGTGTAACAGTGGGTATTGTGAAACTCCCTTCCGGATACCCAACGCTATTAATTCGGTTACGCACCGTAAAATTCGAGTCTGCCAGAAAAGAAATCTATCATAGTGTCTATATAATAATAATATTACAATTACTATACTGTGTGTTAAACTTGTAGATAGATATATACGTTTTATTCATAAAACAAATTATATTCACGTTTTCCTATCTTTCATCGCTGTATTAAGCCGACCAAGTATTAAACTCATTTTCTTCGGTCCACAGGGGACCTACGACAAGCTTCCATTACCGAACAAAGATACAATTTATAAATTTATTTTTAGAATTGTTGCTATTTTTGACCGTCAGACCCTTTTTTTACGGTCTTGTTCTTATGGTATATTCAAATTTGGCATTTTTTAACAATAGATTTTAACAAGATAGACGTTTTTAAATTTTATTTTATGCGTTAATAGTAATTAGAGTCAGGTTGTTTGTACAGAAAGGTTCCTAAATTTAAACCGAATTTAAAACCTCTTCACTTTATCAAAATTTCCAAACTTAAAATTTACTCAACATATTATTCAATAAATGAACAAACAAATAGATAAATAAATGAAAAAATAAATAAATAAATAAATAAACAAATTAATTAAATAAAAATAATAAATAAATAATAAATAAAATAAGACAAATATAAATAAATAAATAAATAAATAAATAAATAAATAAATAAATAAATAAATAAATAAATAAATACTTAATTTGCATCATCAAAATAACATTGTTTCCATTTAATTTTTATTGAACATTTACGGCATGGTCCATGTCAAATACCGGGTTTAAGTTTTGAACCTTTTTTTTTTTAGTTTTTGAAACTTAATATAAAAGTCTATTTCGTAGCAAGTGTCAGTTCCGTTTCCGGGTATATTATAGAAGTTTATTGCATATCAGGAATAATTTCCGTTTCCGTTTATAATATAGAGTCTTTTGCGTGGCAGAAGTTACATCCGTTTCCGGGTAAGATATAAAAGTATTTCGCGTAGAAGGAATCAGTTCTGTTTTCGGGTATAATATAAAAGTCGCGTTTTCGGGTATCTAGGTCATGTAAAACCCTACTGATAAATATGTCTAAGTGTATGTATGCATCTTCCAATATCTCTCAATATTCTATTATTTTTCAATCACAAAGAATTGCCTCCAGACCTAATTGATCAGATATTTACAAAAGGTGCAACTATTATCGATATAAGTGAATTATTCTTGACTGGGACGTAAAACCCCACTCAATAAAAAAATCAATTATTATATGACAAGAGCAAAAGAACGGTAAGAGATTATCACTATAAGTAAAACAATGCTGACGTGATGACATAAAACGTTTCGATGACGTATAGCATGTTTTTGCTCTACGTCAATTATGGCGTTTCAGCTAGTTCTGGCGGAAGTAAAATAAGACAACACTGCCTGCATAGAACACATTCAAATCGGTTAAAATGTCTGTATCCGATACCTTGATAAATTTTCGTTCATCTGTACATTTTCTGTGTGTATTTTGCTTGTGGCATGTACATGCAATTAGCTAATAACGTTTTTTATTCCATTTCAACACACACACACACACCCCCACACACACACACACACACACACACACACACTCTCTCTCTCTCTCTCTCTCTCTCTCTCTCTCTCTCTCTCTCTCTCTCTCTCTCTCTCTCTCTCTCCTGGCGTTTTATAATCAATATAAAATATCTCTTTTTCGTTATCTGTGTTAAACTGCTGCCAAAAACCGCAAATCTGAATTGATTTTTAATCTGTTGGTAAATATAGCCGTGCGACTATTAATGATTATTTAAACTAGATATAAAGGCGTACTTGTTATCGCGGCCTTCTATCAATCCGGGTGTTGTAAACTAACCGATCGTGAAGGTCGCCGCATTACGTTGAAGAATATTTATGAATGAAATGATCAAGTCAGCATATGAATTATAGCGGCACGGCTCCATATGAGTAAATACGAATAAATTTATCATCGGTGTATGGCGTCTTAAAAGGGGCTCCATAAGAGTAAACACGTTCATTTATCCAGTTGGTGTATAGCGTTGGGCAGCCGTTCTTTTAGGGGTAACGCATTTACTTAAACAGTTGTTAAATAACATCTGGTGAGAAGCAACATAACAGTGAACACAAATTAAGATATGTGTTAATTAACGTCTCAACAGTCATATATCACTAGCTATATGACGTCTGATAAGAAAATGCGCATACCCATACAGTTGGCTTAGATTTGGTGTATGGCGTTTGAGAGACAGATTCTGTTTAGCTATAGGTAACTATATACACTGTGGGTGTATTACATTTAATCAGTTTCTTATCTGAGGAAACGTAAATAAACATATAGTGGATGTATAACGTACAATCAGCGACTCCATCTGAAGGAACGATTATATATTTAGATTTGGTTTATGACGTTTAACCTGCAGTTTCTTTTTTTTTTTGGGAACGGTGGAGTATAAACAATGGTTGTATGACGTGTGATCAGCTGTTACATCAGAGAGAACGGTTGTATATAAACAGTGGCTCTATGACGTATGACCAGCTGCTCTATCGTAGGACCAGCTGATCATCAGAGGAAACGGTTATATATCCATAGTGGTTATATGACGTATGACCCACAGTCCTATAAAAGGGAACGGATGTATTTATATAGTGGTTGTATGACGTATGACCAACTGTCCTATAAAAGGGAACGGTTGTATTTACATAGTAATTGTATGACGTATGACCAACTGCCCAATCAGAGAGTACAGTTGTATGTACACAGTGGCTGTATGACGTAGGACCAGCTGTTCCATCAGAGGGAACGGTTGTATATACGTAGTGGATGTATGACCTTATGACCAGCTTCTCTATCAGGGGAAACGGTTATATATACATAGTGGCTGTATGACGTATGACCAGCTTCTCTATCAGAGGGAACGGTTATACATATACAGTAGCTATATGACCTTATGATCAGCTGCTCCATCACAGGGAACGGTTGCATATACGTTGTGGCTGTATATCGTATGACCAGCTTCTCTATCAGAGGGAACGGTTGTATATACGTAGTGGCTGTATATCGTATGGCCAGCTTCTCTATCAGAGAGAACATACATAGTGGCTGTATATCGTATGGCCAGCTTCTCTATCAGAGAGAACATACATAGTGGCTGTATATCGTATGGCCAGCTTCTCTATCAGAGGAAACGGTTGTATATTCATGTGTACATGTACGTAGTGGCTGTATATCGTATGACCAGCTTCTCTATCAGAGAGAACGGTTGTATTTACGTAATGGCTGTATATCGTATGACCAGCTTCTCTATTAGAGGGAACGGTTGTATATACGTAGTGGCTGTATATCGTATGACCAGCTTCTCTATCAGAGAGAACATACATACTAGCTGTATATCGTATGGCCAGCTTCTCTATCAAAGGGAACGGTTGTATATACATGTACGTAGTGGCTGTATATCGTATGACCAGCTGCTCCATCACAGGGAACGGTTGTATATACATAGTTGCTGTATATCGTATGACCAGCTTCTGTATCAGAGGTAACGGTTGTATAAAAATAGTGGCTGTATATCGTATGACCAGCTTTTCTATCACAGGGAACGGTTGTATGTACGTTGTGGCTGTATATCGCATGACCAGCTTCTCTATCACAGGGAACAGTTGTATATACGTAGTGGCTGTATATCGTATGACCAGCTTCTCTATCAGAGGGAACGGTTGTATATACCTAGTGGTTGTATATCGTATGACCAGCTTCTCTATCAGAGAGAACATACATAGGGGCTGTATATCGTATGACCAGCTTCTCTATCAGATAGAACGGTTGTATATACATGTATGTAGTGGCCGTATATCGTATGACCAGCTTATCTATCAGAGGGAACGGTTGTATATACCCAGTGACTGTATATCGTATGACCAGCTTCTCTATCAGAGGGAACGGTTGTATAAAAATAGTGGCTGTATATCGTATGACCAGCTTCTCTATCACAGGGAACGGTTTTATATACCTAGTGGTTGTATATCGTATGACCAGCTTCTCTATCAGAGAGAACATACATAGTGGCTGTATGTCGTATGACCAGCTTCTTTATCAGAGGGAACGGTTTTATATACGTAGTGGCTGTATGACGTATGATCATCGACATCTGATTAGAGTTTAATGGACTTTCATAAGGAAATATATGTCCATCATTTTGTTATTCTCTCTTTTTTCAAAACGGTTGTACATTTTCAGTTATTGTGACTAGACTTTTCAAATATGCCTTACCCTTCCTCATGTATCTGAACTGTCCACATGTATCTGAACTGTCCACGTGCATCTCATCTGTTTACATGCATCTTGACTTTGTACACGTATCTCGACTTTTTACATGTATCTCGACTTTCCATTTGTATCTCAACTGTTTACATGTATCTGGACTTTCATATTGTATCTGGATTTTCCATATGTATCTGAACTTCTCACATGTATCTGGACTGGCTACAAGTATCTCGACTTTCCATATGTATCTTGACTTTCCATATGTATCTGGACTGTTTACAAGTTTTTGGACTTTTCAGATGTAACTCGGTTTTCCAGATGTACCTGGACTTTTAAAATGTATCGCGACTTGTCATATGTATCTGAACTTGCCAAATGTATCTGGACTTTCCAGATGTATCTGGGCTTTCCAGATGTATCTCGGCTTTCCAGATGTATCTCGGCTTTCCAGATGTACCTGGATTTGCCATATGTATCTTAACTTTTCACATGTTTCTGGACTTACCACATGTACATGTATCAGGACTTTTAACATGTATCTTGACTTTTAAAATATATCTGGACTTTCTATACGTGTCTGGATTGTCCGAAAATCATTGGTTGTGTTGAGTAAGCATTATAAATTAATTATATTAACCAAGTAATGAATTTGCAAAATTGTGAAAGAGTGCGACTAAAAAAAACTCGAGACAAGAAAATACAAAGCCTTGAAAATAGGGCAGACATATGAGCTTTAACAAAGGTTAAATAAATAATAATAATAATAATAAATAAATAAATAATAAATAAAAATAAGTTAGCAAATGTACCATAGGTTATGGATATTCTTTACTCTTTGATTAAAATTTATAATTATAATTATATGAAAATTCAGGAAAGTTTCCCCTTAGTACCGCCATAAAGACAATTATACAAATTGTTTGATACACTTAATGTTAACAGTTAGACTTTGGGGTATGCATAATTGGCGGAAAGGGGGCAAAAACCTTGTGATGATGGCGTACATGTCCAAAAATGAACTGTCATATTGACAAAAACCAAAAAATAGATATATGTATTAGTACCCTGGGACATTAAATTAATTACATAAGCAAAATTCTTTGTTTAAACGGACCGATTTTTATTGGTATAATGTTTTTATATAATAATATCAATATCAGATTATCAGGACAAGATATGCGTATACCTATATATATGTCGGTCAATAGGACATTAAATACCTGGTCATCATTTATGTTTTATAATTATATGATGTGTTTAAAATTAATATGTTTTATTAATGTTTAAGATTATCGAATAAGGTGTGTGTTTAGACTACTTTAGACTACTTTTTGGACAATTACCATATATATGTATATATATATATATATATATATATATATATATATATATATATATATATATATATATATATATATATATATATATATATATATATATCTGCTTGTGTCCAGTTTGATTGGAGTTATATATCTGAAGCATACGATTAACACAGAGATCAATACATTTGGGTGATTGATAAATAATATTCCGTTTGTGTCCCTCATCAACATGGTTTTCGGTAATTGCTAGTGATAATACAACGCTAAAATCTTTAAAAATTATACCGAAGAGATAATTTTGCAATTATGATATGAATTTGAGTTAGTGTTTGGAAGACTAGACAAGCAAATTACATTTTAGGGATACAAGAGTTTTACAATGACTTATTTCTTTTAAAAATAATCGCTGTTAATTACCTATGCGGTGTATGCGTCCATTGCGACAAAACAAAGACTAAATGATACAAATAATTCTCAGTGACAGGGTTAACAAACACAATAGCTATATATTTAGCATCACAATTATTATCAGTACAATAACAGAACTGCATCTAGTACAGCAGTGCTAGTGAAGTGTAATAACAGCATTCAATTACAGCGAATCATTGCATGTGACAAAACAGAAATGCTTCTGATGTAGAGCGCTATTGCGTTAAGTATTGTAACATACATGCGCCAAATACAGCAACATAGTTGTGTCAAATACACTAAGACAACTGCAATATGAACAACAATATAATTTAGTCCAAAGGGAAACACAAATGCGTTCAATGAAGCAAGTCAATTTCGTACAATACAGCAAGGCATTTGCCTCTAATACACAAAAACCATTCTCTCCAACACAAAAACATCCGTCTACATGTGGCCTGGTTCCAATGTGCAGAATTGTCTTCTACTGTACAAGTACACAAAAACTGTTGCAATTTGTACTGAAAAAAAAAAACAGTCGAGTTCAATAGAGCAAAAGAAATGCATTCGGTACAACAAAGCAAGCAACCATTTCACGAAATACGTCACGATATTAAATCAAGAATTTCACCATCGTCAGAAAGTCTGAAAATGACTGAATCCCCTTTCTGATAGCGAGAAATGTTTACAGATGAGTTCAGTTGTGTAATGGTGTTTTTCGGCCCTTTCAAGATTTTTTCAATTATATCGAGGCAGTCAGTTCTCGGATGGTAGATGAATCCGGATGACCTGGACCCCATCTTTCTCATACTAGGATCTGCCCGAGTTGGATTCATATCTGTGCAATGCGAGACAATGTGATCCGTAAGCGCGCGCTTTGGACCTCTTGGTCACCGTGGCTCCGGAAATTGTTTAGACAATCACAAGTTAGTTATAAGTTTAATATACATCGGTCACTTACAAATTTAATATGTCTAAACACTAGCAACCGTGCAGTGAATAACGCACGTGATATCTTACATGATTTTTTTTAGATTCACGTGCATACCCTGTTAGAATAGTGAATCAAAAGAGAGCCAAATTTCCATAAATTTGAAACAGAATGAACAAGCCGAAGTTTTTTAGATTCATCAACCAGAACTTTTGAAAATTCGGTTTTACATGGATTTATTCTGCATCTGTTATATTTTAAGGTTTCAATAAAAATTCTGAAATTACAATATCGATACTTATACTGCGTTTATAGTGCAGAAGCATAATCATTTCAGTTTTGCCTTATTCATACACCTTTCCTATGTATATTTAGGTTGAATTTGAGACACCCGTTTAAACCCTTGTAAGTTTCGGTTCACTTAACCAATGTTAATTTTCATAATATCTCTTTATGTTATCTATTAATTATCATTTAGATACACTTAACATTTCTGGAAGGCATGCAATCAAAAATGGACCGGAAATGATGAGTTTATTTATTTTATACGTCATTTCAGTCTTAATCCGCTTCTATGGGGTTTAAAAACTCTAAACTTAAAAAGCAGGTTATGACAGGCGCCATGTTCCTAATTTGTAGGTCTCATAACAAATTTACGGTGTTTGCGCTCAGAGTCGTTATACTATTGTCTGTTATCAAATCCCGATTCACATACGAATCAAAGATTTAGACGGCTGTATTTTAAACTGGGAATAAATTATCATTACGCGGTATCAATTGGGTTTACCAGCCAATCATCCTGATGGGGTTCAACAGCCAATGCCAATGTTGTTATGGGATTTATCAACCAATCATTCTTATAGGGTTTATCAACCAATCGTGTGATAAGATTCATTAGCCAATCATATTGTTTAATATGGTTATGGTGAGCGTTTTTCCAACTTTTTTTTTTTTTTTTTTTTTTTTTTTTTTTTTTTTTTTTTAATAACTTCATTAATACTTAAACATCTAATTTTGTGATTCCATATTTAAGTAAAAGACAATTTTATTCCAATGTTAAGAATGATCACGTGAAATGAAGGTGGTTTTCGAGACTAGCAAATAGTCCGCCGTTCGGGGATTTATTAGCTCGATCAGAAGAACACATTACCTTGGGTATTTGAAAAAGTGTACCAGAACATTATGCTTTACTTACTACGTTTTTCAGCATGCCACATTTGACAAGTGGTATTGTATTATATGCATGAGGCATTATATTTCTCAATATAAATGTAGTATCGAGATGATGATGGTATCTGTAGTGTATAATGACATCCGACATTGCCTCTCGGGTTGATATATATTTACGTTCCTTATTGTCTAGTAGCAAAATAATTAATACACACAATTTATTTAAAACTAACCGGCTGGAATAATCTCTATTTAGCGGGAAGATAGTTAGAAAATATAATAATTGAGTAGAACCAACTCGGGATACCTCTGTTGTTATTGTTGACAGCTAGGTACACGCCCCATTTTAAGAGAGTCGTACGCAAGGTTTAGTTGTAACACACGCGAGTACAATATACATTTCTTTAACTATGGGTTTGTGGATGACGGTCGTGTCGAAACTTGGCAATGAAGGAAACGAAGATATTTGAGCCTCCCTGCTGTTTTTAAAGCTGTTATGACAGACCAGGAGAAATCCGTATAACCTACATATGTTTTAACACAATTATCTCTCTCTCTCTCTCTCTCTCTCTCTCTCTCTCTCTCTCTCTCTCTCTCTCTCTCTCTCTCTCATATAACGTTAAAAATAATTTTTTGTTCAAACACACAAATCAAGGTAAAGAAGAAAAGTGAGAAAGGATATTGAATAGTTTTATTTCAAGGGTTTTCACTTACGTTTATATAGAAACAGCTAGTTGTGGGATTGTTGAGAAAAGTAGAGTGCCTAGTACCTAGTACAACAGAATTGAGCTGTCCAAATCTCGTTGTTATCAAGTTCAGCTAAGAAAAAGACTAGCTTAGACATTTGCAAACGAAGAGTCTGAAACAAGCAACGTTAAGGGACTAGCACAATTTCTAGTATATTTTCATTTTTTAAATTACAAATACAAATTTGTTATAAAACTTAAAACAGATATTAACAGCTTAAAGTGATCTTCAAAATGACATCTGAAATTCCTGAAAAACTAAACAATTAACCAATTATTTCGATTTCAAATTTTTAAAATTAAAATTGTGGAAAATCTTAGTTGAGGAATGATTGTGAAACTGGGACCAGATGTTTAAATTATAATATAGACATTCAGATATCGAAACATCTCCAATTAAAATAATAAGTAAATTAATTTACGGATTGGGTGTTACGACTAACATTGTTATCAAGGAAAACAGATACAAGTACTTTTTAATTTTTTAAGATAATAATTTGACATTACATAATATTATAATAAAAATATAATTATAGGAAAGCAGGTATCATAAAAGACAATGTTTCACTAATAGAAATACTGGGGTCATCACAGACAATGCTTCACTTATACAACAACCGGTTTCATCATAGAAATGCTTCACTGATAAAAAACCAGTATCATTACAAGCAATGCTTCACTGATATTCAAACAGGTGACATCGCAGACAATGTTTCACTGATATAAAAACTGGTATCACCACAGACAATGTTTCACTGATATTAGAACAGGCATCATCACAGACACTGTTTCACTGATATAAAAACCGGTATCACCACAGACAATGTTTCACTGATATTAGAACAGGCATCATCACAGACACTGTTTCACTGATATAAAAACCGGTACCATCACAGACACTGTTTCACTGATATAAAAACCGGTATCATCACAGACAATGTTTCACTTATATAAAAACCGGCATCAACATAATGTTTCACTGATATAAAAACCGGTATCATCACAATGTTTCACTGATATAAAAACCGGTATCATCACAATGTTTCACTGACATAAAAACCGGTATCATCACAGACAATGTTTCACTGATATAAAAACAGGTATCATCACAGACAATGTTTCACTGATCTAAAAACCGGCATCATCACAATGTTTCACTGACATAAAAACCGGTATCATCACAGACAATGTTTCATTGATATAAAAACAGGTATCATCACAGACAATGTTTCACTGATATAAAAACAGGTATCATCAAAGACAATGTTTCACTGATCTAAAAACCGGCATCATCACAATGTTTCAATGATATAAAAACCGGTATCATCACAGACAATACTTCACTGATATTAAAACTGGTATCATCACAGACAATGTTTCACTGATATAAAAACCGGTATCATCACAGACAATGTTTCACTAATATAAAAAACCAGTATCATCACAGACAATGTTTCACTAATATAAAAACCGGTACCAGTATCATCACAGACAATGTTTCACTGATATAAACACCGGTATCATCACAGACAATGTTTCACTAATATAAAAACCAGTATCATCACAGACAATGCCTCACTTATATAAAAACCGGTACCTGTATCATCACAGACAATGTTTCACTAATATAAAAACCAGTATCATCACAGACAATGCCTCACTTATATAAAAACCGGTACCTGTATCATCACAGACAATGTTTCACTGATATAAAAACTGGTATCATCACAGACAATGTTTCACTGATATTAAAACCAGTCACATCACAGACAATGTTTCACTAATATAAAAACCAGTACCTGTATCATCACAGACAATGTTTCACTGATATAAAAACCGGTATCATCACAGACAATGTTTCACTGATATAAAAACTGGTATCATCACAGACAATGCTTCACTGATATAAAACAGGTATCATCACAGACAATGTCTCACTAATATAAAAACCAGTAACTGCATCATCACAGACAATGTTTCACTGATATAACAACCGGTATCATCACAGACAATGTTTCACTGATATAAAAACTGGTATCATCACAGACAATGTTTCACTGATATAAAAACTGGTATCATCACAGACAACGTTTCACTAATATAAAAACCAGTATCATCACAGACAATGCCTCACTAATATAAAAACCGGTACCTGTATCTTCACAGACAATGCTTTTCTTATAGAAAACTAATTTCATCACAGACAATGTTTCACTAATTTAAAAACCAGTATCATCACAGACAATGCCTCACTAATATAAAAACCGGTACCTGTATCTTCACAGACAATGCTTTTCTTATAGAAAACTAATATCATAACAGACAATGTTTCACTGATTTAAAAACTGGTACCATCACAGACAATGCTTCACTGATGTAAAAACTGGTATCATAACAGACAATGCTTCACTGATGTAAAAACTGGTATCATAACAGACAATGCTTCCCTGATATAAAAACTGGTATCATAACAGACAATGCTTCAGTGATATAAAAACCGGTATCATCGCAGACAATGCTTCACTGATCTAAAAACCGGTATCATAACAGACAATGCTTTACTGATATAAAAACCAGTATCATCACAGACAATACCTCACTAATATAAAAACCGGTACCTGTATCATCACAGACAATGTTTCACTAATATAACAACTGGTATCATCACAGATAATGTTTCACTGATATAAAAACCAGTATCATCACAGATAATGCTTCACTAATATAAAAACCGGTACCTGTATCATCACAGAAAATGTTTCACTGATATAAAAACCGGTATCGTCACAGACAATGTTTTACTAATATAAAAACCAGTATTATCACATACAATGCTTTTCTTATAGAAAACTTGTATCATCACAGACAATGCTTCCCTGATATAAAAACTGGTATCATAACAGGAAATGTTTCACTAATTTAAAAACCGGTATCTTCACAGACAATGTTTCACTAATATAAAAACCGGTACCTGTATCATCACAGACAATGTTTCACTGAAATAAAAACCGGTATCATCACAGACAATGTTTCACGGATATAAAAACCGGTACCTGTATTATCACAGACAATGTTTCACTGAAATAAAAACCGGTATCATCACATAAAATGCTTCACTAATATAAAAACCGGTAGCTGTATCATCACGGAAAATGTTTCACTGAAATAAAAACCGGTATCATCACAGACAATGTTTCACGGATATAAAAACCGGTACCTGTATTATCACAGACAATGTTTCACTGAAATAAAAACCGGTATCATCACATAAAATGCTTCACTAATATAAAAACCGGTACCTGTATCATCACAGACAATGTTTCACTGAAATAAAAACCAGTATCATCACAGACAATGCCTCACTAATATAAAAACCGGTACCTGTATTATCACAGACAATGTTTCACTGATATAAAAACCGGTATCATCAAAGACCATGTTTCACTGATATAAAAACCGGTATCATCTCAGACAATGTTTCACTGATTTAAAAACCAGTATCATCACAGAAAATGCTTTTCTGATAGAAAACTGGTATCATAACAGACAATGCTGTTCTGATAGAAAACTGGTATCATCACAGACAATAAAAACCGGGGTCATCACAGAAAATGTCGCACTGATATCAGTGGTATCAGAACAGACAATGCTTCACTGATGTAAAAACCGGTATCATCATAGACAATGCTTCACTGATATAAAAACTGGTATCATAACAGACAATGCTTTTCTTATAGAAAACTGGTATCATCACAGACAATGCTTCACTGATATAAAAACTGGTATCATAACAGACAATGCTTCACTGATATAAAAACCAGTATCATCACAGACAATGCTTCACTAATATAAAAACCGGTATCATCACAGACAATGCTTCACTGATATAAGAACTGGTATCATCACAGACAATGCTTTTCTTATAGAAAACTGGTATCATCACAGACAATGTTTCACTGATTTAAAAACCGGTATCATCACAGACAATTTTTCACAGAAATAAAAACCGGTATAATCACAGACAATGTTTCAGAGATATAAAAACCGGTATCATCACAGATAATACTTCACTAATAGAAAACCGGGTATCATCACAGACAATGCTTTACTGATATTAAAACCATTATCATCACAGACAATGTTTCACTGATCTTAAACCGTTATCATCACAGATAATAATTCACTAATAGAAAACCGGATATCATCACAGACAGTGCTTCACTAATATAAAAACCGGTATCATCACAGATAATGCTTCACTGATATAAAAACCGGTATCATCACAGACAATGCTTCACTGATATAAAAACCGGTATCATCACAGACATTGTTTCACTGGTATTAAACCGGTATCATCACAGATAATACTTCACTGATAGAAAACCGGTATCATCACAGACATTGTTTCACTGGTATTAAACCGGTATCATCACAGATAATACTTCACTGATAGAAAACCAGTATCATCACAGATAATACTTCACTAATAGAAAATCGGTATCATCACAGACAGTTCTTCACTAATATAAAAACCGGTATCATCACAGACAACGCTTCACTGATATAAAAACCAGTACCATAAGAAATGGCTATAAACGTTGAATGAATAAAAAAAAATTCCTCGAGCTGTGGACTTTTTAATTACATATATATTGCCATTTAGATTTTTTTTAAAAAAATTCCTTCCGCAATAAAACCATGTTTTGCCCCGGAATTCAATTTTGATAAAGACAAAATATTGTTTAAAATATAATAGCTCGTTAAAAGGTCAATTTTATTTCTTTATTCCAAATAAATATCACGATATTGTAGATAAAACTTTAGAATATAATATTATTTCACGATAAAAAGATTTAGATATTAATTTAATCTGCCAAACGTGGACATTTATATAAAACGATGGTTTTACAATAGAATCTGGAGCTGCAGTTACAAGAACACTTTACTATTTATAACATACAAGTTGTGTGTACTTTTAGCACAAGGAATATTTAAAAATCGCACACAAAAAAGCACCGTAATAAAATCAACCTTTTTGCGTTTGATTTGAAGTATCTCATTTCATTTTTTTCTTTGAACAAAGATGCTCCACCCTTAGCAAGAAAAAAGCAGTTTTGTTTACATTCAAAATAAGATTCTCAAACCTTAGTCTTTTAATACTTCAGTTAGAAGATATTTTTGTCCTTTCAATAGACTTATATCTCATATCGGGTCTATTTCTGATTATTTGGACCTATTTAACAAACATAACAATTATCTCGGTTTAATATATAAATGTTAAAAATGTTAGTCTTATTGTTAAACAGACCTTTTATAAAAATTATGGGCGTAACTTGATTTATGGATAAATAAAGATGTTTTTATCCCATTGTTGTTAACACTTTGACTATTACAATAATACCACGGTGGAATTTTATTTTGGTTAATTAAAATATTAGGCCTTAGCTAATTATACGGTTTCGTTTTTTAGTACTTCTGATGCCGCCGACGCGATTTCACTGAGATTTTTAAAGCCATTATGTAAATCAATTAATTTTCATTGATATAATTTAGTCTCGTTTTTTTTTACATAAACAATTTTTTACTGTACTCAAAATTGTCTTTTTGGGAATATCGCGGTCTTGTACGACTATTTATATTTTCCAGACCGCGGTATTTGTTACCAAATTCCTCCTGTTTTGTTTAACTAATGATTTAAAAAAACAGATTTGTTTTATTTTTGCGAAAAAAAATAATAACTTTGGTTATCACCCTAATTTTGACATATGTAATGATCAAATCTCGGATTTTAGAGTCATTTAGTTCAATTACAAATTCTGGAAATATTCGTTGACGTCATACCATCATGTTAAACTCTGAGGTCCATTTTAATTATTTTACAATGCAAGGCTGGCTTGAAGCAACTAAAAAACAGAAATGAAAGGTACAACATGAGGTAAACAGAAATCTAGAGGAAAAATCTTGGACCTAAAGCAACAGTTTATCTAACTAGTTTATTCTTAAACTTTAAAAAGCAAAAGATGCATGTACGTTGTTTATTATTATTATTATTATTATTGTTGTTGTTGTTGTTGTTGTTGTTGTTGTTGTTGTTGTTTTTTTTTTTTTTTTTTTTTTTTTTTTTGCTGTCATCATCATCATCATCATCATCGTTATTAATTTTATTTTTATTGGAAAAGAATAGAATTATTATTAATATTATTATTATGATTACTTTTTCATTATTTTTGTATTGTGTGATCATTGGTCGTTGTTAATATGTATTTTTGTATTCTCAGTAGTATATATATAGAATTTGCTTACAATTTTTAGAGATACAAATATAATTAAGCGTACTGTATTTTAACTATTTTGATGTTTCCATCTTTAACTTAAGTCAAAATTTTAGAATTATTTAGTATGTTTTAATTAATTATTTTTTTTAATTCTAAAAATTCATTTTTCAAATTATGGCAGGCGGTTGAGAACAATGAGAATGTCAATGCCATTATTCAATGTGATTAGTTATGCATAAAACTTATTATGAATGAAAAAACTCGGACTTAGTTTAACAAAATCTGATGTAACTGATTATAGAACAATGTTCAATGTTTTGGAGTGGGTATGGATAAACAGGATTTTTCTACATGTACGTGTGACCAACATTTTAATTGTCAGGATGAATATTTTTTTCCAAAACCATTTCGAAACAAAAAAAATATTATTATACTGATTGCCTTCATTAATTCTTTATCTTTTTTATGCTTTCGATTTTTTAAAATTTAAAAGTTTTATTTTAGTTTTATAATTTAAAACCCATTCTGTAAAGTTGCAACAAAATTGTTCATTGACATTTAAAGGCTATTGTAAGTTATTATCTTTGTTTTAAATAATTGAATACATACCCAATACTTTCATTTACGTTTTTTTTCTCCTTTTAAAACATTAACAATTTAGCGACCTTCATCGTACGTTATTTTTATTTTACTTTTAATTATTTCATAAAAATTGAACAAGATATATACATAATTGAGTTTTAAACAACAATACAATACCATTGTTGATGTCTTATCTTTAGTGACGTCATTTCGTATATGATACGTAAATCCAGCACTGGTCGTCCTTGATGAACTTGAAGTAAAATTCACGATGAAAAAGGTATTATGCCCTTTACAAAAACGTACAATGGATAAGCTTTTAAAAATAACAGAGCAACCGATTGCGAGACTGCATGGTTTAATTTGTAACAGCAAAACAAATATACAAAATTCAGCGCAAAATATCACACAAAATAAGATCATAATACCGATCACAAAGTCTCGACAAGCAATGACTAGATTTATCTATTTATTTATTTATTTATTCTTTTAATTTTAGATAAAACACTGTCACCACCACCACAACTACGTCACAATCACTACCACCGCAATCAAAATCATCACAGTCACCACTACAACTACTACCTTACCACCGCTGCCAGTACAAGAAATACCACTGTTACCACGGCTATCACCTTCACAATCAAAATCACCACCGCTGCTACCGCCAAATTAACTACAGCCACCACTAATAACTACTATCAACAACACCACTGCCACCACAAAAACGACTACCGACACCACCGCTTCCAAAACAAAAACTGCTACCGCCACCATCGTTGCCATGACAAAAACTTCTACAAACAACACCACTGCCACCACAAAAACTACTACCAACTACTACCAACTACTACCGTAACCACCGCTTCCAATAGAAAAACTGCTATCGTCACCACCTTTGCCACCACCAAACACTACTACCGTAACCACTGCTGTCACCACAAATACTATTGCTGTCATTACCGCTGCCACTACAAAAATACTTCCATCACACCGCTGCTACCACAAAAACTACTTCCATCACCATCGCTGCTACCACGAAATTACTTCTATTACCACCGCTGCCACCATTGCAACTACTACCGTTATCAACGCTGCCACCATCGCAACTACTACCATCACCATCGTCACAACACCATAACTACCACCATCACCACTTAAATTACTACCGTTATCGACTTAATATTTTTAATTTTCAATTCCTAACCAAAATGGAATATAATTTTTTTAAACAAAAGATTATTTATGTTGATTTTCTTTTCACGCCCGGTTTTGTTTCTGATAATTAAGAATGATATTTTGTTTTATATAAGTTACAGGAGTGTTTAGAACTGTTGTCTTGTTTAAAAAATATAATTTAGTTACACATAGTAGTGTTTTAAATATGTTTCAAGTTTATGTTACGAAACTTTAAGTAATTTGAATGTGACAAATGTGTTTAAGATAAACCGTTGATAATCAACTAGGCCAAGAAGCCATATTGTCATTGTGATCATAGGAAGGCATATACGTACAAATTAGTTATATATATATATGTGTAAACAATTAATGTCGAAATTGTCTTAACAATTTTATGAATGACTTTGTTGTGTATACGCCAATCTGGACCATAGCATTTAAAATTTGGTCCAATTTTTTGAAAAAAAAAATAAATAACAACAATACACATAGTATTCTAGTTGAGGAGATCCATTACTAGATCAAACGGGCCGCTTAAATTCTAATAAAAAGGTCATAGAAATTAAATTAACCGCACCACCAGATTTCGTAGATTGTATTTCAACGACAATTGTGTTAAATTTATCAAATTTTTTACACTTTCTGCTTAATTTATTAAACTGTAAAAACATAAATTTGACTCTAACTTAAACATGTTGAGTTTTTACTAAAATTACAAAACGTATATGAGATAATTAGTCAAATTAACCTTGAAAAGAAATATTACCCGACTAAAAACACAAGTCATGCAATCTCTACGTCAGCCAAATGTAAAGATAATGTTATGAGTATTTTATCATTACTGCCAGATATATTCTTTTTGACATCTAAAAGGGCGTTAATTACTTCCAACTAATTAGTGAAGTATAAACATAATGAATTATAATATAATTATCAGAAAAAGCCCCTCCCCCAATTTTGCACTTAATTTTTTTTACAGGTCAAGGCAGACAAATTCTATTGACATTCCAAAGATTGAGTCAATTAACAAATGCCTAATTAAGACATTACGTTTTAAAGTACCTGGCACCACCTGTCCAGTAATACAATAACATAGTTTATGTTTATGCAGGCAGAGATATCAATATAATGTTGTATCACGGAAAGCTTATCTCAAAAATGTTTTACCCATCATCCCCTTTATTATGTTATTGTTAGTCCCCCATCGGCGGGGAACGTGTAGTACATGTATGTTATAGTTTATGTTAGAGTTTTTTTTCTTCAAAATTAATTTTTATTTATTCATTTATTTATTTATTTATTTATTTATTTATTTATTTATTTATTCATATTATTATTTTTCAAAATTTATTTATTTATTTTTTCGAAATTTAATTATTTATTTTTTCAAAATTTATTTTCATTTTTATTTATTTATTTATTTATTTATTTATTATATTATTTTATTTTTTTTTATTGTTGTAGTAAGAAATTTATTTTCTCGCTAGTATTAAAATGACATATGAGGCATATACTAGCATTTAGAAGCATATAAAACTTTATTTAACGTTAAAACTTTCTTATAAGTAATATTTTTGTCTTATTTATTTTCTTGTAACATGCCAAGGTGGGGTAAATCTCCGTGGCACCAATCAGGACAAAACGTCCATGTTTGAAATGTCTCGTGAATGGATTTCCGTGTCTCTCCATGTATAGAATTATCTTAAATATTGTCGATTAATAATCGTATCCAGAGCGCTCTCAGCTAAATAACAAAAACAGGCTTTTGGTAAATGTGTATAATATATTAATATATCAATATGTGATATATATATATATATATATATATATATATATATATATATATATATATATATGTCCGTTTCAAGTAAACAGTGATCCAAGTGTCAAATATAATAGTTACTTAAAGTGTCAGTTAGAGCTATCAATGAGTGTCACTCCTAGTAAGTGGTTTTAAGTCCTATATATAAAAGGCTTTATAAAGTGTCATATAGCCAGTCTCTTTATGGTTTTGCCTCACATTTCACTTCTATTTCAATTCCTCGGCTTTAACTTTAAACATCTTCTAAAATAAGAAACTGTAAGTGCACATGTACTAATTTCAGTGAATTAGGAATACTGGTATAAATTTCGACATCTGATGCCAAACGAAAATAAATGCAAAATTAAAATCAGAATACTTAAAAAAAATACTTAGAAATACTGAGACTAAACCAGTAACAAATAAAAAAATACTTATAACTTGATTTTCAGAGAAACGTTTTCATATATATAAAAGTTATATATCAGGTTAAAATTTATTTTAAGAGATATGATTGGTTCACGAGTGCCTTCATTAAAACGTTATTTTTAATCGCAGAACCTTATGTCCTTAAACTTGAAGACCCCGTGCTTGAATTTTCGACCTTGTGACTTATTTAATTAAATAAACTTTTGTGCCATTTTAAGACCATGTGACTCGATTCAAGACCGTAAAATTTACTTCTAGATCTTGTGTCTTGATTTAGACTGTTTGCCTTACGGCCTTGTATTTTACCTCCAAACAATGTATCTTTACTTAAGACCCTATAATTAAACGCGAGCTTTAAGACCAATTGGCTTGCCACGAAACCATTTACCTTAACTTAAGACCATGTGTTAACTTATGACCTTCGACTTGTGTTATAATTAAATGCATTTAAAGCCCCTTTAAGACCCTTTGCCTTATCTTTAGGTCTAATGCCTTTTATATGATCATGCCTTAAAATTTAATGTCCAACCTTAAGAATTTTTATACCTTCCTTTATAATTATATCTTATCTCAAAACCATGTGCCTTACCTTCAGACCCTGTTCTTGAATTAAAAACATTTTATCTTACCATCAGACCTTGTGTCATTAATTTTTTACCGATGTCAAATCTAAAAACCTTTTGTCTTGAAGACGTATGCCTTTAAATGTCGTTCTGTAACTTAAGATAGTTTACCTCTACTTAAGACAATATGCCTGCCTTACGACTGTTTCCCTTGCTTAAACTGAAACCATTATTGTAATCCAGAATTTAAAATAATAAAGTTTAAAAATGAATCTGAAATAAATTCCTGTTTTTGTAATGAAATAACGTCATAACTGGTGTCTTATTAAATTAAGTAATGATATAATTAATTCTAAAAGTTAGACTTAGAATGACAATAAACAAAATACTAAATCAATATAACGGTTCATGTTGTTATCTAAAACAATTTGATCCCTCAAATCCACAAAGGTACGACCAAGGTGAAGCGCACACGACCAATGTTAGGCGCTTGCAACATCGTTAAAGTGAAAATCAAATCCACTAATATACGAAGGATGTGAAGCGCGCACGACCAATCCTAGGCGCTTACAACATCGTGAAAGTGAATATCAAATCCACAAATATATGACCAATGTGAAGTGCGCATGACCAATGTTAGGCGCTTACAACATCGTTAAAGTGAAAATCAAATCCACAAATATAAGACCAATGTGAAGCGCTTACAACATCGTTAAAGTGAAAATCAAATTCACAAAAATACGACCAATTTGAAGCGCGCACGACCAATGTTAGGCGCTTACAACATCGTTAAAGGGAAAATCAAATCCACAAATATACGACCAATGTGAAGCGCGCACGACCAATCCTAGGCGCTTACAACATCGTTAAAGTGAAAATCAAATCCACAAACATACGACCAATGTGAAGCGCTTACAACATCGTTAAAATGAAAATCAAATCCATAAATATACGACCAATGTGAAGCGCGCATGACCAATGTTAGGTGCTTACAACATAGTAAAAGTGAAAATCAAATCCACAAATATACCACCAATGTGAAGCGCGCATGACCAATGTTAGGTGCTTACAACATCGTTAAAGTGAAAATCAAATCCACAAATATACGACCAATGTGAAGCGCGCATGACTAATGTTAGGTGCTTACAACATCGTTAAAGTGAAAATCAAATCCACAAATATACGACCGATGTGAAGCGCGCACAACCAATGTTAGGCGCTTACAACATCGTTTAAGGGAAAATCAAATCCACAAATATACGACCAATGTGAAGCGCGCATGACCAATGTTTTGCGCTTACAACATCGTTAAAGTGAAAATCAAATCCACAAATATAAGACCAATGTGAAGCGCTTACAACATCGTTAAAGTGAAAATCAAATTCACAAAAATACGACCAATTTGAAGCGCGCACGACCAATGTTAGGCGCTTACAACATCGTTAAAGGGAAAATCAAATCCACAAATATACGACCAATGTGAAGCGCGCACGACCAATCCTAGGCGCTTACAACATCGTTAAAGGGAAAATATCCACAAACATACGACCAATGTGAAGCGCTTACAACATCGTTAAAATGAAAATCAAATCCATAAATATACGACCAATGTGAAGCGCTCATGACCAATGTTAGGTGCTTACAACATCGTTAAAGTGAAAATCAAATCCACAAATATACGACCAATGTGAAGCGCGCATGACCAATGTTAGGTGCTTACAACATCGTTAAAGTGAAAATCAAATCCACAAATATACGACCAATGTGAAGCGCGCATGACTAATGTTAGGTGCTTACAACATCGTTAAAGTGAAAATCAAATCCACAAATATACGACCGATGTGAAGCGCGCACAACCAATGTTAGGCGCTTACAACATCGTTAAAGGGAAAATCAAATCCACAAATATACGACCAATGTGAAGCGCGCATGACCAAAGTTAGGCGCTTACAACATCGTTAAAGTGAAAATCAAATCCACAAATATAAGACCAATGTGAAGCGCTTACAACATCGTTAAAGTGAAAATCAAATTCACAAAAATACGACCAATTTGAAGCGCGCACGACCAATGTTAGGCGCTTACAACATCGTTAAAGTGAAAATCAAATTCACAAGGCGCTTACAACATCGTTAAAGTGAAAAACCTATCGATAAAATGTTATAATAAGTATCATATTTACTCGTTTAACCTACATCTGGCACATCAAAATTTAACCGGTATTTGTGTTATATATTTACTACCCCTGAGTGGGTACCGCTGCTGGTGGAGTAAAACTCCCTGAGTGTATCCATAACTCAGTAGGCAGTACTTTGTGCTGTCAGAAAATATACCATTTAGCAAATTTTTTGCCGTCTTAAATTTTGAAATTTATTTAAAACTAAGGTTTGTTTCCTCATGCAAAGCAATCTTCAGGTGGATTTGGATTTATATAATTTTGGAACATTATATTCATTAATTTTCAACTGTGTGGCGTATGTATTTTATTTATCAAACTTTTCTGTTCCTAGTGTCACTGATGAGAAATGATTTTCCGAAATGTGCATTCATGGCACATCAAAATTTAACTAGTATTTGTATTATATATTTACAAACTTTCACTTTTCCTTTAATGCCTAGTTCAGTAAACTAAGAGATTCTTAAAACAACATGTGACTTCAGTGTAATTTGAAAATAGAAATAGGAAATGTTGTCCATATTGGTTTGCCTTTTAAGAAATATTTTTCATTTAAAATTTTCGGTTACAAAACCGAACACTTTTATACTTCTGTCTACTCCATTTTTAATAATAACACTTTTTTAATTTTACCCAAAGTAAGAGAAATGTAGATGATTTTAATATGTGTATCTTTTACCCTTGAAATTCTCTTGGTTTTTTGTCTATTTTCTTGTTTTGTTGTTGTTTTTTAAAATTTATTTAAATCGATCAAAACATAGTTCTGTAACATGTATTCTGTAAACACGTATAATAAAAAAAATTTCTGTTTTTTTTTTTTTTTTTTTTTTTTTTTTTTTTTTTTTTTTTTTTTTTTACAAATACACTCTTTATGGGTACATTTTTTAAATGGCTAGTTTACTGTTCGTTAAAAAGTTATTTCTGATTGTAATTTCTTAGACTTTTAAAACAGTTTCTATCTACATTTTATGACTACTGAACTCAAGATATTTTTATTTGCATAGATGCTTTAACAGAAGACAGTTTTCAATTAAAAATGTGATGTAATATAGTGGTTATTAATTTATAGAAATAACCTATATTTTTTCTAAGAGTTTTAGCAAATAACACGCTAGAAAATGAAGTCAATCAAAAAATTAAAAAACGTGTTCTTTACCGACAAACACTTTTAATTCAATTATACGTGATGTCAATCGAATAAAGGAAAGCAAAATGGCAAAACATGTATCCATTAGAACGACCGCTTTATTACATAGACAAACACGTGCAAATGACGAATACATGATTATTTATAGTTATTCAAGGATTGTTTATTTAAATTTAATATTCAGTTTTTAATTCAATTTAAAGTACATCCAACTTACATGTCAAAATTTTTTAACAAATTTCATTCATACATTAATCTAACTCGTTCAATCAAGCATAAAAATCACAAAGTTAAGGGCAAACTTTTAACACCGAATTGAAATGAAACTCCATAACTATGCTAATGTCACGAATTTTGATGAAGAAAATCTCTGTTTAACTTTTTAATCGATTATAAGCGATTTATTTACGCTTATTAAATCGAAAGAGTAAAATCTCTTTTTTATTCATTGAATTTTAATATTAAAATTATGTCAATAAAAATATAATATCTATTTGATAATAATACACCTGCATTGTATAACGTAGGGTAGGTTGCAGTATTTTTTGTTCCCTGTTTCTTTGTTATTTGTGTCAATTCTTCCCTTACAAACAGGTGCAAACAATACGGTTGTATAAAAAACACAGAGTCCATATCGCTGATTATATATATATATATATATATATATATATATATATATATATATATATATATATATATATATATATATATATATATGTATATATATCTTGTTTTAGATCTACTATTAAATATACTTTCCTGATAATTGTAAATTTTGTATTCTGCAAGCTTGCACAATTTTTCTTGTTGAAGTTTAGCACGTCAAATGGCATGTGATCGGATTTTGTTACTTGTTTTAGTGCGGATATAACTGCGTCAAATGTTATTTAGCCAAGCTTTGATTTCATTATAAATTTTAATTTGAACTGAATAAAGCTTTCTTTATCATGGATACTCGTGAGAAATACGCCACCGAAAAATAGCGTAATTATTTCTTATTTCAAAATTTGGTTTGAAATTCACAATTTTACAGGAAGCGGAACCAAGAAAATACAGAACCGTAATGTTGTTAAAACGATATTCTGCTGTTTCTTCTTCATTTTGTAAATAAACAGCATAAGACAACAATACTTTTGTAAGTAAGAATTTTGCAAATCCAAACTATAATATACAACAAAATCCAATTCCAAAGAAATAAATTTAGAACAAAGGAACACGTACAAAACAGTTTAAATAGAAGGCAGGAACACGCTCAATACAAGCTAAACAGAACGTAGAAACACGTCAAAAACAGGTAAAACAGAGCGCAAAAACACTTAAAAACAGGTTTCACACGTCAAAAACCGGTTAAGCAACCAACAAGAACACGTGAAAACAAGTATTAAAACGCAGAAAAACGTCAAAAACAGGTAACATAAAACGCAAGAATATGTCAAAAACTGGTTTAACAGAAGCAGGAACACTTTACAAACAGGTTCAACTGAACGAAGGAACACTTTTGAAACAAGTTAAACAGAACGCGGGGACACGTCACAACAGGTTAAACAGAACACAGGAACACGTCAAAGGCAATCTTTTAAGATTTCATAATTTACCACGAAACTCACTAGACGCTACTAGCACTGCAGTTAAAGTGGTAGTTAAAATATAAAAACTTAATGTTTTCTTGATACATGTTTCATCGTAAAATCTACTACACGCAAGACTGAACCATTAAAAGGAATGAAGAACAAAATAATTTTCTTTAGTTTAGTTAACATATACATGTACATGTAGGTATATTCATTTCAGATATTTTTGCAGTTATTTCGATATCCTTCACCGACAGCCTTTATATAAGTATATATACCAAAACGGTAGCACAGTTGGTAGAGTGTGTAAGGGGGAGGTCGTCTGACCCAAGATTTGAAAGTGGGTAGTGACTGTTTTTTCACCAAGCACTCGGCATTACAAAATGAAAGTCACGGTTCTTTCGGATGGGAACTTAAGATGAACGAGGTCCCGTGTCACGATAGGCATAGCACGATAAAAAAAACCCTGCTGTATAATGTAATAAGCGCAACACACAGGCAAAATTTCTGCACTTTCTCCTATAGCTGGCGACGTCTCGATATAAGTGAAATATTCTTGACTGGGATGTTAAACACCATTACTCAACTCAACTCGAAAGTGAAACATTCTTAATTGGGACGTACAATTATATTTAATATCCGTATATAGAGACGTAAAACACAATTATTCTATATCATTATTGTATCACTAATGGTCTCTTGGTTATAATGATACACAGGTGCATTGACTGTCTGGTTATATTACAGGGTTTAATAAAAACTCAACGAAGATTCTACTATGTTCAGGGTTGTTTTTGTTTAAGTTAAAATTTGATCCCGACTCTTCTATCAGTAATAAATAAAATTATATATAGATAAATCCCTGAATGAATGATTTCATTGTAAAGAAAGATTATATTTTGACATACAGTATAAAGAAATAGTTTTACCTCTCAAATTAAGCAATGGTTTATATCACAAATAAATCGTTTAAATAGGGTTAAAACTGTTATATATCCCTCTGTGATAACCGGATATGCACAAAACAGGCTGTAAGGCATATGATTTATTATGTGTAGTTTAGTTCTGTAAGGCAGATCACGGTTGTTCAGATTCTGTATAAATTACCCTAGCTTACAAGTACATGAAGGACTGGTAACCGTGTTAAACATTTACTTCACTTTCTCAATGAGCGTACAAATTTTATAGTCAAACTTCATGCTTTTATTTGTCAAACACCACATCTGTGGTTTACAACCTGAGAATTAAAGACGGATATCCAAGTGGCTAGAAGCGCACGCTTACAGATTACAGTGCATCTCTAGGCCTAGATTGGAGTCCGTCGTGGGCAGATCCCAGGGTTGGAATGTTTGTCCATTGACTTGTCCTAGGTTGTTGTTTTTTTTCTCCGGGCACTCTGGATTCCTCTATCATTTCAGTAATAGTAAAAGAATCTTACCTTGGGAGTAAAACACGATTGTTTAACTTCACCCTGTAGATCCATGTTAAATGCCCATCACTGCAGATCTATCAAACAACATAGTGGTATAAATCTTTAAAATAACATTTATATTTCTTAATAAACGAATTTATGGGGGTATGGGGTGTTGGGAGATATGGCATAACGACAACCGTCCAAATGTTTTAATATTCACTTCAAAGTGAAAAAAGTATCGAGTATTACCTATCACATGTAGTGTACAAATGCATGTGAACAATACGAAAAAAAATTGTGGAATAAAGATCAAGTCATATCACATGGTCGATTAGCATTATAAGAGAATTTTCTTCGGTGATAGACCGAGTGGCATCATTAATTGTCATTATAACGAGATTTTTCTTTGGTGATAAGGAAGGTGACATTATTGATTGCAATTATAACGAGGTTATACTTTAGTGATAAGCGTTGTGGCATTATTGATTATCAATATAACGAAGTTTTACTTTGATAAGTTAGGTGGCATTGTAGATTGTCATTATAACGAGGTTTCATTTTGGTGATAAGCAATGTGGCATTGTTCATTGTCATTATAAAGAGGTTTTACTTTAGTGATAAGCAAGGTGGCATCATTGATTGCCATTATAACGAGGTTTTACCTTGGTGATAAGGGAGGATGACATTATTGATTGTCATTATAACGAGGTTTTACTTTGGTGATAAGGGAGGATGACATTATTGATTGTCATTATAACGAGGTTTTACTTTGGTGATAAGGAAGGTGACTTTATTGTTTGCCATTATCACGAAGTTTTACTTTGGTGATAAGCAAGGTGACATTATTGATTGCCATTATAACGAGGTTTTACTTTGGTGATAATGGAGGTGACATTATTGTTTGCCATTATCACGAGGTTTTACTTTGGTGATAAGCAAGGTGACATTATTGATTGCCATTATAACGAGGTTTTACTTTGGTGATACGGGAGGTGACATTATTGATTGCCATTATAACGAGGTTTTACTTTGGTGATACGGGAGGTGACATTATTGATTGCCATTATAACGAGGTTTTACTTTGGTGATAAGCGAGGTGGCATTATTGATTGCCATTATAACGAGGTTTTACTTTGGTGATAAGTGAGGTGGCATAATTATTTGCATTAAAACGAGATTTTAATGTGAACTTCCTTCGAAGGTTTTAATAAAACTTTGTTTCAAGAACAAGATTTATCGGTATGAAAGGTGTGCCATGTACAAAAAAGGCAAGGATCTTTAACCTATATGCTTCCTTTTCAATAACGGGCACGAACAATATTTTGGTAAATTATCCGAAACATTTAAATGAAATTAACGCCACAGTTTCAGTAACGGTGAAAAAAAAAAAAAAAAAAAAAAAGGTCACATTTTGCAACTTCACTAATGGAAATGTTCTATGTTAATACGAATTTTTCTAATCAAAGTCTTGGCGCATCAGGAAATCTGAAAAATTATGTTGGTTTCAGAAATCGTAGGTGTAGGTTTAAATATTACTTTATCACAGAAAAGCCTAAAAATGTCTTGTTTTACAAGTAACAATAAATCTGATCGAAAATTTGGATAAATAAGTAAGACATTATCCTTCGTTTAATCAGATTTAATCAATAATATTTATGCAAATAAAATGATTTTTCAAACTTATAAATGTCCGATTTCCCGATAAATAAAGTTGCTTTTTAAATTAATCCGTTATTAGGCACGATTACATAAAATCCAACTATTACTGTCAAGTGTTATTGTATTGATTCAAAAAAATCTGCTGAAAATGTGACATAATCACCGGACAATGATATGTTGATATATCGAAATTAGAAATATCTCCTTTTTTACTGATGAAATTAGAGACTTTCAGTTTGTTTTATTACACAAATTTACTATTTACGAATATAAAATCGATCACAGTTAACTTAAATACGGAGCAGAATTAGATAAGAACATATAAAATATTTATAAATTTGATTAATTTTGCGATAACAGAATTTTTAGGTGTGTGTACTGATTACAGAAACCGCCCTCGTGATTTTATAGTCCAGTAACTATATTCAGGTTTCATTTATCTTAATTGTTCAGATTGGATCGTCAAGAAACACCGAATTAACACCTACTTCTACGATTACCAGTAAATATCACCGATACAGATCGAAATTCATTCATTCATTAACACATTTATTCATTCATTTTTATTTATTCAGTTATTCATACATTCATTTATTTATTCATTCATTCATTCATTCATTCATTCATTCATTTACCAGTATTAATTAATTATCCATTCATGCCGTAGGTATGTATACGATTCCGGTTGAGAGAAAGTCGGAAACGTATTTCCCTGTCGCAGACTTTTACGTTTTTGCTCGGTACTAGTGTAATAGACTGAGTGGTCGGCGACATTTGAGACATTGTGGGACGATCACTCTTAAGGTTGCCAAGAGTGCGCATTTGTACAAAGCAAATCAAAAACACAAACTCTTATGATCTTGTGTTAAGATCAGTATTTAAGATAAGAAGGAGTTTCCTCACGAATAGCTGAAATAACTAATGTGACGAAAAAAAACAGTTAACCGATCAATATGTTCCTTCATGCAATCGTTTTTAATAAAAATACGTGGAACTAAGTAACGTATGTATCATCAGCAGTTTATATGAATAAAGAGAAACAACTCTTTCGCCATACATACAAATATTAATTATGTAACAATCTCTACATGCATTACATCACTTTACAATATTTTGTTGTTAAGCATCTGTTGTTGACACTTTGTTTGTCAAAGTACATATAGGGCTTTCTGATTTGGAAACCGTCGAGTAAAATTAAACCCAGGTTCCAATAAAAAAAACTCCATCAGCGACTCATTTATGATTCAGTCAACATATGGTAAGTGTCCCATTACCTAAACAACCATTGTGCATTAGCTAGCATATGAATATCTGTGTAATTTCGTTAAAAACTGGTGTCGTTTCGATATAACGCAATATCTAAAAAAAATGAAAATCCTTGATTGCACTTGTTAAACAGTTTATTAAACAAATTATAATGGTTTTCTTATTAATGTTTCGTATTCTTCCTCAATGCAATTGTTTTTTTATTCCTTCAGCCTCAAACGATTGCACATTTCTTCTGTGAGTGTTTCATTTCTTTGACCTTCAAAAAATTGCACTTTTCTTTTATAAGGTACACGTATATATTTACAATTGCTGATTTTTTCTTATATAAACTGTATGACACGAATAATGTTTACATTTCAGTAAACTAGCATCACCTGTCAACCTCTCGTCAAGTCGCGCAAGAATACATATAAAGTGAAAAGTCAATTCGGGAGTTCCCCTTTCATTTTCCATAACAAATTTGTTTTTAGCAACGTTGATAAAAATAAAAAAATCCCGGATTTTAACGTTGAAAATGCGATATTATAAAAGTGTTATTAATAAAAAAACAATTATAAGTTTGAATAAAACCTTGCTTTCGAAGTTTCAGCACTGCTTTGTGGTTGGTTTATGTGTGACGTCAAAGTGGGCGGAACTTAACGCTCTGAATGAATGAATGGTGCTGTTCCGTTCACTGACAAAAACCAGCGAATAAAAAATGAAAAACAGTATTTTGTAATACTAAAATAATTGACCTTGTGCAAATTCTTAGCAGAAATGTCAAACATTAATATTGTAAATATAAGAAATAACTTTAAATTTGTTGTGGTTTACTGGGTATAAACAAGATTTTGGAAGTGGCAATTCTATCATAAATTGCTTCGAAATTTATGAGAATTACCACTTCCAAAATCTTGTTTATACCCAGTAAACCACAACAAATTGAAAGTTATTTCTAAATTGATTTCTTTGACCCTCACACGATTGCACCTTTTCTTCTATGAGGCATTTCATTTCTTTGACCCTCAAACGATTGCACTTTTTCTTCTATGAAGTATTTCAATTCTTTGACCCTCACACGATTGCACCTTTTCTTCTATGAGGCATTTCATTTCTTTGACCCTCACACGATTGCACTTTTTCTTCTATAAGTATTTCAATTCTTTGACCCTCACACCATTGCACTTTTTCTTCTATGAGGTACATGCATTTCATTTCTTTGACCCTCACAAGATTATACTTTTTCTTCAATAACGCACACGTATTTCAATTTTTTACCCTAACACACGATTGCACTTTTCCTTCTATTAGGTATTTTATTCACTCGACCTCCACATGATTCAATAACCCGCCTATCTTTGCGTGATACCTAACATATTACTTAAACAAACTTTTATTATTGAGGACACGCCCATTTTTACAAAAAACTCAAATATACCAATGAATTCGGCAGGGGGTTGTCTTAATCATATAATATAATTTGTACAACTTTTAGATCTACGGTAAGTGTCATAATTTAAACTACTTAAGCCATAGATAATATAGAGACTTTCTCATTTATTGAATTAAGCGGGAAACACAGAATCTCTCTCTCTCTCTCTCTCTCTCTCTCTCTCTCTCTCTCTCTCTCTCTCTCTCTCCAGAGAGCTCTATTTGTCTTCTCGACAGACAGCCCTTATCATCCAGATTTCCAATAAAAACACAGGGCGATTGTTTTATAATTATAATGATGATGTCGTTGATTATGGTGTTATTGTCGTTGCTGCTGCTGATTCCGCGTATGTTGTTGATGCTGCTGTTGCTGCTGCTGCTGCTGATGATGATGATTAAGATGATAGCGTTGCTGTTGTTGTCGGTGTTGTTGTTGTTGTTGATGATGATGATGTTGTTGTTGTTATCATTTTTGTTGTTGTAGATGATGATGATGATGATATGTCCAGATGTTAAGTGTTAAAGTTATCGTCTAGATGATGATAATGATGATGTTGTCGTTGTTATCATTTTTGTTGTTGTAGTTCAAATACAATCAAACTCTAAACTTGAAATACGTGCAAAAGTAATCCTTGTCTAGAGATAATCCTTGCCTTTTGTGAAATATAATCTTTTCATGCCTTTTACAATAGATTGATGCTTTTGACAAAACATTGTCATGCAAACACTTCATAGTGAATTAATAAACCCTCGAGCCAGATAATCAATTAACATTTGGTGATCAGGATCATGGAAGTGACCATTTCCTTTTTGATAGCTTGAGTTCGTCATTTATCATCCTCCACCGTGCGTCCACGATTAATTTCAGTTGACCATTTTGCCACTAGGAGATGTTTTTGCTTTTGCTATGAACGTATTTGATTTTCCATCAGTGTTTGATGGTCACTTTCCTTGAATGTTAACATTTAACCGTAAACAACCACGATAAAACAGTACAGTAGAGTTCATGTAAACTGTTACATTAAAGCTCTATATTTCAAATTTGACATCGGTAATGTTTATAGTGAAAAAATCCTTGGAACAAAAAGTTGAATACCTCAAACTATGACACGAAGCAATGAAATAAAAACAACTGATTGTTATTTATTAAAATAATAATGAAAAATATCGACGCAAGTGTTATTTATAAAAATAATAATGAAAAATATCGACGCATGGGTTTTCTTTAGTTGTGACGAGAGTATTTGATTTTATATGCCAAAAACTTTGATAAATTAGCTTATTAAAATTTGTTCTAAAAAGTTTTGGCATTCTTTATAAGTTAAAAACAACATGAATTCATTTAAACTAAACATTCGGAAAACAGCATTATAATGTTTATGACAGAACAATTAAAAGAATAATAGTTTACTAAATCATTACAACGTACCCAGGAAGTCTTTTATTTATTTTCTATGTAGGAAGCAAAATGGGCTGGCTGTGTCCAGATACCAACTTGACGGAAAACAATAAAAAATATTCCAAATATAACAAAAATTTGAGACCATGACTTAGCAAAAAATAAAAAACAAACGAGTAAAAAGTCAACTGAGTGATTCGCTGAATGAGGTCCGAAGATTTTCCAAAGTCTCTTTATTTTTCAATTTAGGTGACATGTTAGGTAAATAAATAAAATTTAATATCATTTATATATTTAGTTAAGAAAATTTAAACGCTTTGGGGGTTCTTTAATTGGCTAAGCTGTTGGCGTTTTACGGTAGGTACATACAATATTTAAAATGATTTGAAATACGAGGAGGTTTTTAATTTAATTTAGATTAGACTAACAAGATCGGATTTAAACATTTACAATATAATTTAACACTGTAAACACAGTAATGCAAGTTTGAAGTCACAGAAGGAACATGCATGTGGATCGGACACCTTGGCGAGCGAATTCATAAAGTAATGAGTTCGAGTCCGAGGTTAAATTTGTGGCATGGTATTACCATTCGATTGCTCCTTAAAGCTTAAAAAATTAACAAATGATGAATTAATATAGATTTTACTTGATTATAATGAAATACATCTATTTTTTTTAATTAATTTCAAAATCAATATTGCCTGATGCGCATGTCTAATTTTTTAGTTGTTTGACCAGGGGGACTATTGACAACAAAAGGAAGAAAAGCTACAACACAGCGGGACATATAACTTCCTTTGACCTCTGTGATATGCCGAGGAACTCTTCAGTAGAAATGAGGCCAGTAGTGCAGGTAAAGTTTTCCTCGTGGCATTAATGTAAAGACCGTTAGATTGCCAGCTTGCTTGTCGAAGTTTTAGTGTTTTTCTGGCACTCCTGTTTCCTCAACTTAACTAGAACTGGCTTATCATTAATCATCTTAACTAGGGTTTAAAAACTTTTTTCAACAACACTGCTGTCAATTTGGATCACGTAGCCAGACCGACAGCTCTGACGTTGAGCTATTTTTCGATTATGGTATTAGCTGCGATTGCTGAAACAATACAACTCATATATCAACAATATATGTTTTTTCCCATATTAAATCCCAGTAAGGATTTTAAAAAGCTCTGCATTTTATACTCCAGCTAAGATGGCATTTAGTTTAGTGTCAGTTAATTACGACAAAATGCATACGTCATAACAGTATGTGGCATTCAACAAAATTTTTTGATATCTCTTATAAAACCTTGAAAAACTAGTGCTACGGCAGACGTGAATCAGACAGTAGGTGTGTTTGGACCAAACGGGTGGTATACAGTACATACCTGTTGAAAGATAAAAACTATGTAGTAACGAATAAGTGCCGAATCGACAGCTCATCTCGACCCTTTGTTGGCTAAATTTCGGGTCATCATAAGCTATATTTCGGCAACAGCTATCCAACTCTCGGCAGCTTATCTTGATCCCTCGTTAGCTATATCTCGGCCACCGCGTTAGCTATATCTCGACAGCTTCTCTACAGCAGCTATCCATCTCTCGGTAGCTCATCTTGACCCCGTGTTAGCTTTATTTCGACAGCTTCTAGGCCCATCGATAGCTTCTTATACCACTAGACCCCTCGTAGGCTTATACAGGTAAAAAATTCCTTTTAGAATTCCAAATTTTAGAAGTGATTAAACTTGATTGATTATTGATGGGTCATGATATTTAAAGTGTCGATATGACCTTCAATAATAATAATAATAATATATCATTGATCATTATATATTTTTCTTTTAAAATACGAATAAAATATAATGTTTTTAAATTGATATGTATTTTTCATTTATTCTTGAATCATTGGTTTGATTTTCTATTTTTATTTATTAACTTGGCAACATATAAATCTGATTTCCAATGTCGATGATTAACTCAACTGATTTTTAAAAGACGTTTGACCCGGTACCCCACTACTACATGTAACTAACGAGGGATCAACTACTCGACCACCAGCTAACAATCGAGTGATCATCTGCTCTACCACTCGTTAGCTTTCTCGATCCCTCCTTAGCTAGTGGCCGAATGAGCTGCCGAGGGACCGAATGAGCTACTTAACCGTTAACAGCCCTAGCTGACGAGGGTAGAAGACATAGATTCTTGATCACCAGCTACATGTATTTATGGTTAGGCCCCTCGACAGCCGTGTCTGGGCTCCTTTTCGTAAGCTAAGTGTTTAAAATTTGACAGGCCAGTACTACATTATATTGAAAATATCTACATGTAGATGTAAGTACATTTTTAGTACAATTTAGATGAAAAAAAATAAACATTTGTATTATTGTGATATATATAGTAAGAGTGGGTTAACAATGACTCCTACATTGTTACACAAGTCCTCGATGGTGTTTAGCTTATCGCACAAAATAAAAAGTTCACAGAAGTTACCTCCCTCTAAACAGGTAGAAAACGTTTGTTCTCGCATTGAACAAAATGTCATCGCTGATGGCACGTTTAAGTAAAATACGCAAGTACAGATTGGAGTAAAACATAGAGTCAATCTTCATACAAACTAATAACGTCTTGACATACCAAATGCTTTAATCACAGCAAGTTTACTATATTTTGGCAAGTAGACTTGATTTGATTAAAACATTTGGTATTTCAAGACGTGATTGAAATATCCCATGTAACTGGTTATCGTTAAATGATCGTTGTGTAACCGGAAGCTCTGATCTTAGTCAGTTTTTCTACTATGAAAAAGTTTTATGTTATTTCAGCTCTGCAAAAGGGTTCGTTATCTAGGTCATGGTATAATTCTAAACTGCTAACTGAAAATTAAACTAAAACATTGATTTTTAGCAAATCCTTTTATGTATATATATTGTTTTGAAAATTTTATACATTAAAAAGTATTAACATTTTCAAATTACAAAGTGGAATAAGAATAATTCAATTAGTTTATATGGGAGAGATGGCCAGTGACGAAGCGCAAGTTAACGAAACGTCTACTTTATACTATATTTAAATAAATGATAACAAAAACCCTAGTTTTCTTTTATATTGCATGTAGCCTGTGACACTGATACATGTAGCCTGTGACACTGATACATGTAGCCTGTGACAATGATACATGTAGCCTGTGACACTGATACATGTAGCCTGTGACAATGATACATGTAGCCTGTGACAATGATACATGTAGCCTGTGACACTGATACATGTAGCCTGTGACACTGATACATGTAGCCTGTGACACCGATTTTATTGAAATGTGGCACACGATTAGGCGGCATTTATTCGTTATAAATAGATTTATAACATAATATAAATATATATATAAATATAAAATATAACAATGTATCTGAATATGACAAAATGAACCATTTACTTATTGAAATAATACTGTAAACTGCTAACCTTGTCTGGGCTAAAAACCAGAGGTCAAAAAACTGTTAAAACAGACAAAAACTCTGGAAAACCTTGACAATCTACACAACATAACTTAACAGTTCGTAAAAACTTGACTGATCAGGTTGAAGGAACAGGCTAGAATGATATCTCTCTTAACATCAATTCAGAACTACAACTCGTATACACATTTACATAAAACCCGTGCAACCTGTGTTATTAGAAACAGCCAGAAACTAAAACAGTTACAGGTTATTCGCCAACCTTGAGGAACTGTAGTAGTCGCCAAAGTGACCGAACACCGAAAATACACCTGCTTATATACCCGTTGTCGAATGACACCAGGTCACTTAGAAACTTTAACCAATGATTGGGTACGATAGAATGGGTATCGGTTTCAATGCTACGATATATCCAGATTAAATTATCCGGAAGAGGACGCAAAATGGCAGGAAAATTAAATGCTAAAATTGTTGAACTAACATTTATAAACTTCATAAGAGCCAACTAATAGAATGAAGAAGTATAATTGAAGAAAAACGGCAGCAGAAACTAAATTTTACATGACTACAAAACGTGAGTTTGTTAACAAAGTGATATTTGCAGGGCAGAAAATTCGTCACCGTCACAGTTGTGATAAGTTACAATGTTCCTGTCAAAACAGGTTATTTTGTTGTTACTTGTAATGTTTTAAAATTATATAAGAAATATATTCTTGGTATTGTAGAGGTTTTTATAAAATGTTCATTTATTCGTCTCTGACGGGGCCTCTGCGGTAGCTCAGTTGGTAGAGTGCTCGCTCCGTAATTGGAAGGTCGTGGGTTCGAATCTCTGACCCAAGACATGAAAGTGGGTAGTGACTGTTCTTTCGCCAAGCACTCGGCATTACGAAGTGAAAGTCACGGTTCTTTCGGATGGGAACTTAAAATAAACGAGGCAGGCATGACACGATAAAGAACCCTGCTGTATAATGGCATCAGCGCAACGCACAGGCAAAATTTCTGCTTTCGCCTATAGCTGGCTGACGTCTCGATATAAGTGAAATATTCTTGACTGGGACGTTAAACATCATTACTCAACTCAACTCGTCTCTGACGGTATTTTTGTCTTCCTACATAGGTCGTCCAAGCATTGAAATTTATATATTACAGATGCCTTCAGGTGACTATTACTTCTGTCTTTAAGTGAGAAGTAATTTCTTACTTTAAAAGAGGAGAATACTTTATTTACATGGATGTTTTTTTTTTTATTTAAAATGTTTTTGAGTTTTTTCTTAAGAACTAGTGAGGCCCTACCTATACAAGGCAATAAAACGTGCATGCTATATCATCTTTGGTTTTAGTGGAGTGGAGTGGAGTAATGGTGTTTTACGCCCCAGTCAAGATTCTTTCACTTATTTCGAGGCAGTCAGTTCTGGGATGGTGGAGGAAACCGGAGTGCAGGGAGAAAACCACCGACCTTCGGAAAGGGAACTGACAAACTTTCTCACACTGGGATCTGTCCCGAGTAGGGTTCGAACCCAGGCGGTGAGAGGCGCTGTGATCCATAAGCGTGCGCTTAAGACCACTCGGCCACCAAGGCCCCTCTTTGGTATTAGTCCTAAAACTATTATAATTCCAGAGAATTTGTCCGAATTGATTTTTCTTATAATTTTAAATATCAACTTTTACTTTTCAGGGTAATTATTTGATAATAGTAAATTTTTTATTTTTCTCTATTTCATTATTTAAGGATACCCAATAAGAGCACACTAGATATGCCGTATGTAGAAAACCTAAGATTAGACTTTTTACGAACAGAGAGGAATCTCTGTGATGTATTGTCACGTACGTCGCAAGCATTTGGCAAGGAAATCTTAGATATCTTTAAAATGGGATAGGGATACAGGGTGACAGAGATGTTCATAGATGGGGCAAGTAAACCCAAAAACAGGGAAATGTTAAACGAAACATTTTTCCTAATTCAGTGAAGAAATTCAATTTTTTTTTAAATCGGACAAGCTATGTCACCGCTATGTCAAATCCTTGGGCAATATATGTGGAATATAGTACGGTAGTTTGCGGGTGATAAGTACGTGCTGAGGGTTACCGCACAATGATGAATGTATGTGGTATTGAAAATAAAATTTATACATGGATTCTGTGGAGAAACTTTTGGTGGAAAGGATACAATGCGGCGCAGCGGAAGAATACATAAACAGTTTATGTAAACAAAGACCTATTTTCGCAACATTTTCGCGGATATCCCATAATTTAAACGGTCTCTTTTGGTTGGATGAATTATATGACGTGTCATTTCTTGGTAGCATTCGTTTTGGCGAGAAGAGTGAACCACAGTAAATAAAGCAATATTTTTATAACATTACCCGAAGTTTGAGCGTGTAAGTAAAAGTATAGGTTGCGGAAAGTGCTGTAAAGAAATCATGTCTTACATGCACGATAGCAAATGTCATGTTTATAGGAATGTATTTGTTTTCATTCGTTCCCCTTCCCATCCCCTCCTCGAAGCCCAAACAAAATTTGACCTATATCTGATGTAGACATGTTTACACTTTAATTTTGTCGACGTAGCGTAAAAATGATATACACGATTTTGAGAGCAGCATTGTGAAATCGACCGGAAAAAGCTATTGCTGAGAGATTTCACGAGTTCCTGTCGATTGTGCAAGATGTACTCTAGAAGTTTACATGGAAAGCTTTAGGGTAAATCCTCGGTAGGTGGCGTGTATTTTGTATATCGTCGTCGGTCCTAAATTCGCGATGGTCCTTGATTCGCGGCATAAACAGTTTTTTTCAACCATCATTTGTAGTTGTTTTGTCGCGCTACGGGACATTTCGGACTATGACAATATCGGCCCATAATAAAATATATTCAAAATATTTAATACACCTAAATTTGGACAACTTTGTCATGACTTATGCCTTGGTTTTAATTTTATTTTTAAAAGAAATTATTTTTTTTTATTTCATATTAGATCAACCTATAAATGATGCACACACTCCGTTCACAAATGTTTTAGTCAGAGTCACTCATGACTGTAAGACTCGTCGATTCTGATCGATCTAAACTAGTTCGTGCAGATAGCGTAGAAGAAAGACAGTTTGAATGTAACTTGTATGAATCTACAATTATGTAAAAACACTAAAGTATCAGGATTTTTAAAGACAAATTATATTTACAAGAAAAGGATCTTTCTTTTCAATTCATTCTTATGGTTATTTTTCTTTACACACTACATGTAATTAAAGCATCATAATAATACAAATATTAAATTAAGATTATAATTAAGATTATCTATTTTTTAAAAATTTTTAAGATTAAAACAAAGTATAGATACACCTTCCTGTCTTTAAATTATTCATTTTGAAAAAAATGAGACATATATATAATCCATTATTTGAGTTTTAATAGATTAGTGGTAGACTTGATTAGAAATGATTATTTGAATTAATTCTTGTATTGCTTTGAATAAATTTACTGAAATTTACATGTTTCAAAGCATAATAATACTAACACATGTTTATGCACAACAATGCAAATAAACGAAATGAGTAGCAATCTTTGATAAAGGCATTTATTTCATGGGCCGATTTTGTTATAGGCCGATTTGGCTCTAGGCCGATATTGTCATGGTCCGTTTTTTATGGGCCGAAATGTCCCGGAACCGTTTTGTCGTTATTGAGAAATATAACGATTGATGACACCATAAAAACATCTTTCTGTTTGTGTAATTAATTAAAAATGTTACGTATGAACGTTTTTGTCTTTTCTTGGAGAAATGCTTGGAATGTGAAAGGACCTTGCTTCAGCACAGACTCTTCTGAATGTGGTAATTTGCCAACACTAATACAAAAAATATAATGGACACTTTTCCAGTCATGAATTCTTACTCCCCTTCCATATGGTGTTTTACAACCTTGCTGGCATAGGAATGGAATGGGATAAGGCAGATTGTAATACTACCCACACTTACTTTCAAAGCCTCTTGCGTTTCCATGCTCTCTGTTCGTAAGGCACCTCCGGTGCTTTGATTTACATTGTGTTGGACATATTGGATTAAAATTTAAAAGTAGACCAGTCCTGTAATTGTTCCCTTTCTATATATTTCTGTCGAAAACCCATGTTCAATTTTTGTTATACATGTATTAACATCCAAAAAAGGTAAAGAGTTGTTAATGTTTTCTTCATATGTAAATTCCAAATTTTTGTGCTGAGAATTTATGAATTTAAAAAACTTAAGTGCGTCTTCTTTGGTTTTGAAAATGCAAAAAATATTATCAACATATCTTCTTTGAATAATAGGGGAAAACTGTTTGTTCATCCAATTCTGTTCTAAATGTCCGAGAAATAAATTTGCTAATGTCGGTCCTAAAGGGCTACCCATCATTACTCCATCTGTCTGTCGATAATAGATATTATTAAATGTGAAGATTCCTCCGGTTGCAAATTTTAACAGTATTTTGAATATGTCTCTGTTGAAATTTGGAATTTTGATTGAATCTGGTGAATACACGTAATCAGTTGCTAAATCGATCGATTCTTCTAATGGTATATTTTTAAATAAGGAAACAACATCAAAACTAACAATAAAGTGTTCTTTTTTAATCTCAATTTTGTTTTCTTCTAACACATCTAAAAGTTCTTTAATTGAATTAAACATATAATGATTTGGTATATTTGGTTTTATAAGTTTATCCAAAAATTTAGCAAGATTGTATTCAGCCGTATTGAGCATTCTGACCACTGGACGAAGAGGACATTGATGTTTATTTACTTTTGCCATGCCGTAGAGCTTACCAGGCTTCATAACATATTTAACCACATGGAAACTTGTTAAGCATGTAAAGAATCCAATATTATCAATGCATTCAAAACCCTTAATAAAGGTAACACAGACTTTGATGCTTTACATATTAAACTTGAAAAGCACACTTTAAACAAACAATTAGCAAGAGATGGGACAACCTTACTGAATGTGTTCCAATAACCCTTAGGCTGTGAACTTAATTGGGTTTTTTGTTTATAATTGAAATCTACCTATAATTGTACTATGTAATTATATTGTATCATCTGTTTAACAATCGAATGTTTTTATATAAATATTGTCATGTAGTTTATCAGTTAGTTAAAATGTAAGCTTGAGAAGGAATACTGTGTACTGTAAATGTACTTATTTTCGCGCAATTCAAATTTTAGCGCAAATGACATGTTGGCACTAATTCGCGCAATCATAAATTAGCGCACTTACGGTTGGTAGAAGTCAATTTTAGAAACGGACTATAATAACGTATCATAATTTCTAGATTGTTTCCGATTTTTTTTTCTAATTATTTTTCTTGTTAAGAAAGTGTTCAAAATGTATACCGGACGTTGACCTATTTAATGTTTAAGTAAGATTTTACGGAAAAAATAAGGCGTGTGAAGTATAAAAATGACATTTGTGTGTGTGTTGAACGGTATATTATGCTTACTTTCTTCGTACAATTTTTTTTGAATTTAATGAATTAAATCGTTAACTATTGTTTTGAAGTCTAACGTGCATTGATTCAGTTAAAATGCGCTTTGATTGCATTTTCCACCGATCTTGAAGGAGCACCTTTAACATACATGGTGATTCCGATAATCTTGGCTGTATATTTGCTTTGAGATGGATAATTTGACTTGACGAAACTAGCGAGATTTAAATTTTGCTGGACGGTGTGAAAGGGATTGAAATAACAATGATTTAGACGCGAATAGGCGGAAAATCATAGCTTGGGTCAAGACTCCGCTCTTGACCAATCAAAATCCTGTTTGCGTAAATGGTAAGGTCAGTTTCTTCCCTCTGTCGGTTGAGTAAAGTGAAATGCAAGCTGATGTTAATTGTTAATTAAACTGAATTCACAACACGTGTGAGTAGTTCTCTGTTTTTATTGATAATTCTACCTGTGATTATGATTTTGGATACGCTAATGATCTGATACAACCGATAAGCTACTTTGTTTGCAAACCTAGAAAAAAAAACAAATGTCTAGATTAATTTCGTTTGTTATGATACTTGGCGTAATTTTTTAAATGAAAATCTTATCTAAGTTAATCAAAATGGGTAAAATATATCAAACTGAAACAAAACACTTAAGTAGACAAAAACCACTTCCTCGGATCATATAAAAATCGACGATTCTGGAAATTTTTTGGGTCCGAATTTTAAATGAGTTGAAGCTTTTTTTAAACATCAAATTTAAGCTTGAAAACCACCTGCGTAAAGTATACGGAAAACATTTATTCGCGGTAATCATAAATTAGCGCGATTTGTCTGGCTCGAAAATCGCTAAAATAAGATTACCGCTAAATAAAGTACATTTACAGTATTCGAAATACATCGCAGTATGAAAAACCATGCTGTCGTTAGTTTTTATTTTATTATATAAAAAATGTTTTAGCTATTAAAGAGATGTGCAAGTGTGTATAATTTTCTGCTTCGTACTAGCCCATTCTCAGGATGTGTTTTTGTTTAGGTGCTAGCTTAACGAGTCAATAAGTCGCAAAAAAGCATATCACTTCCTACATTTTACTTTAACCAGGCGACCCAATAAATTCTCTGTCTTCTTTAAGCCGGGTGTCTGGTTTTTGTCTCATGTATGACCCGGCCGATGTTCGAACCCCTGATTTCCCGCTCTCAAGTCGAAATCTTTTCCAATTAGCAAAAGATGAATCAGATGAAAACAGATTGTCAGAAAAAAATCCAGTGGACACAGCATACTTTATGTTATAATCATATTTATACTAATAACAAACAATGAATTGTGCACTGCTAAGCTAATAACATTATTGAAACAAGTTTCAATACATGTCGTTATGTAACAACGAAAAGATCTAAAGTCAGGCTACTGGTCGATAACCGTGGTAGTCCTAATCAGTTTTATAAATATGCAAGACAACAATGTATTAAAGTTTTTAAACATAAAACTGTTATCACTGCATTGAAGTCGCTGCATTATTCCAAAAACGAAAATCAGGTATTGTAAATTTAAACTTTTCACAATAACCCGCAGTATCAATGATAATATTTATCAATGACACAATTTCTCATTAGGTTATCTTTGCCCAATAATAACTCTAAGTTGCCTTTATTACTTCATGTTTGAACAGCCAAACTGTCCAAAACCTTTTAAAAAGTTTTGGAAAAACTAAGTAAAATTTATTATTACAAACAAAATATCATTTCTTTTAACATGCATTTCATTTTTTTGCAACACAAATTATATTGCAACATTGAACAAAGATTTATTTGTATTTGGCCGTAAGACGATGTTACGTATAGAGGCCTCCCAAAGGTGTAACCTTGTTTCTTGACATTTTCCCTTTAAGCTTTTCGCTAAATTCGGCTAATTGAGACTCATCTTTTAACACATATATATCCAGTTTTAACATTCTTTAGTTTCTTGTAGTATCCGTTTATTTTTTTCATTCTCTTTCGTATTAATTAGTCAAGCACGTGTTATTTTAACTCAAACTACTTAATTTTTGTTTATTGTGGAATACCTATTCTATCACACCAATATTATTGTCTTTTTATATCAATGAAATTATGAAAATATTGTCTATACGAAGGAATCTCTCTCTCTCTCTCTCTCTCTCTCTCTCTCTCTCTCTCTCTCTCTCTCTCTCTCTCAGTGTGTATCTAATGTGTATCTAAATCGTACTTCACCGCTTCAACAAGTTTAATTGGTCGCAATGGTAAACTTAATGTTCTTTTTTCAAATCAGAATTGACCGTGTCATTTTCTAACTCAGATGGTAAACGGGTTTGGTTTTTTCTCCTAATTTCTAATATATCATTCTCATCTCTTCCAAAAACGAAAATATTGATTTCTTCTTGTGGCATTATCATTTCCGGTGGGTCGTATCCGCGAAGATAACGACAACGCCTGACGTCAGCCCATGTATCCGGTGCAGTCATGCCTTCTACTTCACATTCTTCGAATGTCTCCTCTTTGTACAAGTCATTGTATTTACCCGATTCCTCATCTTTTTTCTTAATCCTTTCTAATTTATCTACAAATTTTTGCTCGTAAGTTGCTTTTTCAGTTTCATCTTCAAGGAAGTATATCAGTTCTGTTGGTTCCCGAATCTGAGCGCAAAAATTATGTAATACGCCACTATTACTATTATCACAATTTGTCTCATATTTTTCACTGTTCTTGTCAGTTGTTTCTTTTACTTTTTGCTTTCTCGCCTCTGTTTCATCTTCCGCTTTATCTATACTATATTCTTTATCAAGTGCCGTTATTTTTGTCGGTTCGTTCTGCAAGCTGTTCATGGTTTTTATATCAATAGTTTTTGCAAATTCAGCCTCAGAATATACCAGACTGTTGAGATTATTAATGTGTGCAGATGGTTCTTTCTTAAAATATTTTACATTTATACCTTTAGTCAGACTACTTTCGTTTTCAATCTTTTCCATGCTTTGATTTAACACTTTTTCATTTAAGCTGACACACTTTGAATCTTCATTTTGATAATTCGCGTTGCCTTTGGGATCATTCAAATTTGCGTGTTCTTTTGAATGATTGAAATATGCCTTATATTTTGAGCCATTTAAAGTTGAGTTGTCTTTTGACCCAATCAGTCTTGTGTTGTCTTTTGAGCCATTCAAATTTGCGCTGCCTTTTGATCCATTCAAATTTGCGTCGTCTTTGGATCCATTCAGGTTTGTGTTGTCTTTTGATCCAATTAAATTTGCGCTGCCTTTTGATCCATTCAGGTTTGTGTTGTCTTTTGATCCATTCAAATTTGCGTCGTCTTTTGATCTATTCAGGCCTGCGTTGTTTTTAGTGTCACAAGTGCATGGTTTTACTTTGTTCCTTGATTTCATATCGTCCTGATAAAGCGTCCTTTCCCTAACTAATACTGCACAATGTTCAGTTTGTTCCTTTTCATTCATTTTTACTTTGTTTATTCTTTGTTCACTTACTCTTGGCGGCTGTCGTGGATAATACTTCTCAGCATATATAGGTATTCGTCTTTTTACGTTCAAATGGACAACCGTCGTCTGCTCCCCGATAATTCTTTTCGGTCTGTCTGTTCTTTTCGTTTTTTGTTTATTTCTGTCTGTATGGACCGTGTTTCTTTCGTGATTTATCTTACTACCATTACAGTGTTTTCTACCGTAACCATTCTGTTGTTTCCCAATAGATGGGTAAGAATTTCTCTTTTGTTTTTGTACAGTATAAAATATTTCGTCACATGTTGAATCTGTTGACAGTTTTCTGGCACTGTCTAAGGAAGCTTTCATTTCATCAAGTATACTTTTCTCCTTGCTTTCTCTTCCAGAATTTATCCCCATATGCATGGTGTCTGCTTTTGAGGATCCAGTTGTTTCCCACAATTTTGATGTCGACCGCTCCTTGTCAGATACGTCAATATACTGATTTTCACACCTCTGTTGTCTCATCAATTCATTAAGAAGGTCGTCCTCAACGCGCTTCATTTTGAATTTATCAATCATTTCTGTTAAGCTGAGATCTCGTGATTTCGGAATTTGTCGGAATTTTTCTTTTCTTTTAAAATTCTTCATACCATTTTCTACGATAAACAATGTAAATTAATGAAAAAAAAAACAAAAAACAAAAGAAAAGTGAACAAAAGGACAAAATCATATGTATTTAAAAGGGTGTTTATCAATAACCGATAAGGGACAGTAAATAAAAAAAAAAGTTAAATAAATAAATGTTCATGTTTATGTGTCAGGGAGAATACTTCTAAGGAATTGATTCGAGAATTATTATTATTATTATTATTGTTATTATTGTTGTTGTGGACGAAAATCCAAAAACTCAAACATAATTTGCATATACCCAATTACATGTGTACCAGTATTTCGTAGCCGGTTTCGAATTCATGATATGCAATGCTATATAAAAGTCACTTATCCTGCAGTCACAGAATCTGTTGATAACTATTTCAATTGAGATAAAAAAAAGAAAAAAGACCGAGGTTCCATATGAAACCAAATTGTAAACTTAAAGTTTGAAAAATAGACTATCGTTAGCCAATACAATGGGCGTTAAAATTGTATTAAGAAGTTGATACAGGTAGAATAAGGAAGGAAATTGAATTAAAGAACAATAAGGAAGTGCGTAATGAGTCATAACTAGAACCACCAATATAAAAATACCATAATAATAATAATAATAATAATAATAATAAGATGAAGAAGAAGAAGAAGCAAAAGAAAAAGAAAAAAATCAGGGGACATAATTTATTATTCATGAACAACTACCAATTGCAAGTATAAACAAATGTTTATTGCTACAAGTATCAAAATCATAACTTCGTCATGAGAAAAGTTAGCTAAAATAATAATGTCAGGTTATCGTAAAAGCACGGTTTCTAATGACATTACGGTGACCGGTGGTGTGGTTCATTTAAAACCATCATTGTAAGAACTTGTGCAAAAACCCGGGCATACAAAAAACCTAATTTACACCTAAAAACATTATAAGTTGCTGAAATTCTTGTGATTGCTGGTAAAAATAACGTCCAAATGTGTGGTTAACAAATTACATTGTAGACCCCCACCATTCCCGACACTTACTTGTATCTCTAGATGTCCTGATGTTTAGTAGCTCTTTCTGTACTTCTTTCTTTCGCTGTCTGTGATCTGCGTTATAAAGTTCCTCGTGTTTTCCTAGCTCCTCCAATCGTTGTGTCAGATAATGATTCGTTAATACACCGGTTAGGTATCCAATAGCAACCATCGGACCGACTTATCTTTTTCGGTTTAATCTCGATTTTCTTTCGATTAAACTTATCCATACTTCTTAAGATTTTGTCAACAGAATATCTCTTCAGCATTTTTGAAGACTAAGATTAAATACAGGATAGGACAAGTGATGATCTAACCCCGGAAAATATGACCTGTATATTGACCCTGCTTTGAAAATTGTCTGACTAAGCTCAATTCTTTTTTTTTTTTTTTTTCACTTTGAAAATCAAGACAAATTTAAATAGTAAAATCATTTTAGAATTGTTAGCTTTTTTCTGAAGCAAGATGATCGGTAAAATTGAAATTCAAATACAGTAAGTGACATTTACTAAAACCGGTCAAGTTTGTCAGGTAAAAATTGTTGCACTAGTCATAACCACAGCTTCATCTATTAAACTCAAAGGAATGCAATTTTAAACCTTTTTTTAAATATACGAACAAGTGCAAATAAAAGATATTAATAGTTAATCTCTATAATACGTAACTGTAGAAACCAATAAATAAATAGAGAAATAAATAAAGAGGAAGAATGAAATTTAAAAAATGAGAATGAGAAAAATTGTTTTTTTAAGTAAGATTTGAGTTGAGTAATGGTGTTGAACGTCCCAGTCAGAATATTTCACTTATATCGAGACGTCACCAGCTATAGGCGAAAGTGCAGAAATTTTGCCTGGGCGTTGCGCTGATGGCATTAAACAGCAACGTTCTTTATCGTGCCACGCCTACCGTGACACGGGACCTCGTTTATTTTAAGTTCCCATCCGAAAGAACCGTGACTTTTATTTCGTAATGCTGAGTGCTTGGCGAAAGAACAGTCACTACCCACGGCCTCCCACTTACGGAGCGAGCACTCTACCAGCTGAGCTACCGCAGTGGCCATTTTGTTTAAAGTAAGACAATTATGAAAAAGATAAAATTAAATTATTTTTCTTGATGATAAATATAAGAAAAAATATATTAAGAATTTTTGCTTTAATAAAAAAGTAAGAGCTAAGGTAAATTTAAATTCGATATTACAGCCGTGTCATCATGCATTTATTAATGTATTTAACGATAAAATTTTTAAAAAATGCGTTATGACCGCCGAATTTTTTTTTTTTTTTTTTTTTTTTTTTTTTTTTTTTTTTTTTTTAAATTGACTTAAAATTAAAAAGTCTCATGTCTGATTTTGTCGGGTTTTAATTCTCGACCTCACCAAACAGTTATGATCCCGATTTAAAATCAAACCCCTACGTACGACACTTTAGATCACGACGGGATCATGGTAAGAGACACTTAAATGGACAGTAAATAATTTTTCGTGAAGAAATTACATTAAATAAAGGCCGAAATATCCTTGTAAGTATATATCAATGTAGGCGTTCCAAGAATAATGATTAGTTGATTTTTTTATGTATGGCAGACGTTCATACTTGTGTTTTTTATGTTCGATATTACATCAAAGCATGTTGATATAAATAGCAAATATATTTGAATGATACTATAAAAAGAATTATTGTTATTTATTAAACCATGTTTTTTTTTTATCTCTGACATATTTTAGTGATAGATACAGATTATGTCTAATAGGGTAATTTAGTAAGGTTATTTTCAATTCTTTACTTATAAGTATCAATTATATTAATCCTTGCCTTCAGTTAAACTCGCAGTTACAAGGAATTTGTCGAACCAAGAGAGCAGACCGTACTACCATTAAGAACCGGTCTATGTTGTTGGATTTCGACTTTTTATGTGTTACTTCAAATAAAAACAATTTTATATTTAATGAAGAAAAACATTAGTAGTTTGTCTGTAATTCTCCTAAAACTAATATGAACAGACAACTTGTAAATGTACTGATTCTTGAACTTTTTTTAATAATAATAATAATAATACTTTATTGCAAAGCAAAAACAATGCTATAGCATTTCAAAGTAAAATAGATTATGTAACAACATGACAATTAACAGAGAACAATCAGATATTTAGTAGTTGTTTTCTGAGTAACCAGGCTTTGGATAGATAAAACTATCAATGGAATAACACGATGTTCATAGCTCCACAATAAAGTGACATATTCACCAACAAAAATATTCTAGAATCTGAAAAAACCAACGTTAAACGTGTCAAGTGATCTTCAAAATGACACCCACAAATCCGGAATATTTTAACAATTAACAAATTTTTTGCCACATTGAAGTTAAGGAAAACTTAAGGAGTAATTGTAAAACTAGAGACTGGAGACTTTTAGATGTACTAAACCTCAGTAAACAAACTCGTTAGGACTGATGCACTTAGAGCAGACATCAGTGGAGCTTGAGGCTATGCCTTTATTCTAATATATATATATATATATATATATATATATATATATATATATATATATATATATATATATATATATTCACTTTTTTGGTCGTGTAATTGTATGATTTAAGCAATAGTAACTACCTCTCAAATATGGAGAGACACATGAAAAATTAGTTTTTTAGGGTCAAGGCAAAAATTTTATATTCTGAAATCGAGGTGGTCGGTTCTAGATGGCTGGTTGAAATAAGTGCTAATCTAATGCTATCAATCTTCGTAGTCGAAATTGAAAATCGTTTTTGTTCTCAGAAAAAATAAATAAGTAAATAAATAAAATTTTTAAAAAAAGATCTGTTCCCCGAACGAATTCGAACTTAGGCGGTAGGAGCTCGAGAACACTCGTCGAAACCCAAAGCCCCCACCATATATATATACATATATATATATATATATATATATATATATACATATATATATATATATATATATATATATATATATATATATATAATATATATATATATATATATATATATATATATATATATATATATATATATATATATATATATATGTATGTATGTATATAAAGATTTGCAAATAATATATTAAATCATTAAATTGCAGTTCTGTTTCAGAAACTAATAATCAAAACAGATTTGTTAAAGAATGGAATCGATTTTCCAATTCCGTTTCTTTTTTCTTACACAACACAGGTTTTGAAACATTGATTTTATGCCATGGTAAACATCACGATTTAAAGATAGTTCTGATTGAATATACTTAATATCGCAATATCAGTAACATTGACAAAATACATTACGTTTGTGGTGATATCTGATCTCATATCAATAAAGTTTCCTTTTTTAAATATCTAAGTTTTAATAACGATTATTTGGATGTCGTTCTTTTAATTGAAATTTAAAACAAAAACTAAAATGACAAATATTATTAAACAAAATAAATTGAAACATTTAAGCACATATTTTGCAGCAACAAATGCAAGGAAAAAACTATGAAACTATGAAATAAAAGATTCATGCTTTGTAGTGATAATGGAGAGTTCAAAACTATCGCACTTTACAAAAAATTGTCCATGAAAATGCTTTTATTAAAAAAAATCAACTAACAGCACTTGTTATTTATGCTATTTATAATAAGATTCAAAAAGCTGGTATTTGATTTATTTCCATTTTTACGAAAAACTGAAAGCTGTATAAAATATCAGGTAAGTAATAAGCTTGTCGATAATAATAAAAGATTAATAATATTTCTTAATTTAGAAAAATATTCTAAATTTAAAACAACTTTACAAAAAATGAAATCAAATTGAAAATAGAAATGAAAAGAGTTTTAAGAAAGTTTTAAGAAGAAGTTGTTTGTTATTATATTCTAGCTAAACATTTGTGTTTACGTAATTTCAGAAACTTTTTAACTCTTGAAATAAACAAAGAAAATCGATTAAAATTATTTACTATGCAATGAAAAAATTATTTAAAACTAAAACAGACAATGTGCGTGTTTTGTAAATAACATTCACAAAATATTGATAATTGCAATTTTGAAAAAGGTGAGTGATTTGTTACTGGAAGCACTAGTACTTTAAAACAGCAGTCGTAACTTTTATGGCACATAATAAAATATTCATACAAGACAAGACAAAAAAACTATTTATTGAATAGGTTATTCGTTGGTAAAGTCTTTTAAAAGCGTTATTTAATTTTTGAAAACTAATGTTTTGTATACAGTGCAGCGGAACTAAAAACAGATTATGATATCTGCATTCTCTATCTGGTTTGACTGATGAAGATGTTCAAAAATTATATAAAAGCACATTACATAGCACACCACACACTGTTAAATGTCTTCTTCTTTGTGATAAAAATAAATACATTTTACATTCTTGGAAACTTTTTGAATCATCTACATTGAAATAAATAGAATAATATGATATTGTGTGATTAAAACCCAATTTTCACTCATTTATATTCTGTCAGTTTTTGTAGAATGTGAGAAATAATAAAACTAATTTATTATCTTAATTTGAAACACAAACAGTCTATAACGTATATACCAATAATAGAGAAGAATTGAAATAAGAAGTAAAAACGTGTCAGAAGTTCAAAAAAAAATAACCTGTGAAAACAAGTTTATTCGGTAACCATAAATATCATCCTAATTCGAATTAAATTGTTACAAATACAGAGGTAAATATAAAAGTTGAATATTTAAATTTTCAATTGGTGATGTTAAATAAAAGAACATTAGATATTTCCAGGCTTATGTATTGTGTATGCATATCCACCCCTCCCCCCCCCCCCCCCCCCAAGAAAAAAAGAAGAAAATAAAACTTGTACCAACGAAGATCTTTAACTTGCACAAAATTAAAACAAATTCAGGGCAAATATTAGAAGCTTTATTTGTCTGGTACTTCATTTACAAATTTTTTTATTACCTCATCATTACATTTATATTTGCAAACATCATCAAAGAAAATCTTTACTTATTTTACAGCAATCTCTTTCTCCATCGATTGATTATATTGAATCAAACATTTGTAACTGATAACTACATAATGGAGAAGAAGATCAATATGTTCTATAATAATCAGCTTAACAAAACAGGACGTTTGTATCAAAATACAATCTTGTTTCATCTGCAAGAACGCAAAACAAGTTTCTCGGTCAGAATCCTTTCATTTGCATCTCGGTAAACAATATACTGAAATTTCTTTGGATATTAAATCTGCACTAAATTTCTAACACATATTCTTTGAAACAGCCCAGCCAATATATATATATATATATATATATATATATATATATATATATGTGTGTGTGTGTGTGTGTGTGTGTGTGTGTGTGTGTGTGTGTTCCTTTAAACTTTTTTTAAAACCAACTCAAGTATTGTTATCCTATTAAGTATGATGGACATGTTGACTTTTCTAGTTATTTCAGGTTATTAAGCCTTTTAAAATATAAGACGATGTCGTATACGACAAGCATGTCAATGAACGGAACACACATGTATAAGATGTAAGTCACATGTACTACTCGTAGATTATCACTTTTAATGTCACTTAACCAAAACAAGGTTTTATAAAACAAAATCATTTGATATATTGAATACGATTTGTAGTCATTTCATATATAACGATTTTCTCAGACAATTTTTCTTTGAGTTTATTAAGATTTATTGTTTTCTTGGCTTTTAGTCTTCTTCTAAACTCACTTGATTAAATTGACTTAAAATGTCACTTCCTTGGCTAATGGCGATCAAAAATTACCAAAAATGTCTAACCAAAAAAGATATATAACCGCCGTTACTATGAATTTAAACAAAAACAAATAAACAAATGTAATGAACCGATTTCGTTCAAAATGAAAAATGAGATTTAGTCGTTGAACATGTAATACAGGTTACGAAAATGTTTATTTAAATTATTTATGCGGCCAAAAATTGATTTGTAAATAAAATGTAAAAATAAAATGATAAAATTAACAATTTAAAAAAATGCCGTCCAGTACATCGGTTTTCAATTTTCACCCATAACAAAAATTATGAATTAAACATACAATTAATCACATCAACCATTGTATCATTTTGCCTTTTCCTTTGCATGGAATGTAGTATCTTATTGTGAATGTCGGAGTTTAAACAATCGTTGCACTCATTATTTTTTTTTGATAATTTGGACAATCTGTCAAGGTGGAATCATCGTATCGTTGATAGACTTTGAAGCTTCAACAGAATCATAACTTTGTTTGTTTGTTGTACTTTTATGCAGTAGACTGTTTGAATGTCTTACTGAAAAACAAACATAAAACCATGTTCAATTCAATATTTTTGTAAAAAGAATTTAATATGTAGACATCAAGAAATATAATATTAGTTTTATACAACCCTAGATCATCTAAAACAATAAAACCGAATCAAATAACTGAAAATAGCCAGAGGTTTGATTTAAGAACAAAGTTATGAAATTCCAACTATTATACCTATCCTTACAATGTAAACATACCTAAGATGACATACATCTCTTATCCTTGTTTTTTATGAAAAAAGAAGGAAAATTGGAACCGAAAATATGTTGGTGGCAACAGCATATAGCATTTATCTTAAATATATAACACATACCTGCTAAATTTTGATGTGCCAAATGTTTACATTTCGGAAACCAATCACAAATAACAAAATAACAATACAAAACATTGATAAAATAGACAAACAAGAATATGAAAGACAAATAAGTACTTACACTATTTTATAAAATTAATGAGTTTGAAGCCAATTCAGTAAATGTCAAAAAGCGATACTCTAGTACTATTGCTAAGTTCTTTTTAATACCGTTAGGTCAGTCAAGATATTTGCTCATTTAATTTAAAACTAAGGTTTGTTCCCTCATGCACATCATTCCTTAGCTGGATTTGGATTTATATAATTTTGGAACTTTAGATTCATTAGTTTCAACTGTTTGGCTGATATTTTTTACTATCAAACTTTTCGGTCTTAGTGTCACTGATGAGGAACGAATTTCCGAAATGTGCACATCTGGCACATCAAAATTTAACTGGTATTGTATTATATATTTATATTAATTATGGAAATAAGAAATGTCTTTCTTATATTTTGCACTCTGTAAAATGATTTAGAAGAATAAGGTCATGAACTCGGCAATAGCCAATAACACAAAAAAGCCAAAACTGACAAATGAAGTAAAACAACCTAAATTGAGTTTTATATTTATACCATAAATAAAACACAGATATACTAGTCTATGTCCAAATCACAATACCAAATGATCAAAGTAAATACAATTCAGTTACATACGTGAACTTCCAACAAGGAAGTGCGATCGGGTGCTCCGAAAGAATAAGCACGTATTTTCTAGCTAGCTTTACCTTTCACGCGCTAAATTAAATTTTAGAATGGAATGATCATGGAACCCTGGGACATAAAATATGTCCAGTATATGTTTGGATACGGCGACTTCATAATTATCAACAATATTGTAACGGCGGCCATTAAACGTTTTAAGGACCATGATAAGTCTAGGTTTGCAATAAAATTGTAAAAAGCTTGCTTCTTTGTAGAAAGTCCCTGTAGTGGGAACTAGCTCTTTCTATTATAAAAGCCGACTCTGAATCATAATTGGATGTTATAGGTACGTGACTTTTCTTTTACACATTTTGATACTTTAAGCTACATAATTGACAATACTAATGCAGTGAGGTATTGATGATTTCCCTACACAAAATGATTGTGTTATCTTTAGGATTAACTAGCAAAAGAAATAACAAGACCGGGGCCGATTCATGTGGTGTAAGCCTTACATATAAGGTTTTGGCATATTGCATATTTTTTCAGCTAATCTTATTTGCCAAACATTTTTGTGTATTATTTAGTTTTAAAGTAAAGAAAATAATCATCTATTAGAAACATGATTTAGTCACTAATAGAAATAACATTATATTAGTTTCTTTAAAAACATTTGTCTTTAAAATATTCAGAATATATTTCTTTCTTTCTTTTTCTTTATCATATTTTTGTAAAAGAAATTCTTTTATAAAAAGACTGAAAAACTGTGGTCAGAACAAACGTTTATTTACTAAGCAAAGATTTCATATATATAACATACCTTTTTCATCTATGACTTTAGTCATGTTTAGAGAAATCCCAACTAATAAACAGGATAACAGTAAAAACACACCCGTAACCAGTATCAAGACTCGAGCAATTCGTTTTCGTTTTCTATTCTCGTAATCATAGTCGGTTTCTCCACTTAACAGATTAGTTGTCGAAGGTGACAAAGCATTGTTCTCAATCTCACTTGACAATAACTCAATAACGTTGCTCTCTTGTAAAGCCATGACCAAAAATATCAGCAAATTCCTAATCTTCCTAGTTTGACTTTCATTCATACATGTAAATACTGTTAATAATGAATCTCAGTTAAATTCCTTGTGTACAACACATATATTTAAATATATATACAAAGCTTATTATTCGCTCTTGTTTCCATATTGTTTTGAAACAATATCAATAAAAAAACAATTCTATACAAACCGTTTCAAATTTTTCTGAAATAACTTTAAAGCTCTTAAGAAAAACTCACAGGTGTTCACAAAATGAAATTATGTTTCCATAAATTTGTATCACATATATCTAAATTAGAATTAAGTTTCACTCTAAAGGTTTGAAGAAAAACTCGCATGTATCCAGAAAATTAAATAATGGTTCTATAAAATTATATCAAAAGTATCTAAATTAAAATTAACTTCAGATTAAAAGAGTGCATTCCTTTTTGCATAATAGAAAATACTAAAATGACTAGTAGTTTTCACTTTCATAAGTCATTATGAATACTCTTATTATTTATCCAAACTAAACACACATCCTAGTAGACAAGCAATAAAAAAGTATTAACATATCACAATTAAACAGCGATTGTAAATTTTTTAAATGAAAATATTTTATGATAGGTGTGATTTAACAACAATATAACTTATATAAAAGCACAAAATTATCCACTATTTCCTTTTGAAAAACTCATTAATAAAAAGTTTCCTTGTTATTTTTACAACATATCCATAAAATAATTTTTCCGTATATGGTAAATGGCAGTCCAAAAAACAAATAACTATCTTATTTCATCATTTTTTCTTTTCATATATGATAATTTGATTGTTATATACGAGCCTTATTCTTGACAAGTCTCGCCATTTTTGAAATTCTTGAGAAAAAATATTAATCAATACCAACACTCTTCGCGTAATATAATCTGTATATCTTACGACGCCGATTCCTGCAAAGTTATACTTAATATAGACGTCCCATCGTCATTTCAATTATAAATCTTTGTAGCACCGATCTTACTCACCGAGAATCTTGAAACCATTAATTACATCAATTTTTTTTAGACTTTTTAAAGAAAATCTGGTTTTATCACAAATTTATTTGAAAATCGATTGCTTCCTAGAAAATATTTGCTCTTGCTTTTACATTAAATCAATGTGGATGCCGGGATATCAATACCTTTCGAAATGCCAATTATTTCGGATGAAAAATTCCTGGTTTTATAATGAAATGGAAATTCAACGATAGAACACATTCATTTTACTAAAGTATTAACGTGATAAAGTGACTCTGTACATATAAACGGATTGAATATTACAAATACAAAATACATTGTCCGTTTGCTACATAAGTCGTCGATTTAAGGATGTGAATATTGCTTTTTATTAAAGCATTCAATATCGCTAAAAGGCTCAGAATTGCTAGACAAGTCTTTGTGTCAACATGAATCTTATCCAATTTAAATGGGAAATTGCTTTTTTCATCATTTATGAATAACTCAATTGTTTGTTTATTGCTTTATAAGCTTACGGCTTTAAACCACATTTGTAGGCAAATTTATGACGAACTTTGTGGAAAAGTATTTATCATTTTATAAATTTTTTTATTCATTTATTTATTCATTTATTAATTTATTAATTAATTAATTTATTAATTTATTTATTTATTTATTTATTTATTTTTGCGTTCGGACAATGATCTTTTAAATTGTTAAAAACTTTTAAAATCCTTTATAAACTATAAAATGTTTTTCAACTGTTAAATATTTTGCTACTTTGAACGCTTTAAAAAAATACCAATCGATAATTATACACAAAGAATTGCATTGGTTATTTACTTTATCAACATCTTTTTTAAGCTCACTCACATCTATTGAGGAAATTAGCTTCCTGATGAAATTGACGTATTGGAAATTTATAACGAGATAGATTTATTTCATCCTAATCCTTAAAAGTGAACAGTTTTATGTAAGGGTTTGATTAAGTTTTAGAATCAAAGGGCTTAATAAATAATAATATGAATGCATAAATGTTTGGTTTTAGTAATTACTTTTTTATCTGTATGTTTGCTATTAAGAGGAGAAAACAATCTTGATAGGTCATATTGTTTTATTTATTTATTAGCTTTTTTATCAGCATTTGAACGTTTTTTTTTTAAATGTGTAACTTAGTAGTTTAATGTTAACTGTAATTAAGATTAGATATACTGGATAAAAATGTTAATTTCGAAAATAGGTTTTATTGTTGGTTTATGTATATTCTTTTGCTGGATTTGGATTTATATAATTTTAGAACTTAAGATTCATAAATTTCCAAATGTTTGGTTAATATTTTTATCTATCAAGTTTTTAGGTCTTAATGCAACTGATGATGAATGAATTTCCGAAATGTGCACTAGTGTTACATCAAAATTTAACTGGTATTTGTGTTATATATTTACTACCCCTGAGCGGGTACCGCTGCTGGTGGAGTAAAACTCCCCGAGGGTATCCATAACTCAGTAGGCATTCTTTTGTGCTGTCAGAAAATGTACCATTTAGCAAACTTTTCGGCCAATTTCAATTTTGAAATTTATTTAAAACTAAGGTTTTTTCCCTCATGCAAAGCATTCCTTAGCTGGATTTGGATTTATATAATTTTAGAACTTTAGATTCATTATTTCCCAAATGTTTGGTTTATGTTTTTTATCTATAAAGCTTTTAGGTCTTAGTGTCACTGATGAGGAATGAATTTCCGAAATGTGCACATCTGGCACATCAATTTAACTAGTATTTGTTATATATATATATATATATATATATATATATATATATATATATATATATATATATATATATATATATATATATATATATATATATAATTTTTCATCTTAATATATTTTTATAAGCGTTATGACATGTTTTAAACCTGTAGCTTTGTAGGAATATGTTAATTAAGAATAGACAAATTGGATTAAAAAACAACAATTTCATAAATTAATTTATGTTCCTTTTTTTAATTTATTTATTTGTTTGTTTGCCTATATACATATTGTTTTTAATCCACTATAAATCATCATTCTTTGGGTTGCTTACTTAATGACGCGTCAGTGCTGACTTTTTGATAAAGTGTGCATAGTTATAAGTAATTAGGTTGCAACAAATAAATGTATTTAAACAATTTTTCTTAAAGGTTTCAATGGAAAGTATTTAGCTTAAGCAAGGCACGACAAAATTTTAAAAAAGGAAGTCTTTCATATACTTTCGATGAATTATATTTTTTTTTTGCTCCATGCATGCAATTGTTTTTAAGTACAAAATATACATTAACCTTTACCTAATGTCTGTAAGCAAAACTTTACTTAGTCATTCTATGTTGATAGAGAAGTCTGACTGTGAGATTTATAAGACAATTCAGAAGTTTTACAAATGAGATCGGTAGATTTATTAGATGAAATGAAATATTTACAAATCAGACTGTGAATTTTAAAGTCAGATCGGATATTTATGAACGATACAGAAATGGTAAACAGAATTCTTATAAGCAATTCACGTAGAGAGTTGTGTAGTTGTGTTTTCCTTGTAATTATATTACTTATATCAAGTTGGTCACATCTTACATTGTGAAAGTACGGCTTTTGTCAGACAAAACACACATGTTCGACAAATTTATTTTATAGTTTTTTTATATAGTTCGACAATAGGAAACACATTCTGTAGTATTGACTTACATGTATGTCATATATGTCTCGCAAAAATATAATGATCATTTTTATAGCAATAACTATTCACGTGCAAAGCGTCGCAGTAAGTTTTGTCGTGCTCTGTATTATTGCAATGCACCTGCAGCCGAGTAGTTTAGTTGTAGTATTCTACGCCTAAGTTTAAAAAAAAAACAATATGAAAAGGAGGTAACAACATCGATAGTTGGGAAAACCATAGAACTGTGGCAAATGTGCTTGAAAAATCTTTAACTAAATCTATTTGATAGGAAAGTAAATCTAATCGGAGAGGGACGCCGTGATCTGTAAACAAAAAAAAAAAAATTAGCAAGGTTTGAGTTAAGGGTTGAATATATATATATATATATATATATATATATATATATATATATATATATATATATATATATATATATATATATATATATATATACTGTAAACCGTGAAAATATAGCGGCAGTTTTATTTTAGCGCAATTTGCGGAGGAATTCAACCGCTAAAATAAAACTGTCGCTAAACTTTTACAAAACTTAACAGGCAAATACTAAGGGTCGTCTTTGATGATGTTTAACTGCTATTATTGTTGAATATTATACCCGTCATAGAACATATTAATAATCAAAGAAAATAATGGTTTTTTTTGTTTTTTTTTTTAAAAATTCAATCAATGAGAAGATATATCGATTTACACATGCATAAAAATTAATAATAAGTTTTATCAATTAGTTCAAAAAGTCCGTTTCCGTTTCATCTGATAGAACGATATGCGCACGCACAAAATTAAAATGGAATTAAATCCGAATTAAATCACGATAAATCCTGAAAATCAGTAAATCCACAACAGTTTGAAACGCACTAAAAATCTACAAAATTAAAAAAATCGGCGTTTTAGACTTGTAAAGAACGGGGACTCTGGGGATTTTCTTTTTAAAAACCGCCACATTTTTATAAATATGTCTACATGTACAGAATGACATGTAAAATTAAATGTATGGCTTCATATATTTAATTATTACTACTCATTACTTGTTCACAGGTGATTACGCAAGTATGTCAAATAGTATTTATAGTATCTATAAATACAGTACGCCTAATTTAGATTATTATAAAGTCGGGTACAGGGGTAAATTTTAGGGTCCCAAACAGGGTAATTACTGGCGCTAAAATAAAACTGCTCTAATTCAACTGGCATTTTTAAATCGCTTAAATGTCTATGCGCTAATATAAAGCGGTTTACAATATATATATATATATATATATATATATATATATATATATATATATATATATATATATATATATATATATATATATATATATTTCTTGCAACCCAGATAGAAATTTCCATATAAAGAGCGGTGCTAGATATTTCCATCTTGCACCCCCCTGTACAAGAAAGATTACACGCTCTTTTTCCTGCGAAGATTTATCAATGACATCAGAGGTGTATCGATACTTTGAGAACTGTTTAAACCCAAGAATCCGGCATACCTTTGCATAAACAAATAAATGGAACAGGTAATACTACAGTTTTAATTAAATTGTAATTTTAAAAACTTTTTTTCTTAATCAATAACAATGTAATGTTAATATGAATTATGACGTCGTCCTGTCTTTTGTATTCACACGACACTTCCATCATATGTTGAATTTTGATTTTAAATAGAACTTGTATATTTTGTGGTGCAAGAAATAGAATCAATCACTACTTTTGGTGTCAGAAAGGGAAATCTTAACCCTCGTTCTAATATATCTGGCCCAGAACTCGGCAAGCCTCGTTCTGGACCAGATATATTAGAACTCTGGTTGAGATTTCCCTATCTGGCACCACAAGTAATGATAGATTCTTTTAATATATATATATATATATATATATATATATATATATATATATATATATATATATATATATAACAAACATACCATTCCTAGTAAGCTTTGAAAGCTGGCACAATTAGTTATACATGTGAACTTCCATCAAGGTTGTGAGGCCGGGTGCCCAGGAAGGGTAAGCAACTCTCTCTCTCTCTCTCTCTCTCTCTCTCTCTCTCTCTCTCTCTCTCTCTCTCTATATATATATATATATATATATATATATATATATATATATATATGACAAGTATTGAGTTAAGTTAAAGTATTAAAGTTAAAGAGAGAGAGAGAGAGAGATAGAGAGAGAGAGAGAAAGAGAGTAAGAGAGAGAGAAGGAGAGAGAGAGAGAGAGAGTTTAACCCTTAACTCAAACCTTATTAAATTTCTTATACTTTAACTTAACTCAATACTTGTTAATTTTCTTTGCTTAAGGATTATTTCTAAAGGCACGTCTGGATACCAATTAAATTTGTAAGTCCACAGTTACATAAAACTGACTACCTTATAAATACAATTATGAAGATTTCGAGGTGATAGTTTGCCTAACTGAAACGTATTCACGATTTTAAATATCGCATCTTAACATAAAACATGCTAGACATGTAAAATAACTTCCTGCTTACGAAACAATATTTGAACCCAATAAGATAACAACCACATTTTAAATTACTTACTACTAATTCTTCATCGTAACTAATTCAGTCGTAATTAAAATGGATACTTTTGCTTGTCAAACATAATGAAATATGAAGTAAAACATAGTTACCCCTTACATGTTATCAAACTACAGTACTGTTTTAGAACTATTAAATAAATAGTATCTACTTATACCTAAATGTTACTAATATCTGATTGCTGTGTTTAAACACACACACACACACACACACACACACACACATATATATATATATATATGAAAAAATTGTATTTGATTGATCAATTAATCAATCGATTGAATAAATTTTAAATCCCAGTCAAAAAAACAACTTTTGTAGTGACTCTACTGGCTATAGATGAAGTGGCAAAAATTTTGTTTTTGGTAAATAGGCAAAGAGGTCTGTTTTAAGGCAAGCAAATGCACAATAATTCGCAAAACTTGCATTTACGGCGTAAAACTTACTCTTGTGTTCGCAAAACCTATTTTTCAGTCGTAAATCTAATCTTCAAGCCGTAAAACCACCTTTTGTTGTAAGATGTTATTCACAGGGTGCAAAACTCGTTAAGTTTGTGAAACTTCATTATTTCAATTCGTTTCTCTGCTCAGTGTGACCAGTATAATAAATCTTTCAACATCGACTTGTAATAAACAGAAAAAAGTTGAAACTTTAATTAATTAATCGGGGCAGGAAACTGTACCGAGTTTGCAGGGCCAGGTGACTTTTTCCTTCTTTCAAAATCAATTCGACCCTGAGTACCTCAATCTTTTTAACATTTTATTTAACTGAACTGACAAGTAATGTGAATCACCATATAAAACATGATGGTATGAAAAACCTGTTTGCGTTCAAATTCATTTTGGGTCACAGTAGCCTAAAATAAAAATAATGAATCTTTAGACTTGAAGAATTAAGAAATCAAACGTGCATTTGAAAAAAAAATCATTTAGCTCTACAAGTTTTTAAAACCGGCTGCTCTTGACCTACATTCGCATTAAACTAAAGAGGTAAAACCTATCAATATCTTATTGTCAGAATAGATAAAGAAGTAGAAGGTTAGTACTTTATATATATCTGAAGCCTATGATGTTCCAATACGAATGGAATGATTCAGTTATTATTTTGCCTTACGGAATATCCTCAGACGAGCGGTTTAAGCTCGCAGTTCTCTGTTACTATTTAAAACAGCAAAATGGCATGTATTACAGTTGCTTTCATAGTAAAACATTTTACGCCACAGATGTATTCTTAACCATAGTGACGTTACTGGTATGTTCATTTTCTATTTATTGCTTAAATAATATCTATTACATCCAGATAGTGTTAAATTTCAAACAAAAATTCGATGTAGCAATAATGCATAGAAACGACACGCTAGTCCTTATGCACAAAATAAAAACTATTTTCAGCAAAGCTTTCTAACTGACTCACTTTCTGTTTTACCTCTGAAAATTCTGTTCTAAATTCTTCTTTCAAATCCTGTTTCGCTATCTCAATGTCTCTATTAAACTTCAATTCTAGAAGCGCAAACACTCTGCTAAGTCTTTCCCTTCATACTTTTGTCTGATTGTGTTTACATCCATTGTCCACTATTTGGCGGAAAAGTCACACAAAGGAAACACAAAATTATTAAAATTTTCAACACAAACGCAGAGAAATGTTCCCCAAATGTTGCAGATAAGACCTGTAATGTTTTTGCCAATGTTTCACTGAATAACGACTGCAAAAACTACATAAGATAACTAAATAGAAGATGATAAATTGATCACCGATACCAGGCACGTCTTTTCAATGTTCAATTAAACCGGAAGTCCCCAGAAAATATGAGTGAAAACATCAGAGAGATACACGAGAAAACGGTCCCCAATATAGAAGAGAAAATAGAAGGTGAGAAACGGGATAGATTAAAATTAGAAATGTGGGGAAGGAAATTGAATTGGGTAATTAGAGGAATAGAGGGGGACATGAAAGGGCTAGCTAGAAACACATAGGGAAAGGTCAGGGATTTCTTAGCTAAAAAAGTTAAAATGCCCCAAAAATTCGCCGAGACGGTCCCCTTTCAAGCAGTTCACAGGTTACCAGTGGGGACTGAAGGGAGAAAGAGCATTATAGTGAGATTTGTGAATTTGCAAGACCATGATGACGTTATTTTAACAGCAAAGAAAATGAGAATGGGTTCAGGTTTTAGTGTTGTACCGGATTTATGCCCAGAAGCCAGGAGGGAACGTACACGTTTACTACAATCTCTTAAAAGCATGTCAAAGGAAAAGAAAAAAACATAGACTTATATATACCAAGGACTTTCCGTTTGTTGCGCTACGTAACAGTGCACCGTAAAGTAGAAATGTTTATTAACTACACACATACCAATAGCATGTAAAAGAACATCTTTCTATACATGATTATGCAAAATACTTCCGAATATATTACTACTCTATATTAAATTATAACACAGAGATACATAAAATCCCATCATATACCTCATATCATACACATGCTTAGGTAGCTTGTTTACATAAAGATTATGAATATGAAAGCAGGGTACCTTAGCGTTCCAAGTACTATTTATTGTCAGTGAATCTGCCCTAAAATACATCCAAGCATTCAAAATCAATTACTTTTCCCTTCCCAAATCTATATTAGGCCAGTGTGATTCTCCATAAATATTTCACGCGCCAACATGCACTCTGTATAGTATTCACGAAACAGTTATGGTGTATATACATCAATAACACGAGTATTAACTCTCGATAATGAATTGTAAAAAAATGTGCTTACCGATATACATAAACATCACATATGTAATGAAATTTTTCCGATAAAAACAACCATTTTAAAAATCCAAAGTTGTTTCCATTTTCGAATAATGCGGCCATGTGTACACAAGTATATGTTTACCTATTTTGCATAATCACTGTATAACTGACTGTACATAGGTCATTCGTTTATCGGATGGCAGTGTTTATCAACATAGTTTATATGGACATTAGAGTATAAATGACCTACACACTACTATACTTAAAATCATTTATGTTGAAAAAGGTCCGGTGTCTCCGGAATATTTATGCAACTTAGAACTCTACTTAGATTGTGCTGTAAACTTATAAGATGGACCAAGGTATGGTGTAAGTCGTTTTTTTTTAAACAAAATACTCAGATAACGATTAACCTTATATAATTTTTATTGTATAATACATGTCTTTCTTTCTCATATATATGCTAATTGTTTGAATTAAGTGAACACACACACACACACGTACTTCTGAAACTCATTTGATAATAACCAAAACAAACGATAACCTATCTTGGTCGATATATAATAGATACAACACAAAGAAGGTTACATTGTAAATCAATTTAATTAATAAGATATGTTATAAAGTGACTTCTCCCGAAACTTTGTAGTGTGCAAAAATATTAAAACTAACAAAACACATCAAAACTTCCCCTCTCTCATGTTTTTTCTATCTTGACTTTTTCTTTGCAGAGAAACCAACAATAATTTACGTCAAAGGAGCTAGTTGCGTTATGTCCAATTTTTATGCGTGTAACATCAACTATAATGATGAAGTTTTTCATAGTGCTGAGCACTTATATCAATATCAGAAAGCGATGCATCAAAACCGCAGCAACAGCAAAAGAGGCAAAATCTTTATCGAAACGAATAAAAAAATCAAAACTGTCTAAATTATGGTTTGAAAAAAATACTTTATTATGTCTGATATTCTTAAACTTAAATTTGATCAAACTCTGGAATTTCGAGAAAGTTTGCCTATTTCGGGAAAAGCAATTTTGATGCACAATGTAAGTCACAGCTATCTGGGAACAGGAAGAAAGGGAGAGGGTAACAACGTGTTTAGTGTGTTGCTAATGCGTTTACGTACAAAACATTAATACTTATGTGGAAATTTTTTGTTTACTGTGCGACTTCACTTTGAAACACGTATGTCTACATTATATTTACACCTTATTGTTAAAAGTGTTAATAATCTTCGTTCGACCACATTACACTTGTATTTCATTTATGCGCTAAACAAAACTATTGTTTACAAGGTCTAGGTTTGGTTTTTACTCTATGTTCGATAATAGTTCTGTATTTATATTCTGCGTCCGACAATATGATACTATATATAATGTTTATACACTATGTTAGATAACATTATATTGTTCTCTATTTGTATTTTGATATTTAGTATAATTTTTTTTTTCTGTAAATGTACCGATATACACATCAGATAATGCTCGGAATTCTACTACTCATTTTACACTTCGCATTCATCACACAAACACACATCATCAACTCTGTTAACTTTCTTTGCAATTAAAATCGTTATCTATGGTTTACTGTCTATACTGGAGCTCAGTATCTGCGACTACAAACTTGATTCAAATAAGAACAAATACCCCGTGCCCCGATATATTTACTTTGTAAATCGGTTATACTTAATTAATACTCACGCTTTACAGCTTGCAGTGGGTAACTCTATACTACATATATGTACTTATTTTAAATGTGATCTGTATAGTTATGTGTTGTATCATTATATAAATGGCGTTACATAATTCATTGTCAATACTTACTGCAAACTGTAGAGGTTTAAATGATTATCACAAAAGAAAGGATGTGTTGGACTTCCTGAAGACCAAATCTCAAAATATATACTGTTTGCAGGAAACATATTTAGTTAATAAATTATACAAAAGAATAAGAGCGGAATGGGGAGGTGAAATAATTCTTAAATTTACGTCATCAAACTCAAGGGGTGTTTGCATTCTTTTTAATAATATCTTCGATTATAAAGTGGACAGGGAAAAGTTGGAAAGAAGCAGAGAAAAATGGAATTCTTTGTTTGACAGACCTCTAGACTTGAGAGTGTTGTACAAAATCCCCTTTATTATATGTAAAAATACCAAAATGCAATGGTTCCAGTATAGAGTAAACCATCGTATACTAGCAACGAATGATTATTTATACAAAATTAATATTAAAAATGAATATTTATGTTCCGTTTGTAAAGAGTTTTCAAAAAAAATGGATCATTTATTTTGTAATTGTGGAATCATTAATGACTTTTGGTTGGAAATTGAAGACTTCATTTACACTAAAATCAATCTTTTTCTTGATTTAAACAAGAAAAGTGCTATTTTTGGAATCCAAAGCACTATACAGAAAACTATATCTCAAAATTACTTCTTACTATTAACTCTTTATTACATATACAAATGTAAAATGGAAGGAAAAATACCTACAATAAGTGTATGGAAGATTTATGTAAAAAGTCAGGTAGAAATAGACAAATGCATCGCCTTAAAATATGATAAATATGAATCATTTATAGAAAGTTGGGGAACATGGCTGACAATTTTCTTGAATGACTAAAAAAATTGCAACAAGTTTAACAGAGTATCACACACATATACGCGTCACACACACACACACACACACACACACACACACACACACACACACGTGTCACACACACAGAATTTTTTTCGAACAGTAGTTAAGACAAAATTTTACGATTAATATATACTACAATATGAAAAAAAAAAAAAAAACTAACATATTTTCACAAGTTTGAATTCTCGATTTTCAATGTTGTTGCCATGACTAACAGCGGTTTACAAACAGCGATATAAGATTCAGACGCGTTTAACCAGTACACAAGCCTATCTACAACATTAGTGTAAAACCTGCATAATCAATAGATCCATTTGTCATTCTGCAAAGAGATGTTTTGCTTTGTGCTTGGTTAACTTTTCGTGATATATTGAGAAAATTTGTCAAATTAAATAAACATACGCGATTTTAACGATATAAGGGAAGTTATTCGTACATCGTGGATTGAATTCTTTATTACGCTAAACAAACAGAAAGCACATAAAATACGAAAATTGCGATAAATGCAGTTTTTTGGCACAGTATATAGGCCAATGTACTCTTTCTAAGAATTATTTTTTTCGTATGCGACTCGAAGTACAAATTTTTAAGAATATATGGGGTAATGCAATCTTCTCTAAAGCGGTATAACCAATATATTTGAACAAATCAGAGAGGCATAATAAAGCAGTTTTATCCATTTAAAAAAAAACATCAAGTTATCTTTAACCATGAATGATTATTTGACGAAAAGGAGAAAAGGAGATAAATGTGAAAGATATTATGCGCCACGTGAATCAATAAAATAAATATATTTTTTATCCTGTACAATAAATGTACAATTTCGAACACAGTATTTGAATTTGGGATGTTATCAATCGGTATAATTTCTTTTAGCCGTTGAAATACGTTATGATTCTATATACGAGAGAAGAAATCAAGCTTCGTACATGGTACTATTTTAGACATAATCAATATTTACTTTTGTAATCTATGCTAAGCACATGCGTATGACTTATTTGGCTTATCAAGACCCTTAAAAGTTTTATGGCTGTCATCCAAATATATTTTCAGTATGGAGTCACTGTATCTCAACTTATACTAGATATATTTGACTTAACAAAGTTCCTTGTTCCTTTCATTTGACTTAGCACGTGATGGATGTAGCTAGCTAGACAGAGGTTGCTTACCCTTCCAGAGCACCCGGCCTCACTTCTAGTTTTCAAAGTTTTAACTTTGTTTTTTTTAAGGCTCCCACCCACATAAATGGGGGGGGGGGGTTGTGATATGAATATATTTGGTTTTTGTTTAATTTATAGAATCAGACTAGAACACATTGTAATAACAAGTAGTAGAATGACCGACACTTCAAAAAAATTTTCGTTAAAACATTAACATAATGAATGTTTTAATGAATACAAGTAAGTCACAATGAAACGTATCTAATGAAATCGCCGAATCTTAAAAAAGCATTGACGTCATTTAAAGTGACATGAAAAGTGAACTAGCTTGAAATGAAAAATGGTTAAGTTTTCCCTTGAAAAAAAAAAGAAATCATATAAAAACCATAATGCATGTCTGTTTCACTGTTTAAATTCACTTTCAATGACATCAGTGGTTCTTTATAAAACGACTTATGTCGTATAGTAGTAATAACCACATGACTTTATAAAAATGCTATACACGTGAACTTCCATTAAGGAAGAGAGGCCGCTGCTCCGGAATGTTAAGCACCTCCTGTCTAGCTAGCTACACCCGTCACGTGTAAGTCAATTTTGAGAATAAAAGGAACAAAGAACTATGGTAAATGAAATATATCCAGTATAAGTTTGGATACAGCGACTACATACTTATCAATAATATTGTGATGACGGCCATAAAACTTTTAAAGGGCCTTGATTAGCCTAGGCTTGAAATATCCTTGTGTCAACAATTTAATTGTAAGTAATTTGCTTCGTTGCTGAAAGTCCCCATAGTGGGTACAAGCTCTACCGTACCGTATTAACTGTGAAACATATACACAATTGGATAAGCAGGGTTATTACTGCAAAGAAACGGAAAGTTGTCAATAGAAAAATTGAAGTCATCACGTTTGTCGTAGAGCTTCAGATGTAACCTTTCGTGGGTGTAATAATAGAGGTATAAGTCCAAATATGAAGCGGAACATGGAGAATCTGTCGTGTCTTTTATTTCAAGCTCACTTGGATAGATGACATTCACATATTCTCCGAATTTGTGATTATTTAGAGATAGATAACTTATTAAAATATGACTATAGTAATTTTACAATACAATTAATAAATATACATCTCTAATGAAAACTATATTTACTTTCCTAATTTAGCTAATTACGTGAATTACCGCCAGGGCATTTAGGCCTGGTTCTCCAGAAATATGAGCACCTCTTGTCTAGCTAGCTACACCATTTACGTACGAAATCAAATTTTGATAATAAAGAAGAAACGTGTAACGATGGGATGTCAAATATATCACGTACTACTTCTACTGTATTTCTTGATTTTAATATTGATCAATTATGGAATAACTTAACTGCACTCCAAAAATTATTGCCAGTAAAAAACTACACGTTCAAATTTTTATACACTTTATTAAAGTTTAGGTGCATAATTTATTTTCCTTTTCTGTACGATAATTTGCCATTACCTTTTTGTATACGAAACAATTTTGTAAATTTTTCTTTTCCTGTTTAAAGTTGAGACAATTTAACTTTTGAGATTTAAACATAATGTTACTGGTGACAATAATGGTCTAACAACGGCTATTAATACTCCAGCAAAAAAAACGTTAAACTTAATTCTTTATAATAACATTACATTACTTTATGGTCGTATCAATGTCGCCTATTCAGATATAGTGATGCAGGAAAGGATACTTCAATCATGTTAACAAGTCACTGCTAGTTGTGGACACTTTCTATTCTACATCTTCTGAAAGTATCTGCAACGGAAATCACATAATCTAGGGGTACATTATAACCCTTAACTGCCAATTATATATTTTTATTTCTACTACCAGTAAGATAGCTAATTATTTTACTATTCTATTAGAATAAAATTTACATTACAATGCTAGGATAACGTTATGTTCCGATTTGTTTCGTCTTTAATTGGTCCTTCCTTTGTTTCGGACTTCTGTTTTTTCAGTAAACTATTCGAATTTCTAACTGAAACGTGAAAGAAACATTTAATTAGCTTTTCGCAATAAATATGTGATAAACAGATATGGAAAATATCATCTACAGAACGTGTACTTAGCAAAAGTAAAAGTTAACAGAAAACAATAATAGATACAGTAAACAAACCAGAGTATAACGTTTTAAGGCTTAACTGGAACACTAATTCCCGCAAAGTTACAAAACTTGTATTTATCGTATCATCTGGCCCAGCAACAGTTTTTCTAATACTTCATGTTGTTATTGCTATAACCATATTTTAAGAGTGTTTGGTAGCTTTTAATAATAAAACGATTTAAATACTTACAAATCTCGCCTAAAATTTTTAACGTTATCGAATGATGTACCAAATATTATTTAACAAGCACCAGGAGTATCTAATGTTCTGTTTGCGATTGTTTTAACCTGTTAAGAACGTTGTATATATAGAGAATGTTGAATACTTACCAATTCCGTTTATATTCCGAGAAATCATCTATTATGTAAGAAATATTACTTGATAAACATCAGAAGTATCTAATGTTTTGTTTGTGAACGTGTTTATATTTATTTAGAGAACATTTTACAGACGTTTATGATTTACAGAAATTTGAATACCTACAAATCGTGTCTTTTATCTATCACTTCATCGATGATGTACTTATCTGACAAACATCGGTACTTTTCAATCTTTATGAGAATTATCATGGACTTTTATGATATTTAGAATGTTACATATTTACTAATTTTGTCTATGCTCCATGAAAAGATTGAGATTTCTCCGACAAACAGTATTTAATGATTATGTTGTGATAATGTTTAACGATATTTTAAGCACTTTTCTTTTCACTTTTTTAATATGTAGAATATGGAATACTTACCGAATGTCTTCCATGTTAAGTTACATCATTACGATATACTAAACGTAAACTAACAAGCATCAGAATATTTTAATGATAAAGTTTGTGATTGTGTTCAACCATATTTGTTTAGAAAACGTTTGATAGACTTTTATGTTATACAGAATTTTGTATACTTACTGATTTCGTCAATATTCAGGACATCATCAACGATGTACCAAAATTTATCTGACAACCATCATAAGTATTTAATGGTAATGTTTGTGATTATGTTCAACCATCTTTTATGCACGTTTTTTAACTTGTATAATATATAGAATGTTTAATACTTACAAGCATTGGGAGTATTGAATGATAATGTTCGTGATTATGTTGAACCATGTTTTAGGCGCTTTTTTAAACTTGTATAATATTTAGTATGTTTAATACTTGCAAGAATCAGAAGTATTAAATGATAATGTTTGTGGTTATGTTTAACCATATTTTAACTTGTATACTATATAGAATGTATAATACCTAAATGCATCAGAAGTATTGAATGATAAGCTTTGTGATTGCGTTCAACCATATTTTTATGTTTTTAGAGAAAGTTTAATAGACGTATAATATACAAAATTTTAAATACATACCAATATTGTCAATGTTTAGTTCTATCATCAACGATGTACCAAAATTTATCGGACAAGAATCAGAAATATCGAATGAAAATATTTGTGATTGCGGTTAAACATATTTTCGTATTTTAGAAAACGTTCGATAGGCGTATGATATACAAAATTTTGAATACTTACCAATCTCGTCTATATTTCGTGACATCATCAACGATGTTCCAATCATTATAAAACAGACTATTAACAAGCATATAAAAACAACAAGTACAACTTTAGATATTTTCTTTCTTTCTATTTCTGACTTGTCCTGAACTTTCCTTGTTTTGGTCCTGACAACTTTGGATATAGGTTGAGTATGAGGTAGATCTAAATGAATGACTTGTGTTGATATAACTTCTATTTGATCATGATCGCCATCAGTTATTGAACTGCAAATATCATTGTCGTGCATGTTCCAGATGACAGAAGTTGATGTCGATATCATCACATATTTTCACATATTTGGTTCAGCTTTTTCAGACTTTGAATCTGTAAAAACAAAAACAGATATTAGTCTCCAGGATTTCAAAGCAAATTCTATATTCACACCATCGGGTAATACGATTCACTAGTCCCAATTAAACTTGTCAACGTGAAACGTCTCCTTTTGAATCTAGTGTTTAAGATTCCAAGACATTCATACGTAAGTTTATTTATTTATTTATTTATTTGTTTATCTATTTTTTCATTCATTCATTCATTCATTCATTATCACTACCCAAATTTGCAAAACTAAGAAGCGTCATGTTGTTACCTAAAGAAACACTTGAAGAACCCATATTGATAGTCTAAATAAAAATGAGAAACCAATAAGATGCAAATGTAAGTTAATAATTAAATGGTATTCCTATGGTTCTGTTTTGTTTCAAACTTTCAGAAACCTTTTTTCTTTATTATGTACACCTATTACAATACAGCTGAATGATATTTTGGTAACAATAATACAACCTTTACAACGTCAAATGGTAGTATCACTATGGCTTACACCATGACTAATAATGCTAGGGTAAATACGTTCTTTCACATCCTACAGAATAGCGGAGCTAAATGGGTTCTGATTATTAACCTCTCTATCAGTTAATACATACTCAATTTTTTTTAGTTACAGCTCTTATCAAACACTTTTTAAGTTAAAGCTCTTTCACCTAACAATAATTTCACCTTCCTTAATATGTTGATCTTATCCAAATATTATTTAAAAATCTTAACAAATATAAAGTTAAAAATAGATATCATGAGTTAAAATCTTCAATACCGGAACAATGAAAGCAAATTGTAAAAATTGTGAAATGAAGTTATTAATTCAAGGAAAGTCAGCGAACATCTCCCTCGAGCAGAAGATAATTTACTTCCTGAAATCAAAAGTTATCTTTTAAATCGTAAATTTTACTTTGAAGATATTTGTAAGATCATAATTGTAAGATCAATATTAAACGTGAATCTGACGATTCCGTGTCTTATTATGGTTTTGAAAGTTGGATTTCTTAGGATTTGGTGTTATTATCACTATTAAAATACCATCAAAGTAAAAATAAATTGTGAAGGAAATATTCCAATTGCAATTAGTCAACCGTGTTTCCTTTACGGTTTTGCTAAAGAATGCTTTTGAATAAGGGAGCAAACCTTAGTTTAAAATAAATTTCAAAAATGAAGACGGCTCAAAAATTTTGCTAAATGGTAGCTAAAAGCATTATATGGTTTAAAATAAGCTTTTACTGGACCTCTGACAAAGAAACAGGTTTATGCATCGGAACTACGTGTAGTGACGGACTGATGTGGTGGTTTCAGTAATATGGACCATCAGCACCATCCCGACCTTTACTTTACAATATTCAGGACGATCGCATTAATGCATTTAAATAAAGATTCCAATATTATCACTATTGATAGTCTATGTATATAAATGTTTTACCAAACCAAGTATGATCTTTATTGATTACTCTATAGATTTTTTAATCAAGAACTCGCTAATGTAAATCAAAATTTCATAATTGATTATGGAGAAAGCAATCATTTCAACACTGTCACAGCACGCGATGTAGTATGTAAAATTTGAAGAGTAAAAACGTAATATGAGCAGTTGTAAACCACATTCAAGTCTACATTCAAGATTCTTTATTTAGTATATATATATATATATATATATATATATATATATATATATATATATATATATATATATATATAATTTTCTATCAATCTTTCCCTCTTACTGTTATAGGTAAGGTAACAGAGGCAAGATACGACAAGTACTCCTGAACTAAAGCATGCGAACTGATAAATTTTTTTCACATATGGATCTATCTAGAAAAGATTTAAAACCTAAGCAGTGACAAACACTGTGATCCGTAAGCACTTAAGAGCTCATCTAGGTGAAAATATTAAACTAATGTTTCAAAGCTATCCAAATCAAATTTGACCCTCTCAAAGTCAAAAGATTTATATTTAAGAACTGTAGTTCATGGTTATAAAGTGGCCGTTCATATTTATATAGCTTGTTAGCTTCTAGTGATAAAACATTGCTCTCAGTATACAAATCGATTGATATATCATTTTAATATGTTGCGTTCGTTCACAATCGAGAGTTTTCCTATCAGGAAACTGCACATATGGTTATATGATCTAGAATAACTTTTTTGCACAGCTTGTTGTTTCCTGGGATGTTTCAATTATATGTTATATATAGCCACGTTCCAATTTTTTAAGAAAAACATGAGTTTTTAATTACACAGGTTTAAGACATCAATTAAAAATAAGGAATGGCGAAAATTGAAATTGAAATCTTATACATGACAAAACAAACGCAACAAAAAAATACAAGCACATAACAGAAACAGTAAAAAAAAACTTAACAAGAGAAAAGAAAAAGGAAAAGTATAATTCAAACACAAATATCACCGCCTTTGGACCGGTAATGAAATAAAAAAAATCATTGTCTAGTGGTGTTTTAGTAGCACTTCTACAGAATTTTATATCGTTTGACCCTTTTTAAAACCAGTAAAGTAATACTATATGTAAGATAAAACTACGACATCGTCACAATAAACAATAATTTTTTTATCTTTTGAAAAGAATTCGGTCTAATGGCTAAAACCGATAATGAACAGGGATGAAATTTGGCTGGACTAATACGTAGTATTTTCTTTAAGAGAACCGTTTATTTTATCTTGCTCCACTCAACTCAACAACCAACTAAATAAGCACCGGGAAATACTTGTAGGCTTTAGGTTCAATTGTGACCTTTCGATGAAATGAACGTCCAGTCAAAAGGGAAAGATTGTAATCTAATTCGATTTATATTCCTAAAACCGAGATAAACAACTGCCTGATTACAATCATACACATTTTATAAATACAATCTATCTTTGCTGTAATTTAATTAAAATTAGTTAATAAAAGATACTTGTTCTATTATTCAAATTTAAGATATATTTCAAAGCGTATTTCAGGGTTCAATTATCTCTTTCCCTACCGATGAATCGCTTCTTTGTGTATACTAAAAGAATAATTTAAAAAACCGTTTTAATCGAAAAACGAATTATCTGCATGAAGTCATCACTCTAAGAGGTATTATATAACATGTTAGAATGAGTGAATAGATTTTTAAATCCATGGATGGTTTATCGTTTATCACAGTAGGAATCGGGACCGTTTTCCAATTACATACGTAAATATTTTTTATCATTTCGTATTTATTACTATTTTGTTAATTAAATTTCCAATTTAATGACAAAAGAACGCCTTCAGACATATATATGAGATAAAAAGTTAAAGCATATATTGGATAGTTTTAAATCAAAACTAATGCAGCACTTGTTCTCATACAGTAGATTCATTTCATTCGACTTATTACATAACAGTTCTTTTCGATATCATAAAACCAATAGGTTGGTCAGTACTTTGTAAATTCTTTTTGTAGTTGTCCAATATTACTTTTATTGCAAACATACAGCTAGATTAATTTTGTTGAACTTCGTCAACAACTCCTCTAATGAAACTTGAGATATAAGTTATTCTACAGATTCCTTTTTAGAACTTTTTATAATGTCTTTCGAGAATTGGAAATAAGTTAAACTATTTCTATTTTTGTTATCTAATTACTTTTCCGGTCCCTATTTTCACTCATGGATGAGGAATAAATTTCCGTAATGTACATATATGGCACATGAAAATGAAACAGGTATTTATAATTATATAACAAATACCAGTTAAATTTTGATGTGCCATATGTGCACATTTCGGAAAATCATTCCTCATCAGTGACACTAGGGGCCGAAAAGTTTGATAGATGAAAAACATAAGCTAAACGGTTGAAAAATAATGAATTTAAAGTTCCTAAATTATATGAATCCAAATCCAGCTAAGGAATGCTTTGCAATCGGCAACAGACCTTTGTTTTATATTGAATATTTTCTGACAGCACAAAGTACTGCCTACTGAGTTATGGATACCCTCGGGGAGTTTAACTCTACCAGCAGCGGTATTTGTGTTAGATATTAACTATCTCTGAGCGTGTACCGTTACCGTTTGGAATAACATCCTTAGCTCAATAGTCAGTGCTTTTTACTGACATAAAATTACCACAATTGACAAATTATATCAGCCGCCTTAATGTTAAAACTATGATTTACTTCTTCATATCAAACATTTCTTAGCTGGATTTGGATTAAAACAATTTTAACTTCATTAATGTTAAATTGTCTGGCTTACGTTTTATATGTATCGACTTCATTCTGTTACAGTAACCATCATCAAAAAATAAAAAAGACATCTGAATATTTATATATTAATAATTTTGTAGCCTAGTCGGGAAATTAAAAAAGAAGTTATTATTTTATTATTAAAGTTGACAGAACAGTTTGACGCCTTTTTACATTTCAATTCTAGAAAATAATATGAGCTCTTTTGTTTCGTGACGCTTAGAGGATGATTCTCAATAAGCCGAGGCATCGGCCTACAGAATTCATAATTTAAAATTTGTCAAAATGATATTTATACTGTAAACATAAAAATGAGAGTACCAAAACGAAACGGTTTTGAATATTAAAAGTTTGATAAAACATTGCATTATGTATTTAAACATACATTTCAGAATACCGCATTCCGTATACTTCCATACAAATTCAAAAATTTGGATATAAATAACCGTGTTTTTCTCTTAATACACATAGAGCGCATTCCTCACCATCAAAGATATTTTGACTACCAAAACTTCTATAATTTATCTTCTGTTTTGCAAATTTTGGTTAATTGAGGAATGGGCTGGCATTGAAATTTGGGGATAAAGATAAGAAACATTACCCCTTTATCGCCCCAAACAACATACTTGATATTAGCTAGCATAAGTAGCATTAGCTGGCCGAGTGGTAAGACGCAGGAAATGATAAGCTCAAAGTCCTGGGTTCGAATCTTGTGTTCGTTTTTTATTTGTTTTAAATTATATTTTATAGTATTTTTTTACTTTTACAATATTTTGTTTCATTTAGAAGCAGTGCATTTGCTTCTTCAAAAAATAACCCAATTCAATTACGCACTGCTCATCTGAACACATAATTGAAACCAGTTTCAATACATGTCGCATATAACAACGATATGATCTATCGTCAGGTCACTGGCCAATACACGTGCGTTTCCTATGCAAGTTTAAAGTATACAAAGCAACATTAAAAAGCATGTAAAACACGGAAAAATTATCATTGCTATGTAGGCACTGCATTAGTTCACAGGCGAAAATTATGTATTTTCGAATTTTGCTTTTTACAATCACAGGTAATAATAGTGAGAAAATTACCAATGACATATTAAGTTTTTTTTTTCTAGTAACAATTTTGAGAATCTCTATTACGTTATTTTTTATATGGGCAGGTTAGACTAAAATTAATTTGCATTTGGCCTAAGTCGATGTTGGGATATCGAGGTCTCCCAAAGGTGTCTTTTGGCATTTTTCGTATAGACAGATCGGTCGGCGTTTTAAAACCCATTGTTTCTGTAAAATCATACAAAAGTGTATTGCGTGCATAAAGCATGATGTACTCCCTCTGGATGGCTGTTCTTACTTTATGCCGTATGAATTACCATGCGTATTTGATTTCCTACCCGATGGTATTAAATTTTGATGTTTATTAAAATAAAATCAAAATGTCTGGTTTTTTTTATAAATTAATCATGATAGGCCATGACATTATTCATTATAAACTTGACACCGATAAAACACTTCCAATGTGCAATATGATACTGTTGTGTCTTAAGATAACGTACGGTGGATTGAAGTTTGAAGTTCCAAATTCACTTATTCAATTATTCGAAACCTCGATTATTCTAACCTTTAATGAACCCCCTTCAATTTCGAATAATCGAAGTGTGGCTGTATATATATATATATATAAAACAAACACTAGTTGAATTTAGATGTGCCAGATGTGCACATTTCGGAAATTCATTCCTCATCAGTGACACTTAGACCAAAAAGTTTGATAATAAAAATCATAAGCCAAACAGTTGAAAATTAATGAATCTAAAGTTCCAAAATTTAATAAATCCAAATCCAGCTAAGAAATGCTTTGCATGAGGGAACAAACCTAGTTTTAAACAAATTTTTAGAATTTAAGGCAGCTGAAAATTTTGTTAAATAGTACATTTTCTGACAGCACAAAGTACTTCCTACGGAGTTATGGATACCCTCGGGGAGTTTTACTCCACCAGCAGCGGCACCCGTATATAATTTGCTTAATTTGTTCCTTATGTATGATATTTGTATCCTCAAATTGTCGATCAAGGAAAACTAATTACTGTAAATGTACTTATTTTCGCGCAATCAAATTTTGGCGCATATGGCACGTTGGCACTAATTCGCGCAATCATAAATTAGCGTACTCATGATTTGTAGAAATCAATTTTAGAAACGGACTATGAGTTTAAATTGATCTTAATATCGCCGGTGGGTAGAATTCTGTTTCCAAAACGGACTATAATAACGTATCATAATTACTCGATTGTTTTCGAGTTTTAATTTGTTTATTAATTAAATTAATTAATTAATTTGTTTGTTCAAAATGTAAACATTTGAAGTTGGCCTATTTAATCATTAAATAAGATTTTACGGACAAATAAGGCATGTGAAGTAAAAAAATTGACTAATGTGTGTGTTGAACGATATTTTATGCTTACTTTCTTCGTACAAATTTTTAATTTAATGAATTAAATGGTTAACTAGTAATAAAATAAAAACTAACGACATATTAGTCGTGCTGTCCATGCTGTCGTTAGTTTTTATTTTATTACTATCTATAAAAGCCTCTACAATACCAAAAATAAATGGTTAACTACTGTTTTGAGGTCAAACGTGCATTTATTCGGCTATAATGCGCTTTGATTGAATTTTCCACCGATCTTGAAGGAGCAACTTTGACATACATGGTGATACCGATAGTCTTGACAGATATATGTTTCGAGAAGGATAATCTTAATTTGACGAAACTAGTGAGATTTAAATTTTGCGGGGTAGTGTGAGAGGGATTGAAATATCAATGGTTTAGACGCGAATATGCGGATAGGCGGATAGAAAAAAAACCATAGCTTGGGTCAAGAAGACGCTCTCGACCAATCAAAATCCTATTTGCATACAAGGTAAAGTCGGTTTCTTTCCTGTGTCGATTGAGGAAAGTGTCATGCAAGCTGATGTTAATTGTTAAATAAACTGAATTCAAAACGCATGTGAGTAGCCGTTTATTTGTTTTTAATGATAATTCTACCTGCGATTATGATTTGGAAAACATACAAAGCAAATGAAATAGGTTATGTTGTTTGTAGTGTTAAAAATTCAATTTTAGATAATGGTATACCCGATATTTATTTATGTTGCAGTTATGTTCCGCATATAAAATCGAATTATTACAAAAAATATGAAGTGGATTTTTTCGAGATATTCGAGACCCTACATGCTAAATACTCCTCAAAAGGTGCTTTTATTATTTGTGGTGACTTAAATAGCAGGATTAGTACTCTAGAGGACAATCTTGAAGTAATAAATTTCATAAACAGTCAACACGACTCCATGAAATGTGATCGATCTACGCAGGATATTCAAGTAAACCCATTTGGAAAACGCCTCATTGAAGTGTGTAAAAAAAACTGGTTTGCAAATTGTAGACTATATAGTGACAAAGGCATAGGTGTGATTACTTGTTCAACAGGTCAGGGTCAAAGTCTTATTGATCTATATTTAACATCTGTAAAGCATTTTTCATTATTTTGTGAATTTGATGTATTAGGTTTTAATGAATGGTCAGACCATTTTCCTGTTGTTTTTTTTCGTTGAAAACTAATATAGAGAAACTTATATGTAGTAGTAAATCAGACAGTAAGGGATTTTATAAAGTTATTCAGTGGGATTCTAGCAAGGAAAATGATCTTATGTGTGAAGTGAATAAAAACTTTGAATATTTTTTAAAACTTTGCCTTCCGGGTCAGGATCAAGTAATAGATTCAGTCTATGTCAATAACATTACCGACAATTTCACAGTGTTTGTTTAAATGTGCTTACAAACTAATGGGTGTAAGGAAACCTATAACATTTATTCGTCCAAAAAAGTGTTTTATTAATGGTATTAGTGGTTAAATGACGAATGTAGAAAATGTAGACATATTTTCAATAAACATCGTAACGCTTATAACAGAGATAAAAGTGATACTAATCATAGATTATATGTGAGTACACGCGGAAAATATAATCAAGTTAAGCACAAAGCAAGACGAACTTTCATGCTACACCAAGGAGACGAATAACACAAACTGTTAAAATCATCACCTCCTCGAGAATTTCGGAAAAAGGTGTCTAAGAAACATAAAAAACAAACTGGTAAATTAAATTTTAATTTAGATGACTTCTATAACTATTTTAAGGCTTTATTTTCAGGTAGTGGAGATATATATAATACTATTGTTAATATTGATAATGATATTGCCAGTTTTAACCCCGTAGGATGTGATCTACTTGATCAAAACATTTCATATGATGAAGTTATATTTGCCATTAATAAGCTTAAAACAGGTAAAAGTGCAGGAATAGATGGAATCGTATCAGAAATATTTAAATGTTGTAATATACAGCTTGGTAATGACCTTTGCAATATTTTTAATACTGTTTTTAATTCTGGTTTATACCCAAGTCAGTGGTACAAATGTTTTATTTCACCAGTGCCTAAGAAAGGCAACTTGGATGATGTTGGTAATTACAGGGGCATCGTACTAATGAATGTTTTGGGTAAAATTTTCTCTATTATACTTAACAAAAGATTAACTGACTGGGCTGATAGTTGTAATTTACTCACAGAGAATCAGTTTGGTTTCCGAGCGGGGAGGAGTACTGTAGACTGTATTTTTATTTTACAATCACTAATTAGCAAAACAGTATCAGATGGTAAAAAACTTTACTGTGCTTTCATCGATTACCAGAAAGCTTTTGATCATATTAATAGGTCTATGTTATGGCTTAAACTGTTTAATCAGGGTACAATGTTTTAAAATAGTTAATATAATTAAAGCGTTGTATAACGGTGCACAGCTTTGTGTAAAGTACAACTATTATATATTAATGATTTAGTGGAAAGTATTGACCCAAAACGGGATTATGGACCATTCATATATTTTAATGTTGTTATATTTGCACTGCTATTTGCAAACGATACTGTTTTGTTCAGTAAAACTAAGGAGGTACTTCAATTGGTACTAAACAACTTGCATAATTATTGTAATAAATTTGATATAGCAGTTAATACATCTAAAACCAAAATTGTTAATTTTCAGAAGGGCAAACCACCAAATACTAAAATTGACTTTTTATATGGTAATACAGTTATAGATATTGTCCAAAACTATGTTTATCTTGGTGTTACATTTTTTTTATAATGGAATGTTTAAATTGAATGAATCGAAGCTTGTTGGTCAGGGTTCACGGTCTTTACATAATTTATATAATGTTCTATCTGATGTTGAAATCAATGTCGAAAAAAAAAGTTTTTTATTTGATACTTTACTTAAGTCTGTTTTATATTATGTATCAGAAGTATGGGTGTTTAATGATTGTGTTAATATAGAAAAAGTACATTTAAATTTTTGTAAAACTATTCTTAAGAATGTTAAGAAGTCAACTATTAATTCTGTTGTATATGGTGAACTAGGCAGAAAGCCGCTTATATATTATAGATATGAAAGTATACTCAAATATTGGTTAAAAATTATCCAGGATAAAAATTCTTTAATATATTATATTTATAAAATACTTCTACATGATGCAGAAATTGGTTAAAACTATAATGGTATGAATTGGGCCAGTAATGTTAAAAGATTATTATGTAATCTAGGTTTTGTAAACTTTTGGTACAGTCAAGATTATTTCATACCTGAATATAATATAATTAAACAAAGACTGCATGATCAAACTTGGATATCATCTACTAGAGGCTATACAAAGTTAAATTTTAATAATCTATACAAATGCGTTTTTGAATTTGAAAATTACCTATCAGTTATTAAGGATTCTAAATATCGTACAGCACTCACACGTCTCCGACTTTGTTCTCACAATTTAGCTATAGAAATGGGTAGATATACTGATCTATGTAAAACAAGTAGAATATGTAAATGTTGCTGTATGAATTCAATTGAAGATGAATATCACTTTTTACTTGTATGTCCCGCTTAGAAATCTAAGATTAAAATTTATTAATAAGTATTTTGTCATTGACCAAATATATATAAGTTTACTTTACTTATATCACGTCGTTTCAGTAACAAAAATATTATAAATCTATCAAAATTCATATATTTTGCGTTTAAACACCGGGAAAAATTGTTAAAAATATTGTTAAAAAATGTATAAATTGCCAAATGTTCATTAATAAAATGAGTTACTTGTAAAATATATTATAATATATAATAATACATATCTTATAATATATTTATATCTTAATTTATTAATATGTGGTATATGACAAATGTAATCAATTATAATAACAGTATTAATAATACTCTTACATATATACTATATTGTACTATTACTATATAATAACCTTTCGGTCCTTCTGACCTGATTATTATTCATATTATTTCGACTATTATTATGTCTTGCCATGTGACATATGTATGTAATTGTTTATATGCTATAAGTATTATTTGTATACTTTATGCAAATAAAGTTATTATTATATAATAGTTACATTTGCTTTGCAACTTTACTAAATAAACATGTTTGAGACCTGTGGCAAATACGGTACAATAACTGACATTAATCACATGATCATTACACTATGCGTATGAATATTTCAATGAATATTTCACTGTCTGGACTATTTTTTAAGAAGTTTCATAACAAAACAATAACACAGCCTGAGAAAAAAAAATTAATTAATTTTAAAATATACATTGAATTAAATACACAACGGAAAATTTCCAATCATCTAAAAAGAACCCTAATTTCTCCCATAATACTGAAAAAGTGTGTATGGCACCATCTGTTCTATAAATTTTATTTCCCGAGCTATGAAATTTCACCACCAGTTAAAACCACAGACGAGTCTGGGGAATATGTAACTTAAATACATGAAATACAAACAAAAAATTTTCAGAGGGGAGATATCTCATACAGACGAAAATAGCAGATGTTAAAAAAGAATATATATGCGAATGTTAAACCGCTGTTTCCAGTGCTTCGATAAAACTGACAAAAATCCCAAAGTTTTTCCAATGCTTCGATAAAACTGACAAAAATCCCAAAGTTGGTTCAATCAATATAAGAAAAAGTCATGGTTGGTCCTGAAGAGTCGTATATGGTTCATGTTCAAACCACTTTTAAAACCCACACATGCCATGCTGCAAAAGTTGAAACTAAATACACTCCTCGCTGTTTGCGGGTGACGGCCATTCAGCATCTCAATGACCTGGGGTACGAAGCTCGGCACAAATTTGTTTGTCGAACCATAAATGAGAAGCTTCTCCCAATCTTACAACAGAGCTGTCTCAACACAACAGAAAAACGTCATAGTAACTCATTGTCAAAATTAACTCACCCTGCAAAAAAATTTAAACACCGAATTAGCTGTTGTACCGCGCCTAAATGGGTCACAATCTGGGTCGCATCATGTGCTCAGTTCCACAAGTTCTACGAATAATAATGACAGAAACTATGACTTTCCAAAACAGATTACATTTCCGTCATCCAATTTATTCACTCCTGGTTTCTTCGTAGATTCCAATTTCTCGCACTGCAATTTTAAATTTCCAAAAATGACAGCGAGAGTGAAACATCATTTTCGTGTCAATCTTCGAGACTGTTCACTTGTTCGTCATCCGCCTTAGGAAATTCGTTTTTTTTAAAATAATTTCGTAAAATTGCTATGAAAGTGACTAAATTGATGTTTTATATAAAATGTGCAAAACAATGTGATGGTTAATAAAATATGTCATAATTTTTGCGAGTTCCGTGTTTTTTCATGTTGTACTATATTTTGTTTACATTATTACGCTGTTCCAATAATTGACCCCGCTTCTCGTTGAAGGCGGGAAAATTCAAATTGACGTGACAAAAATTCAAAATAATTAATTAATAATTAATATAATGTAAATATAACCATTGAACAGCATAGCTATGGCAGTTATTGGATTATAAATGCCATAGCTTTGCCAGGCAAACTGAATAACGCGCGTACGTATGTCATTTATAATCCAATAACTGCCATAGCTATGCTGTTCAATGGTTAAATAATGTCAATGTCAATACATCATTACGTTAATGATCTGATACAACCGATAAGCTAATTTGTTTGCAAACCGAAAAGATTAATTTCGTTTGTTATGATGCTTGCCGTTTATTTTTTTTAAAGAAAATTTATAACAATACGCTTGTTTCATTAAAAAAAAAGTACAACTTGGAACAGACTGCAGAAATAATAAAGAATATAAGATGAAAAAGAAAAGAAAGAAATCATTCGGTAAATCAAAAAAGCACTATGCTTCAGAGGGGAATTTTCTTTAAAGTGTTTAATATAAATAATAGTTTTGATACTTCTATTATAATTAGGATATAGACATTTTTTTTTTTTTTTTTTTTTTTTTTTTTTTTTTTTTTTTTTTTTTTTTTGTCTTTTAAAGGCACAATTGCAAAAGGAGCCAGGATTATTTTTGCCGGTATCGGTTTGTTATAAATATCTTGCTTATAATAGTAAAACTGGTTCTTTTGTTAGTTGAAAGGTTAGAAAATACATTTAAAGCTGACTATTTAATTACATATTTCCTCTTAATCTTGTCAATCAGTCGAATCGGGATCATGTGCTCTTGAAAATTGTTATTGTAACAAAAACTGCTTAATAAGTCAGAAGATCGATATGCGATATCTACTACTTTCTTGAATAATATTTAAAAGATCATTTAAGGAAGCTTTAAGTGGTCGTTAACGAACCTGAATGATGCATTAAAGATCCTTAAAAAGTCATTTAGGAAGCTTTAAGGATTCTTAAAGACGCCTTTTCTTAAAGTGATGAAAAGATTGCAAGAAAAAAATTGGACTTAACGTTGACAATTACCTGCTTAGCAATGCAAAACAGTAGATATTCATAAATTTTATCAATTCGTTTATTATTTTGACACATGTATCTTACGTAAGGGGTACTGGTAACCCTGACGACTGAAATAACGTTCACAACATTGCAATATATTCAAATGAGGATGTTCATATGAATTCCGTTTCAAGAGTTTGCGCCTTGGTTTGCTTAGTTGTCAAAAGCGCCCTCTTTCGGACCAGTGTCTCTCATCGCCTGAGTTCATATCCCGCTCGGTAGTTCCTAGTATAAAAAAGTTCACCAGTTGGCTTGGTTTTCTTTAGTTTAAATAGTACTTATTTCGTTAAATCATTATACAAAAAATTATATTACACAAAAGAGGGTTTCCAGAACAAGAGAGTAGTCTCCCTGAAAAACAAAACATTTGATATATATATATATATATATAAATCAACATGAAGTTATATCAGTAACAAATAAATAAAATTATTAAATAACAAATGAATAATCTAAATAAATAAATAAATAAATATATGTAAGTTGCTAATGATTTAATATATCGGAAAACAGAAAAGCGGAAGGGAAATAATCAAACCATAAGTGGATGTTTAACGGAGGAATAAAAATATGATTCTATAATTATTTCTTAAGACGATTAGATTGTATAATAAATTCTTGTACTGTGATTTTTAAGCACTCCGGTTTCAGAGTCAGAGTTCTACCATCCAAAAATTAAACGCTTAGATATAAGTAAAAATAATGTTGACTAGAGCGATAAACATCATTGTTCCCCTCTATCTACGAATAGACGCAAGTAAATTAACAATCGCAGAAATATTTCCAAGTTCAAACAGCTCTACATTTTCATATAATATTGACACTTGTACCTCAGAGATCTTCTCTAAAACAATGTAAATTGAAATTGACCGACTACCTGTAAAACAATGGCCACCTTAATGGTTTACAAAATTTAAACACACTTTGGTTTACCATTTTATCATAATTGTCCATAATTAATTCCAAATAGCTCTCGCTGGAAATATATTCACCTAACTGATCATTACTTTCGATACAACTGAAAGTTCAACTGAATATCGACAGGTTTAAACTGGATAATATTGTTTATTGATGAAATCACAGCTTCGTGTTTACGCCTTCTTTTGGTAACAAAATGTGTTTTAACAATCTTTACTTGGCGCTCTAGATGTGAGTTGAAATTACAATATATATAAAAGAGTGTACGGTGAAAACAGACAGAAATTATACGTTTATTTCCTGTTTTCTGAGAATTGCTTCTGTACATAATTATTACAAATAACGTAGCATGGTATCCTGATAACAAAACATATTGTTCATCATGTAGTATCGATTAATCGATTTATCGATACAGCAATTTGTCATCGCATGACAAATGATACGTTTGGAATGATGTTATGATGAGAGAATTTTAATACTTTGATATTAATCTTTGTGTTTCTTACGTTCTGGGTACTATCAGGTTATAACAAAACTTTTTTCCAAAAATTTCTTACTTACGTTCAAATCGCAGACAGAATTGGTTTATTTTAAATCGAAACAGCGTTAATAAACAATGAGTACATGTCAAACATGTCTTTGGTTCCTTTTCTATTTATTTCCTGTGCAGTAATAAATATCACGAGCTTGATCTTACCACCAAGTAAGGAGTCTCGAGTTTTTTTTAATAGGTTATACAAGGCATGTATGTACCAGGTTTCATTTATATGTTGGCGCCAATTACAAAGACAGTTTGACTCAAATTCAAATATCTTATCTCATGGAGATATGAATAATATGCGGCGCTATGAATGTTTTTTAAAAGTTCTCATACAATCCCAGGCAGTTATATAAAATATGAATGTACATTGTACATGTATGCTTTCGGAAGTAATGTATGAAATATTGCTTGTACTTACTGATTATGAATAACGCACAGATTTACCCCCTATTCACGTTCGCCCTAAATGATCTTGTGAAATATTGACACCAACAGATTTATTCTTGAATGATAAAATACTTTTACGAATTGTTGTGTCAGTTCATAGAAGTATCAGGTTCAATCAAATTTACATGTACGTAAAAAAAAAAATAACTAAAACAATAAAACATACGAAGCGTCTTATAAGTTAAGGATATAAAAAATTTACAGGCATAGATTTATATAATGAACATTTATCAATTCCTTTAGAGTGAGTTTGACACTTGTCACCTAGGTCGTCGACTACAATAAAATATCACTCAGTCTTGTATACTTTTCTTAACAAGTGGACAACAATGGAAACTTTTAATTTGCGGTCGATTATGGACAATAACAAATTAGAGATATAACTCGAGCTTCAGTATTTTTATCATTATCACTCGGACACCTGACACTTGTCCAATCTACTAAGAAAACACAAAACAACATTTAAAAACAGAAATTTTTACAAATGAAAACAACAAAAACAAAAAGAGGATGGTCTGTAACATTAGTTTGTGAAGATACAATATCCACAACAACAAATTAAAAAAAGAAATTAAAATTTAAAAGACACTTGTTAAACTGCTACAAATAGTGACAAACAAGCTCGGGGTTTCTGCAGTTTGTTATAACAATTACTATGATAATGTCATTGACATATTATATATATGCAAAAAAATAAAATTGATGTAACTAAAAAATTTTGACTGATTTTACATGAAATCTTTTCATAAAAAAGACATTAACAGACTTTACTGAAATATAGAATGGTATTGTATATTTATATCATATATAATTTACAAAGCTACATAATACATGTACATGTACATCATAACAGACATCGGGATAGTGATAGGCCTAACAACATCATCCTAATGTCTGTCATTATTATTATTATTATTATTATTATTGGTTGTTGTTGTTGCTATTATTATTATTATTATCATCATCATCATCATCATCATCGTTATTAATATTATTATTACTATTATTATTATTATTATTATTATTATTATTATTATTATTATTATTATTATTATTATGTTGTTGTTGTTGTTGTTGCTATTATTTTTATTATTATTATTATTTAAAACCTTGAATAAATCAACATTCTACTGCTTTTGAGAAAAAACGTTCAGTCCACCTAAAATACCGACTTGCAATTAGTGTGAATATATATTTACCACACAATTATTAAACCATTTTTGTAAACATGTAAATAACCTTGTCATTATCAAAGTCAACTAACAACACGAAGAAAAAAAAAAAAAAAAAAAAAAAAAAAAAAAAAAAAAAAAAGACATCATATTGACAAACACAGATTAAAACGCACCTGACCTTAAATAGGTACTGAGTGTAATGGCAAAATGATATTGTACAGAAAAGAACAGATTGTTTAATCTGTGAAAACAATACAATACTCACAGCAAAACAGATAATTGATAAATAATTACAACTTGACTATACTAGTATTTTCTATACATATGGTTTGGAATAGATATAATAGAATCTACAAATATGTTGTATTTCAATGGAAGGACAGTTATTAATTAGAGTGGGCTGGAGTAGAGTAATGGTGTTTTACGCCCCGGTCAAGAATCTTTCACTTATTTCGAGGCGGTCAGTTCTTGGATAGTGGAGGAAACCGGAGTGCCCGGAGACAACCACCGACCTTCAGCAAGCGAAAGATATTAATTAGACAATTTACTGGCACGGTTTTTAGAGCATTAAAAATATAGTTTGAAACGTTATACTGTGTTTGCTTAATTTTACTAGACATTTGTTGGAAAAAATTGATTTTATTGGGCCAATGACAATAAAAATTGGTGAAATATTTATATCTAAGTGGTCTTAATTTTGTGCATTCTAATTAAAAATATTTCTTTACTATACTACACATTTAAATACAACATAACTTATACATAGGATACAGCCGGATACGCCGTATAGCCGGACACGACGTATAGCAACCGACATATTTATTCTCATATGTAATACTTTATATACATTTTTATAAACATTAAAGACTTGTATATAATTTTATAATACAAATATCCTAGCAAAAGAAACTAAATGAATATAAAGACTCAATCATAACCGGTGCTACCATCCAGGAAAAAACCAGAGAAATTACTCTGGAAAACCTGTGTTCGAAGATTATGCAGTCAACGGTTCATGAGAAGCGTTCGAACCTACGCTTAAAAATATTTTGCAACATAAAACAAAGAAAAAACAAGAAATATTACCCGCAATGGCAGAGGTCCGACCTAGAATGAAACAATTCTCTAACATACCCCTAAACACCGATATATCACGTGATTTGATCTAAGATTATCATTGGTCATTTCGTAACGTACAGAAAAATAATTCCCGCTATTCTAACGAAACGCGGGAATATTTTAATATTCGTCTTCATTTAAGTTCTTGTTAGTATGTTACACGTATGACAATTTCTTGTATTTAGATATTAGTGGTACTGATCCTATCACAGATCCTTTAGCGTCTTAATCATTTCACAATAGGCGTTTAAGAAAATATCAAAGAAAATTTAACTTGTAAAACAAATGTAAACTAATTAATCAAACAAGTACGACAAAAATATTATTCACACATAATGTAAATAGTTATCATATTGCAATAAATCATAACTAAACATGATTTTATTTAAAAAAAAAAAAAAAAAAAAAAAAAAAAAAAAAAAACCAAACAAACAAATACATATGTAGACCACTCAGATTTCATCAATGACATACACGTAATACTTTGTGTAATTTGTATAGGCGAGCTAAATACATATATGTATACTAGTAATAATTGATCATGAGGTATTATGTAAAATTTAAATACTGAATCGAACTAAGAATGTATATTACAACCTTTAAAGATAATATTTTTAAAAAATTATAGTTTCTTATGAAAAAAAAAACAACCAAATAAACTTCCTACGTATATAATATTTTAGTGTTTAATTAAGTTGAGCAATGGAGTTTAATTGCCCAGTCGAGATTCTATCACATATGTCGAGGCGGTCAGTTTTGGAATGATGGAGAAAACCGGAGTACCCAGGAAAACCACCGAGCTTTGTTAAGCGAACTGCCAGACTTTCTCATATTTATATCTGTCCTAGCGGGATTCGTAACAAGGGGTGAAAGACCCTGGAATCGATAGGTGCGCGCTTTAGACTACATAGCCACCAAGGCCTGTATTGTTGTCTTTAGAAAACGTCATAACACAATTAAAATATAAAGTTTTAAATTTAAACATTCCTTTTATATTTGGAGGTTAATATTGATAAGTAATCAGATTTAATCAAATATTTCTAAAAAAAAAAAAAAAGAAAAAATTGTTATTTTGTAATTACACAACATCAAACTCTCTCTCTCTCTCTCTCTCTCTCTCTCTCTCTCTCTCTCTCTCTCTCTCTCTCTCTCTCTCTCTCTCTCTCTTACCTGTAATGAAATAATGTGTTTAATCTTTGAGATAATCCACCAAAGCAGTTTTAACTGAATTCCATTTCCGTTCTCTTTCACACCACAGGAATACCTACATATAAGAAACAGTTGTCTGAAAATGATTAAAACCAAGGTAAAAATAATCACCCACTATCTACCATTCATAAACCGAATCCGATTTAGAAATTAGTATCAAGTATCAGGTTTTTCTATGCCAAATATCAGTAGCACTGTAATATATAACATATCTTACTTGGTACTTCGTAAATGTACAGAACTCAGACCATCTCTAATTGAAATATATATATACCATTTATTTTTAGCATTGGTGTCCTGTCCGGGATCTAATTAATTGCAAAATTGTAAAGTTAGAAACTACGAGGTTCTATTTGAGTAAGTAAGACATCATACAGCTGAGAAGTTCTAAAAGAACAATAGAACGTTTGTAATTAAAACCTTTCTTCTCCATTGTAAATGGAATAAATAAATTTAAAAAACATACAATGTATGTGAAACGAGGTGAAACAATTGACTTCCCTCCAGTAGTAATTAAAACTGAACTCGAAAGAACTTTGGAACGAGGTTAAAAAATGGTTTCTCTTCGCATCCGAAATAACTTTTAGACGAGGTGAAATGAATGACCTCCCTCCACTGGAAATAAAAACTAATCATGATTTATTTGAGGATGAATTAGTTTTCTGAAAAGTAGTTACATGTGTTGGGTTTAACATATGATCAATACATTGATTGATTTATTGTTTGTAGATAATTACTAACTGTTTTACTTTATTGGATCTGGTAACAGCGAGGTTACAGTTCAACAAGTTTGACCTGTCTATCTGATCTATTGAATCTGGTAACAGTTAGGTTACAGTTCAACAAGTTTGACCTGTCTTTCTAATCTTTACTGAAAATCAGATTATAATTGAGTAAATGATTTATTTATCCTTTACACTTTAAATGAACATCAGAGTTATTGGTAGCTATTCTCCGATAGAAACTGTAAACGATACAACAACAAAAATGATTGGAGAGTGTACCAGAAAAGTAGCTTATGTGCAAACCAAATGCCTTTTACTATCTGCGGTTTGATTGGAGATGTTTATTTAGGTTGTCAATATGAAATCTCAAAATTAATCTCTGTGGGTTCCTTAGCGTGCGTCTAATCGTCCATATTTTTAAAGATTTAACCGTGTTTTTTAAAAATTTGATAAAAGCTTCTCAACCTTAGAGATTGAGCGGCATTGTGGTAAAGGTATGGATATTTAGTTTTAGTAAATCCGATTTTCATTCGGACTATTTCTCAATGATTTTAATGAAAAAAATCTCCTGAGTTTAAATCTTGTAATTTAAAATCTTAATAGAAAAAGTAACACGATGTCATTTTTTCAACCGAAATTATCATTTTTTAAAGCTGCATTAATTTTTTTCTAGGAAAAAAAATAAAAATGTGCTGATTTCCTTAATGATGTTCCTAATGAACAATGTTACATTTGGTTCAACGATAAAAGCTCGAACAAATATAATAATTTCCCAGCGAGATGTAGACCTGTGGGATATAATTTTAAAACATGGTTACGGCATAAAAGTGGGTCATGTAAACACAACTTACAAAATGGTGAAGAAATAAGATAAATTAAATAAAAAATTTCATTAAACTTGTCATTTGTGACTTTGTAAGGGATAAATATTATCATTCCGAATATATTTGGATATTAATGGCGGACAATTAATGCAATTTATGTCAGGTTTCCCTTTTGATTCATTCGAGTCTTCGAACATCAGTGCGCATGCTCCAAGCCAATAATAATCATTGTTAAACATGTGTCCCACACGCTAGAGTCAGAAATTTTAGAAAATTGAAAAACTTAATGCAGCTTTAATGCACAAGAATCGAGATACAATTACTGAGCCAAACCTCATTGCAAACGTTAGCGCGATTACATTTTCTTGTTTTTATACGACAGTCAATCAAGGTACCTGACTAGTAAGCACACAGAAAAAGCACGCAAAGTTACTCTCTCTAACCTTTTGTCGGTAATTTTCTAGGTCACCAGGATTTTTTCGGCCTATTTCGTGATGTTTCATAAGAATTGCGCAGAGAAAAAAAATTATATGGAATCGTAAGAGCTCATGATTTCCCGTTAAAATGATTATTCCGGGACTTATGTCACTGATTTGTTTCACATTGGCAAGTTGCATCTGACTGCGTTGGTATAAGAGTATTTATAAACATCCGAGCCATCGATGACTTTTGTGTGAAACATAACATACATATCTGATATTGATTTGACAAGAGAAGGTAAAAGAGATTTCTAAAATCAGATTGACATTGTGATTAAACGCGATACAAAGATATAATGTTTTCCAAATTAGTACGAAATCGTTTCATTATTCATTTACTAAAGGTTAACGTGTACACTTAAGATGACTTTCCGGACCTTCTTTATCTAATTAAATCCGGAAATAGCTACTCATGGGCTAAAGTTTTCGTCCATACAAAAATCTCCAGATCATTCTTATAACTAATTTGTGATTTAAACAAATTCAATTACTACTTTAGAACAGATTTTTCTTGGTTAAATAATTTAAATACCTTGTCTATTTAAAGACAATTGACGTTCCTGTTATATTACACACATTGTAAAATACATCTGTTAAATGTTAATGCATTTTAAATTACAATAGTTCCACCGATAGTTTCTAGTGACGTGATTAATCACGTGACGCAATTAATCACGTGACGGAATTTATCACCGATTTCTGGCCTTCAGCACAGAAAGATTTATTATCACATAAACTCTTCAGAGTGCAAAATTGTTACCAAAGTAACTTAACATTCATTCGAAAAAAATTCATTGAATTAATGTTGAATGTGTTTAATTTGGAATTTATAGGCATAGTTAGAGTTTGAAATGTTATTATTGAATTTAAAAGTTAATTCGGGATTTCAAATTAACATATTTATTGTTCCTGTCGCCAAGCAGCTGCTTTTAATTTAATTTATGTGCATAAGAGTGTTTTCCGGAATCGATTGAAAGGGCGCCTATTATTGTAAAGTATGACTGAATTTTGACATTTACTACCAAATTTACGATCGTCAAATAATGTATATTTTTATACCTCATGTAATTTTCATTGACATGGGCGGATTTAGGGGGGTTGCCCTCATTGCCCGGGCATCCCCCTTCTTCCGGCTTTTTTTTTTTATTTATTTATTTTTTTCCCCTTCTTTGGGCTTTTGAAATTGAATAAGAACGCAATTTTTTCGGAAGACCTCGTTACATTACCTATATGTAATGGTATCGGTACCTGTTCCGAATGTATCCGGTCTTAATAAATAAACCATAAACAAGAGACGCCATGTTTAAATTCATGTAAAAAAATCGTAAACAAGATGAATCGGCCGGCAAAGCGCTACAAACAAGCATCCGTTTCTTCATTTCGATTAAGGGCAGGGGTTGACTAGAACAAGTCTCGTCCATCTCTCTCTCTCTCTCTCTCTCTCTCTCTCTCTCTCTCTCTCCTCTCTCTCTCTCTCTCTCTCTCTCTCTCTCTCACTACCCCCCCCCCCGCCACAAAGCATCTCTTAAAAATGTAAAATGAGTGGTTACCGAATTAAATGATATAGATCTAGTGTTGGTTGAATATTCGTGTTTTTTAAGGTGGTTCACTACAAAGACCTGTGATTTTTTTAAATTATTATTTTACTTTTTTTTTCCTTTTGATATTTTTTGCATTGGAGGGGAAAATTCCATTTCTCAATTCTCAATATCATGATATCATAGCATAGCATGTAAGTTCAGATTCTAAAGATTTGAAGGGGATGTCAGTTAATATATAAACGCGTCAATCATTGACCTATATGCATTTATATTTTGTACTTTTGTTGACATTTGAGAGTCAGAATTCATCCTAGCTCATCTGGCCAGGGGCATGGGAACATCGGCATGCACATGTATGTGTTTGCATCTATACCTGACTTGAACAAAAGATGTGCAAAGTGTTTTTGACAAGACTTCATACAGTGTCAGACCGAATTAAGCTCACCTGGCAAAAAGCCAATATGCACTTTTTCTGCGGTATGTGTGCACATGTATATATGCATCGATGCTTTAAGAAGGTTGACGCAAAAAATTGGGCAACCCCCAAAATATTTTTCTGCATCCCCCCCCCCGTTCAAGTAATTTGATTGGATAACTAACTGTTTGAAAATAAAATAATATCTCCCTTAGATTTACTAAGAATAAAGAATGGCGCGCGTGCTTCAGGGTAACATTAGTTGAGGAGTTATGGTGACGGGTAATATTACAAAAAATATCACATGCGCAAAAGGAATCCTAAATCACACAATCGAACGCATTTCGATCACAAGCAGCTAAACGTTTGATGGATACGATCTTTTATTAATATATATTTTATTCATATGCAAGCGTTTCCTTGATCAAGACTACATGACATCAGACGACAGACGACAACCGTCGATTGGTACAGTAATCATTTTTTAAGTAACAGAGAATCTCAGTTTAAGAGAATGTCTGGAGAAGGACATTTGGCATAATAAAATAAATATAACATTCATAAGAGGGTGATATTGCATATTTTCACCCTGAGGAAACCATTGTCAACCGAGGCGAAGTGTCTTTCTCGGCTTCGCCTCGGTTGACAATGGTTCCTCAGGGTGAAAATATGCAATATCACCCTCTTATGAATGTTATATTTATTTTATTATGCCAAATGTCTTTCTCGGCATGGCCTTGGTTGACAATTGCTTCTCAGGGTGAAGATATGCAATATCACCCTCTTATGAATGTTATATTTATTTTATTATGCCAAATGTCTTTCTCGGCTTCGCCTCGGTTGACAATGGTTCCTCAGGGTGAAAATATGCAATATCACCCTCTTATAAATGTTATATTTATATAATATCCGATAGCAGATAAATCGAAGAACCGCAATACATAAACATAAGTTAAAAAGTTTCAAATGCACATGACCTATGAGAATTAGAGCTTTAAAGCTGCATTAAGTTTTCCAAGGAAAAAAAATAAAACGGTGCTGATCTAATTCAAGATGTTCCTAATGAAGAATGTTAATTTGGTTCAACGATAAAAGCTCGAATAAATACAGAAATAACAATAATTTTGCAGCGAGATGCAGCTTGTGGGATCTAATATTAGAACATGATTACGTCATAAAAAACCGGCACATTTAAACACAACCTACAAAACGGTGAAATACGATAAATTAAACATATAACTTCGAATTTGTCATTTGTGCCTTAGTAAGGGATACATAACACCATTGCGAATACATCTGGATTGTCAGGTTTCACCTTCGATTTATTGGAGTTTCTGTACATCTGTGCGCATGCTCCAGGCTCATAATAATCATCGTTAAACATTTACCAACCGGTTAGAGGATTCCGTTAATTTATAGCTAAAAGGAATTATATTTTAGATATGATTCTCACGGATCGTGATTACAAGTTATCTATTTTTAAAAAATATATATTTTTAGAGTATCAAAAAAAAAAAAAAAAAAAAAAAAAAAAATCAGAAAGTTGAAAAACTTAATGCAGCTTTAAACATTACGTCTGACATTTATTATTTACAATTTGTTTGATTTATTTCATTTGTAAACTTTATGTTTTTTTAATCATTTATAACACCACATACGCTGCAGTTTTGATGGAATCTTATTACATACGACATATAGGAATTTTGCGGAATATTAGACCGACTTGATTAACATCATGGAGTTTTACACCCCAGTCGAAATTCTTCACTTATAGCGAGGCGATGAAATCAGGAATGATGGAGGACACCGGATTGACCGGAGAAAACATCCACCCTTCCCCAAGTGACCTAACAAACCTTCGCACAATTCGATATACCCGAGAGAAATCCAAACCTATGTGTTGAGAGGTATTGGATCCCTTAGCGAGCGTTAGACCATCCCCCCCCCCCCCAACAAAAACAAGAAAAAAACAAGAAAGAAAAAATGATATTGCAGGTTTTGATGAATTTCTGATGTCATGATGAGCTTTGTTTAAGAAACATCTTTTATAAATGCAATGTATTAGATTTGCAGTATAAACGTGGTTCCAATGTGTAACTAAATTACAAGTCAGACCTTTAGTTTACTGGCAAAAAATCAGTTTGCAGTATCGAATGACTTGGCTAATACTACAGTAGCCTTTGTCTATAGTAACTATGTGTTTAAGTACATATTACTTGGATAACTTTACTAATGAATATAATAGATTCTGTTTTCAATACAAATTGATGAAGATTTTACAGCTTTTCGCCGATTGATAATTAACTAGATTCTTTGTAAAACAAAGGATACAGAGAACAAACTTCAAAGCAATACTGAATTTATCACTTGTACAACTATCGATCTAGTACAATGCTATCATTTCTCTAGCCAACTGTTCTGTCACAAAATACTATTTTACCATTTAAACTTTATGCATTATTGATAAACTTACGGCTGGAAGAATAAAACGATGATGAAACATATGTTAGTGTTAAGAGTGATTCTGTCGTCAACTGATTAGGATAAATAATTTTTTATATTACAGCCGTACTTAAAAATAATTGTTCGGAAATATACAAGATTGAAAACTCGGAAATTGTTCAAACAGTAATCGGATCCAAATGAATACAAACGAGTTAATCATTAATGCTTAGACCAATACCTTACTGTGTTCTTGTCATACTGTTTGTGGATTTTTTTTTTTTTTTTTTTTTTTTTTTTTTTTTTTTTTTTTTTTTTTTTGACAATCGCCATCAATACCTAATTAATCTGAATAAAAGAGTTTCGTTGTTCACCTACTTGGACCTATTTGTGCGCATGTGTGACTTCAGTGTAACTTGGTCTGGTAGTCTTACAAAGAAAAGTAAATCTAATTTGCCATCGATTAATTACTCGACATGGAACACGTTCCATTTCAATTCCATTTCCAATTCAATTCTTTATTTAGCTGTATGCTATTATGCATATTGGCAAAAATATATATCGTAACAATGTATTACATATGTATTATCATACTACGTTATGTTTAGTATATAATACTTTTGGATTTTTTACCTGGTCCAGGTTGTCACGGATTACTCCCATTCAGTAATAACTGTCGTGTGCTTGGAAACATTTCAAAACGAGTTTTTCTTCACAAAAATATCCTTGACATCGGGAATTAATCCGTAAATCCGAGTCTGTTTTCGTTTTCGTTATAAAACTTTAGCATTGTTGACGCCTGCTCGTTTCAGCGGTTTTTACTTATTTATTTATTTATTTATTTATTTATTTATTTAGTGATTTACTCTGATCAAGAATAACTACAGAGAACGTTTATACTTTTGTTACCATTGACATTCCTTTATTCGAGAAATACAGTATGTACACGGCTACTTACATTTTCCCTTTATTTTCTCGGCGATTTTTAATAAGAATTCGGCCCTGTAGCATATTAAAGCTCACAGACTGATAAAGGACATACTTCGAAAATGATCATGTACCATCTTCTACATACACTAGGCCAATAACTACATGCACAAGATGCTTGTCAAAATATATTATTGATATGGAATTTTAAAAATAATGATATGTCCAAATATACCGAGTCTCAAATTTACCATATGCCTACTCCATTCAAACTCTACTCTATTAAAACCCTACTTCATGCTTAAAACTTTTAAGCATACAAGAATACCATTACATAAAAAACTTATTCTATATGTAATATACTTCTTTTCTCAAGTGTTAGACATTTATACATGATACAAAAGACACAAAACACCAAAAATAAGATAAAAGAAAGCTATTAATGTGTTTATCTAGAATGACTATATAAACAAGTAACACTAAACAATCCGATAAAAATACTTACTTTGTTGATAAATATAAATAACCTATCTCTGTATAATGTAAGATGTTTGATAAACTAGTACCGTTTTTAACCCCTTTACCATCACCTTCTCTTAATTGTAACTATATAATGTAAGATGCTTAAAAAATATTACCGAATCTAACCACTTTACCATCACCTTCTCTTAATTGTAACTATAATGAAAGGTGCTTAATAAAATATTACCGTATTTATTCCCTTTATCATCATTTTCTCTTTATTCTAACTGTATAATGTCAGATATTTAATAAACATGTACCGTATTTAACGTTTTTACCAGCATTCCGCATCATCTAACACAAAATGTTGTTAGAAGGTTAACGAATTTATAATCAAATATTTTCATTTGTCTTGTGAAATTCCCATTGCTGCAAGTATGAGCGCCTTTGTGTTTATATCGACTATTAATTACAAAAACCACGTGACTCCATGTATGAATACATATAAAATACAATACACAATCCGGAACTACATTTCCACAGGTAAAAAAAAACATGGCTGTCATTCTAGACAATCCTAAACGCGCATTTACGAGATTTAATGAATGGTTCTATAGTTAAAAGGCACAAAATAAAATACATGAAATTAATCAAATAAAGTTTCTATGGCATAAAAAGACACCTGGCTGATATTCACCCTTGTATTGACATTGTGAGAGACAGACTTTAAAATCTGTTGAAAGAACGGACAACAACTGGTCTGTCAAAACCAACAAACCAAAAAAATAATTCCTAAACAACCAGTTCTTATTTACCATTGAATCGGATTTTCATTCGGGTCATTGAGAAATAACCTGAATGGACGCTGTGCACACTGTGTAATTCGCAAACAACGGCGACATTTCAGGAAAAAAAATCTTTCAGTAAATCCCTATCTGCGATCACATATCCCGGCGCAGATTCAAAATACACATCCTTGGCCATTAAAAATCACCCCTGTTAGTTTCCTCCGTTTCAGATGCACAAATTCAACTTTCAAGATAAAACCAGCAATCTTTAATTGTAAATAACACTTTTACTCCTCTTGCAAATTCTCACTTCAGTTCTTCAACTTTTAAACTTCCATAATTGAAATGGCGGCACACGGATGTACCTGATTTTCGACCGAAATAGTCCCCAAATACCAACACATTTGTTTTGTTAATATTCAATTTTTTATTTATATTTCTAGTAATCTATATCCAATATTTTCATAAATACATAATGCTAATGTACAATCGAGAAAATACCATCAAAATTCCTAATAACACTGTCTATTATTTTTCACCCCCCCCCCCGTTGTTTCCCGTTTCCCCACACCAATTATAGTGCGGATTAATAATTAATAACTTGTAGTTCTAGGTCTAAAATGCACGTTATTCGTGGCTGTTGCATCTACCGGACTTTCTCCGATATGCATTTGTTATAGAGGGGAATTATTAAGTCTTGAAATCAATGAATAATTTTTTAAAATATATTTAACGAAAATATAACAATTGAACTGTTTCAAAATGATGTTCAAAAACGCGCGTTATTCAGTTTGCTTGCAAAGTTTTCGCATTCATATTGACCATGAACGTCATTTTAAAACAGTTTAGTTATTAATCAAACCCCAACATCATCTTACTTGTGTCTAACGCTGCATTGTCACAATGTTTTCTCAGTTGATTGGGTGATCACTTCATATGTGGGAGATCGCACTCGGTTAGGTCTGATCAAGACTTAAATAGTTTTAAACAATTGCATCATCTTTCTTTACTTTATACATAACGTTAGAAGTTGTACAATCGTGCGTATTTAACTTTTTACCTTCACTTTTTTATGACTCATAAGTCGTTATAAATTTTATAATACTGTATCGCATTTACATTTTTTATAATCCCTTTCTTTAGTCTTACTCTATATAACGTAAGAAGTTTTGAAAAAAAACTTGTACCGTATTTAACACATTTACCGTCACCTTTCTAATAATCTGACGGCGTATAATGAAATAATTTTTTACCATTTATTAAAAACCCTTGTAATCATGCATCTTCTTATTCTTTAACGGTATTAAATGTAAAATTTTAACATTTGTATACTTCACGAAACCCTCTAAATAACATTTCCTATAATATAAATCTGTAAAATGTAAGAATTTTTTGGAGAAAAAATATCCATTTCATCTTTTGAAGATTGAGGTCTCCGCAAAATACATATTTACATCAGAATCAGTTAGGATCTGCAACATTTTTTATTATCCAGTAAGAAGTGCCGAGGCAAAAAAGGTTATATTGCTGTCTTTAAATCTGTAATCTTCTTCTTCTACTTATTATTATTATCATTATTATTATTATTATTATTATTATTATATTAGAAGTAGTAGTAGTTGCATTGATAATGCACTTTAATTTTAATTTGTTGTAATTGTGACTGTAATTGTTGCAACTGTTGTTGATGTTGATGGGTAAGCCATCAAACTTCCTCTACAACGAGAATGTAAAATGTTAATTTACAACGATAAACATACATATTTATTCTTACTTTTTATAATGAAATAAGTCTGGGTGTCATATTGTAAATTTTTGAATTTTCTGAATGAAATAGTCAAAAATGTATAATATGCCATATTATAAATTTTTGAATTTCATTCAAAAAATTCAAAAATTTATAATATGACACCCAGACTTTTCTGAATTTTCTGAATAAAATATTCAAAAATTTATAATATGCCATATTATAAATTTTTGACTATTTCATTCAGAAAATTCAAAAATTTATAATATGACATGGGTCCCAGAAAAATAATGATGAGGAATGATTTTCCGAAATGTGCACATATGGCACACAAAAATTTAGTAGGTATTTGTTATATATTTACAGTCTGTAAATAGGATTTCTTTATAATTGTTACTGCTCAATAAAATGTTTTGTTTGAGTTATAAATTTTCAGATCTATTTTACTACTTAATCTGGCATCGATTATGTAGCATTAACGTAACGTATTATTAAACCTGCATTTAGGTATTATAGAAAGAGATTGATAAGTAAAACAAAAAATAAAAAGTCCGAAATATTCATTGGAGCGAATCCATTTACAGATTATCAAAAAAATGTAAAAATGTGTTTTTTATGTTTTCGCAAGTGCCTATTAAGCTATGACAATGATGCACATAGAGATTCGAGTGGAAATAAATTCGATTTATGTAGTATGCAAATACATCTGTTTATCATATTTATAAGAAAAAATAACACAGTTTTTCTGTGTAATAAAATTGTTGTAAAACTGACCATATCAAAATATTGCTATGATACTGGAGTAGATACTGGAGTAAAGTGTGATAACCATACCCACCTCCTGTATAAAACCTCATGCAAAAATCCATATCAATGGATGCAAACCCGAGCAATCCAAAGCTTAATGTATATATATGTTAAAAAGGGATTCAAGGGAAGAAACTACAAATACCGGAATTTTAAATCGTTTTCGATTTGTCAACTGACGTCTGCCTTCGCACTCCTTAAAGGTCATGAATCTTTCTGATCATGGACAGAGATCCAGGGAAAAAGTTTTACAATCAATAGTGGACAGAATCCTTGCTTTGCGAAAGAGCAATTGTTAACCTATTTTCAAGTCCTAGGTCACACCCGGCAAGTTATCGAAACTGCAATCACAGGGGCTTGTATTTATTGATTATTCACTTTTTTCAGACAAATACCCTCTTTCTGGCCAAAACCCTGGAAGAAATAAGAAAAGGGAAGAAACGAAGTTCACACCAACTTTTTTTCAAACCTTTGTTTTCCCTCATAAATTACGTTCCTCTGGCAAAAATTCGTTATCGGTTAATCGAAGACACTTTATTGTCTATAAAATATTTACTCGACTCAACGATGCACAAACCAGAACCAAGAAAATTATTAATTATTATTATAAGGCATAATACATCCTCCAATAAGGCAACCCTGGGGGAAAGTAACCGGAAGGAACAATAGACACCAGTTCCAAGTTGAATTTCCACTTGGTACTTCTTGGGAGTTTGCATTACTTCAATGTCAATTAGAGAAAATCCGAAAAGTCCGCGAAATATATAAACCAGTTGTAATTTTTCCAAAATATATCTTTTGTATAACCCGTATATTGTTCTAATATGAACAAACAACAACATTTAGCCTTTCAGATGGCAAGAAAAGGCCATAATATATTTCTGTGTGGTGGTCCGGGGACTGGCAAAACTTTCACATTGGGGCAAAAAGTGGAAAGTCTTTTGGTTGATATGAAAAAAATTGGTTACTGCGGCTACTGGGATGGCTGGAAATATTTTAAAAGAAAAAGTGAGATATCCCGTAACCACTCTAAAAAGCATTTTAGGCATAAAAGATGGACGCTTTTTGAATAGCGATATATTAAAATTTTTTATTACTGACGATGATTATATTAAGTAAAAAAAATATAGACAATGTAGAAACATAAGTTATAGATGAAGTGTCAATGATGAGTTGCAGGACGTTTAACCAAATGGAATTTCTACTGCGAAATGTGAAACAAATACAAAAACCATTTGGTGGAGTCCAGCTTACTTTGTCTGGAGACTTTTACCAACTTCCTCCAGTCCCCAATATGGAATATGGTGATGATGGGTCATTCTTTATTTTATCAGAATTTGCACATTTCCTTCATGTTTGTCGACTAAAAACAGTTGTCAGACAGGATAAATAGGAATTTATTCAAGCAATCCATGAAGTAGCAAGGTAAAACAATTATGACATGATTAAAATCTGTAATGAAACTGTGCACAGTGCTAATGATTTTATAATGCTGAATAATATAAATCTAAAATGAAGATCACGATCTCATTGCTATATGAAAACAGTATTAATTTGTTCCTGAAAAAGAAACATATTTGGTTTAAAAAACAATTCAGGTTAATGAGAAAGTGTTTACTAGTAGTAATTATTTATCCTAGAACTAAGTTTTGACTTGCTTTTAAGTAGATTTCAAGTTTTTAATATATTTTGATATATCACAGACATGCAAATAATTGCAGCAAAACATGACATGCCTATATTTTGTGACACATATAAATTGTCATCTATTATGATACACAAGTGCAGGAGCCAGGTCATGGTTTCAATCTCCAGGTGCGTCAAATAAAAAAATGCTGACTTTCAACACTAGCCATGGTTTTTATCAGTGTGGACTAAACACACATTTTTTGCATGGTTACAATTTTACTGATAATGATTCTTGTTATTTCAATGTAATAAACGTTTTATCACAGGGGAAAATTAAGTGAAGAGTCAGAACATCTTTTTAAAAGACTTAAACATCAACTCCCTCCAGGACCAGATCCTGTAAAGCTGTACTCGTTAAATTTTGATGTTGATCTGTCTCCGTGAAGCAGAAGGTGAGTAATAACCCAAAAAAGTTGTTTGGTTTAGGTTATCTAAAAAATCTTAACTGACATGCTACACTAAAAGCACAGGTTAAATATGAAAAAAAACAGACACAATGGTCCTGTGATGCTAACCTGACTCTTCTTAATATGTGAAAGATATAGAATCCCATGCTTTGTTCCATGTGGGCTTTAACCAAGGTCCAGGAAATTTTGATATATATTATGGCATATCACTTGCTTTAGATACCTGAATTCTGCCCAGTTGCTACGTGGTATCTGTTACTATTAAGGTCTCTGTAAGTTTGAACAGAGTTTAAGGTCAACAATTTGTACAAACTTGAAATGCCACTGAATATATACTTCATATAAAATTTCTTTCTTTTATTAGGCTATTAAATTTTACTCTTACACCACATACATCATGGTGCCACTAGCTAATTTATTATTGGTCTATAACCCTGATAAAGTAAAGATAAAGTAAAAAAAAAAAAAAACAGATTTGCATTCCCGGTGGTCAAAAGTATCATATAAATGAAAATTCTTCCACTTCAGTATTTTTAGATAACTTGGTTTGTTACATCAGAAAATGGTTTTCTTTTCTTTTTCTGGGGTATAGCAACATTGAAATTATAAGGATTAGCAGATGCAAAACCAATATTTTATTTCCTTCCTCTGGATTTACTAGACTGTCCAAGAATTACACCATTCATTGTGTGTGAAGATGAATTGTAGCTGGGATTAGTGGTATTACCATTATGGATACCTCTTACCAGGCAGAAGTTGTTTTCTATAATATCAGAGTTGAACCTACAAGATGATATACCACAACCAGGAAACTCTTGAATATGAATTCTGCAAATGTGTTTAAAAGTTGATATCAGATTTTCTATATCATTTAAACATTTTTTGCTTGGTAACATTTTTTCTTTTCCTTTGTTTTGCAGAGGCAAATTCTGAATTTATTTTTTCCAACATCTAAACCAGTCCAATATTTTCCTCAGAGTTTGAATTCTTATGTCAGAACATGTTGTTATTTGACGCTTATTCCGGAAAATTTCACTGGTGTTTTCTAGTAATTCAACTGAACTTTTTTATGAATCACCATTTCTTAGGGAACGCTGATAATGTTTCATAAGATTTAGCATGTTTGTATCGAGTACTTCCTCTACCAGGTGATTGCGCATTATCTCTGCTGAATCTGGGTGTAAATGGAATGAGGTTAATTCATAATGTATTTTTCTGGAATTGGTTTCCTCATCCCACTTTGCTGCATCAATCCACTGATCCCAAACAATAGAATGACCACTTTTAGTGATTTTTCTTGTAGAAAATTTGTGTATGCCACTACCTACTACTGCATTTCTGATTTTTTTTCGTATTATGTGAAAAGTCTTGAGAATGTGCCAATGTCCTTGCAGGATTAACAATATTGTCACTCACATAATTTCTTACCTGGACATCATTGTCATCTTCAAAGTGCATTTTTATGAACTCCCTGTTCTGCTCACCCCATCTTGCAGTATGAAATCAATCGTAAATCCCCATGTCTGTAAATGTTATATTATTTCCCATATAATTAAACAAATTTTGATGCTGTAACACCATCAGTTGGATAATGAGCAATTGGAAACCTGAATCCTGTGTAACCTAAGAAAGAAACTTGAAGTACTTCTGATGGCAGTGTTTGCGTCACATCATTTTCTTTTAAAATTAGTTCTCCCCACATCACCAGTATCAATCCAGCCTACAAGTGTATTCTCTCTGCCTTTCATATTAAGTATCAAATCTTGTTGAAATTTACTTTCATCATGTATAAGCCCCCCCGACCATGAAATCCAGAAGGTGGTAAAAATTGGTTTTTAGTATTTATCATCCACCTGAACATTTCTGCACTCTGTGAAAAAATATTTTTATATCTCTGAAGTAGCCTCCCAGATGGCAAGATGAATAGACCAGTCTTTCATATCTTGAAAAGAGCGTGGGCTTCTGCACCACAAGTTTATACAAGATTTGATGACATTACTGTCCCATCTCCGTTGCTTTGGCTTCCATATCCTTGGTTGATAAAGCATCATGCTGGCTTTATAGAAAAAATTTCATCTCGGGAGATGCACCTTCAAAAACACTATCAAAAATTAAGCACAAATCTTTGTCAGTTGTTTCTTCAAACTTTATTAAACTATTGTCATCACTGTTTTTGAACGCACTCAGATTTGACCTACACCTGATGCAAGCATCACCAAGGGAAATCCAGTTCAGTACTCCAAGACAAGACAAACAGCGCATACTCAAATATTCTGAATTATTATCTGATGTGCATACTTTTCGAGTAAATATCTTTACAGGAATAGTTTTCTTCCCCTCTATTACAATTCCTGTACATATTCTTAACATCTTCACAAAATGAATAATTTCCCGTGAGCCATCAACTTTTGCAGCTATACCTTAATTGTCAAACTTAACGTGTAGACCATGAACTTTTAATGACTATAATTTTGCAGAAAAATTCAGGTTTAATTCTTTAATAAGAATGTTTCCAATTACAGTAATATTTGTCATGATACCTAATTTTGCACTGGTTTCAGTTTTTGAAATCAACATTGTCTTCTGGTCTATAAAGTATTCTACATCACATAACTTAACAGAACCATACACAGGAATGTGCTCTGCATAAGTGATACCAGAAAATACATTATTTCTACCATTGTTTTCCTAAGCCTGGAATGCTTCACATTAGGAAAAACTCGGTACACCAGTTTTGATAAGATGTTTTTTTTTTTTTTTTTTTTTTTTTTTTTTTTTTTTTTTTTTTTTTTTTTTTTCTGAATTATACTGGGTTTTTTTGGTTTTTTTTAAATTATACTGATGTTTTTTGATGAACATTCTGTGACATAGTCGTTATATAATTCCTCACAGGAAACTTTACCGTTGCTGCTGCATATGAACATCGAACATAACATGAGAACAAGAGACAAAATTATATATTAATCTTTTCGGAATTATTCTTTTTGTTTTATTTAATAAATCATTTATTTCATTTATTTATTATTTCGATTTCGTTGTTATTTATTTATCTATTAATTAACCAGTATCTTTTATTTATCTATTTGAATATTTTCATTTTATTTTTTTATAGTTGTAAATTTGATTTAATTAATTCAACTTCGTTCTTTTGAATCATTTTTTAATTTAATATGGTTCAACTCCATCAGTTTATTTATTGAAATTATTTATATTAATTATATCATTCATTTAGTTATTTCATCTGTGTATTCATTATGTTCTGGTTAATAGTTTGGTTTATTTAAAACTGGTATCACTGTTATACACATCTAGAATTCTAAATCCGCTGCATTGTAATGACAGTATAAGGCAAAAAACCAAACGGCTTACACTAAGTATACTACAATGGGTTGAAAAGCATTATATGGGTAGGAGGATTGTCTCAAATTCAATTTGTGAAAATATTGTGTACTAAAAGCCTTTAAATTAATAAGCAAAGATAGTGAATTGGAATAGTCAGATAACCATTATGTACATAGCAGTTGCAAGGGGATCTTCAGCTTTCCATAGATATATTACAACACTACAGACTTCAGTAAAAGCTAAAGTTTAATCTGCTAAAATTTGCCAAATCAGAATCAATAATTGCCTGTGGTAGCAATGTTTATTGCCCACTCTGAACCAAATGAGCAATGTTTTAAGGAGATGATGTTGATGTGTGGTGATAAACAGGGTGTCAGAAATTTCCTACCTAACTGTGATGGGAACAATTGTTTTTAATAAACAAGTTTGTAGGTGCATGTGAGTATACAAACTTTTTGTACAAACCCAGCCATTAAGTAGTTTCTTAATGCTAGTTACTGGAGATGCATGCGTAGATTGCTATGCTAACCCAACTTGGCAACATTCATCAATGACTCTCAGCCGATCAGTAAAGGACCATGACAAGAACAATCATTTTTCATATGTGTGTCAGCCGGTATTGAATTCATATCTGCACAAGTAACAGGCAAATGTATATTTTATTCACTGCAGTTTAGTGGACCCCTTTTGGGTCCATCATATATTATTCCTGTGAAGTTTTCTTTAATTTGGCGCAGTAGGTCCAGAAGACATGATATAATATAACAACACCATATCATATCATGTCCAAAAAATCGGTGGACGAGTGGTATAAAGCATTCGACGGTATGGATCACGGCACCTCTCACCTCTGAGGTTGAAGGTTTGTGTCCCAGCAGCGCATGCACTTCATGTGGGAAAATTTGTCAGTTTACTTGCCAAAGGTCAGTGGTTTTCTCTGTGTACTACGGTTTCTCCACCATTTCCAAACTGACCATCTCCATAAACAAGTAATATTTTGAGAGGGACAATGAATACCATTACCCTAACCCAGCCATTCAGATATCTATGACTGATTTTTTTTTCTATTTCTGGTTATGAAAAATATTAAATCTATTTTTTTAATATGGAATTTCCTAGTTTCTATTTAGCATATATAATAATTTCACAAAATTTGTAATGTAATATAATGTCATCTACCTTTTTAAATTCATTTTACAAGAGTACTCGATTGAATTCATTCGTAGATATTTTTTATGCATTTCTATCATGTAAAATTGGTTTTATGCAATATATCTTACCAACTTGCAGAAAAATTATTCTTTTCCATTTATTCAGCTTTTTTTTACTCGTTTGTAATTTTCCGCCAAATATTTTATTCACTGCGGAGATTCTATTTGTAACTCACTTGATCTTTTCTAGTGTATAAGCCAGGAACGATTGGAGTTCCGAATTCGTACGGTTACTTCCGGCTAGGGTTGCGTATTTGAGAATGATTTTTGACTTTGGATTTATAATTTTCTTGGTTTTGGTTTGTTCATTATTGAGGCGAGTAAATTTTTATAGAAAATAATGTGTCTACGATCAACTGATAACAATTTTTTTGCCAATGGAACGTAATTTATGAGGGAAAACAAAGGTTTGAAAAAAGTTGGTGTGAACTTCGTTTCTTCCCTTTTCTTATTTCTTTAAGGGTTTTGGCCAGAAAGAGGGTATTTGTCAGAAAAAGGAAATTTTAACACTATACATAAAGTATCACACATGTTGTGTTACGTATATTGATTATTATGATCAGTCTCGGTAAAACAATCTTTGAAAAATGCTACCTTTTCATATTGGAAAGTAATTAAAGAAACGTTTGTACATTAAGGTCTGTCAATGGTGAAAAATTTTGACACTTTTACAAATTTAGCGCTCACAAAAAAAGTCTTTGCATAAATCGGATCGGGGGCGAATGTGTCATATTAGTTTCAGAAAATCCTATTTTAATTTTATCTCGTATCCAGATAATTTAAAGGAAATATTTATCAATTGGCTCGTTTATCCTTGTTTTTAACCGGAATTCTTTTTAATGAGAGGTTTTTAAAGACTTTTTAAACAATACTTATTATGACTCCTTAATAAATATTTTTTTCAAAAGTAAGCTGTCCACTGCAGATTTCCCGACGGAAATTTCTACTTTTCAAACCTTTTACCCTATCATGAGAAAAATGAATCAGATAAAATTGCTAACACCATTGCATGGGACTTAAGAAATAACCATCCTATCAAAAATTATATTTTATTAAGATATAGGTAACACCAAACCTTTTAATTTCAAATTTACTTGGAAGCTTTCATGGTTTTTTTTTTTTTTTTTTTTTTTTTTTTTTTGCTGTCTTTCTGATTTGAAAAACATGATGGCCTTGTAAAAATCGACTTTTTTGCTTTAATATCAAATTTCTTGTATACGTTTTTAAACATACAGTATAACCTGCTATAGAGTCCACCTCTATATAAAGTCCACCTGTCTATAGCAACCGGTCTGAAGTATCCCCAATGGATTTTACTATGTAATGAACCTCTATATAAAGTCCACCTGTCTAATGTGAATAAAGTCCACCCTTTTCAGTCCCAAATGACTCCAGAACCTGTCTATAAAGTCCACTTCTTTAATATAATTTTTTATTAAATTTTATAATTTCCCAAATTTTTTGCAGTAAATATCAGCCACATTTCTTTGAAACTGTGATGTATGAAGATTGGCAATAAATAATTTTAATATAAATTATTGATCACACTAAATACAATGTAGTAACTAACATAGTTTTAAAATCTACTGTAGTAAAACTACAGTATTGACTGATATTACATTAAATTTTGAAGAAAAAATATATGAAGTCATACTTATCATGTCAACAACTGAAGCCATCAGATATAAAGGTAGAAATACCCATTGTTATCTATTATGTTTTATATATAATTGTTTAATTTGTGACACCTTTGCTGTGACTTATAACAACAAAGACACAATTAGTCAAGTGTATATAATATGTAGAGTTTAACCAAATAATCTTTTCTGATGTACAGTTTATCAAATTTAAAAAGTTTGGTTTTTTAAAGATTATTTTTTAATAACCTGTTTTTAAAAAATAAAATGAAAATAACTTTATTAATGTATATATTAATAAGTTTTTAATAGGTACTGCATATTTTCACTTTTTTAACTATTTTAAACACTGTATGTTTACTCGTATATATAGGGGACCCTCTATATAAAGACCACCTGTCTATTAAGTCCACTTTTGCTCAGTCCCTTAGGTGGACTTTATACACAGGTTATACTGTATTTTGTTTTTCTTCCAAGGGATATTTTGCATGTCTGCTTCATTTACATGTTCGCATTGCTAGCGGCTGAAGTCAATGATCGATATTCCGTTCACAATTCTTGCTATGCTAATATTTGCACTTTTATTGCTTTTGATTTAAGCAATATGTTTTTATAGTCATGAGAATTTTGTTAGTCGTCATTAAATTTTACTCTTATTTTTGACATCAAAACAATTCACGATAAAAGCATAAACATTTTAGCTTGAAAGGCAAATAGTTAGAGCTTTCGAAAATGATTAATTAGAGATACGAAGTTCGCATAATAATAAGGGGACATTAAAAAACTACAGCTTGACTTCGTTACTCTATAAACATTTTACGGTTTAAGAATATAAATGTCTTGTTCATAATACCAAAATACCACTTTAGCAAATTCTTTTGAACAAAAATACAAAAATGGTCTAACTAAGCAGACTGTAAAACAAAGGGGATCAAATTATTTTTGTATATTAACTTATACTACTTGGGTTCTTCTTTTCTATATAATTCTTAAATGATCATCGACCATATTTATTAATACCAGTAATTAATGAATTAGGAGACTGGTAAATATAAGAGATTATCTCTTGTTCCAGAATCTTCATTATTTTGTTTCTTAAACATTAAAAAGAAAATTGCATTGTATATTTAAAACGATAAATATGTTTAAATACTTCAATACGCTTATATTCATGGTGTCCAACATAACATATCTTATTTCGCGAAATTTAAATAAAATATCGGAATTAGATATGTTTCTAGACATATCTCAGAAGAAAGACAAATGTTGTCTCTGTAGGGATATATGTTAATGTATGCAAAAGTCTCCTTTATCCTCATAACCATAATCATGTAAAATTACGACAGTAAAATCATGTCTGTTTATTGTTTTAGTACAACTAAATGGGCGGAACTAAACTTAACCGTGCTAGGTTTCATTGGATTTTCATTAATATATTGCAAAATCGTAACGGACACTTCGAAACATTTCATATTGTATTTAGGGATAAGACATATTTAGCAACGCTGGTTATTTCAATCACTTCATTTGTTTTTTTTAATTTGTACAGACAACTCCGGCATCTTCAGTGTGTTGGCAGTTATGTTTCCCCCATGGCCCGTGAAAACAACTTAGAATTGACATTTCATCTCCTAAACATGTAACATCATCAAGCAATATGTTACCCAAGCCTGACCCAAAAAAAGCATTTGTTTTAGCTGTACCGTTCCTACAATGGAAAATAATTTACAAATTATAAACGAATCGGTATAAGACACAAAACCTAAAAAAAGATTCTATTATTTCAAAGAATTTGTCTCTTGCTTTTGGGTAATATATGTTTTTAAGTGAAAGATTAAAGTAAAAGTAAAAAAATATTATATGCTTGTTATTTCACTTATGACAAATAGTTCCTTTAATTTCACTATTATAAAAAGAAGGTTGATTATCAATATTTCAATATTTAACCATATATTGGTATTTATGTGAAAATCTTTTTTTTTTTTTTACCTTTTTATAGCTAAAATCTTACCGTCTTCTTGTTTTTACTTGGAAGTTATTATGTATTTTAAATTTTTTTTTAAAAAAGATGTATATCCTTCTACAAACAGTGTTATATATAGGCATGTTACTACTTTCCCATCCCATTGAGCGGAAACAAAATTTTCATAACTTCATCTGATATGTACGTCTTGTAAAAAAATGTTTATTTCTTAAGCATTTATAAAATTTGAAACATCTTATCTAATTTAGGTTGTAAATGTCCCTCCAATTACAAAGCTGATTTTTTTATGACTGATCGCAAGTAATAAAGCTTAAATGTTTTAGACTGCGGCAGTAATATTTAGCTATCTACATTGTTTTAAGTTGATATGCATCTATGTCATTTTTAGAAGGTACAGCAAAGTGTGGCGATACATTAACTGGAGGTAAAAAAGAAAAAAAAAGAAATTGTAATTGAAAACAGTGGAGAATAAAGTGACCTAGATTTTGCTTATAAAAAATTGTAAACACCTGTGTTGGTTTAAATTCTATTTCTTTTATTCTATTTGAATAATTTTTCATTGTTTTACGTTTTAAATTTGTTCGAATAATTTAACAAAAAATCACTATGGCCGTCATCACCATCATTAATTTTTAATTAGATTGTATTTAAACAGATTGTATCGATACATTGTTAAACGTTTTGTTAAATAAGTTACATAATATAAATGTCAGTTGTAAATGCAAACACTTGTACATAAATACCACATGTAAAAAACAAAACGTTTATACGTTTTTATACTACAAAAATGTTTATAAAACACCTAATGTTTTTATTTAATTTTGCACATGATTATTAGATATATAACATAAATACCAGTTGAATTTTGATGTGCCAGATGTGCACATTTCGGAAATTCATTCATTATTTTTCAAAAAAGGTAAATATTTCTCCAAAATACCTGTTTATTTTGATGTGCCATATGTGAAAAATTAAGAAATTAATTTCTCATCAGTGACATCAAGGGCCGAAATAGTTGATAGATTTTTTGTTATATCTCTCTAAAAGTCAAATTATTCCGCTGAAATAATTATCTTCTTTAAAATTAACAAGTAAAAAATTAATCTAATTTTTAAAATTTAATTAAAATGAAAGTCAAAGGCGCAAAATTATGTTAAATCCTTTCTCATTTTGTTTTTCTTGTTTCTACATTTAAAAAGTAAATGCTTGCAACTTGTTAACGCTATTTTAGATAAACTAAAGATGTACATTTTCATTTAAATTTTTTATAATCCTTAACTAGTTGGACAAGGGACTGGTATGATTTCATTACAGCAATTATGAAAAATTACACCTTTTAATGTAAATATATTTTATACCTGTAGCCTAACATTCTACACACAACGATAGCATCATTGTTATCCCAATTATCATCACACACTGTTCCCCAAGCGCCATCATAATATACTTCAAGCCTACCACTGCCTGAACCACCATTAACTAATCGTATTCCTAAAATATAATAAAATCGGTTACTTTACACTGTGTAATATCTCTCTTAATAATTTCTTTTAGTTTTTGTCCTGAAATTAGCGTGAATAAAATAAAACGCCAACATAATAGACCCACCAAAAACAAAAAAAGTGTTTAAGCTTTGGAAACTGGTTAAATCAGTGGTACGCTTAAACTTCCATCAAGGGAGTAAAACAGGGTGCTTCGAAAGAAAAAGTATTTCCTGACTAGATAGCTACACCCGTCACGTTCAAAATCAAATTTGAAAATGAAAGAAATAAAGAACTAAGTGAAGTCAAAGATATCCAGTATAAATTTGGATACAGTGATATTGTAATGACGACCATAAAAGTTTAAAAAAGTCTTGTTTAGTTTGCAATATTCTTGAGTCAATAATTTAATTGCAACCGGCTTGCTTCGATGTAGAACGTTCTTGTAGTTGGAACAATAAAACATTTACACTTTACACAGGAATAAAACTGCAATGAAACGTAATGTTGACAATAGAAAAATTAAAATCATTACATTTGTCGTATAGCTTCAGATTTAATCTTTCGTAGGTGTCATTATTGAGATACAAGTTAAAATATGAAGCAGATCTTGTAGAATCAGTATTATGTTTTATTGAAAGCTTACAAGGATATATGACATTCCAATATTGTCCTAAATTGGCAATTATATAAAAACAGAACACCATATATATATAATTGTAATTTTAAAAAATCATATGATAGAAGACGGTACTCAAGCTCTTCAATATTTGAGAAACTTTCAGAAGTATTTTCAAATTCTTTATAAATACAAAATGTAATAATTATATTTTATATTTATGAATAGTTTGAAGATTTTTCTAGAAGATTCCTCACATCATTCAATGCTTAAGTACCGTCTCTTCTCTCATATAATTTTTTTTTACCATTTTAATTAAATTGCAAACAATTTGAGAAAAACAAAAGCAACAACAATTACAAACCTAAAACAAGACTTAAAGCGTGCTCAAACAGTATAGCAATTCACTAGGACCACGAGGGGGAAAAAAGACAATGTAAATTTTTTAATTTTAAGAAGAAATATTCCTGAAGATAAATTTCACTTGTAATTTGTAAATATACCGGTTATGGAAATATTGTATTAAATACAATTACTTCTTTTTTCAAAAAAGTTAATGCCTTAAGTTTATTTATGTACATAGAGTTTTACACATAATTAGTCATCGTTTATGGTAACTATAAGCGTTTCACATACGAAAATTATATGATTACTTATCGGTTGTTTAAAATTTGGAGAATAAATTGCCATGTCTGCATAAGGATGTTTCAGATGTCTTTCACATTTTTATAGGTGTCTATATACCGGTACCGCTGCTAGTGGAGTAAAACTCCCGAGGGTAATACATAACTCAGTAGGCAGTACTTTGTGCTGTCAGACATCGTGCAATAAAGCAAAATTTATTTTGAATTCATTATTTTCAACTGTTTGGCTTATTCTTTCATCTATCAAACGTTTCGGTCTTATTGTCATTGATGAGAGATGAATATCCGAAATGTACACAAATTTAACTGGTATTTGTAACATATTTACTACTCCTGAGCGGGTACTGCTGGTGATAAAATATAACTCCCGAGGGTATTCATAATTCAGTAGGTAGGCAGTACTTTGTGCTGTCAGAAAACGTGCCATATAGCAAAATTTTCAGCCGTTTTAAATTTTAAAATTTATATAAAACTAAGGTTTCTTCCCTCATGCAAAGTATTCCCTAGCTGGATTTGGATTTAAATAATTACGGAACTTTAGATTCATTAATTTCAACTGTTTGGCTTATGCTTTTATTCATCGAACTTTTCGGTCCTAGTGTCACTGATGAGGAATGAATTTCCGAAATGTGTATATCTGGAACATCAAAATTTAACTGGTATTTGTGTTATATATTGATAACAAGTAAAAATAACATAAAAGGTGTATATAACCTAAATTAAAAAAGGGTCTTGTATATATTTCAGGGAGGTCATGCTAAAGTTATTATTTTGTGTCTGTCAATCTTTAGCATTGTAAAACAACGAGTTTCCAAAAGGTAAGGTTTCTAGTGATATATAACAAAATAATGATTTATAAATTTTGATGTACCATATGTGTACATTTTAAAATTATGCGCGTTTACTTTTTCTTGACTGGAAGGGTTATCTGACACAGGATAAAATTTTATTTTCAATATACCTTGGACATTCATAACTAAAAACTATTATTTGGCATAAAACACACCTGGACAAGTAAAAAGATAACACCGTTTTGTTTCATTTGTTGATCCACTACATGATGTTCCATTATTTAATGGCGCAGGATTGGAACAGGAACGTGTTCTTGCACTTGTACCAAAACCACAAGTCACGCTGCAATGGCTCCATGGTGACCAATCTGTCCAGGCACCATTCACTAGAACAAACAAGCATTATTCTAGACAGCCTATTGAGTATATTTTATTTATTTATTTATTTATTTATTTGGAAATATCACCAGAATAAATATCACAATCATATACATGTTGTTATATGATTTTAAAGTGATGATATTGGCTTCTTTTAAATAACGAATCAAGCTTATCGAATCTACATAAATTTTACAAGGGAATAAAACCTAAATAATATGTCCTACGTAAGTTATTATTTGACGATTGACATTTAATGAGTTTTCAAAGTATACTTATCTTTCTGTTTTGACGTTTTCTTAATTTTTTATTGGAATTTCATATCAATAGCTTCAAAATTAAAGAATATTATTACGCTATTAATGATTATAATGATAAGAACGATTTTAATTGTTCTTAAAACCAAAGTTCAGTGTAAAGTTATAATAATATAGGCAAAACATATAATAAAGCATTAGATTTTTGGTTTGATTGGAGATGCTTATCTATTTAATCTTGATGACGTCGCTTTATAACACATTGTGTCTTTCTCCACGAATAACAAGCAGCACAATATTCAGTGGTGTTTGAAAAACAAATAAAATTGTAACCAACCAACAAAATATATTTACATGTATTACAAATGACAGACTAAAAAAAACAACGTGTATAGATATTTGACTGTGAGTGCTCATGTATTTTTTTGAACATCTTTAAGGTTTGTCTTACCTGGGCATCCTGAATAAAGACACGATTTTGTGCTGTACGTTGTGCCCGTGCAATCCGATCCACCATGTCTCGGTAAAGGATTTGTACATGATCTGGTTCTTATCATATTACCATAACCACATGAACCAATACAACTCCCCCATTGTGACCACGAAGTCCATCCACCATTTACTAAATAGAAAATCGCAGAAAATATCCTCGTATGTTGTCTACAATTTCGATCATTTAAAAAAATCGCATTAGTTTTTTCGTTGAGATTAGTCGGCTTAACCTTATTTACCCGTTTTTTATATTTTGATATTTTATTTTATTTTATTTATTAATTTACTTATTTATTAATTTATTTATTTATTTAATATTTTTTCCATTTTTGGTAGTTTGTACAAAAATGATTGATATTTTTACGGTGCTTTTTTCAAGCTCATATTCCCGAAACTTTTCTTTCTCACATAAAAATTACATTGTATATAAGATTAAAAGTAAGTCAAACGATTCTGTGTTTTAGATGTTTAACAGTTATTTAAAATGTTGCCTTATAAAAACTGGTCCTGATTTATATGATTTCAGCTTTATTGACTATATTTCTTTTAATGATTAAGAGAATTTTTAAAGGCATCTATGGGCAATTTACAGCATAATGACGATAACATTCAGTCTGTGTACATTGGAATGTTTGGTACCATGTAAACATAAAGGAATATTTTTTTATAAAACAGATAAACATGCCTAATGACAACAAAGATGAAAACGTATTTATGAGTCTTCTAAGTTTAATTAACAGCACCCTTCCTTTCTCTTAGGAAGTAACTTAAAATCTTCATATTACTACACGTACTTCGGATAGTACAATTTCGTATATCGTCATCATTTCCTTGACAGGGATCTCCACCATGTGATGGAGATGGGTTTACACATCGCCGTCTTCTTCTCTGTTCACCATCTCCGTTATTACATTCGGTTGCTATGCACTGTTCCCATGACAACCAAGACGACCATGCACCATCAACTAAAATTAAAAAAAAATCTATTTATTTTTATAAGAAAAATGCATTTTTCTAAAGCTGTATGAATTCAATTTTTGTGATTTAATCTAGGATCTTCTTTATCCAGATATTGAAAACTGGCAAATTAAGTTACACACGTGAACCTCTTTCAAAGAAGTGAAGCCAGGTGCTTCGGAAAAGTAACTACCCCATGTCTAGATAGTTAAACCCGTTACTTGCAAAGACAAATTTGAGAAAGAAAGGACCATAAACTATATATTCAAATATATCCAGTATAAGCTCGGTTACAGTGACTTCATACTGATAAAGAATGTTGTATTGACGGATATGACACTTTTTAAGTACCTTGATTAACCTAGTCTTGTACATTATAAACTGATTGAGGTGCATGACAATGCACTAGGATATAATTTCAAGGTCTTTTCCAGAACGATTTTAGAGCAAGAATATATATTTTAAGGGAATAACTAAAAAAGTGAGGAAATTTAAAATTGCTAATATGATCGACCATCTGGCGTTTTACAATATCATCACACACACCTTTATCATTAAGTGTAAATGATACAGAGTTGATGGCAAAATTCACTAGTTAATGTTAATATAATTACCGGGTTTGCAATAATCACAAAAGAAAGGACATGTCTTTTTAGAACTCTCTAAATCGTCGCAAATATTAAAATGCCGAGCAGCTGCAGCACAGTCAAATTCTGTTGTGTCTACGCAACTATCTGTTTCTATTAATACATCAAATTGAAAAATAATAGAGAAAAGTATCAAGTATCAAGAATTCTCCTACGGTTCATGCCAGAAATGGCTTGCCATAATTATAAATCTTATTATATATATATATATATATATATATATATATATATATATATATATATATATTTCTGTTATTTAGATTTTTTATAATGACTAGAGAGATATAAACTCAAAAGTTATCTACAATGTCTATGTTATAACGCCATATTTGCATCTTCATTATTAGGTAATATTTACAAAAGAAAAAGTATCATATTTGGAGAAAAAAATTTTTTTTAAGGATTTTAAGTAAAATATTGCAACATTAACTAGCTATAATTAAAACTTACCACACTGATTACATGATTTTCTGCACATTCTAACAACATTTACATCTACACAGTAATGACCCTGAACAGTTAACATATAGTTACACATTTCTTGATTTAAATCTGCACATGAGTAATTTGCAACGGTATTTGTATGGAGAAAATATGACTGTACAGCTGAAATTAAAACAAAAAAAGCTCTTGAACATTTTCGTACTTGTATTAAAGTTACGTAAAAAGTCACACACATAAAAAGCGTGTTTTACATAAACTAATAATCTTTTGCTGATCATATTTTTAATGCAAATAAAACGATTCATTGATTCATGAACACATAAGTGAATTAAAAAGCACTATTTCTATTTTGTCGTATATTTAAAAAAAAAAATAAGGACGATTATTACCAGATTCGCCAGTACAAAGATGTAAGTTACAATAGTCTCCCAAACAACACTGTGAACAAGTTGTACCAATTGCTTTACCAACAAGTGTATGTAGCTGTGATGTGTATCCTATCATGCAATCCTTAAATGTATAACGATATTTATAAAATACGTATAACATTTTTAAAGTTTAGATTTCAATTAATCTTCAAAGCTTTTTAATTTGGAAATTGTAAAATTACAACAATCAACGTTCTACTAAGAAAAGTGTTTATTTCATTAGTTTTGGAGGTTTCTGCTGTGGAAAATATCACATTTTTATCAAACATTGAACCATGTTTTTATTCTTAATTTTACGTAACCTTTTTCGATTCAATTGTCCATTGTCATTAAGATCAACAAAATCATGTTAACACGTCAAGATGAACATTACCCTTTTTGGAGCGCATCCCATGTCATATTTTGGTGTAGGTGACAGTGACGACTCTATAGTGATGCATGTCTGAAATAATGAATGAACGATATTTCACAGTTTAAAAAATGATGAATATTTGGTAACTGGTAATATTTTTATTATTGAGTTAACGTATATAAATATATATAGTCCAAAGATTATGGTAATGCTTTTATGTAAAAAATACACTATAAGAAAAGTGACCGGTCAGATTCAAAATAAAACGTTATGTATTAACAAGCGCTTTCATGATTTCGGAATCGTAATATATATATATATAAATGGGATGGCAAATCGGTCCAAATTCATTGATCGATTAATCTTCGAATGGTATGATCAATTAACCGATTAATATATATACTATGGGACGGGGATAGGGGTGTCTTCATTGTGCATGACAAGCTAACATGCTACTAGACTCCCCAGTTGAGTTGCAAGTTTTAAAGTCAAAAAAGTTTAAATTTACAGTAGCATAACAGACAGCATCAAGTGCAAAAGTAAAATAAAGTAAATTTTCTATATATATTAAAGTGATACCTCTTCCTTTCGGCAACGTATTTCTTGTAAACATTGTTTTGGGTCTTCAATAGATTGACAGTTCATACATCTGGGTCCTGTTGATTCATTTATTTCTGATGAAAAGCAAAAACTAGTCAAATATAATTTCTAAAAGTCTTATAAGAAAATAACGCAGAACTCTTACTGAAAAAAAATATTTAAATATAATCATATCTAGTTATTCCTTCTTTAAAGGACTCGCAAAAAATACAATCTTTTCATACTTCCAGACTACGGAGGTAGAATCTATAATGATCGGGCGTCGTGTGAATTGAAGGCTATCTTCTTAACAATACTTACAGCTAGTAATGAAATCATCAAAATATAATTATCGAAAATGATTTTTGAAAAACCTGGTCATAAAAAGTTATTGAAAACTTCATCCTTAATTAAAAACTAGGGTTTTGGCTTACTATTGCAAAATAACAAAAACAAAATGAAGTAAATATTACTGATATACCCTTAAACTTGATATACGTGAATAAAATGAAGTATTATTATTATTATATTATTAATTTTTTGGTGAAATATTTATCACACAGGCTCTTTCTTGCTGCTTTTTGTTATATAGCTTTAAATGTCTTATTCACCTTTTCTATCACAGAGTTCTGTATTACAAAAATCTTTGTCACAACAAATGCGGCAGAATCTAGTGCTTCTTTTACCAATCAAATGTAGCTGACCAATATCAGAATGGAGAACTGCGTCGCATGTCTAAATCAAAAACATAAATAGTTGGAAAAAATATATGTTATTACAACACTAATTAAACAATATTAACAAGTAACTCTCAGGTGTGTTTTCTCTAAAGAAAAACAGGGAAGTTTTATATCTATTCGTATCTCTTTCTCCTCTTTTTCTTTTGACAATATTCTTCTTCAGATGATAAAATTTTGTATATTTTATTTACAGTTGTTATTTAAAAAAGATGAATTACGAGTAAGGAAATACATCAACTAAAAGAAAACGTAGTAATTTCGCGCAAGTAGTAATAATTTAATAATTAATTGATAATTTAATTCATTAAATTGTTCACTGATTGTAAGAAATTGTTATTTGACTCTACAAGAATAAGAATAATAATGTACGCTGTTTAAATTAACAATTTTTATTAAAAAAAACACGTACTTTTTCATAAGTTGCCTCATAATGTCATTGTCTGTCATGATTAATTTTATAATATTAGTTATGTGATTATTTTAATATTTCAAGCAAAAGGGTAGTTTCCTTGCCTCATTATTCATTGTTCGCTATTCTGTTTTCGTGTTTTATTAAACATGTAGTATGTTTATTATTAAAAAACATTTTAAATTTGATATAAAACAGTCTTTACAATATCAACCTTTGCAAATATAAGGAATATTTGTTAATTTCACATTAAGATTAATGTAAATAATTGCTCACATCGTTTGACAGACATCCAGATGTATACTTCAGCTCCAGTGTGTCAGTTACATTCCCCTCCACGTAACATTCCTATATTAAATATTTATTGTTTTAGTAACAATTATAATAAAGATAATAATAATTTATATTAGATCTTATGAAAATATGTGTTATGTTTGTTTATTTTTAATCACGAACCATTTCATACTTTTTATTATATCATTTGGCAGTAAAACTTTGCCATCTTATGTATCAATATTTATCGTATAATGCAGCAACAAACATATGTGTGTGATCTTATTAAAGATCATAAATCTTAAAACTACTGATTTGATTCCAACTGATGACTATATATATATCAGAGTTGAAAATCCACAAAAAGAATAGTCAAAGTTGTTAGTACTAATAGCTAGTTTACTGACATTTAATGTTTGTAAATTACGATCAATAAATAAGAATTCCTAGGTAAATAGTGTCCAAGTTCTTTGTGAACCCCTAAATATTGCCTTTTACAGTTATATAGGCGATGGCCTTTCACAATGACAAACCTCATTTTGTTTACATTCCATGAGATGTTCACAGTCTTTCGGATGCGTCAGATTATCGCATTGATAGCATTTAAGAGCATCTAAAGTAAAAAAAACTAAGAAAAATACTTATCATTTAGGTAAAAATTAGGAACTTTTATATAAAAACACATAAATTTGAACATTAATCAGAATTATTTACTGTTAAATGCAGCAAAGTCTGCAACACAATAGAAAAATTAGTATTCCAAATAATAAGAATATCCTTTGGTTCAAATTCCAACTTGACCATCTAACGCTTTATTGTGAATTTTATTTTCATTTATATGGAGAATGGTAAAATAACACGTTTTCTCGCGAAGAAAAGGTCATTTTGTATACATATCTTAATTCAACAGCAGACACATATTTAGTTGATTGTTGTAGAGGATGATAGAGGTTTTTGTTACTAAAAAAAAGCTAATTTTCATTTGAATTTATTTCATTTTCTTTGATATACTATTTATTAAAAAACATTTATCTTCAAAATATTTTATTTGCATGTTATAATGACCCCCTTGTTATTAGGTGTTATATATGTATAAGTGTATATAATTAAACTTATATACTCCTGTTATATCTAGTAAAATTTGTATCTTGACCACAAGAATAATACAACACTGAAAAATTACTACTTCAAGATCTGTGCATTCTGACACTATGGTCATTGAGGAATAATCGCCATTTATCCAGCTCTCTTTTTACTGCATTTCAATGCAAAAAATTAAGTGACACCGAATAACGTCTGTACAGGAAAAAAGACGTCAAAAAGCATCGATCATAGGAAGAGTTTAAAAGAGAAGCTTTATGACTATAATGGTTTGATAACTTCTATAATACAATGTATTTTTCTGTACTTACCAGTTTTGCTTCCAAATAGAAATAAGACAGCAAGTATTATGTTCATTATGTCTGCAATAAAACCATTAAAATTTATAAATATTTGGCCCTCGTTCCCATTCCAAATTACCATAATGGGTAACTAATCACGTAATTCATTCAACCAGTAATCAAATTTTACAAAAACCATTACCGTTAATGTATTCGATTAAAAACTTTGTTTATGTTCTAGTTTACTTTTAGCAAAATGTATATTTAGTACCATTTAGCAAAAGTTTCAACTGTCTTAATTTTTCAAATATATTTTAAACTAAAGTTTGTCCCTTTTGCAATGTATCCCTTAGCTGGATTCATATTATTTTGAAATTTTAGATAAATTAATTTTCAACTGTTTGGCTTATGTATTTTATCTATCAAACTTTTCGGCCCTAGTGTCACTGATAAGGAATAATTAAACGAAATATGCACATCTGGTACATAGAGATTTAACAGGTTTTTCTTTTATATATTTACAAGGTATTGCTCAAAGGCAATGAGTTGTCAATTTGATTTGGTATACATTGACATTCAAGGTAACAAATAACTTTTCAAAATAAAACATTTAAACAATTTTTCTCACAAAACAGTTTGCCTAAGAATCAAAACGTTTCAGAATAGGCAACAATTTATGACGATATAACAAATAATCGAGGGACAAAAGTAGCCTATAAAGCACCAAAAACCTTTAATACAAAAAAGTTTGGAATTTGTTAGACTTATTGTATTTGACTTGAATAGAAATATTTAAATCTCCATTGACCTAACGTAGAAAAAACTGAATCGGAACAAGTATTATATATTGTATAAGTATTTCTTTTTGCTGTGTGTTAATATTAGCGATTTTGGCATTCAATCAATTTTAGCTCACCTGTCTAAGGGGAAATAATGACAGCGCAAAATAGAATACACGCTAATATAAATACCTATACAGTAACATCAAAGTATAAAATTCTACTAAGATAAGAAAATATCTTGACTTTGTCGATATTCAAGGACAGAAAAATAGTAAAAACATCTCTTCTTCTCAAAACAAAAATCTTTGTTTTAAACTCCATTAAAAGCATCTAAGCATGACGCCCAAGTTGATTAATACTGATTTTCAAAAAAAGGTTTCATGAACCTGAAGTTGTAAAGTTAAACCTTGAAACATCACTGTATCACTGAAACCGTTTAAAACCTTCAAACTTAACATGGATCACTGAAGTATGAAGTTCTGTCAAGTTACGAACCTTGACCTACAATCTTGGTCGCAGAGGCAGAAAAATATTTATAAATAGTGGTGTCATGAAAGTGTTAGAGGCTAAACTTTAATCCATAGAACCAAACATAATGGTCAAGTAAGTTTAACTCAAGTCTAAAATTAAGGGAATGGTTTTGATTTTGATTTCTTATCAAATATAATCTATCAAACATCAGTGATATATGCAAGTAATCAACGTCAGATTTTATAACGTTTTGTAAATGACTATCCTGGCTCTATTTTTACTGTTTTCGTAATTGAAAATTTATATAAAAAGAGAAGTTACTCGTTTATATTTTTTGTAAAAAAAATGTCAAAATTTATATAAAACATATTTATTTTGTAAAGATAAAAATCTGGTTTTCGTCACAAAACTGCAAATTAATTTAAAAGCAGGAGAAAATAGGATATCTTGTTTTTCGAATAAAACATACAGAAGTGTTAGTGAATTCATTTTTCAACACAGCGCAATTGAAAGCAAACTAGAGATAACTTCCTTAAGTAAGATCTCCCGTAAAGTAACCGATATCTTGCAAATAAAACTAACATACCAGTCCTTGTCCATATTACAATCCCAAAAACAAACTAAAAACTTTAAAAACTGGCAAAATTAGTTATACACGTGAACTTCTATCATGGAGGTGAGGCCGGGTGCTCCGGAAGGGAAAGCTCCTCCTGTCTAGCTAGCTACACCCGTCACGTGCAATTCAATTTTGAGAATGAAAGGAACAAAGAACTTTGGTAAGTCAAATATATCCAGTATAAGTTTGAAAACAGTGACTACATACTTATCAACAATATTGTGATGACGGCCATAAAAATTTTTAAGGGTCTTGATTATCCTTGGCTTGCAATATCCTTGCGTCAACAATTTAATTGAAAGTAATTTGCTTCGTTGCAGAAGTCTCCATAGTGGGAGCAAGTATTGAGTATTGTGAGCATTGTGAGTACCTCGTGTCGCAGATAAAGTTTACTTTATTAAGTCATAATTCAATGAAAATAAATGTAACCGAATGTCGTCAATAAACTTTTTTTTAATATAAATCTTTAATCTTAATCGTCCATACATATGGCTGTCTCCCAGTAAATTTCTATTGACCAATCTTTTACAGTTTTAAAACTATAAACATATATTAATTGAATATTTTAAAACATTTACCAACGATGGTTAAAAAAGATATATTTAAATAAAACATAGCCATTCCGACTGTTAATCACATTATACAAAAACTTAAATATTTTAACGGGAGTTTTCGGCCTAGAACCATTTAGCTACAATTTGTGTTGCCTTTACCCATGGAACATCAGTTTACATTCGGCATGATGTCAAAGTGTTATAGTTAAACAAAACTTAACGTTTTAAAATAAAAATAAATAAAATCTTTTGGCTAGCAAATTGTGTTTTGATTTTGTTTTGTACTGATAAATCATGCACGCTTTAGTATTTTCAGGGTTATTGTGTGTGTGTGTGTGTGTGTGTGTGTGTGTGTGTGTGTGTGTGTATGCGTGTGTGTGTGTGTGTGTTTGCGTGTGTGTATTTTTGTGTGTTTATGTGAGTGTTTGTGTGTTTGTGTTTGTGTATTAAATGACAGTTTTATACATACATATGAACTTTAAAAATGAATGTAATTGCCAGTTACTTGATGAATTATCAGGTACAAGAACATTAATGATAAATAAGTACTAGATTTGTGTTTAACAAAGATAAATATTAACCTTTACTATGCTTTTCGAAGAATGTTATCTTTCTTGTTTGCAAACCTTGACCTACATTCAAAATCGCAGAGGTCGAAAAAATATTTCAACTTATTTGTGTCATGAAAGTCTAAGAGGCTTAAACTTTGTCCATAGAACCAAACATTATTGTCAATAAGTTTAAGTCAAATCTAAAATTATGAGAATGGTTTTGATTTAGATTGCTTATCAAATAAAATCAATCAAACATCAGTGATACATGAAAGTAATCAACGTCAAGTTTTATAAAGTTTTGTTTAGGTGCCGGCTTGTCGCACAACAATAAACCATGTTGTTGTCCAAGGGGTTTAATACCTTCACTCATGTTAACTTTTGAGACTTAAAATGAATTCATATGATTCCACTCTTGCCAGTTCAACATAATCAATGTATTTATTGTAAATGACTGTCCTGTCTCTACTTTTTCTGTTTCGTAATTAAAATTTTATATAAAAAGAGAAATAACTCGTTTACTTTTGAGGAAAAATTGTTTAATGTTATATAAAACATGTTTATTTTGTAAAGATTCAAAGCTGAATGTCATCAGAAAACTTCAAGTTAATTTGAATGCAGAAGAAAATAGAATACCTTATTTTTAAAACGATACATACAAAAGTGTTAGTGAATTCATTTTTCAACAAAGCGCAATTCTAGGCAAGTAAGATACCCCGTAAAATAGCCAATATCTTGCAAACTAATTTGTTTGATAAGGATAATAAAATATACGTTTTGACTATCAAACTTTTTGAAAGATTAAAATGTCATTACAAATAAAATTCCATTTGCTTCACAAGGGATACACATACATACTGCTGAGTATTGTTAGTATTTCGTGTCGCAAATAAAGTTTAATTGCATGAATTATAATGCAGAGAAAAAGAATGTCGCTGAAAGCAATCACAAACGGCTTTTTTTAATTTTTAACTTCAAATTTTAGTTGCCCATACAGATGATTGTTTCACAGTACATTCCTATTGACCTTTTTATCAGGTTTTAAACTTTGCGCACGCGTACTTCTTGAATAATGTTAAAACATTTGCCAAGGTTGGTCAGAGAAGATTTGTTTTAATAAAACATAGCCATTACGAATGGTTATGGCATTATACAAAAAATAAACATTTCAACAGGTGTTTTCGGCCACATTGTAACACATTGAAAGTCAGATTAAATGTCAAAGTGTCTATTAGTTAAAAAAAATAAATGTTTTAAAATTAATAAAACTTAATATATTACTGTTTGACAATTAAACTTTGTTTTGCTTTTGTTTTGAAAAATATATAAATCATGCTTGCTAAGGAATTTCAGTGTGTGTGTGTGTGTGTGTGTGTGTGTGTGTTAAATGACAATTTTATGAATACGTACAAATCTTAACGATGTATTCTCTTGCAAGTTCCTTGATGAATCATTAGGTACAAGGACATTACTGATTCCAGTCAATCTAAATTAAACTGTCAGATTTACTGACATGTAAAGAACTACAAGATAATTAGCAGTTATATTAAATGTAGTTCAGTTCTTTAAGGTGAGAACTATGCCCCTAAATGCAATTATCTAGAGATGTATCATGATAGAAGAGGCCCGGCAACTTGAAGATAATTCTTCTAGTCTAAAAAAATATTTTCATTTTAGGAAAGTAATCATCTACTGTTGTAAAAGAAAATGTAAATTCTGTTTGTCACTTAAATGTACCAAATAGAAACAGCTAAACGACCGTTTATATATCTGGTTTTTCCAACAATTTTATAATAAAATGAAAAAGTGCCAAGATTTATGGAAATGAATGTAAATTAATCTTTAGTTATTATCATTATTATTATTGTTATTATTATTATTATTATTATTATTATTATTATTATTATTATCATTCGTCTAAATAAAAAGCAACAAATGAGAAACAATGATACTAAAAAAACTAACATAAAACTAAGCACTTCTGATATCAGTTTTTACCTTATATGAAAATAATTTAACTAACACTTAACGAAGTAACCAGGGGAACATAATTAGTATTTGATAGTTTTACTTTGATTGGTGTATTCTCTATTAGAAAATATTTCAAGCCTTAGAAGCCAGGTAAACACTTGGAGCAGCAACTTTAAAATTTATGTGTCTTTACACATTCTGAATCACTTAACGCATTATGCCTTTTAAACATACATTTAAAACTTTTGAAAACCAGACAAGGAAATCTATTTTTCTGAAATATTCATATGCAACTTTGATTTTGTTATAAATAGTAAATTATTCAATATCTTGGGTTTATAATCAAAGCTACAAATGCATTCTCTTAAGTTCGGTATTTGCCTTTATTTAATAAATTGAAAATAGTATGCGTGTTACAGATGAGTTGAGTAAATGTGTTTAACGTCCCAGTCAAGAATATTTCACTTATATCGAGACATCGCCAGCTGTAGGCAAAAGTGCAGATAATTTTGCCTGTGCGTTGCGCTGATGGCATTAAACAGCAGGGTTCTTTATCGTACCATGCCTGCCAGGACACTGGACCTGATTTATTTTAAGTTACCATCCGAAAGAACCGTGACTTTCATTTCGTAATGCCGAGTGCTTGGCGAAAGAATAGTCACTACCCACTTTCAAGTCTTGGGTCAGACCCGGCCAGGGTTCGAACCCACGACCTTCCACTTACGGAGCGAGCACTCTACCAACTGAGCTTCCGCAATAGGTCGTATGCGTGTTAGAATAAAATAGTTAAATGTAAAAGTTTATCAGTAATTTTAGATCATTTACACAAGACGAAATATCATCTTTAAGCTGGCTTAAAGGTGGCTTAAAGATGGCTTAAATATGTCTTTAAGCTATCTTTAAGCTGCTTAAAGATGTCTTTAAGCCATCTTTAAGCTTGGCTTAAAGATGTCTTAATGGCACTGAAATTTTAAGCCATCTTTAAGCCATCTTAAAGCCATCTTTAAGCACGGATAAATTATTATTGGTAGAAATGAATATTTATTGCCTAATTAATTACTTTATTTATTTAAGAGGTATCAAAATATTTGTTTTTTGTTTTTGTTTTTTTGTTTTTTTTGTTGTTTTTTTTCGTTAAATATTTTTTTATTTAAAAAAATTATACAAAATGATATTTTTAAAATATTTTTTAGGATCTTTCATTTTCTTTCCTGTATATTTTCAAAAATTTTTTTTTTTATTTATTTTTTTTTTTTTTTTTTTTTTTTTTTTTTTTTTTTGTATTTAAAAATTTTTTTTCTTATTTTTTATATTATTTGTTTATTATTTATTTATTTATTATTATTTATATTTTGTCATCGTTCTCTAAACTAATTACATCATAAATCAATTTATTATATCTTACCCATAACACTTGTCCTGAGCGGGGCTGGAACTCGCGATCTTTCGATTGCCAGGCACTGCATCCTTATCCATTAGGCCACGGGGTAGGATGTATAGACGGGGACAAATGGTTTATATAAACCTAAGGAAATATGATCATGTGACCATTTCTTAAAAACCTCAAATTTTGAATAGAAAATATGCAAGTTTATGTAACTTTACTCCATTTCATATATTATGATAATTTTTATTTTGTTATAGTATAAATCAATCAATCTTTCATTCTAAAGAAAAATAAATCATTCATATATCAAAGGAAGGCAGGAATGTCAAACCCAACCTGTAATATACTTATTTATATGACTGGCAAAATCAGTTGTTAGATTGCAAATCTAACAAATAGTTATTTTTAGACATTAATATGCATTTGTAGAATCTTATCTAAGTACACTTCTGTTGTTAAAATTTTGATACAGAAAAAAAGTTATTGAGACTATTTTGTAAATTGAATTTGTTTATAATTGAAAATTCTAATTTAGTTTTTAATTGAAATTAATAATAATATTGGATGCACAGATACTTTTCAAGACAGAGAGAGAGAGAGAGAGACCTGTATAATGGGATATCGAAATATAAAGATATAAAGAAACAGCAGTAAAATAATATTTATAAATAGCTTATAAGCTATAGATTGATATTTGTGTAAAAATGTGTCCTCGAATTATCATCAAATTTATATGTATAAGCGATTGTTAAATAATAACTTGAAGTAATAATTACTTGAAGTATTTTGTTTTCGAGAGAAACTGCAGATTTATAAAAAGTTCGATAATTAATCATTCATGAATAATAAACTAAAAAGTTATTTATTTATTTATTTATTTATTTATTTATTTATTTATTTATTTATTCATCCATTCATCCATCCATCATTATCTGGTTATGTATTTATTTAATTGCTTATCCATTCTTTATTAATTTACTAAATCCAACGACATGTCGTTGCTTAATTCATCTATTAAATCATTTTATTTATTTATTTATTTATTTATTTATTTATTTATTTATTTATTTATTTATTTATTTATTTATTTTTTTATTTTTTTATTATTTATTTATTTATTTATTAAACCAACTATCTATTCCTTTATTCCTTCCTTCTCTCCTTTTTACTTTTTTTCTCTCTATCTTTATTGATTAATCCATCCATCCATCAATCCACCGACTATCATTTATTTATTTATTTATTTATTTATTTATTTATTTATTTATCCATCCATTCATGCATTTAACCATTCATCCATCCGTTATAACTTTATTTAACCATTTATTCGCCTTTTATTTATTTAATTATATTATTTTCTATATATTTATTCAATCAACCATTCATTCTTTTCTTCTCTTCTTTTCTCCACTCTTTCTTTATTTTTTTATTAATTCATCCATCCATCCATTTAACTATCCGTCCTTTATTTATTTATTTATTTATTTATTTATTTATTTATTTATTTATTTATTTATTTATTTATTTATTATCTGTCCATTAATCCATCCATGCATGCATTCAACCATCCATCCACCCTTTAAATTTATTTAAGCATTTATCCATATTTATTTATTTACTTACTAATTTATTTATTTATTTATTTGTTTATTTTCTTTTTTTTATTTTTTTTATTCAACCCATTCTTTTCTTTTTCCTTCTTTCTTTCTTTCTATATCAATTTATCTATCCATCCACACATCCATTTATTTAAGTATCCATCCTTTATTTATTTATTTATTTATTTATTTATTTATTTATTTATTTATTTATTTTTAAATTGAATTATGTATTATTGATTTATATATGTATAAGCGATTGTTAAATAATAACTTGAAGTAATAATTACTTGAAGTATTTTATTTTCGAGAGAAACTGCAGAGTTATTAAAAGTTCGAGAATTAATCATCCATGAATAATACACTTAAAGTTATCCCATCAAACAAATCACTTATTTCCGACCTTTACAAGGTACACTATACCTATCATCTTCAGTCCTATATGTTTATTCATTAATACCTTAGTACTTCTGGCACAGAATTAACAAATACTTCGGCTAGATAAATAACGTTTGATCATTCATTCATTCATCTATCCATCTACCATTTCATTATTTATGTCATTATTTATTTTTCCAACCATCCGTTCAATTTATTTATTCATTTATTTATTTATTTATTTATTTATTTATTTATCTATTTATCTATTTATCTATTTATTTATCCATCCATCCATCCATCCATTCAACAATCTATCCATCCATCCATCCATCCATCATTATCTCGTTATGTATTTATTAATTGCTTATCCATTCTTTATTAATTTAAATAAATTATTAATTTACTAAATCCAACGACATGTCGTTGCTTAATTCATCTATTAAATCATTTTATCTATTTATTTATTTATTAAACCAACTATCTATTCTTTTCTTTCTTTCCTTCTCTCCTTTTTACTTTATTTTCTTTATCTTTATTGATTTATCCATCCATCCTTTAATCCACCGACTATCATTTATTTATTTTTTTTATTTATTTATCCATCCATTCATGCATTTAACCATCCATCCGTTATATTTTTATTTAACAATTTATTCGCCTTTTATTTATTTATATTATTTTTTATATACTTATTCAATCAACCATTCATTCTTTTCTTCTCTCCTTTTCTCCTCTCTTTCTTTATTTTTTTATTAATTTATCCATCCATCCATTCAACTATCCGTCCTTTATTTATTTATTTATTTATTTATTTATTTATTTATTTATTTATTATCTGTCCATTAATCCATCCATGCATGCATTCAACCATCCATCCACCCTTTAAATTTATTTAAGCATTTATCCATCTTTATTTATTTATTTATTTATTTATTTATTTATTTATTTTTAAATTGAATTATGTATTATTGAATTAGTTTTTTTATTTTAATTTATTTCTAATTATTTATTTACTTCAATAAATGTTATTTCCAAGTAAAATTGTATTTTGCCGAGTCAAACAAATCACTTGTAAACGATTTACTTGCAAGTCAAACCAGATTCATTTTATTTTCCGTGATTTGTATAATCTGTTACATAGTTACTGCATTAATACTAGTTGCACAGAACTAGATAATACCTTGGTAATCAAAACAAGTTACTTACCTGTATTGTGCCATGTTTAAATATATGTCAGTGTTTGATTTTAATTCCCAATCCGATTTTTCAATTAATTAATTAATAAATTAAAAAGAAACAAACAAATAAATATATAAATAAAAAAATAAATAAATAAATAAATTTATTTGTTTGTTTCCTTTTTATTTCACCTTTATTTTTATCGTTTATTTATTTATATTTCACATTTTTAAAATGTAGTCTACAACTTACTTCAGATTTCTGTTTTAAATAGACCATTAAGTGATTCATTGATTTATTTTTAATATCATTTAATACCATCTTTAAGCCATCTTTAAGCCAAATGGTGTAAAGGAGCTTAAAATTTCAGTGCCATTAAGCCGTCTTTAAGCCAGGCTTAAAGATGGCTTAAAGATGGCAGTGCCTTTAAGCCATCTTTAAGCATCTTTACGCGCATCTTTAAGCATCTTTAAGCTCGGCTTAAAGGTGCTTAAAGATGCGATTCCGTCTTGTGTTAACTATTGATAACCTTAACAAAAATACAGACATCCTGTTTTTTGTTTTAATACACCAATGTACTTTTTAACAATTACAGTGGCACCTGTTGACTGCATTGTTTATATTACATAAACGCATTTCTTGTATTACAGATATTTAGTCATTTTCGTCAATATTATGCATCATATATCTTTTATATAATGAGAGAGTAAAGTTTTTATTACCTATAATTTTTATCTGTAGGCGTTGTTGAAATTTAATTTGCACTAATCGAAATTTTTGTTCACGAAATGTTATTAACATTTTGTAAATAAGGTTGATTAAAACAATCTTGGTGTAAATGTTATATAACGCATTCCCTAAACCATTTGCCATATCTACCATGATTGTAAAAGATCAATTCATCAGGGAGAGAATAGAATAGCTAAACGCATCAAAAATAACCAAATCTATGTCAGTAATTTATGCTTAATGATCATAAGGATTTAGTCTTAAAATGTTTAGAAACCAAACGGATTTATCAAATGACAAATTTTAAAGTAAAAAAAAACTAAAATGCCGAGTTTAGTTAAGAATTATTGAATAGTAGTGAGATTAAATGTAATGAATATTTAACAGACTTTTTCGTTTAACTTACTTTTATCTTTACGGTCATTTGTCTTGTGTTTGTTTTCTATAAAGTGTTGAATTATTAAACCACTTAACATTTGTAATCTCTATTCATTTAACCGTATATTTCTACTATTACCATTTGTTTAAAAAAAATTCTCCAATATTTTGCATCGTATATCATGACTTTTATATCATGGAGAAATATCTGAATACAACAATTTCCCTATGTAACCGTTACATGCTTTACCTATCTTTACCAGTTATATAATTTAAAAGTAGCAAACTTGAACACTGTTCTGGCGATCATAACAAAACCAACCGTTTTATAATGGAAACTAAAAATAACCGGAACAAAATGGTATTTATTGACAGATGACAGAAAATGCGCGTATACATAGTATAAGTAGATTTATGAATCGAAATAATTCTTTTTAAAAAATGCTCATTATTATTTATTCTTCACTTTATGCATATGTTTTCTTGTTTATATTCTATCTTATTGTTCGTGTGTCAGATTAAAAGCGCCTTCCAAATGTACAATTCTTTTATGTTTGGTTTTGCATTTGTTTTTTATTTTCTTAAAACTAACATAAACAATTACTTTTCTTAACATCTCTTTATTTTATTTGCGTTGTAATAAAATAAAAAATCACAATAATGCCAGTCCATGTCTAAATCACAATCCCAAAAACAATTAAACTAGCCTTCCATCTGTATCTGGAAAACGACATTGATTTTTTATGAAATCGTTGTTAAACTCTCTCTCTTTCTCTCTTTCTCTCTCTCTATCTCTCTCTCTCTCACACACACAAGCACACACACACACACACATTATAGATAAACCCCTCTTGGTAAAAAAACCCCAAAAACTAGAGACAGTTGACACTGATTACAAAATAATCGTGTGAGGTTTTAATTCGTTATTTTTTCAAAACATTAGACCACAAAAAAATTATTAAGCCACATCGACGGTTGTTTATCCTTTTTTGTTTACATGGATGTATTCTATAGATGTATTGTGCAACTATTGCAACATCTGTAGTCTCAATTTATGGTCATCTTTTAAAGGTTTCTACTATAGTTACTATTCTTTTGAAATTTTCGTTAATTTTTTGCATCAAATTATTATTGTGATAACAAAAGAGTAATACTATTAACGATTTATTTTAGTTTAGAACAAACGCTCAGGGTTTGCATTGTAATTTACATAACACTTACATAGTGATGCCGTCAGATCTTGGATAATCAGATGTACCGAAAAACCATAGAGTATCACAAACGTTCTGCATACATTTTTAAGTTGAGACGGAAGGTTAAACGTCTATTAAAATACCCGTTCCACTTTTATCGATATGTTAGATATAGACAATGGGTATCTAAATAATACTACTTGATAAGTTTTTTATCTTTAAAGGCATAAATGATAGTTATTATCAAATAAAACAACAACATACTAGTCCATGACCAAATCACTTAAAGAATGATTTTACGAAATATGCAAATATGGTACTTCAAAATTTAACAGTTATTAGTGTTGTTTATTTCAATATTTTAAATAAAAAATAATACTGAAATGATAAAAGAAAAATTGAAGGTAAAAAGATGTACTTATTCTAAGCAATTAAAATGTCAATTAAATAATAATATATAAAATATAGAGTTAAAGAGTTTGAAATAATTATTATGCACGATAAGGCTTATAATCAATCTACTAATGAAAGGATATAAAGTCTTTGCCACTAAAGATAACTTAATAAAACAGCCTTATACTATATCACATATTTCGGCGTTAACTCTAGCGGTGATAAAAAAAAAAAAACAAAGTTAGTATTTTTGTTGTTTTGCTTGGTTTTTCTTTCATTGATTTTTTATCTTAGTTGCTTGCTCTATTGGTAAGTACAAGTTATGAAAGTGCTTATATGATGTGGTTATAACCTTATGGTTATTTTTCTCAGAAAATAAACAGTTTTAAACAATGAACTTAACATTGCCTGTAACCAGTTTTAGTTTAGTCATATTTAGTTCCTTCTACTTAAGCAAAACGATCTAGAAATCAGACATTGATTAATTTCTTATACATATCAAGTTAAAATTGTGAAAAGTCGATTTTGCGAACGCATTGTCATTACGTCACACATTTTATTTTTTAATTTTCATTATTATCCGATTGACGCCTACCAATAATGTAGACATTATCATGAAGCTTCTTTTATAAACACACTGAATATGACTATTTTTAATTGAACCCCTCATGTATTTTATCCGATAAATCTTCATAACTTCTACTTCAACCTCACAAATTCTTTTATTATTAATAATTATTATACATCTAATAATTGTAACCCAATTATAATTCACTATTACTATCACGTGTTCATACAACAAAAAGCCATATTGTACGACCGTACAGAAAAACCCATATTTCACGTGCCAAAAACCCATATTGGACGCTCGCGACAGTACATAAAATCCAAATTTTTCGTGCAATTTGGCGCGCAAATACTATGCGATCAGTTCATAAAAACTCGATTGACCAAGTCGTTTAAGCGTACATATTTAGGTTCTGAAGCCACGATCCAAAGGGGAATGATCGATTTATTGTTTATGTTATCGTCTGCATTAATTGCAAAGCTGTCAATATTACTTTCACTAAAGTTAAAATTCCAGTTAGTTTCATAGCAACAGTCTTTACATTTCAATGTACAAGTAATTGCAAATACTTTAGTAGAATTATTAAATAATTGAAACAATTTTCGTTTTCTGTAATCTGTTTTTGAAATGTAGAGAATATGTTAAACGCATTAATTTTAGCGTATACAAATCTTAGTATGTGAGAATTTTAGGATGTATGAATTTTAGCGCAGATGATAATGTCGACAATGTGAATAATAAATCGTGAATAATGTGTTAAGATGTATAATAAAAAGGTCATTATACAATTAACTGTACAATATGGATTTTTATTGGACAACCATGTTGTGTAGTAAAAAAACCGTATTGGACAAGACGCCAACGGCCATGTCCAAATCACACTCGGAAAAACGAGGTAAAAACTTAAAAAAAACCAAGAAAATATTTTAGATCAAATCCATTTCTTTACATAATGGCTGATCGGTGTGATTATTTGACATTGCAATTTAAACAGTGCAACAATTTGACAAATTGATTTTTTTAAATGCGCGTTTCATAATACTGAAATCATCTATACTTAAACTTTATATTAACAAAGTAAACCCTATCAATCTTTGCTAATTATAAACTGAACATTCGAATAATAGATATATGGCTATACCCATAAAGACGTTAATTCATGACCTGACTTTCATAAAAACAAATGAATACCGACACACGCAAATTAAGAAAAGAAAATTATAAGCATAACGTTTTGAAAATAAGAAAGGGAATGGCCTTTTACGCTCAACTTGAGATTATATCACTTACATGCATTATGAGCTGGTCAATATGAAATATTCAGATAACAGATTGACCACAGAAAACAAGACGGTTGTATGCACCTACCAGTCGGGTTAAAAGCCCGAAGTAATCGTTTTTCCAAAATTATTCCACTGATAGTATCTCATCACAATGACATAAACAATTGCATTTATCATATGGAGAGGTATATATTTCGACGTTTTTCGTCTCATTATGTAAAGTAGAAATGTATTGACCAGTCAAACTTTAGTAAAACCTTTTGTCCAAAAAATGAAAGTGAAATGGTCACACTTTAAAAAGACAACAAAAGTTATCCGGACGAATGTCAGGTTAAATGGTAATTTTCGTCATATTTCCCTACATGTCGTAAAAATTATCTTACTGTAATGACCCTAACCTTATATAAACAACTGCAAACAATTATTGAACCACTTTTAGCTTGTGCAAAAGCAAGTTACAAGGTCTTGGATAGCCAAGACTAGAATTTTATCTCTGCAAAATTTAAAACAAAAACATGCAACATTTTGTATGTTTAATATTCATTCTACAATGTTAAACAATAATCGATTTTGTACTTTGTTTTATTACAATGTTATATAATGAAAACTATCTTCTATAGTTAAGTTTGATCAATGAAAATAAAAAAATTAAATAAACGGGAGTGGAACATATTTTGATTGAAGCGTGCCAACTATTTCCAAATAATTGATCACAAAATATATAGAAATCCTATATATAAAAAGCGATTACAGGTGGATTCATAAGTGTAGTTGTTTGTCAAATGTTTATCTACACATCATGCGACTCTCGATTTTAACTGTTTTGTGCCTCGTAGTTTTGGTACAGTACAACATTGCTACATCAAAAGTGAAGCTTATAAAGAGCAAGTTCTTTTGTTCTGGAGGTACAGTATTTACTATTATAACATATACCTTTTAAGCTGATGTTTTCTTAAAAACGACGAAATTTCATCATTTCAAAAACTTACTGTTGGTTGAATTTTTTTATTAAATATAGATTCACGTTCCACTATTTTAAATTCAAATTGCATTTTTGACAATAAAGTTTGGAAAAATGGATAATTCGTATTTATCTGTTAAAAGGTATTATTCTATAGTTTTAACGAAACTTTGGTTTTTTTTCTGATAGCATGGAAACTGATTTTTGTTGGTGTTGCTGGAAATGGTAAATCTATATATGATCGATGGCACGAGAAACACCACTATCACTGTTGTGAATTGAGGTACGGTTGTCTGCGTCGTGGAAGATCGCACTTATTTTTAGACTATAAACCGAAGCAGCATCTTAGAAGCCCACTTATCGATGATTGGAGAAGATTAAGTATCAGAAAGGTAGGTCGCAATTCGTTATTCTTCTTTGTGACAATATTGTAAAACTAATAATTAAGAAAGATGTAATGAAAATATTTGATAGACAAAGGCCTCAATAAAAATGATATTATAACATTATCAAGTTTGAGAAAAATGTGAATAGAAATTACATCTTAAATTTGCGTATTTAAGTGTTTCGTTTCATTTTTAATTAATTTTTTTTTAAATGTTTTGACTTTCCTTTACATTCAGATACAACTTAATGCGAAAACAAGGGGAAGCAAAAAAATAAATATTGTAACGGAATAATCCGCAAGAAAGATAAATGCATAAATGATATACTTGGTTTTTCAGCTTTGCTCGAACATGTCTATAGACAATCCTTTAAAGTGAGGGTTTTTTTTTGTGCGTCGTGTGTCGTCCGTCGTCCGTCGTGTGTAAACTTTACATTTTAATCTTCTCCTCCAAAACTACTACGCTAAATTTGATGAAACTAGGTGATTATCATGCCTGAGTAACAGCCTTTCAAAATTTTGTCCCGGGTTTAGCCACGCCCAACAAGATGGCCGCTGTAACTAAAAATAGCAAAAAGACAAAAAATCCTCTTCTCTGAAACCAAAAGGTGCAGACAAATTTTGATTGGATTTTTGGATTCAGCATACCTTGGAACATTAAAATTGTGTTTTTTATGAAAATTGAGCGAAAAATAGGTCACGCGTTTTTTGCGTAAAATTATGTAAGTTTGAAAATGAGACATTTGTTGTTATAACTCAATAACGGCTGAAGATAATTGTATGGAGTTTTCACTGTTGATCTTGTCTTACTATTTTCTTCCAAAAGATGTCAAGGTCAAAGGTCAAGGTCATGTCCCTGCTTTTGACCTTGATAAAAAATCCTATTTTTTAAACATTTCAGGTGATAATGGCATGGGATTTTCAGTTAATTGTAGGTAGTGACATGACGATCATTTTGATACATAGATCAAGGTCATGGGTTCAAAGCTCAAGGTCAAATATGCACAACTATTACCGTTATAGTTGATTATCTGCAAAACTAACAACTTTTTGTATAGGCATACATCTTAGAATATTGTGGGAAATGGCACAATGGACATTTTGATATATTAATAAAGGTCATGGGTTCAAAGGTCAAGGTCACAAATGCAGGCAAGTAATGAAATTGTTAATTATCTCAAAAACTATTAACTCCTTGTATAGGCATATATATTGGAATTGTAGGTATTGGTCTAAATGATAATTTTGATATATGAATAAAGGTCATGAGTTCAAAGGTCAAGGTCACAGATGCAAATTAATACTGAATTGGTTAATTATCTTGAAAACTATAAATATTTAGTGTATGCTAGAATATTGTAGGTATTGGCCTAGTGATCATTTTGACATATAAATGAGGGTTATGGGTCCAAAGGTCAAGGTCACAGGTGAGCATTAAGGCCCATGGACCTTTTTTTTACAAAAAATTATAAAAATTATAAAACTGTATTTTAATGTAATCATAATGCTTCTGATTAAAAATTGTGTGAATATATGTCTTTGTAAATATTTGTTAACTCTCCATGTAAGCCTAAAATGTTTTTATAAGACATTACATTCCTCTTACTTATATGACTCACTGAGTTTATTTGATTAGATTTTTTTTAGGAAATTAGCCAAATTAATTAGCTCCTTGAATGTTTTATTGATTATAATTGGCGGTTAATCGATCAATTCTTAAGGTTGATATCTTAATTTGAAATGTGTTTGTTTTTGAAAGTAGTATTTTGGTAGTTATGATTATTTCTTAGTTACTTTTTTAATTTTGGTATATTAAATCATACAAATTTTTCCCAAAATTTGTATCAAGGGAAGACGAGATAGGAAACCTTTCATCAAAATATTGCTAGAGCTTGTTCAAATTCTGTAAACTGAAGAACACATTTTTCTGCAAAGTTGTACCCAAACTCATACTGAACTACATGATAACATGGGATTTGTTTATTTGTTTGTTTAAAAATTATAAGATATATAAATACAATTCTTCTTCAACTCAAATTTATTGAAACATCAACATTTTTCTTCTAAACAGAGTTGTTTTCAGCGATTTTCAGATTCACACATTGTATTGAATTTCTTAACTTAGCTGTGATACATAAATATTTAAGTCTTTAATAGTATTGCTTAGCAGATTTGATACACATACTTGTTGATTTTGTTACAAGAAGATCCTAGAATAGACAAGTCAGTTTTTAATTTTTTATAATAGCATTGTAAAAATTAAAATGCTTTTATTATCATTTCGTCAAATTTGGTCGAAAAAAATAGGTTATAACTTGACTATTTGAACAGATAAATGACATGGGATTTTCAGTTTTGACTTTTTCTTAAAATGACCTTTAAAATAGGGTCAAGGTCACAAATCAAGGTGATGATCTAATTTGTGATTTATGCAGTTTGAGGCAACTTTCTTGCAAATATTAAGAAATATATGAATTCAAAACATTGTTAAAATGTTTAGCATGACAAAATTTAACAAGGTACCAAGTTTTGTAACTATGTAAATATCCATGTAGGAGTTGTTGCCCCTGAAATGTTATTTTTTGCTTATAAATACTAAAATTGTGCATTAGCTTGAAAACTATAAACGTTTTGTACAAGCATGAATATTGTAGGTATTGATATGACAATCATTTTGATATATGGTTCAAACTCATATGTTGAAAGTTCAAGGCCATAGCTGCAGAAGAAGACTTAAATTTTTAATTATCTTGAAAACTTTTATCTTTTTGTATAGGCATGCATATTAGAATATTATAGGTATTAATTTGACAATCATTTGATATATGGTTCAAGGTCACATGTTGAAAAGTCATAGCTGCATAAGTGTACAGAAATTATGAATTATCTTAACTTTTTGTACAAGCCTGTATATAAGAATATTGTAGGTATTGATATTACGACCAATGTGATATAAGGCTCAAGTTCATTTGTTCAAAGGTCAAAATCATGGATGCATTAACATATGGTTAATGTTTTGGAAATTATTCATTATTCTATTTAAATCATGCATATAAGCTATCTATAAATGAAATGTGACTAGATATTTCTGATTAATTATTGCCATATTTCCAAACTTGAGGAGTTTTGTAAAGTTTTTGTAACTAAGGCCTTTGCAAGTGTTTGGACATTTCTTCAGGTGAGCGTTAAGGCCCATGGGCATCTTGTTGTGGAAATCGGCGATCCAACAGGAATCGAGAACTTGAAAATTAGTGGAAAAAAATTGTAAAACAACGTTAAAAATTAACACTCTGAAGCTTTTATTTTTAATAGTGAACATTTTTTAAATATCTTTATCTTCACAATATTGATTATCAAGTGTTGTGGTTAAAAGGTTATATGTTTCAATTAGATTTTGCAATGGTATTTTCCTTTCATTGAACCTTTTAAAATCTTTTTAAGGTCTTTTTCTTATCAAAACCACTGAATTGAACACGTGACGTTCTTTCTTAATACATTTTATATGGAACAATAACAACGAATGACAACAAATACAATAATTGAATTGATGTCCTCTTTTCTTAAATTAGGGAAACAGTTTCTATCCAGGAAAAAATTCAAATTCAAATCGTTCCAAGAAATCTTTTGTAAACAATAACTACTTTTCTAATATATATATATATATATATATATATATATATATATATATATATATATATATATATATATATATATTCGTTGCCAAAGTTTGCAAAATTTCACTTTGTTTTTTTTTTTTTTTTTTTTGGAGGGGGGGATTGTGATTTGGACAAGGACTGGTATGTTTATTTCATAGTTATCAAAACCAATAACCAAAACCACACAAAAAGATCATAAGTAAGTGACTCGTGTTAAAATTAGTTTATTTCCCGTTTTAACAGGTGAAAGTGGAGTTATACAAAGGTGGAATCAGAAGGGGTTATTTGACGTTTAATGGTTGGGGAAGTACAATGAACAACTGGTTTACGAAGAGCAGACTTTTAACATCCGGCTTTTCTGACCTCAGTAGCTCAAGCAGAACTAACTATTTTTCGTTTCAAGGGTGTGTTTTACTATGTTGCAAGAATAGTATTCCTAGTTTATGTTTTAATCATAAATACTGGTCAATGTTTAAATTGTAATAATAACCAAATACCTTTAAAATATTTTATTCACATTTTTTCATTGATAATAATAATAATAATAATAATAATAATAATAATAATAATATTATAATAATAAATTATAAATCATTATATTTGGTTTTACAACGCTGTCAGAAGAAATGTTTTTTCGTTTGAAGCACAGAAACAAATGACAGCAATTTCTGTAGAATTTGCTTAATGGGTTAATTTATCATATATGTTGGTTTGTTACTCCCTGTAGTTTTTCTCTCTTTTTTTCTTTTTTTTATTTGTGTGACAATTGCGATTTTGATTTTGTTAACTGTCGTTTTTGTGGTGAGCTAACTTTTTTTTGGATTTTTTTCTGGTTCTAATTTATTTGTATCAAATTTTCGATATTATTAGCTGGTGATTTATTTACACTTTGTATGATATTTTTAAAAGAACAAGTTATCTGTTCGGTTAAATATGGCTTTTTGTTTAATTATATAAATGTACTAATCAATTGACACCCGTTTAATAAACAGGAAAATTTTTAGGCTCTTCAAAAGATTTTTATTAATATAATAAAAATTTATTATTGGTATAAATTAAAATTTGTAACCCATCTTAAACGAGAAGTTTGCAATCATTTACCCCGATATGTCCTTTCTTGACAAGATCAAGATTATAATCATCTTGGACAGAACACAAATACGTTTTTAATTAAATTCAAGTCGTTACATTTCAGGTTCAAGCATAGAAAAATGTACATTAACCGAAACCATGGTGGATGTAATTCTGATTTCGGATGGTTCACAGTGACAGAAAATAACAGTGGTTGTAGATGGGATCGCTATCGTCGACCATATCCCCAGTTCCTATTCGGAAATGGAAGAGGCGTTAGGTGGAATAGGCTGTAGTAAGTTTTACATGAAGTTTTACATGAAAGTAATTAACAACCTTTTGAAATGCGTTTACTTTAGGTCGCTGTTTGTCGCCAGTAATTCCAACAATTCTATAACTACTTATAAATTCTAATGACAATTGTTTACTTAGGCGGAAAAACTCTTTTTACGAAATTTATTTTATCTATGTTTTCAACATGCATTTTAATTATATTTAGTAGAAAAAAGTAACAATACGGTTTATTGTCATAACATATAAGTTGTTTTGAAGAAATGTTCCTATGCAGTATCAAAATATTTTAGAGTAACTATGGTTACATTTTAAGTCAAATCAGATAAAAAATTTTATGTCTTGAAATTGTCCGTGTTATTTTAGTTTTGCACTTAAAAAGTTGCTTAAGTTTTACGCTAACCACAACAGTATTTGCAGAGGTACTATATGGAAATATATGCATCTTCATATATTTTGTTTTATTAATGTTTCAGGATTCCAGAACGCGGATTATATGACCATTTGGATACAACAATATTAAAGCATTTCTGAAGAACAGGAGATAAAACTGTTACAGACTGATATTTTCAATAATGTAATCAAAATTGAAATACATTCTTTTTACAATAAATGGAAACTCGGCATCTAAATAAATTGTTTTTTATTTATCTAACATTTATTTAGAATATACAAGGTATAATTTCAATATGTTTTTATTTATTTATGTGATATCAGGTTTTCTTAAAAAATTGTCATCTGTTTACTAGTTCAGGGAGCTGTTCTCAAACGTTTTATTTGTTTATTACACATATATTTACATTTTCCCCTATAATAATGCTTAGTTTAGAAAGAAAAGTGTACTTTCCTGCGTAAGATGAAAAGGGAATCAAAATTATTAAAACCGACTAGATACACACTTTTAAAAGCAACGGAGATAGTAATCAACCAAAGTCGCCTCCTTTACAACAACTTTTTTACAAAAAAGTTTATTAAAATTCTTTTTGTCAGTTTTTATCAGATTATCTAGCTTCCTAGATTTGGAAAGAAGTGGTTTATGATATTGGGGTTAATCACCCTATTCAATATTTTTTTTCACATATCGAGAAAGTTATGTATGGGTGGCAGAGGACAAAGGAGTTTCCAGATAAAAGCAACCAACCCTTAGCATGTAGAACTGACAAACACGATTTTCTTTTTTAAATTGGATGTACAAAAGTTGGATTCGAGCTTAGGTTGTGAGATGCATTGTGATTTGTAACCATGCGCTCTTAATCACTCGGTCGTTCAAAATTTCTAAACTTAGAATTCAACTTCTTTAAAAGAATTATATTGAATTCCTTTTTAGAATGAACATTCTTTGAATAATTCAAATGTTTTAAGAAAAACTTTTCCAAAAAAGTTTTAAAAATGTTTAAGTCATACCATTTTGTGGATTACTTTTTGGAAAAAAAATTTGACGAAAAAATCTGTAAAATGAATAGGTTACCTAAGAATCTGTTCTTGTGTTTATCGTGCAACTTCCATCGATATTATTACATAACTTTAATTACAATTTTGTTATGTTTTTGGTTCTTTATACATAAAAATGGCACTGGAGATATATTTTCTTCTGTCAATTCTAAAAAAATATTCTAAAGACATCACGTCGCTTGAGCTGTTGATATTTATGTTATAATAAAGGTGTCAACAACAACAGCAAAAGTCATTAGAAACGCTTAATTTTGATATTTGTTTCCATTAAAATACCAAAAAGAAAAAATTAAGACCAAAACAAAATTCCGTTTAATACGTTTCAGATGTTACTTTTTATATTCTAAATATTTGAATGTACACATATGGCACATCATAATTTAATAGATATTTGAGTTATATATTTCTGCCACTGTGAGGGTACCGCTGCTGGTGGAGTAAACCTTCCCGAGGGAATCTATAATTCAGTAGGCAGTACTTTGTGCTGTCAGAAAATATACCATTTAGCAAATTCTTTAGGCGTCTAAATTTTTGAAATTTATTCAAAACTATGGCTTGTTCTCTCATGCAAAGTAATTCTCAGCTGGATATGGATTCATATCATTTTGGAACTAAAGATTTATTAATTTTCGACTTTTTTGGGTTATGTATTTACTTAACAAACTTTTCGGCCCCTTTGTCACTGATGAGGAATGATTTTCTGAAATGTGCACATATGACTTATCGAAATTTTTGTGTTATATATTTAACCTAAAATATACACAATTAATTGTACAGATACAGCAAAATAAAAAAAAGAAAAAAGAAAAAAATTAGAGAAAAAGGAAAAGATGCTTTTTGGAATTAATATAACAAACACACCAGTCCTTGTCCAAACCACAATCCCTGAAAAACAAATTAAAAACTTTCAAAACTGGCTTAATGAGTTATACACGTCAAGGAAGTAAGGCTGGGTGCTACGGAAAGGTAAACTCCTCCTGTCTAGCTAGCTACACCCGTCACGTGCAAGTCAACTTTGAGAATGAAAGGAACAAAGAACTAAAGCAAATATATCCAGTATAAGTTGGGATACAGTGACTACATACTTATCAACAATATTGTGATGACGGCCATAAAACTTTTAAGGGCCTTGATTAGCCTAGGTTTGCAATATTCTTGCGTAACAATTTAATTGTAAGCAGTTTGCCTCGTTGCCTTGTGGGAACAAGCTCTACCATAACGTATTAATTGTGAAACATATACATCATACGCAAGAGAAGCAGGGATATTACTGCAAAGAAACGGAAAGTTGACAATAGAAAATTGAAAGTCATCACGTTTGTCGTAGAGTTTCAGATGTAATCTTTCTTGTGTGTCATAATTGAGGTATAGTTCAAAATGAAGCAGAACATGAAGAAACTGTCGTGTCTTTATTTCAAGCTCACTTGGATAGACAGCATTCACAAATGCTCCAAATTATAATTATTTAGAGATAGAACGCCGTCTATATATATTTATATATGTGTAGTTGGATGATTTAGCGACAGTCTTTTCTCAAGATATGAGAATGTTTTGCAAACATTCTGATCCATATGATTCATATAAATGAAGAAACATACCGATTGTTTGTTGAAAACATTTATTGTCCAACACAAAAAAAGAATTAAAAATTGTATATAACAACATACTTACCACTCATGTTCTTAATTTTAGAATTACAGAAATGAATATCAAAATTTGTTTTATTTCGGAGGAGGTTTTAAACCACCATATACGAATGGAAACTCTTGATCAGTGTTTTTTTTTTCAACATAATTAAAATATCCATTATTTTCAAAAATATTGACATCAATGTTTGCAATGGTTAATCATATCTGCACAAAGTGTATCAGATATCGTCTGCAACAATGGAACGCCAAACAAACCATCTTGTATAATTATTTTATTTCTGATAGGGTGACAGCCCATATGATCGCTCGCTCCAAGAAATTCCATTTTTAAGCGCGGCAAAGCACGTTTGCGTCCGACAAAGTTTTCCGCGCATGTGATATTTGTTAACCGTAACGAAAGGATGGCTTCAACTATGACATTATATGACGTAAGATTTTTTTCTTTATTTGTCGATATCACTTGGTGACAATAATTTCACTCCAATTCTTATTTACCAATCAAATTTCGAGAAGTATAAAAATGTTAACTTTTGTCATTATTGAATAGACATCTATGAAAATATACAGTAGTTTTAGTGTAGTTTTTTTTTATTAAAATCCCTAAATTTTTAACCGTATTCAAATTTTATCTTTATGTAATGTCTTTTTATTAGATTTTCAAATAATTATGATACACTGTTGCAAAGATATTTTCATTTCTTTCATTTGTTTTTTCACAATTCAACAAAAATGAACATGGCAACGTTTCACTATAATTCTGAAAGTGACATCGTGGAGGGGACAAAGTACGCATTTAAATGTTCAAGCGTGTTTTAAAAATAAAATATATCAGTTATAAAAACGCAATAAGACATTTATACACGTTTAAACATAATGTTATCACGTAAATACGCAATAACATATTTACAAACGTTTAAACACAATGTTATCACATAAATACGCAATAATACATTTACACACGTTTAAACACAATGTTATCACATAAATACGCAATAAGACATTTACACACGTTAAAACACAATGTTATCACATAAATACGCAATAACACATTTACACACGTTTAAACACAATACTATCACATAAATACGCAATAAGTCATTTACACACGTTTAAACACAATGTTATCACATAAATACGCAATAATACATTTACACACGTTTAAACACAATGTTATCACATAAATACGCAATAATACATTTACACACGTTTAAACACAATGTTATCACATAAATACGCAATAAGACATTTACACACATTTTAACACAATGTTATCACATAAATACGCAATAAGACATTTACAAACGTTTAAACACAATGCTATCACTTAAATACACAATAAGAAACTTACACACGTTTAAACACAATGTTATCACATAAATACGCAATAATACATTTACACACGTTTAAACACAATGTTATCACATAAATACGCAATAAGACATTTACACACGTTAAAACACAATGTTATCCCATAAATACGCAATAACACATTTACACACGTTTAAACACAATGCTATCACATAAATACGCAATAAGTCATTTACACACGTTTAAACACAATGTTATCACATAAATACGCAATAATACATTTACACACGTTTAAACACAATGTTATCACATAAATACGCAATAATACATTTACACACGTTTAAACACAATGTTATCACATAAATACGCAATAAGACATTTACACACATTTTAACACAATGTTATCACATAAATACGCAATAAGACATTTACAAACGTTTAAACACAATGCTATCACTTAAATACGCAATAAGAAACTTACACACGTTTAAACACAATGTTATCACATAAATACGCAATAATACATTTACTCACGTTTAGACACAATGTTATCACATAAATACGCAATAACACATTTACACACGTTAAGACACAATGTTATCACATAAATACGCAATAACACATTTACACACGTTTAAACACAATGCTATCACATAAATACGCAATAAGTCATTTACACACGTTTAAACACAATGTTATCACATAAATACGCAATAATACATTTACACACGTTTAAACACAATGTTATCACATAAATACGCAATAATACATTTTCACACGTTTAAACACAATGTTATCACATAAATACGCAATAACACATTTACTCACGTTTAAACACAATGTTATCACATAAATACGCAATAACACATTAACACACGTTTAAACACAATGTTTTCACATAATACTGCATTTAAATCACTTTATTGTAGATTTTATAAACGTTATTATTTATATAAAAATGGTTTTGAGGAATTTTCTGAAATAGTAACATCGCATATATCCTCATAACGTGTTGTATGTAAAAAATATCGGTTTTTAGACATCGTTACAATGTTTTTTAAACACATAATTCGTATTTCAAAACGTAAATAATGCGTTTTAGACGAATGAGACTGCCAACGATCAATTTTGTATGACCACAATTTACATGCTTTGTATTTAAAATGTATTTATTGTATGACCAAACTTAACATGCATTGTATTTAAAATGTATTTTACAAATGGAAAAGTTTGTTTGAAATGCGATATTATGTATTTTATAGTAAAATAAAATGTGTTAAAAGTATTCTCATATAACTTATTACATAATACTTTCATTGTATTGGAATTGCGTTAATACTAGTTTTGTATACATTGTTACATATTTAAAACTTGTTATATCGTAATCAAAATGTGTTATCACAAAAAGGTAAATTATGCATAAAATAAATATACCAGTCCAAACCACAATCCAAAAAACAAAGTAAAAAACTTTGAAAGCTGGCTAAATTAGTTATACACGTGAACTTCCTTCAAGAATTAAGGCCGGGTATTCCGGAAGTGTAAGCACCTCCTGTCTAGCTGGTTACACCCGTTAGTAATTCGTTATTGCGTATTGGAATATGCGTAATACGTTTAAAAACAATCATTATTTAGAATGTGAGTTAGCCTGTGCTTAATTTGTAATCATATCTGAATCGTAAGACAGAAATCATGTAATAAACAAATATACATAAATACGTATATGAAATTTGTAAATACTGTATAAGTATTAATATAAGTGTGTATTATATTTGGCGCTCCGGAGGGTCTTAAACATTTAGTGTCTATTATTATTGGTGCTTCCATTGTTTCTTCTTAGACAAGTGAGCTAAAATTAATGTTGAAGTGTAATAATATTGGTGGAAATTTATTCAACTCCCAAAGCGCCAATATTAATACACAGCCAAAATAAATACTTATACAGTAGGTATTGGAAACATTTGGAGTGTGTAATTTTGAATTTTAGGAAGTTAGTGGGTAATTTAAATGCATTATGACAAATTTGAAATGCAAACTGATGCATTTTAATGTGTTATAACAAACTTAAAGTGCGTAATATTTAAATAATTTCAAATGCAGAACATTTGAAATTGTGTTTTACTTTATTGACATGCGTTATATTGTATCTTTCATATGTTTAAGGATTCTGTTACCAAAAAACCTCTTTTAAACACTGCTTAGTAAACTACGGATGGTCGCTGCCAACCTTAACCTAACATTATAATATTATTTAAGCACCCGGACACAGTTCCATGACGGAAGTCCACGTATATACCGAAATTGGTCAGTTTTCAAAGTTTTTACCTATTTATTCGGGGGGATTGTGATTTGGACATGGATTGGTATGTTTGTATTTTTTTATTGCGTTAAGCGGACATGATAAGTAGTTAGTCATTCATATTTTATTGCATTATAGCTATTGTTCGTATAACTTTGTCGATACAATTAAACTTTAATGTATTAATTAAATTTCACCGACACATAAAGATCATTATTATAAAGCGTAGCATAATCTTAATAATCTTAATAATCACAATCTTAATCATTGGATATTTATTTAGCATTTTTGGTATGCAATCTGATGGCAGATGTCTTATTATTATTATTATTATCGTCATTGTTATTTTATTATTATTATTACATGTGTATTTTTATTATTATTATCGTTATAATAATAATAATAATTATTATTATTATTATAAAATAGTACGCAATTTTTTTATTTTATTTTTTTAATTTTTTTTATATATTTTTTTTAATTTTTTGAAAAATTGCACAAAAGCAAACAAAGAGTTATCCTTTGTCTAATATTTTTGTTTTGTTCTTACAATCTTTTACATCATGCAACTACAGTAACATCTGCAATTGCATTTATTATATTATATAACTAATTTCTTCAATTACTGATATTTTGTCTTTTTCGTCAATAATTTGCATCATATATCTATATACATTTGTACATATAAAAGTATTAAAAATTCTATACAAACAACATCTATAACTGTAGGCGTGGTTGAAATTCCATAACCATATGTGTATATTTTGTTCATGTTACGAAAACAACAGTCTTGGCCAGCTGCCATGGTCTTTATTATACATGTTAGAATTATTTTTACAGGTTTTGAACGGTGGAACATCGAAATAACAAGAGAAAACTGTCGTGCTCAGACAAACGGCTATGGTTTTCATATTTAAATGACACATCAAAATAAATAAGTGTCAGTCCATTTCTTAAGGTGACTTTTATATTATTGTAGTTTTGTAAGACTTCCATTTCTGTTTATTTAGTTTAGATATACAAAAAGATTTTAATAATTAAAATAAAGTACACTTAAGCTCAAAATTGCAAAATTAGAAAAGAATGTGCCAAATATCGGAACCACTTTCAATGTCTTGAAAATCTCGGAAATAACCGCTTCTAACTTTTTTATCTGAAAATCTGCATGCATTAACAATAAAATCTAATTAATGCTTGTTAGCCAAAAAGAGTGTTTATTAATACTAATAAAATGTAGAACGAACCATGCAGAGTCTTTTTGATAGGGAATAAGGGTGATAAAATAAGGCCTTAGTCACATCTGTTATATTGAAACAACAGCTTCTTTGACGACTGTTCAAAGGTCAGCCCTTCCATTCTATTTTTGTGTTGAAAAATGAGTTTGCTTTGCCGAATATATATTGCGGAAAGAATTTTTAGAATGTTTTAGCCAAAGCAATGCTAAATATATTTACTAACTAAAATTGATTATTTTTTAAATTGACGGTTGGTTTACAATTCTTAAAATCAAAAGCTCGTCCTGAATTTAAATAAGTGTATATGTGGCAAATTATTGCTTGATTGTCTTATTCAAAACCGAAAATTGCTTAGACAAAAAATTGCTTTTCATTGTATTTACATTGGAAGTTGCGTTCATGATGAAGTATGACTTCCTATTTGAAAACAGGCATTCGTTCAATTGTTTAAAATCCCAGGAGTGGCATGTTTAACTGTATAGACATGTCAAATATTAATATATAACAAATACCTGCTAAATTTTGATGTGCCATATGTTCTCATTTCGGACATTCATTCCTCATCACTGACACTAGGGACCGAAAAAATTGATAGATAAAATCATAAGCCAAAGAGTTGAAAAATAATGAATTTAAAGTTCCAAAATTATATGAATCCAAATCCAGCTAAGGAATGCTTTGCTGGAGGGAACAAACCTTAGTTTCAAATAAATTTCAAAATTAAAGACTGCTGAAAATCGTAAATAACTAAATCGCATATTTTCTGATAGCACAAAGTACTGCCTACTGAGTTATTGATATCCTCCAATTGTTTTTACAATTCGCTTTTACAAAGACATTATCCATAGCGCTAGGTAGATCGATGCAACAAAATGTTTCAGAAAATTTTACACCTGGCCAAGTAAATTTTAGTATTAACGTGACTGTGAGAAAATCATTTTTCCCTTATTTCCATAGAACATCTTCTGAAATTAATACTTAGAAGATAGTTGTGTTTGTTAAATTATAAAACAAAGCGTTACAGAAAATTTTATAGCTGGCCAAAGGTATTTTTAGTATTAACGTCAGAAGAAAATTATTGGGACATAATTCAACATTGTCTCAAGCATAAATAAAAGCATCATTTTGCCCTTATTTTTATAGAACATCTCCTAAGATTCATGTTTGTGTAAATTATAAAATATGCTTAAAATTTAAATTCACCAACATACATAAGTATTGGTGATTCATTCAGCAAACATAAAAGTCGAAAGTCGTCTTTGGTTTCTCTACACACTGATGTATCATGCAACTGCTGCAACATCTGTAGTCTAAATTTATTATAAAGTATAAAACCGTTTCTAATATTTCTAAAATTTGCTCTTTTTTGTCAATAATTGGCATTAAATATCGCTTTGATAACAAAAGTGTTAAATAATTATATTGTTTTAACAAAAGGCCCATGGACCTTAACGCTCACCTGAAGATATGTCCAAACTTGTTTGCAAAGCGCAATGACAATATATGAGGTCCAGAAACTTTACAAGTTTTCTCAAGTTAAAAACTTAAGCAGAAATATATCCAGTCACATTTCATTTAAAAGTAGCTTTTATAATATGCATGAAGTAACTGTAGTGCAAATTTCAGTATACTTATTCAGCTATGTCCTTGATCTTTGAACATATATTACTTTGAACCATATGTGATCGTCATGTCAATGCCTACAATATTCTAATATACATGCCTATACAAAAAATTAAAGTTTTCAAGATAAAAAGCAATTGATGTCTTCTTTTGCAGCTGTGACCTTGACCTTTAAACACATGACTTTGAACATATATCAAAATGAACATTGCCGCAATACCTTCAATATTCTAATATACATGACTATACAAAACATCAACAGTTTTCAAGATAATTAGTAATTTAAGTCTTCTTTTGCGGCTGTGACCTTGACTTTTGAACATATGACCTTGAACCATATTACAAAATGATCGCCATTTCAATTCATACAATATTCTAATATAAATGCCTATACAAAAAGTAAAAGTTTTCAAGATAATTAGCAATTTAAGTCTTCTTTTGCAGCTCAGACCTTGACCTTTGAACATATGACCTAGAGCCATATATCAAAATGATCGTTGTCACAATACATACAATATTCTAATATACATGCCTGTACAAAAAGTTTAAATTTTTCAACATGATTAGCAATTTATGTCTTCTTTTGCAGCTGTGACCTTGACCTTTGAACCATATATCAAAATGATCGTCATATCAATACCTTCAATATTCTAATATACATGACTATACAAAAAGTAAACAGTTTTCAAGATAATTAGCAATTTAAGTCTTCTTTTGCAGCTGTGACTTTGACCTTTGGTCATTTAACCTTGAACCATATATTAAAATGATCGTTGTCACAATACCTACAATATTGTAATATACATGCCTATACAAAAAGATTAAAGTTTTCAAGCTAATGCACAATTTTAGTATTTATAAGCCATTTCAGGGGCAACAACTCATACATGGATTATCATATAGTTACGAAACTTGGTACCTTTTCTAATTTTGTCATCCTCAACATTTTAACAATATTTTGATTTCATATATCTCTGAATATTTGCAAGAAAATTGCCTTAAACTGCATAAATCACAAATAAGGTCATGACCTTAATTTGTGACCTTGACCCTAATTTAAAGATCATTCAAGAAAAAGTAAACTGAGAACCCCATGTCATAATCTGTTCAAATAAGAAGTTATAACAATTTGAACTCATTTTACGAATTTTTTTAAATAAAACGCGTAACCCATTTTACGACCAATTTTCACGAAATGAACGAACTATAGGATTTAGACCCTAGAAAAGCCAAATATCACATCGGATTTTTTCTCCCATCATCGGTTTCCGAAAAGAAGATTTTTTAAGATTTTTGGATTCCTAGGTTACCTTATCTAGTTTTGGTAGCCATGGCAACGCCATGAGGAAATCTGAATTGCACCGTCCCATATATGCTTCTGACCAGGTATCATTGAAATCTGTCCAGCAGTTTTGGAGGAGAAGTCGGAAATAAGTGTTAACGACGCACGCACACACGCATGCGCGCACACACACACGCACACACGCACATACACACGCCGCGCTATGCCATAAGCTCACAAGACCTTTCGGTCAGGTGAGCTTTAAATATAAGCGTTATGTTTTGATTAATAAAATGGTAATTTGCTAAAGATTAAAACTAGGGAGTTAAAAAAAACAAGTCCCCAGTTGATAGTAGAAGTCCAACAAGTGTTAGGGTAAAAAAAGTCCTATCTAGAAGGAATCAGTTCTAAGCAGAAAATTGGGATATCATATTTACCATTCTATTTATCAGCTTAACGTTTTATCTATTACTAGCTTCCTTTAAAATTGGTAAATTTTTGAACTGCGTATAATTTTTTTTTCAATTCAATTTCAATAATTTCGTAACAAAAAGGGCTGAAATTTGACTTTAGAAGAGAAATTGAGGTAGTTATTTTTTAAAGTCAACTCCTTACAATATGTAAGTCAAGAAAAGAAAATAATTATTTCAAAGTTTTATGTGGCATATAACACTATGAATGCTCGTCAAAAAAGGAGTTTTATATTAAAGCTGCATAAAGTTTTTCAATTTTCTGAATTTTGTATGATTTTTTAAAATATACTTTTTTAAAAATTATATAACTTGTAAGATTGTAAGATTGATTTTCTGACATTTCATTCCTATCAGCTATAAATAAATGGAATCCTTAAACGGGGTGGTCAACTGTTTCACGATGATTATTATAAGCTTGGAGCATGCGCCCTGATGTACAGAAATTCGATTGAATCAAAGGAGAAACTTGACAAATTGCGTTAATTGTCCGTCATTAATATCAAAATGACACAAATGACAAATGAAAATTAAATTTTGTGATTATCTTATTTTACCGTGTTGTAAGTTGTGTTTAAATGACACGGTTTTTTATGAGTAACTATGTTCTAAAATTAGTTCCCCAAGCTACATCTTGCTGGGAAAATACAGCTATTCAGCTTTTATCGTTGAACTGATTGTAACATTGTTCATTAGAAACATCATTTATTAGATCAGCACCGTTTTAGGAAAACTTAATGCACGTGAACTTACATCCAGGAAGTGAGATAGGGTGTTTCAGAAAGATAAGCTGTCTGGCTACCTAGGCCTGCCTTTTAAAAGTAAGGATAGGCCATTCAAGCATTGCATTACTATGTAAACGTTTTTGTGTATTAAAACGTGCAACATTTGTATCTAGTTAACGTTCTATAAATAATACTAATCGATTATGTATTACCATTAAAAGATAAATAATGATATAATAAAATTAATAAGGATTCAATTAAATGTATGTAATGTTCATATAACAATAACTTTTAAACAACTATTGTTATTATAATGTATGAAAAGGGAACATATTCCTTTTAATACGTGCCAATAAATTTCCGATAATTGATGACATTCTGTATATAAAACACACTTAAATGCAAATTATGAAGTGAAGTGTTTTGAGGCGTATATGTATACACCATGCGACTCTCAATTTTAGCAGTTTTGTGCTTGGTTATATTGGTACAGAACAGTCAATCGAAAACAAAAGTGCTGAAGATTACGAACAATTATTTTTGTATCAAAGGTAAAAAAATTATTTATATTACACTATTTTTCTCCAATTTGATTTGGAATTGCACATGATTTTAACTTCCCTTAAATTGACTTTACACCGCAAATTTTAAAAAATTCTATAAAAATTGTAATTTGTGAAATAAAGTTGATATCTAAAAAAAAATATCTCAGTTGATAACCTAGTAGACTTTTTATATATAGTGTAGCATTTTTTAAATTTCATTTTATTTTTATTTTACTTTTTATTTGTTTTTTAATCTATTTATTTATTCATTTTTATTTATTATTTATTTATTAATTTTTTATTATCATTAAAACTTGTTGATGTTGGTTGAAGACAGATACCTTACAGATGCTTTGATCATATCGGTATCGTCAGCATGCAAACAAAAAAATGGCAGGTATCAGATTTCAAGAAAAAACACTGTTAAATCGTTATGCTCTATGCCTATGAAACAGGAAACAGATTCTAAAATAAGTCGGAGTTGGCAATAATTATCACATGAAAGCGGTGGTAAAACAATGACGTTAAGAGTAAATAAAGAATTCGAAATAAAATAAAATAAACACAATCAACCACTCATATATCTATAAATCTTGAGTATTCTGAAAGGTAAATGATGTGACAATTATTTTATCTTAGTGCGATCTAATATATACTTATCGTTTTGTGTCCCAAGTGGGGTTCGCTATTCAAAATCATATATCTTCATAGTTGCTGTTTTCGAAATGAAATTGCTTTAAAGTTGTTTTAAAGTTGAAAAATACTTATTCTAACTTTTCCCTGACAGACGTCAGAGAGACATAGACAAGAAAATTAGCAGTAAATGCAGAATCTTCCTATAGAAAGCTTTTTTAATTGAAAAGTCTATGGAAAGTGGACTCTTTCTTGTGAAATGCTTATTGTACTGCCTGTATGTTTCTGTATCTCGCCTGTCAGCATAACAATATTGACTTTTATTGACCATTTCCAGGGTTGTAACAGTGACAGGCCTTCCTGACTGCGGTCATACTCGAGAACATACCTGCGGCGATGATATGCACCCACCTTTCCAAAGTTGTATATGAAGGGACATCTTTCCTTAATGTTGCTACCATATCGATGAAAATATTCTAAGTAATGAAGTTATAAGGTCAATGATTTTATTTTGCTTAGTCACTTGCTTATTTTACTTTAGAGTACTTCTTCGTCGATATAAACATATCAAATGACCACAGTCTTTGGGTATATGGACTTTAAAATAGGAGGGTTGAAAAAATTACATCGAAGCCAACGCACTTTAATAAAGCCCTTTACACATCAATAAGTCTTCCTTTATTAAATTCAATCGATATTTCCGATTGGAAGACAAATTAAAATGCATATTATTAAATATTATCAGAAAATAACACTTATTACACGTACTTTTTTTATTTTTTATATTATTTATTTATTTCTTTTCATTTTAAAATATTTTTTTAACAGAAGCTGAGGTATCAGAATAATCCGTAGAGTTATGTATGTAGATATATATATATATATATATATATATATATATATATATATATATATATATATATATATATATAATTTATTTATTTATTTATTTATTTATTCATATAGGAGGATGGAAATTAGTTTTTGTTGGTGTCGCTGGGAATGGTGAATCATTTGTTGACCGATGGCAAGAAAAGCACAACCATCATTGTTGTGAGTTGCACAAAGGTTGTTTACGGCTTGGAATATCGCACTTTTTCTTTGGTTTTAAACCTAAAAAGCACCTCAGAAGCCCACTTATTGATCACTGGAAAAAATTGAATGTCAGACGGGTAAGTAGTAAAATCACAATAATTTTTTAATTTTGTAAAACACTATTGTGAAACAAATACTAAAAAAGGCGATTCTTAAAAATGTTTAACGGACAAACACTAAATTCTGAAATATAAACTTAAAAAGAAAGCTAAATTCGCTTTGAGTGCAAATGACACTTCATACACAAACAAATATTTGAATATTTAAATCACAATTACAAAAGCAAAGTTAAAACTATGACAACTGGCAAAATAAGTTAAAAACACAATCTTCCCCAAAAAAACTTAGGCCGAATGCTTCGGAAGGTAAAGCGCCGCTGTCTAGCTAGCTACAACCGCCGAATATAAAAACAAAATTGAGGTTTTGAAGGTGATGGAACTATAGAACATCAGATATATCAAGGATAATTTTGGATAGGTTGTCAACTTTTTTTTTTTTTTTTTTTTTTTTTTTTTTTTTTTTTTTTTTTTTTTTTTTTTTTTTTTTTTTTTTTTTTTTAAGTAACTGTGTTTGTGACAATGTAAAGTCAAACAAGCATATATATTTGAAAAGTAGTCATGAAAGTCGATAAGCACATTTTCAATAACCGTTAAATATTTCTGTAAAGACAAATTTAAAAAATTTGGCATTTTACCCGTTGAAAATTTGGTAATTCTACTTCAGACAATACATAATAAATGTTAATTTTTTTTAAAAAATTTCTTATCAGGTGAAAATAGAACTGTATAAGGATAAGATAAGAAAGGGTTACATGATATTTAATGGATTGAAAAGCAACATGAACAACTGGTTCTCCAAGAGCAGGCTTTTATCATCCAGCTTTTACGACCTCAACAGCAGAACGAAAACTAACTTTTTCTCTTTTAAAGGGTATGTAATGACATGAGGCAAGGTAAATATTCATGTTTTTAATTTAAGCATGTATACAGACCAATCAAAATGGCAAATACTTCTTTTTACCATAAATAAATTTGAATGTAACTCTATTGTACTATTTCGTTTCGAAATTAAAACATTAAAAACAGTTCCATTTTAAGTCATGTTTTCAATTGCTTGTTATTTCTATTTATGTGTGTATTTTCCTGTTACCTTTTCAAATAGTTTATCATCTTAGCAATCTCTTTTTAAAAGACAAGTGTAAAATAATTCAAAAAAAGTTTATTTCTTTTTGGAACATTTAAACGTTTAATTAAGCGAAACATAAGCCATTGTTTGGTAAGACAGTGGATTATTTATCAAGTTCTTATTACAAAACCAGCCAACTTATTTGAAATTGGCAAATAAAAGTTATTCGATATTTAGGAAGATAGATAGATAGATAGATAGATAGATAGATAGATAGATAGATAGATATGCGAAGATGTTGGTTTATAATCTGGTAAAAATTTACGGCGCTTCAGAAATGAATGTTTAAAAAATCCTTTAAATTATTTTTTTTAAACCATGCATTTTAATAACTCAAATATAAGTAATATTTTGACTATAAAACATTAAAAACTAATCCATCCTCTATTGTTTCTAAAACGATTTTATTTCAGATACAGCCACAGGAAAATGTACATCAACAGAAATTTTGGTGGATGCAATGCTGCTTACGGATGGTTTATGGTAACAGAAAATAATACCGGTTGTAGATGGGATTACTACCGGCGACCGTATCCCCAGTTTCTTTTTGGAAAAGGAAGAGGAGTAAGATGGAACAGCTTACGTAAGTTTTTTTTCACAATGTTTACAACAACGACAGCGTAACTGACTTTTCAGAGGGAAAAGTTTAGCTTGCAAATTCGAAGTCGTTTTCTCCACTAAATTATACTATTACATGTATATAACTAGCCACACCTTTAATTCAATAAATCAGGGACATGAAAAACCTATTTAACAAATTCAATTTGAAAGTTTTTGTTTACTCATTAACTGATATTTAAAGTTTTATATTACAATAAAAGAATATAATCATATTTTATTAGCAAGGTAAAAAAAATTGAAGTAAAATGACGTTCAATAATTTTATTCGGAATAGATTGCCATTTCATCCATCTATCTGTCTATTAATATGCAATACAGAAGGTTTTTATGAAATGCCCGTAACTGATGGTTACATATGTAAAATTAGTCACTTGACTTTTAAGAAACATTTTTTCTGTATTTCAGGGAAGAAAATTTATTAAATCAAACTTTAAGTACATTTTATGTGATTTAAGAAGCCAATTTGTCCTCCATATTTAAAATGGCGACCATGTTGAAATTTTTAGATGGCCCCAAATCTGAAAATAATCTGCAGGCTATGAACTATAATTATGCCAAATTTCATGCTTTTAACAAAAAACCCACAATTGTACCGATTTCTTGCAACAATCTGCTGCACTATTTTACTAGTGTGAATTTAGGGCCATTTATGTGTTTTCCAACCAAGACAGTATTTGGAGAGGTCAGTGTCTCATTGTCATTATAATTAATTTTTTTAAATGCAAATTTTGTTTATATCTTGCAGGCTTTGAGAATGCAAATTACATGGGCATTTGGATTCAACTTTACTAAACCAAAATCTTTGGACAAAAGATTAGCAGATGAATATTGAATTTTATTTAATTATAAATTAAAAAATAAAGTTTTGAAAATAAACAGAAAATCAGCATGTCTATATATTGTTACATTATATTTATTTTACATCTATGGTAATTATTATTTGAATGAGTTTTGCATTGAGATTTGTGATTGTTCGGTTTATTTAAACCTTAACTATTTAAACCTTAACAGTCACTTTAATGAGGTTAACGTTTTATACCTACATAACTGTGTCTTCCTAGCTCAGTTGGTAGAGTGCTCGCTCCGTAAGTGGGAGGTCGTTGGTTCGCACCCAGACCAGGTCTGATCCAAGAATTGAAAGTAAGTAGTGACTGTTCTTTCGCGAAGCACTTGGCATTACGAAATGAAATGGGAACTTAAAATAAACGATTTCCAGTGTCGCCGTAGGCGTGGCACGATAAAGAACCCTGATGTATGATGCCGTCAGCGCAAAGCATAAGCACAATTTCAGCATTTTCGTTTTCGTTGGCGACGTCTCGATATAAGTAAAATATTCTTGACTGGGATGTTAAACACCATTACTCAACTAAACTGACTTTAAAAATTTCTGAAAATCTTCCAATATTACTGTAACTATTATAAACATGTTCTGAGTGTTTCGCTTACAATATTGATTATTCTGTCAATCAAGAAACTCGAGTTTCCTGCTTAGAAAGAAATTTAAGCTAATTGAAAATCTCACTATAACTGACCAATGATAAACAACTCAACCAAACAAGAAGCAGTAGGCAAAATTAACTATCTGTTTCAAAACTTAAATTAAAGAATTTTTCATTGTTAAAAAACAAAAATTATAATAAAAAAAGTTTAAGAAAAAAACTTCTATTTGAAATCTTAGTACATTCTAAAGATCATGACAAAATGATTAAATCCTGGCAATGTGGTGTACACCTACATAAGAAGTGTGTGTGTGTGTGTGTGTGTGTGTGTGTGTGTGTGTGTGTGTGTGTGTGTCATGATCTGCCTTGTAACCACACACTTAGAGCTACTTTATGTTACGGTGACAGGTTTATCAATCCAGTAGAGATAAGTAAACTACTCTCCTAGACACATTATCCTTACACCATCTGTCAACACTCTGTCCCTTCCCAAAGCCGAACACCACGCGAAGAATGCAGTATCTCCAATTATAAAGCCTTATGCATATCCTGGTTTGAGCTCGAATTCTAAACTTTCCTCGTCCAGCTACCACTGTAACACTGAGGTAGTATATCGGAAATAGGCCTTCTTTATTTATTTATTATTCTAAAACCAAATATAAAGACAATTTATGAAGTTAGTTAATCTTAAATAATTAATTTTTTGATAAAATCCAGCGATTTCATCCCGAGGGTATCCATAACTCAGTAGGCAGTACTTTGTTCTGTCAGAAAATGTACCATTTAGCAAAATTTTCAGCCGTGTAAAATTATGAAATTTATTTAAAACTAAGGTTTGTTCCCTCATGCAAAGCATTCCTTAGCTGGATTTGGATTTATATAATTTTGGAACTTTATTGGATTCATTATTTTTAAACTGTTTGGCTTATGTTTTTTTTATCTATCAAACTTTTCGGTCTAAGTGTCACTGATGAGGGATGAATTTCCGAAATGTGCACATCTGGCACATCAGAATTTAACTGGTATTTATGTTATATATTTCTTAATTGAGTTTATTTTGGATAAACTAATTTGTTTCAAGTTTATACTACGATGACGTCATGATGCTGTCGGAACTACTTTCTGATTGTTGACGTCATAGTAACTTCCCTTTACTTCCAAGGAAAATGTAAACAAAAACAGTTCCCGGTCCATCACTGCCATCAGTCAGTTCAATTGCACACAATTTCACCTGTAACCAAATGCATCCAAGCCACTTATAAATGTTATCTGGCAATTCTCTGACGTCCGACTTAATGACAAATTCCAACTTTCACAACTGCACTTTAAATTTTAACTTTCATTGTTCAACGACTGACTGAAGATGGCTGCCAGTATTTGTCGCGTTGGTGGTTGCCAATGACAACAGATTTATGTATTCATGCACGGTAATGTTCCTAAAATAAATTTTAATTTTTAATGATAAAATGTTTTATTAATTTATTCTTTGAAAAATAAAGATGCTATACATGATTTGATTATATGGATTTAACTGAATCTTTTTAAGTTTATATCGGATAAACTAAAACAAAATTCAGTTTAATCTTTAAATACTACTAATAAAACGTTGAGTTAAAAAATATGGTAAAGCTCACAAAAATGTACAATTAATCCTCGATATTAAATAAGTCTGATAGAAAATGAAATATGCATAAAAAGTAGTGTTTATACATGCAAGTTTAAGTGCAGTAATTTTTTCAATGTCTTTAAGAATGATCGGACGTGTTTAAAATGCAACATTTAAGCTAAGTAAAATACTGATTAAGGACTGGTTTTAAACTTGGAGCTAGTTCAATTGTGTGTTTTTTCTACTTCAGTCAGAACTGAATGTCCCAAGCAACATGCAACTTCCATGTTTATATACAAATTATATAAATACATCAAAATTATTTGTTATTACACACAAATGAAAAAAAAAAACAACAATGACATATACTTAAAGATCAAGCAGATTTATAAGGAAATACCTAGACAAAAATAGACAATTTAGTTGGAAATATCATATTAGATGGTTGCAATCATTGAGGAAAAAAACATCTAACAATGTGTCAATAATTTTGACAAATCTGTTACTTCAAGTTATTAGTTGTCCAAAAACCTGAAAGTTTATATATATATATATATATATATATATATATATATATATATATATATATATATATATATATATATAATTTTTCTTATTTACTTTTACTTATTTTTATTTCATTTTTTCTATTTATTTATTTATTTTTTTTTTTTTTTTTTTTTTTTGACATCAAAATTTATGATTTTTTGGAGATTCTAACAAATGTTTAAAAACTGAAATAGATAAGTTGTTTTGCCTCCATTCTATTTACATTTCAAAGACAAATATTGTCCAATGACTTTTTCTTCTTTGGTATCTTTCAAGAAAAGAATTTATAAAAAAAAAACAATCATATCAAAAAACATAAATAAAACTTAACACAGAAGTTACTTGAATGTATGAAAACACTATGAGAAGGTCTTTCGACAGTGTTTAAATCGTCATTGATATCTAAGAAAAACATAAAACACAAGAGTACAATGAATATTTAAGATAATTTGATTAATCTTGTTCGATAGCAATGTTGAAAAGAGGAAATATGTTCAGGTAATTTCTGAATGATTGAAACTTAATAAGCCACGCCTACTCACGTGCTGAATTGTTTATGTCTGCAACATACCAGATATAGCCGATATCAAATAAACATTAATGTTTGTCATTTTAATTGCTATTAAATGCAAAAAAATTGCAGAAGTTTTTGTCAAATTTGATTTAGAAATTCTCAAAATTAATTTAAACGCTTTGATTTTGTTTTATAATTTTTTTAATTATTTTTATTCGGATCATTTAGAGGTATCCTAAATGGACGCTGTGTATTACTTACTAACTTAATCCTCTTCGTACGTATGTGTACATAAGGCCACCACCAGCTCTCCCCACAACTGTCTGTCCTGAGCCCTCTTTTCTGCTTCCTTCCACCCTATCCCTAACTCATTCAACTCTTTCTCTGCTGTCCGCGTCCAAGTTTCCTTTGGCCGTCCCCGTTTCCTCTTCCCATCGGGAGTCCACTTCAGTGACACTCGTGTAGTGCTGCTGATATCCTGTCTGTATACATGTCCAATCTAGCGCCATCTTCTCTCTTTAATTTCTGTTCTGATATCCTTCTGGGCACATATATCAAATAGGTCTTTATTTTTGGCCAAAAGATCTTGCATATCTTCCCGAGACAGGTGTTGTGGAATGAGGCCAGTTTTTGACAATCAGTCTGTGCGACTCTCCAGCACTCTGACCCTTATAATAGCACAGACTTAACATTGCTATTGTATATTCTTAGTTTGGTGTTTCTAGACAGTGTACTAGATTTCTAGACTGAGTGTAATTGTCTGAAAGCTAATCTTGCTTTGCCTATCCTAGATCTTATGTCTTTTGATGTTCTATTATCACTGCTGATTATGCTGCCCAAAAAGGTAAAGTCTGCTGTTTCCTCTATAAAACGCCGTGTATTTCAGTGCTTAATTTGCTTTGCAAGTTACAGGTTGAGCAATCCATCCATTCAGGTTATTTCTAAGTGACCATAACAAAAATTCAATGCTAAAATGCTATTTCTTAAAATGGTTTATATGTCTTAATTTGAGAATTTATAAACATACACAAAACATTCACTTGATAAGCAAAAAAGTTTACAATCCATTAAAACAAAAATGCAAATCAATAATCATAACTTTTATCAAAATGAAACACAAATATACCAGTCCATGTCCAAATCGCCATTCTTAAAACAAAGTAAAAACTTTGAAAACCAGCAAATTTAATTATACACGTGAACTTCCATCAAGAAAGTGAGGTCGGGTGCTCCAGATGGGTAAGCACCTCTTGCTACATGTATCGCATTTAGATTACCTCGTACTGTTATACTCTAACACATCTAAATACATCCTTTTATTAAGTAACGAATACTATACTTACCAAAATAGAGGAGATTCCAAAAATTTAGACATTTCGATAAACTTTATATAGACAAATAAACAAGATTCTTTCTTATCATATCAGCCAGCTTTTTTTATTATTTAAGTTATACATGGTATTAGAAGAAAATTTGTAAAAGTTACTCTTGCAGCATTGAATTAAAAAAAAAAAGATGCAAATACAACTACATAAAACCTTTGCCAAACGAAAGAAAAAAGACAAATAAAAAGAAAGGGACCATTTTATATCAAACTCCGACTTTTGAAAGACACTGGAATCAAATTCAATAGTGTCATTATAGTAATTTTTTGGTGTTCAAATTATTTTCAATTTTGTGAAAATTCTGAATGGTGACATTTGCCTATTTTAGAAAATTGTCATCAATATTTTTCTCGCACTTTTTAACACGACAACAAGAATACCACCAAGCAGTACATTTAACGCCCCCTAGTGGGATATTGTTGTTCATTGAATTTGGACTATTCTTGAGTGTAAAAGAAGCATAACTTCATTAACATACAAGCTGCATCTGTGATGTGCTGCAATAAGATCATGATTCTTATATACTTACCATTGCATTTACTTACTAAGATCTCATTGACTGAGAACATTCAATTAGGTTTATATTCTACTTATTTCAACATAATATCAGTTAATGACAGATTTTGAATAATCAAAGAAAAATCTTACAATACAAAATACATAAAAACAAAATCTTCCGATTTCTTGAATAAATGTTGGAATATGTATGACATGATAAAACGGCGATACTGTTAGACAAGATAAAACCGGAAGTAACTTCGGGTAGACGTGTATGAGTTATTTTCCTTTATTTGCTGTTTTTAACATTGTTTAACTCGAACTCCGGATAAGACAAACTTTTTCCCATTTCCCCGTTGAGTTCAAGATAACGAGATTCAACTGTATATTAAATACATGTAAAAAAAAAATACCAACTAAACTTAAAGAAATCTCTGTTGAATAACTACATGTAGTTTCATTTTATAGCCCAGCTGTGTAAAGCGCACACCAGACCAATCACGCTGCCTAGGTTTGAATCCAACTTGGTCTGCCTCCATAGAATAGAATCTTGACCAAGGCATAAAACATCATTACACAACTCATTTCAGAATACATACACAAGTATAAGTTTACACTGATAGTCTTTGTATACAGCTTTTCCAGTTTCTCTATGGTTCAACTGGTCGTCCTTATTTTCAAAATTTAGTGTATTTTTGGGTACTATTAATGATCTTAAATTACTACAATTTCTTTTGTTTTACTTGATAGTAATGAGAAATTTCGCTACAGATGGTTCACAGCAATAATTAGATAATAACAAATAATCTTTAATAGTAGTTATATAATGACTAACATCACATCTATATCAGCTTTACTGTTTGACAAAGTAATTCTGAAATACTGAAATACCGACTTACCGCAATACATCAATATGATATATCCTTCATCTTTAACATGTCCCCTATTATACACACTGTACGTCCAACACTGAATTTTATTGAGCATATATCAAATAATTTAAAATTTAATAAAAATATCACAAATAAATTCAGTTTGTTATGATACATGTACATTTTCTTTATATTGTCTTAAGGCCTGTATAAAAACTTTTTTTGTTTCCTCGATCATTTCCGAGTACAGTCTTAAATCTTCTTCCTTAGCACTTAGTGTGCTCTGTAAAGCTGCTTTCAAAGCTTCATTCTCATCTCTCTGGATTTCTAACCTGTAATTATAAGGTACATGTAAATCATAATCTAAAAAATATACATTATATATTCTCTAGGTACATGTAATATAAACATATAAATTGCTATTCAGAAATTACTATACATATATGCATATGAAACTGGTCATACCTTTACCAATTGAAAATTTTAAAAAATTCAGATTGTTGAAAAAATCATTCTGCTAAAAATAAATCTTCTCTCTCTCTCACTCTCTCTCTCTCTCTTTGTAGCTAAATTTGTGTTTTTTTATCTTGAAAAACATATTTTTCTAACAATTGATAATTTTATCCAAAATTTTAAAGTTTTTTTTTTTTAAATTGTTAAAGGAAGACAACTTCATAGTATACATGTACAACATAATTATTACTTTAAGGTATACTTTCAGATGCTACAAAACCATCAATATTTAAATCAATGTAAATATTCTTATTAGGAAGTAAAATTTTGTGACGCTACTCCACAGAAGTGAAATCTCTTAGCTTAAATTATTTATCATGGTCAGTAACTTACGTAGCTTTTAATTCATCTAAGTTCATTTTTTCTATATCTTCATCTTCATCAAAGTCAAGGTTATCCCTGGCTGACATGATTTGTGAATCTCTAGCTGATCTTAAGTTTGTCATACTCATTGCTCTCTGACCCCCGGTGGCTGTTTTTCTTTGTGGTATGGCACCTGAATTATAGAAAAAAATTACAAATGTTCTGATTCTTCAGAGAAACAAGTGATGTTTGCAAGAAATTTTCACACACACACACACACACACACACACACACACACACACACACACATTATAATCCATGTCTATATACGTGCAGTTTAGCAGATATTTATAACAAAACTTTAGCATCAACCTCTTTTGCATACAATCATGAATAAACATTCTATTGTGACCAAAACACTAAAGGATTGGCAGGCATTATAACTGATATGATCTTTCAATTTTGGAAGTCAAATGAATATAACAAACAAAAAGGCACTGCTTAAACACAGACTTATTCCTACAGTTTTATAATTGTCACAATTCTGTGTCTTAGCCAGTCTTGTTCTGAATTTGTTTTTGCAAAACTTTACATATTTATGTTTTGATACTTTAAATGTTAAAATTATATTAATCTGAGTCCATGATGCACAAAATATGTGTCAAAGTGACCAACTTTATTCTAATTGGATAGTAGATTTAATAGCTGTATGCAGGGTTGCATCCAGGTTTTATCAAAATTGGGGGCATTGCCCCCCTTAGTTGTTGAAAATGGGGGGATATCACTTTAATTTGGGGGGTTAGCTTAAAAGATATTTTTGATGATAAAATTTCTTACCAACACTAATATCTGTTCACTGGTTCCATAATCCAAATATATACAAAGTTGTGAAAATTTAAAAAGTTCAACATTAACTCAATAACTGTAAACGTCAACTATAAACTATGTACAGGTCACTTGTGGTGTGCTGGTGTTATATTTATTTTGACTGGTGAAAGACCCTCCTGTCCTTCTTTGGGCGCCAAACTATTAAAGCCTGATTAAAATCAAAGTCTGCTAAGGTTTACCCTCTATTTTAATCATCATTAATCGAGAAAGAGTTTTTTGTTCAAGTCTGTTCCTTAACTTGGTTTTGGTCCTGTTCTGTTTGCTGAAACCTCTCTCACAATCAGCTGTTTGATAGGGCATAACCAAAGCAATGGGTGCCAATTTAAGAAGGTTAGGAAATGTGTCCTTGTGATGAGTATGCATGATCTTCCACAAATCATGCATCCTATCCCTTGGATACATTTCCCGTTTAATAATATTTTTTGCCAAACTCCACTCAACTAAAACATTTATTGATTCTACAAATGGGGGACTACTAACACCTTTGACAGTCTTCTCAGTTCCAAAATAAGCACAGAGTTTGTCAATTTTCTCAATTCCATGAGATTCAAGCTCAGTGGATGATAAAAATGACAGATTTCTAAGCCCTAATACATCAAATGAATCAGCGACATTCTGACTTTCAACAGGAAACCTAGCAGTCATTTGATTATTCAATGAAGAAATAAAGTCGGTTCGGATTTTTGCAATGTCTTCAGTTGCTTTTCTCACTGTACTTCTATGAATGACAAGCTCAATGTTTTTGAAAGTTACTTTAGTTTTGTCTTGAACAGTTGTAGACTTCAAGTTCTCTTTGAGTGATTTTTGATAGTATGTCTGACCAGATTCTGCAGACTTAATACAAGTCAAAGTGTTCTGAATAGCAGGTTTCACAGCAGCTATGTCAATATCTGACTTCTGTAACAATAAACACAACTGAGATATGTATGGTATTATGTCCATCATAATATGCATGACAGAAATAAACCTATAATCTGACAGTTTTTCAAGCAAGTCCTGACAAACTTTTGTCTTATTGTTTTTCTTGAAGTAATTTATCAAAGCCCCGAAACTGTTAAAAACAGCTGTGAGAGCATCGTAAAATGCCAACCACCTGATTTCATGCACTTCCTTAACTTTAAGCTCTGGGCTCTCTAAAACTTTTTGTATTTGTTTAAGTTCTGCCTCTCTGTTTGCTGAATTATTGAAATATCTAAATAAATCCGTAAAAGTTTGTTCAAAGTCTTTCATGAATGAAATTTTTTTAGAAGCTTGTGACGTACAAAGATTTAATCTATGTGCCATACAATGTATACTAATTAAATGAGGGCATTTTTCTCTGAATCTGGTGGCAACACCAGACTTGCAGCCTGTCATCATGGAAGCCCCGTCACTACCAAATCCAATAACTTTTGATATGTCAATTTTTTTTTCACTTAAAAAGTTAATAATATAATTAAACAGAACTTCAGCTGTATAAGAAGAACCCTCTACTGTTACATTTCCAACAAAATGAGTAGATGCAATAAATGTATCAGGATTTATTATTCTGCAGTAAAGTATCAGCTTCTTTTCATTTGAAATGTCAGTATTTTCGTCACATAATATACTTATAAATGGACTTTTTCTAACTTCAGTCAACACATTAGATTCAATAACTTCAGAAATACACTCTTGAAATTCTTCCACTGTGGCTCTCGATTTATATGATGCATTTGATCCAACTTTCATGGACTTTAAATCAACCCCCTTAAATTCAAGAAATTCAAGCAAGGATTCATATTTTTTTGATGGTATATTTTCTTTAGCTAGCCAGTATGTGGTCTGCATGGCGGAGATAACTGAGTCAGATTTCTGTTGAAGTGCATATGTAGCACATGATTGCATATTTTGGGGGGATTTTCCCGCAGATAAATTTGACTTATATTTTTGCGGGAATCCCGCAATCCCGCGCCCTAGATGCAACCCTGTGTATGTATACATCATGTTTTGAAACTTGCGCATCCACACATTAACTCGCTTATCTAATCACTAACTAACTCACTTACTCATCCACTTAAGAACTCAACCACACACAAATCTATCATCTCACTTACTCACTTACTTATCCACTCAGTCACTCATTCACTCACTTAATGAGCAACTCACTCACTCATCCACTCACTCAGTGATCCACTCAGTCACTCATCAACTCACTCAGTGATCCACTCAGTAATTTTCTCACTCATCCACTCACTCAGTCATTCTCGTTTATTAACTTACTACTAGATTTTGTGTGTCCCTGATCAAGCTTAGCTTTTCCTGCTTGTTTTTCTAACATTACATTTCTCTTCCTGATATTGGCAAGTTCATTCTGACAGTTTGTTAGTTTCTGACAAGTTTCATTGTGTCTTAAAACAAGAAACAGACAAGTATTTATAATAAGTATGTAAGCTATATAGACACTATATAATAGGAATTTTTTTCTTTATAAATGTTTTATATTACATGTATCTGATCTGACAATGTACATGTATATAAATTTATTAATAAACCACATATATTGAAAGTTAGCAATTTAATCTTCTTTTGCAGCTGTAACCTTGACCTTTCAACATAAGACCTTGAACCATATATCAAAATAATTGTCATGTCAATACCTACAATATTCTTATATACATGCCTATTCAAAAAAATAATAGTTCTCAAGATAATTAGCAATTTAAGTCTTCTTTTGCAGCTGTGACCTTAACCTTGCAAAATATGATCTTGTACCATATATCAAAATGATCGTCATGTCAACACCTATAATAATCTGATATACATGCCTTCAGAAAGGGTTAGTTTTCAAGATACAGTATTACTTGGATATATTGAAGTTGAGGGGACTTGGGAAACTAGTTCAATATATCCAAAATTCAATATATCAAGGTACACACAAAAGGCCATTTCAAAAATAAATTTTCATTTATTAACTCACAGTACAAAAAATTTATCAAAACTGATTGGTACAAACATTTTTAATCAAATAATGACTTAAAGAAGTCGGTCATTTTTTAACTGTTTTTCTTTTTTTTTCCTACCAATTTTGGAAATCAATTCCTCTTAAATATTTAAAGAATTAAAGAGTTTTTGAAATTCTGACATTTGTGAACCACTTATATAAACATTCCTCAATTTCATTATAATTTCCAGATCTAAAATGTTTACGTTTTCGTGAAAAGTCTCCCGATTGAGCCTGTAATATTACATCCTTTTGTGTATAAATTATTGTTAAAGTGACTTAAAGGTTTTATCCCAAAATATTTTGTGATATCTGCCTTTGATTTCACTTTTTTGTCGATTTCGTTTATAAGTTTATATTTTGTAATTAACGACAAAGTTTTTCTCTTCTGTGGCGTGGATGCCATGTTATTATTTCAGATTTAATTAACAACTAACTAAAACATGTTATTTTTATTTACCTTGAAAAGTACTCACTATGTACGATACTTATCTTTAATTATGAGTTCAAATCAGTTACTGCGACCCCGTATTTGGCCTCAACAGATTGACGGTAACCCGCATGATTTTGGCTAAATTGATCAAACTTCCGTTCAAAATACCACTTTAATATATCCGGTTGAAAGTCATAGAATTTGCTCTTGTGGGGACCAAAAAAAGTGTTCAATATAGCCGGGAGTTCAATATAAGCGAGTTCAATATAAGCGGGATTTTTTTGGTCATAAAAAGAAGGTGTTTTGTAGGGGATTTTTTGTCATTTCAAAATATGCGGGAGTTCAATATATGCGAGTTCAATATATCCCGGATATACTGTAATTAGCAATTTAATTCTTCTTTTGCAGCTGTGACCTTGACCTTTCAACATATGACCTTGAACCATATATCAAAATGATCACCATGGCAATACCTACAATATTCTAATATACATGCCTATAAAAGAAGTAAATAGTTTTCAAAATTTAGTGACAAATATATAATTTTCAGCAATTTCCCCACTCAGTGCCTTACAATTTCCCAATTTTGAGCCCAATGGCTACCATTTGTGCAAATCTGAAACAAGATGACATAAGGATGTCATAAATGAAATAACTAAGGTATATTTCTTGTAGATTCAGAGGAGAAGATCTTTAAAGTTTATCACTATTTCCCCCTTTATGGGGCCCCAAGGGGACATAACTCCTTCATTTGTGCAAATCTGAAAGGGCTTTGCCCAGACATGATGGTTACCATGTTTCATTAAATTTGGCCCAGTGGTTTTGGAGAAGAAGATTAAAATGTAAAAAGCTTATGCACAAGGCACGACAGACGATGATGGATAGCAATAGCTCATCTGAGCTTTCAGCTCAGGTGAGCTAAAAACAGAGGTCTCTGGAAAAGTAATAAGAAAAATGTCAACTTTAATTTTAGATCAATATATCAGAAAAAAAAAAGTATACCTATTCTGTAGCACCTGTACAAGCTCGGACAGTTTTTCTCTCTCTACTTCTGTTGCTTGCATGATAGTTCTATATTCCTGACACTGATTCTGAAGTGAGTGGATCATCTGTCGTTCTGCGTTACTGAAAACAACATTTACATCACTCAATACATGGACCTCCACAAATATATCAAAATAATTTTTGTTTTCTTTCTGTTTTTTCTTTTACTTACCTAGTTCATATTCTCAGACCTAGGTGGCTTAGTGGTCTAAATACAGACTGATCAGATCCAAGCACCTTGCACTCCATAGCTTACAATTCTGAACATAAGATATTTTAACTTAATGTTTTATTTTCCAAATATTAAGAACTTTTGTTCATAAAAGATTTTTTGCAAGATTATTAAAGCCCCAAAAATATAAAATCATTGATAATGTTTATTAAATGAATGGGACATTTTACTTATATTGAAATGTCACCAGCAGAAACTCAGAAATTGACTTATAAATCTAGAGAGAGTTCATTAGCCTGTCACACCATCTATAACACAGGTCTCCTCTAATTAATATTAAATGCAGAATGCTCAGCAAAAAACAGTCACTACTTATTTTTCAAGTTGCTGTCAGAACCAGAGAGGGTTTAAACCAAACCATTTTATAACTGACATACACAGCATACACTATAACAGGTAACTGCAGTGGTATATTCCTTATATCTTTAATAAAATTCTTAAAAATAAATGTACTCACAAAAAAAAATATTCTTTTTGCCAAACAAAACACAACCTGTCACACACGTGTAAAAGAGTAAACTTTAAGTGTAATGGTTTATATGTTTACAAATTTTCATTATTTATAGTTTAGAATCAATTGCATCTAACCTGCATATTTAGTGCACTAAGTAGTTTGGACTGCCTAGTTCAGAAAATACCCTTTCTTTCTAATTCTAAAACTACTTTTAATAACTACCTTACAGATGCTGGCCTGCCTGAGGGTGGTCTTACAGATTGCCTGGATTGAGATACTGGATCTGAAGATTTCTGTTCACCACCAAACATATTAACTATGGAAGCTGGTCTGTCACTTAGCCTGTAATGAAAATAAATCATAATTATATGTATTTAAAGTTCTTAACAGATTTTGTAGGTTTCAACTAACAAAAATATCAAAAGAAAGAGACAAGTAAAGTACAAGCTAAAAAACCTTTGGTGGATTGGTAAATGAAATAGTTTATTTTTTTACTGCAGTGGAGAAGTATATGGAACATGTGGAAAAGTTTAAAACCTTTACGTAGTGAAGTGGTAGATGGAACACTTAAATTTGACTGTGGTGGAGTGGTCGATGGAACAGTATATACAATGTATCTTGACTGTGGTTGAGTGGTAGATGGAACAGTTTATACCTGAACTGTGGTGGAGTGGTAGATGGACCAGTTTATACCTTGACTGTAGTGGGGTGGTAGTTGGAACAGTTTATACCTTAACTGTGGTGGAGTGGTAGATGGAACAGTTTATACCTTGACTGTGGTGGAGTGGTAGATGGAACAGTTTATACCTTGCCTGTGGTGGAGTGGTAGATGGAACAGTTTATACCTTGACTGTGGTGGAGTGGTAGATGGAACAGTTTATACCTTGACTGTGGTGGAGTGGTAGATAAAACAGTTTATACCTTGCCTGTGGTGGAGTGGTAGATGAACCAGTTTATACCTTGCCTGTGGTGGAGTGGTAGATGGACCAGTTTATACCTTGCCTGTGGTGGAGTGGTAGATGGAACAGTTTATACTTTGACTGTAGTGGGGTGGTAGATAAAACAGTTTATACCTTGACTGTGGTGGAGTGGTAGATGGAACAGTTTATACCTTAACTGTGGTGGAGTGGTAGATGGGACACTTATACCTTAACTGTGGTTGAGTGGTAGATGGAACAGTTTATACCTTGACTGTGGTGGAGTGGTCGATGGAACAGTAAATACAATGTATCTTGACTGTGGTGGGGTGGTAGATGGGACACTTATACCTTAACTGTGGTGGAGTGGTAGATAAAACAGTTTATACCTTGACTGTGGTGGGGTGGTAGATGGACCAGTTTATACCTTGACTGTGGTGGAGTGGTAGATGGACCAGTTTATACCTTGACTGTGGTGGAGTGGTAGATAAAACAATTTATACCTTGACTGTGGTGGAGTGGTAGATGGAACAGTTTATACCTTGACTGTGGTGGAGTGGTAGATGGAACAGTTTATACCTTGACTGTCGTGGAGTGGTAGATGGAACAGTTTATACCATGACTGTGGTGGAGTGGTAGATGGAACAGTTTATACCTTGACTGTGGTGGAGTGGTAGATGGGACACTTATACCTTAACTGTGGTGGAGTGGTAGATGAAACAGTTTATACCTTGACTGTGGTGGAGTAAAAGATGAAACAGTTTATACCTTGACTGTGGTAGATGGAACAGTTTATACCTTGACTGTGGTAGATGGAACAGTTTATACCATGCCTGTGGTGGAGTGCTAGATGGAACAGTTTATACCTTGACTGTGGTGGAGTGCTAGATGGAACAGTTTATACCATGACTGTGGTGGAGTGGTAGATGGAACAGTTTATACCATGACTCTGGTGGAGTGCTAGATGGAACAGTTTATACCATGACTGTGGTGGAGTGCTAGATGGAACAGTTTATACCTTGACTGTGGTGGAGTGCTAGATGGAACAGTTTATACCTTGACTGTGGTGGAGTGCTAGATGGAACAGTTTATACCATGACTGTGGTGGAGTGCTAGATGGAACAGTTTATACCTTGACTGTGGTGGAGTGCTAGATGGAACAGTTTATACCATGACTGTGGTGGAGTGGTAGATGGACCAGTTTATACCTTGACTGTGGTGGAGTGCTAGATGGAACAGTTTATACCTTGACTGTGGTGGAGTGCTAGATGGAACAGTTTATACCTTGACTGTGGTGGAGTGCTAGATGGAACAGTTTATACCATGACTGTGGTGGAGTGGTAGATGGACCAGTTTATACCTTGACTGTGGTGGAGTGCTAGATGGAACAGTTTATACCATAACTGTGGTGGAGTGCTAGATGGAACAGTTTATACCATGACTGTGGTGGAGTGCTAGATGGAACAGTTTATACCTTGACTGTGGTGGAGTGCTAGATGGAACAGTTTATACCTTAACTGTGGTGGAGTGGTAGATGGGACACTTATACCTTAACTGTGGTTGAGTGGTAGATGGAACAGTTTATACCTTGACTGTGGTGGAGTGGTCGATGGAACAGTAAATACAATGTATCTTGACTGTGGTGGGGTGGTAGATGGGACACTTATACCTTAACTGTGGTGGAGTGGTAGATAAAACAGTTTATACCTTGACTGTGGTGGGGTGGTAGATGGACCAGTTTATACCTTGACTGTGGTGGAGTGGTAGATGGACCAGTTTATACCTTGACTGTGGTGGAGTGGTAGATAAAACAATTTATACCTTGACTGTGGTGGAGTGGTAGATGGAACAGTTTATACCTTGACTGTGGTGGAGTGGTAGATGGAACAGTTTATACCTTGACTGTGGTGGCGTGGTAGATGGAACAGTTTATACCATGACTGTGGTGGAGTGGTAGATGGAACAGTTTATACCTTGACTGTGGTGGAGTGGTAGATGGGACACTTATACCTTAACTGTGGTGGAGTGGTAGATGAAACAGTTTATACCTTGACTGTGGTGGAGTAAAAGATGAAACAGTTTATACCTTGACTGTGGTAGATGGAACAGTTTATACCTTGACTGTGGTAGATGGAACAGTTTATACCATGCCTGTGGTGGAGTGCTAGATGGAACAGTTTATACCTTGACTGTGGTGGAGTGCTAGATGGAACAGTTTATACCATGACTGTGGTGGAGTGCTAGATGGAACAGTTTATACCATGACTCTGGTGGAGTGCTAGATGGAACAGTTTATATCTTGACTGTGGTGGAGTGCTAGATGGAACAGTTTATACCTTGACTGTGGTGGAGTGCTAGATGGAACATTTTATACCATGACTGTGGTGGAGTGCTAGATGGAACAGTTTATACCTTGACTGTGGTGGAGTGCTAGATGGAACAGTTTATACCATGACTGTGGTGGAGTGCTAGATGGAACAGTTTATACCTTGACTGTGGTGAAGTGCTAGATGGAACAGTTTATACCTTGACTGTGGTGGAGTGCTAGATGGAACAGTTTATACCTTGACTGTGGTGGAGTGCTAGATGGAACTGTTTATACCATGACTGTGGTGGAGTGGTAGATGGACCAGTTTATACCTTGACTGTGGTGGAGTGCTAGATGGAACAGTTTATACCATGACTGTGGTGGAGTGCTAGATGGAACAGTTTATACCATGACTGTGGTGGAGTGCTAGATGGAACAGTTTATACCTTGACTGTGGTGGAGTGCTAGATGGAACAGTTTATACCATGACTGTGGTGGAGTGCTAGATGGAACAGTTTATACCATGACTGTGGTGGAGTGCTAGATGGAACAGTTTATACCTTGACTGTGGTGGAGTGCTAGATGGAACAGTTTATACCTTGACTGTGGTGAAGTGGTAGGTGGAACAGTTTATATCTTGACTGTGGTGGAGTGGTAGGTGGAACAGTTTATACCTTGCCTGTGGTGGAGTGGTAGATGGAACAGTTTATACCATGCCTGTGGTGGAGTGCTAGATGGAACAGTTTATACCTTGACTGTGGCAGAGTGGTAGATGGACCACTGTAGTGGAGTGGTAGATGGAACAGTTTATACCTTGACTGTGGTGGAGTGGTAGGTGGAACAGTTTATACCTTGACTGTGGTGGAGTGGTAGGTGGAACAGTTTATACCATGCCTGTGATGGAGTGCTAGATGGAACAGTTTATACCTTGCCGGTGGTGGAGTGGTAGATGGAACAATTTATACCTTGACTGTGGTGGAGTGGTAGATGGAACAGTTTATACCTTGACTGTGGTAGATTGACCAGTTTATACCTTGACTGTGGTAGATGGACCAGTTTATACCTTGACTGTGGTGGAGTGGTAGGTGGAACAGTTTATACCTTAACTGTGGTGGGGTGGTAGGTGGAACAGTTTATACCTTGACTGTGGCAGAGTGGTAGATGGACCACTGTAGTGGAGTGGTAGATGGAACAGTTTATACATTGACTGTGGTGGAGTGGTAGGTGGAACAGTTTATACCTTGACTGTGGTGGAGTGGTAGATGGACCACTGTAGTGGAGTGGTAGATTGAACAGTTTATACCTTGACTGTGGTGGAGTGGTAGGTGGAACAGTTTATACCTTGACTGTGGTGGAGTGGTAGGTGGAACAGTTTATACCTTGACTGTGGCGGAGTGGTAGATGGACCACTGTGGTGGAGTGGTAGATGGAACAGTTTATACATTGACTGTGGTGGAGTGGTAGGTGGAACAGTTTATACCTTGACTGTGGTGGAGTGGTAGATGGACCACTGTAGTGGAGTGGTAGATTGAACAGTTTATACCTTGACTGTGGTGGAGTGGTAGGTGGAACAGTTTATACCTTGACTGTGGTGGAGTGCTAGATGGAACAGTTTATACCTTGACTGTGGCGGAGTGGTAGATGAAATTGTAAACTCTAAGTCCACATTGTCTCCAGCTGTTGTTGGTCGACTACTTAAAATAGTAGACTGAGGTCGATGTTCTGACTGTTTGAATAAAGTTGACACACCTTCCATTTGTGCTTTCTGTATATGCTTTTAAGAGAATAAAATGAAAAATATCAGTATGAGAACAAAATTAGAAATTACAGAAAACCAGTGGCCAGAAACTTTGAATTTTTAAATAGGACAAGAAATCTTTAAAATCTAAAATCTTGTTAGCTTTTGAATATCTATGATGCAAATTTGTTTTGCAAACAGTTTAACAATCTTTTTATCAGTATTTCTCCTTTAAAGATTCATTACTTCAATATGTTTCAATTTTGGGTAATAAAAAAGCTAAATTTAATACCATTCTAATTACAAATAAATGTGATATCTTAATTTTTTTTTCAATTTTTTTTCTATATTCTGAGAATACACACTTTTTTAGGATCAACAAGTTTGTACTTGGACCACAAAGTTTTAGAACTTCATGGACCTGGATACATCTACACTGTGATGTTATTTAAAATGTAATGCGGACAGGTTTATATAAAGTATAAGTAGAAGTGATTGGCAAGTGTTAACCTTCATGTTTTTTTGTAATCACTGATTTTGTCCAAATATAAATCAATGCAACAGTAAATATCTACCTTGTCAAACTACAGTACAACATCACAGAACTGTGAAAGTCAACTTCATGTAAAGAAATGGTTTAAAAAACTTTGTAGTGTTGTTTCTAATCAAATACTATTTTATAATTAGCATAAAAAATATCTATTCAAAAAGAGATTTGGACACTTTATCCAAATTCTTCTTTTCCTTGTCTAAAGAGTGGAACATAACATCTTATTTTGTCAAAAACACACACACACACACACACACACACACACACACACACTCAGTAAAATACTTCCATTTTCTAGTAAAAAGTATCATATTGACCAATAGGATAGTGTTGTTTTAATCAATGATATATTAAGCAATAATCATATTTGACTGGATGTTTTGCAGTGAGAGGCTTTTTCATTAACCAATAATTTCCCACTTTTATCTGATCACTGACCAATCATATCACAAAATGTAATTTTTCATTTATCATTTGACTCGTAAAGTGTTAAACAGACTTGTCAATTCTATAAAGATTATTGTTCACAACGAACACATTGAGAACAATTTACCAGTTAAATAGGAAACATAAAGTTGATATCTGTAATATGATTGGTCAAAATCATATGTGAACTTTTGCCCCCTTTTACAATACTTACATGTAATTTGAGCTGTTTTATTTCATCTTCAAGAATGTGAACTTTTGCCTCTTTTTCTGCTACTATTGCTTTAAGTTGTTCTACAACATTTGTATCTTGTTGTGTTTTTATTGATAGTTGTTTTAATTTTTCTTCTTGTTTTTGTGTATTTTCTTTCTTGGTTTGGGTTGTTTCTTCTAACATTTTCTGGAGCTGTGTTTGTTGTTTCTGAAAAGATAGTCCATAGTTAATTTGGTGATAAAAACATTGATGGCTCATAAATATTAAATTTATAATAAACAGCTGCGCCTGGAGCACATGATACGCCGGTCAGATATTTTAACTTCTTTTTTAATGTCTTAAACAACTTCACATTTAGCTGAAACATATTTTTTAAAACAAAGGTAGCAAATTTATTTCTCAATGTTTATTCACAAACCTTTTTGATTATAGGGCAAATATAACACAAAAGTTTCATAAAAAAGTTCAAATGATTTTTGAGTTACAACATGCAAAAAGATACCTAAAATTTGACAATTTAAGGGAGCTTTCTGCCTTAGATACAAACATTTCACAAAAGTTTCATTAAAATTGCTCAAAGCATTCTTGAGTTAGCATACGACGTGTGGACATACGGACGGACGTACAGACAATCAGACTGCGCCATACGAAAATACGTCCCGTCATAGACGGGCATATAAAAATGAAACCTGTAACAGAAAAACATAATAATTTATTATTTATTTAGCAGAGTTTATAGTGTAATACCCATAGCCATTTGCTTGAGCAGGTGATCTTTTTGTAGAAATGATCACTATATTAGGTTTTACAGTGTCACATATAATGGTCATAATACACAGGTGGTTTATATGACAGGCTTTACTTATAAACAGATGGTCTTTATACAGATATAATTCAGACAGCAGGTTTTACTGTTAAGGTTGTATTTACTACCCTGACTGGCATGATTTGTCAGTGATATACCCTTATGGATTAAGTGTGACTGTTTTTACCATATCATAAAATGTTCTGTATTTTAAACTCCAGTTAAGATGGCATGTATTTTGGTGTCAGTTAATTATATCAAAATGTAAGGCCCGTAACTGTATATGACATGATACAAACTTTATTGATTTCTCTTCTAAAACTTTGACAAAACTTGCCACAGTAGACGTGAATCAGAAAAGTAGGCATAAGTAACAAATTTCAACCTGAAAGTCTTTTAAGATTTTGATTTTGGACACAGTCATAAAAGTGATCAAACAACTTTGAAATCAGAGAACAAATATTTTCATCAGTTAAAAAATTATTATTATAATACTGACAATCATGTTATATGTGCTATAGGATAAGACATGAATTTTGTTAGCGTTTTTTCTCAAATTTAGAAATTGCAAATTCACAGATGATGATCAGACTTTAATACCCTGCCCCAGTTCCACAATCATTTCATAACTAAGATTTTACTTAACTTGAATTTAGCAATTTTTTGGCAATTTTGTTGGAACCAAAGATAAACATTTCTGACAAAAAGCAATACAAATGTTCGAAGCTTGAAGTGATCTTTAAATTGGCACCTTAAATGCTACAATATTCTAAAAATCAACAAAGTTATTAAGATTTCAAATTTTCCATATTTAACTTAAGGAACATCATAGTTAAGGAATGATTGTGAAACTGGGGCCTGTATATTAGATTGAATAAGATTAATGATGTTTTACACACAAGTCCTCTGTAAGATAATGTCCATGATACATTAACTTGTTACATACCATCAGTGCCTCTATAAGTTACTGTATATATATATAACACAAATACCTATTAATTTTTGATGTGCCATATGTGCACATTTCGAAACAGTGACACTAGGGGCTGAAAAGTTTGATAGATCAAAAACATAAGCCAAACAGTTGAAAATTTATGAATCTAAAGTTCCAAATTATATGAATAAGGTTACAGTATGATACATTATCAGGCTAAATACCATCAGTGCCTCTATTAGTTCATCATCATGTTGTCCTTTCTGTATCAAGGTCTGCATCTGCTGTTTGGTGGCTTTAACCTCATTAGATAAAACTTTATTTCTGAAATAAAAATCAACAACAAACATGAAATTAATGACACAATTATACTTAAGCTGTCAGAAAAAGATCAAAGATTACCCAACACCTCAAATTAAATCAATTATTTTACTGAAAAAGAAGAAAAAAATTTTAGTAGTGATGCAACGAACTTACCAAAAGAAATAAATCCTTTAAATGACAGCCTTAGTTAAACAAACACTGAAGATAAGAATTACATGTATTTACAGCTAGGGTTGAAACAAAATGGCTCAAATAATGAATCTGTGACTTAAAAAATTCTTCAGATTTTAACATGTAAAACTCGACAACAACAAATATCTACAAACCTGACTTTTGAGGCATCAAATTTATTTTTCAATGCTGCATAATCTTCCTCAAGGGCTTTTAGTTCTGCTGCTGCTTTCTACAAGAAGAAATGAAGAAAAATGAGAGTTCATAAACCAAGTAAATACATGTACATTATCAAACAAAACAATAAGCCTTATATTGTAAATATGGACTTAACGTTTCATTGTCAGACACCTGAAGATTATACCTATACATGTCAGCTTATCAAGTCTATATTTCAAATGCCAAGCAAATAAAATTGGGTTTGTTTTTTGACTCCTTTTAGATTGTAATTTTTTTTTCTTTGGTATCACTCTTAACGCCTTGACTAATTTTGAGAAGCCCCACCAATTATTTATATAATTTCAATCAAACATGTATATAAGTAGATACTCATTGTCTGTTTAAGTTTGCATATGGTTTTTGGATTTTTTTCAGGGCACTCCAGTTTTCTCCATCTTCTCTCAATTGTATCTGTATGTTCTAAAACTAAATGGACATTTATTTCCTTTATCAATAGTTTCCTTTTCATAGGAATAAAGACTGTCTTTCATTATATAATTGTGACATCATAATAAGATGATCTTTCATTATATAACTGCGATATCATTATAATGCTAATTGCTTAAGATACAATGTACAGTAGAACTTCGATAACTCGAAGTGCTCGGGACTTCACTGGGAACTTCGAGTTATCGGGGTGTTCGAGTTATCGAAGTTGAAGGATGATGCCCAAGAATGGTGTCCCCCAAATATATGTTTTCCACTACATAAATCTTGGTGTTTTATACAGTTTTCTACTCGAATATAAAAAAAGTAAAAGATACTTTTTAAAGAAAATATGATAAAGAATTTATTAAAGAATTGATATTGACGGTAAAAGCGTGCGAAACGTGTTATTTTATTTTAAAATCGTGATATATACGAACAACGAAATCGGAAATTAGATAAATGTATACATGTTTACCAAAATGCTTATTTTTTACATTCGTTAGAAAATACTTACAGAAAGTTAATGAAATTATAAACAGTGTAATATGTCATTTGAGATTTTAATGCAGTCGTGAGTACAACGGGGTTAGTTGTTTTTATTAAGCATGGAGAACTTAAGTCAAAATTTATCGACGGCCGCATATTAGGACCTATTCGGCTTCTTTTATTAGAGTAGCGGATTAGCATACCTGTTAGGCTTAATTGTCCGTGACGGTACTGAATATTAATCCGTTAATTGATACTAATTAATACGGTAAGAACTACTCGGTTCATTTCTCTACTATAATGGTAGCCTAATTACCGATATGTGATTTCTCTGATCGTTTTATTAAACGGGCCATTGATCATACATTGTTTGAAAAAATTCGAGTTTTTGAAGTTAATTTTAATAAATTTTTAAGCTACAGACCGAATTTTTACTTCGAGTTATCTGGGGTATTCGAATTATAGAAGTTTGAGTTATCGAAGTTTTCCTAATATAGTTTATATAGAAAACCGGTCGGGACAAAATAAAGACTTCGAGTTATCCGTGGTATTCGAGATATCGAAGTTTGAGTTATCGAAGTTCTACTGTATCATATGCATAGCATTTGTATTATATTTCATTACCTCTTGTGCTTCTTTTCTTTCTTTTTCCATTTTTCTCAGCTGTTCTCTTTGTTTGTCATCAGCTGTCTTCCTTCTGGCAGAAGAATATCCCATCATCTCCGCCTCTAAATCACCAGTATTCTCTGATTGATTCCTTGATATTTCACTCTTTAATTCCTCTACCTTCAAGAATATAATACATCATAATAAAGTGAAACCAGCCAAAACTGAACACAGTTTCAACATGATTTATAACTTGAAATCAATCCAGATTTAGTTTGAACTATCAATTCCCTGATCAAAGTCAGTAAAGATAAGTTTTTTTTTTGGTTTGTCCAAGGTTTAGTTTTAACAGGTTCCACAGTATTTCAGTCCAGAACAATTTTGTTTTTCTCCATTTTCAATTTTCACAGGTTCAACTGTAGACCTGTCAGTTTAGACAGGTTTATAAATATAATATTGTTCAATTAAATTAATACATTTAGTATCTTTAAATAGATGCCAATTATACAATACGTTGAGCAGGTGTGTCAGTTTGAAAAGTCCCATCTCAATTGAATTTTGTCCATGCTCAAAACTTTCCAATTGACTGAAAGCACCCTGCCTGACAAGAAGTGCATTTACCAATTGAGACAAGAACATCAAATATACATGTATGTGGACAGAGACAAAATTTGTTGTTCCATATAAGCTATCCATCAAAGTATCGTCATGGCAATTGACCAATATCTTATACATACATGTATATTAAATACAGTCATGTAATATGTAATCTGGACAAGATTAGAAACAAGCTATCAAGATTTCTCTCTGTGATGTCTTAAACCACCTTAATATTTATATATATATAATATAGCATCTTTAAGTACTTATATGTTACAGCTGATATCCAGTTATCCTGCGTGTAAATAATACTGGTAAAATACAAGTAAATTTTAACAAGAGGCCCATGGGCCTTAACGCTCACCTGAGGATACGTCCAAAATTGTTTGCAAACACAAAAGACAATATATTAGGTACAGAAACTTTACAAGTTTTCTCAGGTTAAGAACTCCCACAAAACTTAATCAGAAATATATCCAGTCACATTTCATTTATAAGTAGCATATATAATATGCATGAAGTAACTGTAATGTAATGAATAATTTCCAAACAATTAACAAATTTTAGTATACTTATACAGCTATGTCCTTGACCTTTGAACATATATGACCTTGAACCATATATGATCACCATGTCAATACCTACAATATTCTTATATACATGCCTATACAAAAAGTTAATAGTTTTCAAGATAATTAGCAATTTATGTCTTCTTTTGCAGCTGTGACCTTGACCTTTGAACACATTACCTTAAACCATATATCAAAATGATTGTTGCTGCAATACCTACAATATTGTAATATATATATGCCTATACAAAAAGTTAACAGTTTTCAACATAATTAACAATTTAAGTCTTCTTTTGCAGCTGTGGCCTTGACCTTTAAACATATGACCGTGAACTATACATCAAAATGATTGCCATATCAATTGCTACAATATTTTAATATACATGCCTATACAAAAAGTTATCAGTTTTCAAGATAATTAGCAATTTAAGTCTTCTTTTGCAGCTGTGACCTTGACCTTTGAACATATGACCTTGAAATATATATCAAAATGATCGTTGTCACAATACCTACAATATTCTAATATACATGCCTATACAAAAAGTTAATAGTTTTCAAGATAATTAGCAATTTATGTCTTCTTCTGCATCTGTGACCTTGACCTTTGATCATATGACCTTGAACCATATATCAAAATGATCATTGTCACAATACCTACAATATTCTAATATACATGCCTATACAAAAAGATTATAGTTTTCAAGCTAATGCACAATTTTGGTATTTAAAAGCCAAAAGTAACATTTCAGGGGCAACAACTCCTACATGGATCAGGGCTAGCCCTGGAATCTTTTTTGGTTTCGCCAACCCATCTTCTGCGACAATGTACATGTCGCCAGTCTGAAAATCCTTTTCGCCAATATGCAACACAAACATTAAGTGATGCTTAACATTTCTTACTTATATGATCAATCTAGAACTGAAGGAAGTGGGACATGATTTCTAAATAGGGGTCAAATCAGGCATATAGGTAGCATTTCAACCAGAGTGCAAATTTCCTAGATCTGTATAACCCTGCAGTGTTTGCATTCTAGTAAAGAATTACATTTTGATGTAGGCACTTTTTCCTTTCATAACCAATAAACAGATATCATGGCACAAAATACAGGTTTTTTTTTTTTTTTTTTTTTTTTTTTTTTTTTTTTTTTTTTTTTTTTTTTTTTTTGCTTGCCTTGTAATAGGTTTGAACTGATTGTTCAAAAGTAGTTTGCAAGTCAGTGTCATCAAACAATTTTCAAGTTTATGATTTGAAGATGAATGGTGTCGTATAAGTGTTGAAGTACGATAGTTAGCGCATGATCCAGAGATAAAACTGTTTTTTTATCTTGCCCGTCTAAATGCAAAATTTACATGTCAAAAAACCAGTTTCGTTATCAAGTGACAACCAAGACTTGAAAAAACGATCATTATCAAACAGATATGTTTCACATCAGATTAGGAGTCGGACGGTTTTGTATAATTTTTCATAGGATTATGTGTTTCAATAGACGAAGAGATGGGTTCTTCATCAGGCTTTTTTTAATAATAAAATGCGCTTCATGTTCCCGTGAATCAAGTAAATAAAATAATTCATTGACTGGTCATAAGAAAGAGCTCTGGAAGAGCTAATTTGTCGGTGTTTAAATGCAGATTTATTAGGGGGCTTCCGAAACTTTCGTAAACACCAACCAAGTTTTAGCATATTCAAAACAGAAACCGATTATCCACAATTAATTATGGAGGCTAATTCCTTTAATCCAATTAGTGTGTTTATTCATTTATCAACTTCCAACAGTGTTTAAAGGACGCGGTTCAGTGATTGACGATGTAAACAAACAGCTACTATAGGCTTACTATACAGAAATGAGGTGCGTTCAGCCGTGAAATACTCAACAGTTTGACACAGAAAAGTTAATCTTAACATTCGCCAACTACATTTTATTTTCGCCAGTTTTATTTTGAATTCGCCAGACACTTTCGCCAATTTTAATTTCATTTCGCCAGATTCAAATATTTTTCGCAATTGGCACCACTGGCGATCGACAGCGCGAGCCCTGATGGATTACCATATAGTTACGAAACTTGGTACCTTTTTAAATTTTGTCATGCTGAACATTTTAAAAATGATTTAATGTCATGTATCTCTTAATATTTGCAAGAAAATTGCCTAAAACTGCATAAATCACAAATTAGGTCATGACCTGGATTTGTGACCTTGACCCTTATTTAAAGGTCATTTCAAGAAAATGTCAAAACTGAAAACTCCATGTCATTATCTGTTCAAATAGTCAAGTTATAACAATTTTACAAAATTTTTAAAATTAAACGCAAAAACGCGTTACCCATTTTTCAACCAAATTTCAAAAATTAACAAACTATAAGCTTAAGACCCCAGAGAAACCAAATATCACATCAGATTTTTTCTCCCATCATCGATTTTGGAGAAGAAGATTTTTTAAGATTTTTGGACCCCTAGGTTACCTTGACCTAGTTTTGGTAGCCATGGCAACGCCATGAACAAATCTGAATCGCACCGGCCCATTTATGCTTCTGACCAAGTATCATTGAAATCTGTCCAGCAGTTTTGGAGGAGAAGTCGAAAATAGGTGTTAAAGACGCACAAATGCGCGCATGCACGCACGCACATACACACGCCGCGCCATGCCATAAGCTCACATGGCCTTTCGGTCAGGTGAGCTAAAAACTGTCGATTAAAAACTTGGACACGAAACAAAATTTTAAAACAAAAATGAAAAACTGGTAGGATTTAAATTTGTTTTTTTTATATTATTTTTTTATTATTCTTTAAACCAGCAAAAGTACACGGAAGCATAAAAATATGAAAACATGTACACCAACTTTAGCACTGATGCCACAAAATTTGTATCACATAAGTGAAAGAAAAAAAAGAATTACCTTTTTCTGTAACATTATAATCTGTTGTGCCCTTCCTCTCCAGTTTGTGTTTCCTGATAACAGGGATTGTACATTGACATTTTCACCAACTTCCTGACTTAAAACCTATAAAAGCACAATTAAATCATATTTTGGATACAAAAGAACAAAATACAAAATATTAATTTGAAGGCAGATGAGATTAACATTTTTAATTTCAGTACTTTACCTTTCAGATATTTAGTATTATTTTGTTATTAAAACCTTATTTTGCTTTTCATAACTGCTCAAATTTTCATTTAATATCAAATTTTATGTTGACTTGGTATGTTGAAATATACAAAAAGCTGCTGAAACATAAATAAAATGAAGCTGTTAGCAAGACAATGTGTCCAAGTCTCAGTGTCTGTGGCAGTTAAATATGCAAAAATTTCAAAGAAAATCCAACAAAGCCAAATAAACATTTTTATTTTTAATTGTTTGTGTCTAGTCATAAAGTGAAATCACAATACACATCTGCAAACACAACAGAAAACCTAAACACATAGTAAAATATTGCTGCAATGGGAATTTTACATCATGCAGATTAACACCCAGTTATAACTTTTTACTTATATCGAGGCAGTCACTTCTGGAATGGTGAAGGAAACCAGAGTGCCTAGAGACAACCATTGGGTTTTAGCAAACTTTATCTTACAAATTTCAAAACTTTGATCTGATCTGAATGGATATCAAACTTTGTCCTCCACTGATACTTTCACATTTCCAAATCTTGGAAAAAAATTTGCTGGATATCAAACCCTGATCTCCACTACCTATCACAATTTCATAATCTTGGATCAGACCTTGGTTGTACATAAAACTGTGATCACTCCACTTACACATTCCTGTTTACAGATTTGGTTAAATTTTCCATTCTATCCCTATCTTTTATATACATGTACTTACCTTATTTAACACTTTAATTTCTTGTTTAAGAGAGGAGACTTGATTACGGAAGTCTGCCATTTTGTTTTCCGTTTTGTTGAGTTTATCTTGTAACATTTTGATATCAGCTTGATTATCTGTCTGTAAAACACAAATAAAATATTAAATTTGTTACAATTTAAGATAACAATATGGCCTGTGATGCTCAACTGACTGCATATGTAAGACAATGTTTGTTTTTGATTGTAATGCTGTTTAACGTTCAACTCAAGAATATTTCACTTATACGGAGACTGTCAGTTTTGGAAATGGTGGAGGATACTGGAGTATCGGAGAAAACCACGACCAAGCAGCAAGTTAACTGACAAACTTTCAAAGATGAAGTGCTAGCACCACTGGGACGTTAATGTGCAATGTCAAGGGTGAGAGGTGCTGTGATCCGTAACATCAAATGCTTAAGACCACTCGGCCACTGTGGCCCCTGTAAGACAATGTGATGTGGTTACCATAATTGGTTCATCAGCTAAAAATGGCAAATAAATTGAGCTTATGACCATTTTTGCTTCAATGAAGCCTACTTTGCAACACACACATGCAGACATGCTTCGCTATGCCATAAACTCACCTGGGTTTAGCCAGTTGAGCTTAGAATGGATCCACAATGGCAATTTTTGTTTGTTTTTTTTTTAATATCTAGTAACGACGGGTCATCTTGGACTTGTTCATACTTTTTTCTGGCCAATGTAGGAACCTTCCACACGAAATTTGGTTCCAATTTGCCCAGTGGTTTTAGAGGAAAAGTTTTTTTACTAAATATTAAATCTAATTTGAATATTTTTGAAAATTGGGTCAATAAAAATTTTCCCATAAATAAAACATTATATATTTTGAATCCCACACAGTATACTTTCTATATTTAATATTTGAGCTCAATTGGTGGAAAAATAGGATCCACAATGGCCATTTTTGGGGTTTTTTTTTTCTATTTTTAGTTACAATGGCAATCTTGGATGTCAGGCGGGGTTGCCTGGTACAACCTTTAGTCAGGCGGACGTAGGGACCTTCCACACAAAATTTCATTCCAATTGGCCCATCGGTTTCAGAGGAGAAGATTTTAAAAAAGTTTCGCTAAATATTACACCTAATATGCATATTTCTTGAAAATCAGGTCAACGAAAAATTTCCCACAAAAACAGGTTAAATATGTTGAATCCCTCAAGATATATTTTGTATATTTCAAACTTGAGCTTAATTGGTTGAAAAATGGATCCACAATGGCCATTTTAGTGTTTTTTTTCTATTTATAGTAACAGTGGCCATCTTGGATGTTGGGCTGGGTTGTCTGGTACAAACTTTAGTCACGCCAACATAGGGACCTTCCACACCAAATTTGGTTCCAGTGGTTTCAGAGGAAAAGATTTTCAACAAATTGATTAAATATTACACCTCATTTGCATAATTCCTAAAAATCGGGTCAATGAAAAAATTTCTCAGAAAAACCCGTTATATATGTTGAATGCCCTGCTATCTACTCTCTACATTTCAAATTTGAACAAAAACAGTTAAAAATGACTCAACAATAGCTATTTATGTGTTTTTGCTATTTATAGTAACAGTGGCCATCTTGGATGCCGGGCAAGGTCGCCTGGTACAAACTTTAGTCTACCCCACCTAGGGACCATCCACACCAAATATGGTTCTAGTTGACCCAGTGGTTTCAGAGGAGAAGATTTTTAAAGAATTGATTAAATATTACACCTCATTTGCATAATTTGTAAAAACTGAGTCAACGAAAAATTTCTCAGAAAAACCCGTTATATATGTTGAATGCCCTGCTATCTACTCTCATGGCATCTACAATGGCTATTTATGTATATTTGCTATTTATAGTAACAGCGGCCATCTTGGATGTCAGGCAGGGTCGCCTGGTACAAAATTTTAGTCTTCTCCACCTAAGGACCTTCCACACCCAATTTGGTCCCAATTGGCCCAGTGGTTTCAGAGGAGAAGATTAAAGTTTATGCACACACACACGGACGCACGCAAAACTATGCCATAAGCTCAGCTGGCTATAGCCAGTTGAGCTAAAATTAAGAATATTTCAGTATCAAAGAAATTTCGACTAAAAACTTCAAAGATTTCTATTTTATCGTTTATCAGTGTACATGTATATGGGAGTCACTGTGGTCTATAAACCTGATTGCCATTTCTGACTTGGATAAAATTACTTTGGCAAATTCTAGTGAGAGAAAGTTTTTTTCAGTTTTATACCGTAATATATATAGGGCATCAAAGACCACTTTAGTGGCATAATTGAGTAGAGTTATGGAGTTTAACACCCATGTCAAGGTTCTACCACTTATATCAAGATGGTCAGTTCAGAAATGGCGGAAAAAAACCAGAGTGCCTGGAGAAAACTACCAACCTCTGGTTAGCAAACTAGAATCTACACCAAGTCACCATCCCTCAATGAGAAAACTGAAAAAAACTTTTCTCAAAATAGTGATGTCTACCACAAATTTGATTTACGTCTGTATGTAAGTGAATAGAGCTGAGACAACTAGGCCTCTCCTGTAATCATAAAATGTACATGACTTCCATTCTAGAGCTATACCACAGTGTGTCTACATATACAGTTATAATATTAAAGTTATGTGTTATGTATTTGTCTACTTGTTCATATGTACAACAGTTACTGTTACTGGATAATCTACATATGTAATTTAATCCTCATTTAAAAATGTCAAAATCATTAAAAAAGATAATATTTCAACCAGCTTTTAACAAATAAAACATTTAATGATTTAATGTATAAAATGATGTTTTGTTTGTTACCTTTTCCTCAAGCTGTAATGTTCTTAAGCTGACAGCAGATCCCATCAATGATCTGGCTTCCTCTGGTATATTTGATAACTAAAAATGATTTAAATTCTGATAATTTTATAAATTCTGATTTACAGAGAGAGAGAGAGAGAGAGAGAGAGAGAGAGAGAGAGAGAGAGAGAGAGAGAGAGGGGGGGGGGAGGGGTTTTGAATTACAGAGAGAGAGAGAACGAGGGAAGGGTTGGTTACTGAGAGAGAGAGAGAGAGAGAAAGATAGAGAGGGGGGAGAGAGAGAGAGAGATAGAGAGATCTAACATTTAAATGCTCATGTTTTGAACAACATGCACAATCTATATCTGTTATATTAAAAATAATAATAATAACATGTAAAACATGTAAAATTGTATTTTGTGATTCAAGACCCAAAGACAAAATTTGTAACCACAACTGTACGTCAGGCTTAAATTTTCATGAAATTTTAACTATAGATGAAAAACAAAAACACAAAAACATGATATGAATAGTTGTCATGGTCAAGTTTAAAGAAGGATACAAATGTTTGCAAAAATGTTACCTTAGTTTTTTTTTTTGTTTTTTGTTTTTTTGTTTTTTGTTTTTAATCTTTTCTACCATGTGTAAAACTTTGTTTCAAATTCTGGATATATGTACACATATATAATTATATTAATTACCTGTTGTTGTAAATCATGGCACTTTTTCTTAAACTGTTTTGATTTTGTTTTTTCTGATTCTAATTCTGCTGTTAACTCCCGTACTTTTTTAGACAATTCCACAATTTTTGAAGCAGCTGTTTCATTAGTTAAACCTTCAACCCCTATAAAATAATACAAGCATTACTGAATATACAAAATAATCTGTCAAGTTTTGCTAAATTGATAACACAAAGTTTAGCAACGAATCATAAGATCACGCCTCTACAATTGCATATTTTTTCACGGCTTCCTGACTGGTAAACCTTAAATGATTAAATTTGTCTCTGTGTGTAAAATTGGGTTTTTTTCCCCAGTTTTTCTTGCCTAGTTCAAACTGACTGTTTTTGATATGCAAATTAGAACATATCACAAGAAAGAGTATTCTTTGATTTAAAGGCACCTTTATCTGTGTCAGGATTTTAACTTAAATTTGTTAATTCTTGTCACAACTGTATGAAGTTCATTAAAAGGTAATCAATCATGTCCTCAAATTGTCAAAAAATAATTTCACAAAAGATCATGCAGTTTAAAAATATTGTAAGCAATCTTTGGGTATAACATCTGAAAAATCTTTATTCAAAAATTAAAACACAGATTGACTGGTACATCTGGAAGACCAGTAGCTGAATGAATGAATATCAGACTTCATAGCCAGAGTTCTCTGCCCTTAGTTTTATATTAATGTAATTTGAAACATTTTAAATTACCTGTACTTTCTTCATTTTTCTTCTTTTTTAAAGCTCTTATTTCAAAATCTTTTTCACTCAGTAATTTATAAACTCTGCCATTCTCACCCTTCAATTCCTGATAAAAAAAAATTAATATTATTTGATCATGACATTTTCAGTAATCATTTTATTCCAAAAACTATAAAACAACAACAGTGCCTGTAGCATATCTTTGTCTCAGACACCTGTGTGTGGTAAAGATGGATGTGAGTAACAGTACAGCATTAGCTGACTCATGTCCAGCTATTCATATTCTAGTGATTATGGAACACAGTCTCTCATCCCATAGGTTTTAATTCCCACTATGGTAGAATTCTTATATGAGAAATTTTGTCAGTTCATTTGTTGCAAGTTGATTTTTTCTTTTTCTTTTTTTTTTCTTGTTCAGGTACTACAGATACTTGTATGCCATCCTAGAATTGACCACCTTGATGTAAATGAAAAAATCTCATCCAGGTCATAAAACACCATTTTGCCCTACTTATTATTCCATTAATAGTGAAACAAATTTTGAATATTGTTTTCATCAGTTTGAATTTATCTCCTTGTCTTATTTTGGTACTTCTAGTTATGCCACAAAATCATTAAACATTCACCATTAATATTTCTGATATAGTTTTGCAGCTTCGCTACAAAATCTAACTAACTGACATGTTAATTACAAAATCAGGAATGATACAGGCTAGAAACAGATGAGACCTTAAGCCATTAAAAAAAGACTCAGCTAATGTTTAACATCAAATGCAATATGTACTGACTACTCCATACTTTAATGACACTTAGTCTTGTTTGAGATCTTTGATTTTGTAATTTGATGTTAAAGTGTTCCATCACAATCTGATGACAGAGAACAAATGTTACCCTTGGTTACAACAAAGAATCAATAAGCATTACGCAATTTTTTGCTTGCATAAATTTATTTTTTTTTAATATTATTGGACTTCTTGACACTTTTGTGCATCAGTATATTTTTATAAAATGTTTACCCTTATTTGATCATTTAGATGCTGAACAAGTTCTTCTGATACATAACTACTTCCTTTCGGTAAAGGATCTGCAAGCTAAAATTGATAAAATAAATGATATATGATTTCATTTTAATACCACATGCAAATTAAATATAATATAAATTAAAGCTGCATTATTCATTATGTTTATCCATTATTGAAAAAAAACTAATTTTCTAAAAAATTTCATCAATTAAATTTGGTTATTATCAGGATCTGTGCAATTCATTTTCTTCAATTCACTCTTATTAGTCCATAATTGGCATAATAAACTGACTGCCTTAAGATTGGGAAAACTCAATAATACATTATTCATCAGCTTAGAGCATGCACTGAAGTTCTACATGTATGTAAACAATGGCATTGGCAGAAAGAACGGAACAAGCACTAACTGGGTCAAACTGACAATAAGGATTTAAATCAGTCAGGCGTAGATGGAAAAATGGCTTTACATAAAAAAGAAGTTTGGCTTGAATATGGATGACCAAGTGGTTGCAATGCTCTTGAACACATGCTTTTTTGCTGTGTTTGTCAGGTGATTGATGCTCTAAATCTCGACATCTGCTAAAATAGCAAATTCGTGCACCACTTTCTCCATGACAGATGGTAACAACAATTCATTTTTTGAAGTTTGCAAAATTAATGCAGTGAGTAACAGGCCTGCAAGAAAGTTTGTACCTCCATACCTTTGCAGAAACTTGTTCAAACAAAAAAATGTCACAATACTTGAAAATACAGCGAAAAGACAAGAAAAGAAAACTCAGGTGATAGAAAAGGCTAACTCAATTAAAAACAAATTACAACTTGTAAACCAAACCCAAGAAAGAGAAAACAAGGATCAACTGAAAACACAAAATTTTAGTTTTCTAAACAAAAAAGTGTCATTGAAGGAGAAGAAAATGTTGTTCCCAGCCCATAAGGTTTGGGTAGAAAGGGAAGTCCTATTCCAGTAGATAATGAACCATCAGAATTTTCAGTATCTGACTCTGAATCCAGTGACAGTGAAGAAAATGGTAATGTTGTGTTTGCAATAAATTCACTACTGCTGAAGTACGGAAATGCACCAGCATAATTTTTACAAACTGGACAAGATGCAATTTTTGTCTGCATTGGACACATCAAATTATGAACATATCACAACTTTTTCAGTATGTAAACATAATATATATGACATTAACATTAATTTGAACTGAACTATATACATGTGTCACTTATTTTTAATTTTACAGCGAAAATAGTATTGTCTTCTTTTTCTACCCATATCTATATGACATTATTTTCATGGCGAATTTACAGACACTGGAGCATTGACAGCAAGAATTTTACTGGTCATTAAAAGAACAAGCTGCCATAGATTATGTTTTTAAAAAATTTTATCTGAAGGTAAGTTTGTGTTTGTATTTTTATAAATGAAACCGGATATCTGATAGAAATAATAATAATAACAGCTCCTTAAAACATTCACATATTTATTGTGGTCGTGGATAAATTTACAGATACAGTATATTCTTATATGCCTACAAATACACAAAGTAATACTATTTTCTTTAGAATAAATTCTAAGAGTATTATATTACAATTATTTCAAATAAATCCAACCGCTTCGATAAATACAATTTAGAAAATATAATTAAATATAAAAATATTATACTACATACCAGAGTAGATCGTATAACTTCGAGTTATACTAGATTCATTTTTACAATTTTAGAGAAAGGTGTTGCTAGTTGGAAACGCAGAGCCAGAATGATTTATAGAAATATTTAGTGCCAAAACAAAAGTTTAGTGAATAGTTTTTAATTATTTTTAGTATTCAACCAGTCTGACCAGTCAGGTGATATGTCCAGACACTGAAAATACATACAACTCGCGTCATGAGTAACAAATCACATTTACATAACATCACGTACAAAACATATACAGTACAATATAACAGACAGACATAGCAGCACACCTGGAAAAAGGCATTTGGTTACATAAACTTTATCATTAGTACCGCGGCAATAGGAGAGACCAAGTTAATTATTTATAATCATTTGTTATTATGATTACTTAAAGTAAAATAATCAAATGTTATTTATTAATTATAATTTTTGGTGCAATTAAACTGTTATTGATTACTTGAGAATTCCAAAGTAATTGTAATTAAATTGATTACATTTTAAAGTAACTGACCCCATGCCTGACCTGCAAAGTGCTGTAACTTTTAGACAGACCTGTACTTTTCGGTTATATTTTGTAAATTCTTTTATTTGTTCTTACAGAAAAAAATTGAAAGTTTCAGATATTGGTTGGCAGAGATTAAATACTCCTTGTCTGCAATTGTGGGCTTTAAATTATTAATGTCAAAAAGTGCCATTGACTTTGGTTCAATAGTAAATATTTTATTTTCAACCCCTGCACTGGATACAATTTTGGTCTAATCTATAGATTTTAAATTCAGTGCTACCTTTAAGTCTAAATTATCATCTACACCAAAAGTTTTCTCTTCAGGTTTCTCCAAGTTGGTTTTTTCTTTAGCTTGTTCTTCTTTTCTTTGTTTACGTCTCAATAATTTCTTCTGTTGTTGTTCCTGTAGAAGCTGAAACTGCTGTTTTAAACTTTCATTAGTGGTTTCCATGGTGATTTATATTTCTGTAATATTGCAAAAACAAAAAAAAATAAAAATGGCAAACAGTAATAATACTGTTTTTCATATATATTGCGAATGAATACTACTACTTATGACCTATGCAAAAATTTGACATGAGGTAAAATATTGACAGCTTAATAATCCATATTGCATGTCAACAAATATTGCCATGAACAGCAATATACAATTGTCAACAGGTCTTTGTTTTATTGGATATAATAATCAATAATATTATGTGATGCAAATCCAGTATTCTTGCTTCAATACTAAAACCAAAATATGACAGTTAAAACATGAAAAAATCATTTGGTAGATAGCCGAAATGTAGTTTTTCAACAACCAATAACTACATGTGCCAACACCGATGGTATTAAACGACCGAAAACAAATCACTACAATACTAAATGGAATTCTCTTTCATAAGTCTTAAAAGTCGCTGGTCGTAACAAAAAAGCTTTTTCACTTTAAACATCCAGTTCAGTTGACTTATCTAGTTCTATAATTTGCAAACTAAGTGCAAAAAATAAAAATACATTCGATTTACATAATTAAAATAAACACCCGTAGACCTTCATTTGATAATCAGATCAGATTTTTAACCATGGGTTCTACCCTAAAACTGTTATTTACCGTTTTATCTCTCATCCATGGCTTGGTAGGTAACAAACATCTTATTGATGGAATGCCGTATCGCAGTCAGCAACATTCCTGTTACCCGATTGGCTGAAAATTTTAATCAATCTCTTTGAAAAGCTTAAACACTTCTAAGGTGAACCTCCTCATATTTAACGAGCACCTATTTGACATCGCCAGCGTAAATTATCATATAGCTTTATATTCAATAAATGTTTTGAGCAAACCATTGGTTTAAATGATATTTTCCGTACGTTCTTAAAAATAAAGAAATAATACGAAATAAAATATCTAAATACACGCAAATTATCTGAAACCATATAATTTATAGGCGATACTTTACATAAAGTTTGTGTAACTTATGTTGTTTCTTTTTTACACATGTTGCAATGCAAGAATAAGTTTTCAATTTTCTAGACATTAATAACAGGTAAAACTAGCAAAAAAAATATTCCGCAGTGTTTGTTTCACAATACATGTATAAATATATATTGTTTCACAAATGTCTCGTAGTAACCACCGTGGTAGCTCAGTTGGTAGAGTGCGCGCTCCGTCAGTTGAAGGTCGTGGGTTCGAACCCCCGACCGGGCCTGACCCAAGACTTGAAACTGGGTAGTGTCTGTTCTTTCGCCAAGCACTAGGTATTACGAAATGAAAGTTACGGTACTTTCAGATGGGAATTTAAAATAAACGAGATCCCGTGTCATGGCAGGCGTGGCACGATAAAGAACCCTGCTGTCATGAAATGATAATGCAATCAGCGCAACGCACAGGCAAAATTACTGCACTTTCGCCTATAGCTGGCGACGTTCCGATAAAAGTGAAATATCCTTGACTGGGACGTTAAATACCATTACTCAACTCAACTCAACAAATGTCTAGTGTGTGATATTTAACCTTATATATGAAAACATATCAATCGTACTGGTTGGATAATGCGACATTTAATAAACGTCTCTTTATGACGATTTGATATTTTGATAATAAGTTATTTTATTTAATTCAATATTGAATTGATGAAGAACATCCTTGATAAGTGATATTAAATGTGTTCCAATTATAAAAGCTTTCAGAACCAAGTTATCCAGAATAAATCTTTCTCAGTTTAAGTAGGGTTTTATATCTGCATCATCTTTAAAATCTTCTTCGATATAAGATTGTCTGCGTAATTTTTTTTTCAATTGGTAGCTCTGACGCCTAAATTTGAGAGCGTCTTTTTAATAACAAGTATATATTTGCAAAAATATGTACCTTTAAAATGAGGATGTATCTATATCCTTGTTTAGACGTTTAAATCCTTTTTTGCCTTATAACAAGAATGGTACCCACCTTTGAATGATATGTTTGACAAGGGTATCCAATAAATTACATGATACACTTACGATAAACCTACCCAAGTAGGCTGAGTGCTAATTTATTGAAAATAGAGCGTTATTCGCTGTTCTCCAAGCCGTGTCAAACGCCTTAATGAAATCAACAAATCAGACATTAATTTTACCTTAGTTTTTGTGGATGCCTGTATTTAAGAGTAAACACGCTATATGTGGTTCTGTGATTGACTCTAATTGTGAATTCTATAATTTATTATTTATTTTTTAGTGATTCTTTAAGAATGATTAAAATAATAAAATAATTTCGATAAACAATTATTTATTTGCTTGGGTTGCTTATGTATCAATGTTATGAAGTTCCAAGAAGTTGGATAATGTCCTGTTGTTAACATCAAATTAAAGAATTTTGCATATAGTTTCATAGTAACTGGAGAACTCAATTTATGAACTCATTTAAAATACCACCTTGTCCGTTTGATTTACTATTTTTTTTTTTTTTTTTAAAAGTTTTATTATGGCTTTTTAATTTAAAATCTTCATCACTGGTAATGGTTTTAATGCGTTTAACATTTTCATATATTCTTGTGAATTGCTATCGAGGGATCTAGAGAGTTCTTGATAGATATATTGTATCTATATTTTATAAGTTTAAAAAATGTACCATTTAGGAAAATTTTCAGTCGTCTAAAATTTGAAATTTATTTAAAACTAAGGGTTGTTCCTTCATGCAAAGCATTCCTTAGCTGGATTTGGATTTATATAATTTTGAAACTTTAGATTCATTAATTTCAACTGTTTGGCTTAATAAAATATATTTTTTATGTATCAAACTTTTCGGTCTTAGTGTCACTGATCAGGAAATTAATTTCCGAAATGTGCACATCTGGCACATCAAAATTTAACTGGTATTTGTACTATATATTTACTACCCCTGAGCGGGTACCGCTGCTGGTGGAGTAAAACTCTCCGAGGGTATCCATAACTCAGTAGGCAGTACTTTGTGCTGTCAGAAAATGTACCATTTAGGAAAATTTTGATGTACCATATGTGCACATTTTGAAAATTCATTCCGCAGCATCAGTGACACCAAATTCCGAAAAATTACTACATAAACAAAGTAAGCAACATATTTGAAAATAAATTTATCCAAAGTTCCATAATTATATGAGTTTTAATCCAGCTAAGGTGAACTAGAAATAGGGGTTGAATAACAAGGTATTTTAGTAAGTCAAGCTTCAAAATCTTATAGAAAATGATATATAGACAAAAAATTTGTAATCAAATTTAATAATTTATTCTCTAGTAGAAGCTTAACGAGTTGTGTAATTTTCTTCGTACTATTAATAAGTCTCTTGGCAGTCCTCCAGGTTAGCTCTTTATTCTCTTATATATTGTAAATGTTTATATAAAAATATTGCTTATACTCTATATACTTGCCTTTAATAAACATCTACAACAACATTACATACATACAACATAGTTTACATGTGTTATAGTATTAAAGTAACACCTTTTTGACCGGGTCGGTATATGAATGAGTGGGTCAGGACACTGTTGAGTGGTATAGGATGTAACTAGTGGCCTATTATAAACTTTTACAACAATTGTACATACACACAACATAGTTTACATGTGTTATATAGTATTAGAGTAACACCTGTTTGACCGGGTTGGTATATGAGTGAGTGGGTCAGGACACTGAGTGAGTGGTATAGGATGTAAATAGTGGCCTATTATAGACTTTATATAGTATTAGAGTAACACCTGTTTGACCGGGTTGGTATATGAGTGAGTGGGTCAGGACACTGAGTGAGTGGTATAGGATGTAAATAGTGGCCTATTATAGACTTTATATAGTATTAGAGTAACACCTGTTTGACCGGGTCGGTATATGAATGAGTGGGTCAGGACACTGAATGAGTGGTATAGGATGTAAATAGTGGCCTATTAACACTTTTACATACACACAACATAGTTTACATGTGTTATAGTATTAAAGTAACACCTTTTTGACCGGGTCGGTATATATGAATGAGTGGGTCAGGACACTGAGTGAGTGGTATAGGATGTAACTAGTGGCCTATTATAAACTTTATATAGTATTAGAGTAACACCTTTTTGACCGGGTTGGTATATGAATGAGTGGGTCAGGACACTGAGTGAGTGGTATAGGATGTAACTAGTGGCCTATTATAAACTTTATATAGTATTAGAGTAACACCTTTTTGACCGGGTTGGTATATGAATGAGTGGGTCAGGACACTGAATGAGTGGTATAGGATGTAAATAGTGGCCTATTAACACTTTTACATACACACAACATAGTTTACATGTGTTATAGTATTAAAGTAACACTTTTTTGACCGGGTTGGTATATGAATGAGTGGGTCAGGACACTGAGTGAGTGGTATAGGATGTAACTAGTGGCCTATTATAAACTTTTACAACAACTTAACATACACACAACACAGTTTGCATGTGTTATATACATGTAGTATTAGAGTAACACCTGTTTGACCGGGTTGGTATATATGAGTAAGTGGGTCAGGACACTGAGTGAGTGGTATAGGATGTAACTAGCCTATTATAAACTTTTACAACAACTTAACATACACACAACAAAGTTTGCATGTGTAGCATACATGTAATGTTAGAGTAACACCTGTTTGACCGGGTTGGTATATATGAGTAAGTGGGTCAGGACACTGTTTGAGTGGTATAGGATGTAACTAGTGGCCTATTATAAACTTTTACATACACACAACATAGTTTACATGTGTTATATAGTATTAGAGTAACACCTGTTTGACCGGGTTGGTATATGAATGAGTGGGTCAGGACACTGAGTGAGTGGTAAAGGATGTAACTAGTGGCCTATTATAAACTTTTACAACAACTTAACATACACACAACAAAGTTTGCATGTGTAGCATACATGTAATGTTAGAGTAACACCTGTTTGACCGGGTTGGTATATATGAGTGAGTGGGTCAGGACACTGAGTGAGTGGTATAGGATGTAACTAGTGGCCTATTATAAACTTTTACAACAACTTAACATACACACAACACAGTTTGCATGTGTTATATACATGTAGTATTAGAGTAACACCTTTTTGACCGGGTTGGTATATGAATGAGTGGGTCAGACACTGAGTGAGTGGTATAGGATGTAACTAGTGGCCTATTATAAACTTTTACAACAATTGTACATACACACAACATAGTTTACATGTGTTATATAGTATTAGAGTAACACCTGTTTGACCGGGTTGGTATATGAGTGAGTGGGTCAGGACACTGAGTGAGTGGTATAGGATGTAACTAGTGGCCTATTATAAACTTTTACAACAATTGTACATACACACAACATAGTTTACATGTGTTATATAGTATTAGAGTAACACCTGTTTGACCGGGTTGGTATATGAGTGAGTGGGTCAGGACACTGAGTGAGTGGTATAGGATGTAACTAGTGGCCTATTATAGACTTTATATAGTATTAGAGTAACACCTGTTTGACCGGGTCGGTATATGAATGAGTGGGTCAGACACTGAGTGAGTGGTATAGGATGTAAATAGTGGCCTATTATAAACTTTTACAACAACTTAACATACACACAACAAAGTTTGCATGTGTTATATACATGTAGTATTAGAGTAACACCTGTTTGACCGGGTTGGTATATGAGTGAGTGGGTCAGGACACTGAGTGAGTGGTATAGGATGTCATCTCCAGCAATCGGGTACTATGATCAGGCGGCGTAACTCTAACCGGTAGTTTACCTGTTCCATTTAGAGTTGTCGTTACTGCCAGATAACGTACTTGCTGATGATTTAACTTTACACTGACGTATAAGGGAGAGAGCCTTCTCTCTCTCTCTCTCTCTCTCTCTCTCTCTCTCTCTCTCTCTCTCTCTCTCTCTCTCTCTCTCTTAATTATTCTTTAAAATTTAAACACGGATTTAAGACAGCAAACATTTGTCATTAAATTAAGAATCTACCGCCTAATTTTGATAAATTTACTTTAATTATTGTCGATGAAAGAAACCGCATAATCCCTTATTGGTATAATGTAAATCTTGTTTGTATGTATGAAAATAAATACTGTTTAAACTAACCTTATAATGTATAAAATCTGAATTATATATGTTTTTCCATGTTGTTGTGGAGTAGATTTATTTAATTACTTGATCTATTTAATTTAAAAAAAATTATATTTGCTTCAAAATAATCTTATAATAACCACTGATTGTAAAAACTATTTTTTTACACTCTATAAAATTGATTAAAATAAAAAGACAAACTTTTTATTATTTCACAGACTTTATTATTTTTTTATATATTTATTGTTGAAATGTGGTGAAAATTTTACTTTTGTTATGGAACCATGAAATCTTGGAAAATTTAGAAACAAAAATATTTAGTAATTGTAATAGACCATTTTGTTAATTTATTGTAAACTGTTTACTGATTTTTCCCACGGTTTCTTTCTCACTTAGTGTATATTATTCACTCATGCATTCATTGATGATAAGATTTTTAATAATTATTTCCGGTATTAACAGGTAAATCTGTTAACAGTTTGTTGAATGGAAATAACCAAACTGTCCCGCAAATGATCAACATTGCTAACGAGTGTACTAAGTAATTTACTACATCAAAAACAGCCCTTTGACACTTGCAATTTAGAAATATTTCATTAATTCTCATCAGTTTCTTATTAGCTTTACAAGAGTCCAAACATTTTTTGAACTTATTTGCCAAAAAAGGTTATTTATTTATTCATTTATTTATTTATTTATTTATTTATTTATTTATTTATTTATTTATTTATTTATTTATTTATTTTATCATTAACTTGTATTCCCATATTCGAAAATTACTTTTTTAACTTTTTTTTTACCTTATTGGTGCATTTTCTTCGAATTTTTTTGGTTTGAAATTCTATTTCTTTATTTATTCCATTGTGAATTATTACCGTTTTATTTCTGTATGCTATAATCGATTTCTATAAGTCATTTATTCTTATTTGGTAAATTCTTTACTTTATTTATTTATTTATTTATTTATTTATTTATTTATTTATTTATTTATTTATTTATTTATTTATTTATTCAATTAGTCTGCTTTAACTATGTTTTTTACCTTACTGATGAATTATAATCCAATTTTTTTCCCTTTTTTTTCTTTTTAATTAATTTATACCATTGTAAAATTATTTTCCATTTATTTTTATATGCGATAATTAATTTTTAATAAGTCACATATTTTTTATTTAGTAATTTCTTTATTAAATTCATTGTTAAGTTTATTTTTCATTTATCTATTAATTTTTTATTATTATTATTATTATTATTATTATTATTAAATTTTAAAATAGCTTTGACGCTACAAGAGATGTGTGCTAATTAAGAGAGTTAAATTGGCACGTGTGGTCGATTTTCATTTATTTTTGAAATAATTTTGAAGTAATTTAGCTTTTGAATTGCATATTGATATTTAAATGTCTAGTTAGATAAATATTTTCTCTCTGCACGTAGACATGCATAAATGCAATATTATTTTAAAATTTGGAGATATAGTTGTTTTAACAACAGACATATTTCAATTTTTAGCACATTTTAGTGAATATATACATATATTATTAGTGCACTTTACCTCGTAACTTTGAATGAATTTTGAAGTAATTTCTCATTGACCAAAAAATTCAAAAATAATATCGGAAGAATCGGAAGGAAAAGAAGAACACAATCAGGGGTGCATAATTAAAAAATCTTTATCCATTACAAAGATATAAAATAAAAACCAACCCTATACATTTTATAGACCGTATTTAAGACTTCACCTACATCGGTAAATTTTTATGAAAAGCTATCGCATGACTGTCATAGCTGGCTATGAACTAGTGGCCTATTATAAACTTTTACAACAATTGTACATACACACAACATAGTTTACATGTGTTATATAGTATTAGAGTAACTCCTTATTGACCGGGTCAGTATATGAGTGAGTGGGTCAGGACACTGATTAAGTGGTATAGGGTTTGTTATATAGTATTACAGTATATATTGGATATAACTGAAGGTCTTTTATGAAGATTTACTGCTCTTTATTATTATTATTACTGTTATTATTATTATTATTATTATTATTATTATTATTATTATTATTATTATTGAATAAATATGTTTTAGTTAATTAGTGCTATTTTAAAAGCATGATTGTATATCTAAAACGTAGAACCAGAGACATATATTACAGGGATTGGCAAGTACAGCATTTTACAGAAGGGAGCCTGTTAATTCTCGTGGCGGTAAAAAAATCTCGCGTGATCTGAAGAAAGTATCCATCGGCCATATTGAAAAATTTCGACTTTCCGATAAAACTTGATTAAAAAATGTTTTGATAGCAATCAAGCTGAGTATTCTGTAAATTCATTGACATTAAAAATAAGGATATCGATCTACGATTATCGGATTGTAATCTCATAAGTTTTAAGTAGATAAACGGCGTATAATTTCAATAAATTTTCCATCGACAGAAAGAAAAAACCAGGAGAAAAATTAAAATCTAACATTCCCTCGGGAAAAGTTTATGGACTCGTAGCTTAGGACAGTTTCATAGTCATATAACATATTTTTAAATTTTGCAGACTTTTTTCTGTGCAAATGTATTTGTTTTATTAAAATATAAAAACCACAAGTAAGAAAAATAACGTTTTTAAAATTGATAATTTCGGTAGGGAAAATGGCGGGCCGTAGTTGTGAATAATTGAAAAAATCTAACATTCCCTCGGGAAAAGTTTATGGACTCGTAGCTTAGGACAGTTTCATAGTCATATAACATATTTTTAAATTCTGCAGACTTTTTTCTGTGCAAATGTATTTGTTTTATTAAAATATAAAAACCACAAGTAAGAAAAATAACGTTTTTAAAATTGATAATTTCGGTAGGGAAAATGGCGGGCCGTAGTTGTGAATAATTGAAAAAATTGAACATTCCCTCGGGTAAAGTTTATGGACTCGTAGTTTACGACAGTTTCATAGTCATATAACATATTTTTAAATTCTGCAGACTTTTTGCTGTGCAAATGTATTTGTTTTATTAAAATAGAAAAACCACAAGTAAGAAAAATAACGTTTTTAAAATTGATAATTTCGGTAGGGAAAATGGCGGGCCGTAGTTGTGAATAATTGAAAAAAATTGAACATTCCCTCGGGTAAAGTTTATGGACTCGTAGTTTACGACAGTTTTATAGTCATATAACATATTTTTAAATTCTGCAGACTTTTTGCTGTGTAAATTTATTTGTTTTATTAAAATAGAAAAACCACAAGTAAGAAAAATAACGTTTTTAAAATTGATAATTTCGGTAGGGAAAATGGCGGGCCGTAGTTGTGAATAATTGAAAAAAATTGAACATTCCCTCGGGTAAAGTTTATGGACTCGTAGTTTACGACAGTTTCATAGTCATATTTCATATTCATAAATTCTGCAGACTTTTTGCTGTGAAAATTTTTAATTGTTTTATTACAATAGAAAAAAACACAAGTAAAAAAAACGGTTGGAACACGAGTCGTCTATGTTTCCTTTTTTTACACAAGGGATCTGTTTTCATCATCAACTTTACGTTTTGATGGACTTTTTTTTGGCTACGTCCAATCCGTCATTACTGCAATTAAAATAAGGATCGTTAACGTCTTCATAACCGGTTTCAAAATCGGTATAATCTTCCAGTAAAAAGTCCAAATCTATATCATCGTCTCAGGAAAGAAAGTCCGATGATTCCGACATCTTGTATTGATACTGAGACGAAACATAATGATCTCTGCATACCTTTCCATGTAAAATTTCGATGTCTTTAACCGACTTACTGGCCAAAAAAAAAAAAAAAAAAACCCTAAAATTCTCATCATTTAATTCTCAATAAACGGGATGTCAGTAACAATATATTATTGCAATCAAAACAATAATCCACCGACACCTCACAGGTCAATCCAATCCCGGATGTACCTTAAGTGAATTGGCTTCCCTGGCGACGCGCAGACTCCCTTATGACTTCACCGGTGTAGGTAGCTAATTTGCATATGAATAGCCGCCGCGTGAAGATCAATAGAGTGGGCCGAGTTGCCAATCCCTGTAATATATGTCTCTGGTAGAACCGGATACGATACATAAACTTGAGATATGAGTGACTAGGTCAGGATTTATCCTCTACCAATTATTAACGGTCAATGATTTTTACGTAATGAACAATTATTTCCCATTGTTCCACCTGAAAGAACCGAAGAAATGGACTTTGTCGTCGAATTAGTATTTTTTGTCAATGGGAAGAAGGTATATTTTTCTTTTTAATTAATAACTGTACATATAAATGTACGATATATATTCAATTGTTTATAAAAGAGTTCCTTTGTATAATATTGTTATATAGATTTATGAGTTATTTACTTATGTAGACCTCCTTTATTTAGTTCCGACTTCCACTTGATGAGTAAAATCCAACAAGTTCTACCTGACCTCGGCAAATCTTATTCTTAGGAATATTATATGCACATCTTTAGTAACAATAATACTTTATTTTTCATAAGCCATTGTGACATCATAAAGAATATATACAATATCTATATATAAACATTTACAATATATAACATGGATAACGAGCAAATATGGAGGACTGAAAATAAACCTATTAATAGTGCGCGGGGGAGGGGTTACGAGTAGGAGTTGCATTGAGAGTCGCGGTGATGGTGAGGGTAAGGTATGGTATATCATGATGTTCGGTAATATGTAAAATCTAAACCCATAAGTATAAATTACTGTTCTATTCACTAAATGGTTAATGTAGAAAGGACATATTGTATGACTTTAGTGACATAGTCATTAACATATATTTATAAATATATACTGTTCTATTCACTTAATAGTTAATGTAGAAAGGACATATTGTATGACTTTAGTGACATAGTCATTAACATATATAGATAATGTTCTATTTACTTAATGGTTAATGTAGAAATAACATATTGTATGACTTTAGTGACATAGTCATTAACATATATGTATACTGTTCTATTTACTCAATGGTTAATGTAGAAAGGACATATTGTATGACCTCAGTGACATAGTCATTAACATATATTAAATACTGTTCTATTCACTTAATGGTTAATGTAGAAAGGACATATTGTATGACTTTAGTGATATAGTCATTAACATAAATATATATACTGTTCTATTCACTTAATGGTTAATGTAGAAAGAACATATTGTATGACTTTAGTGACATAGTCATTAACATATATGTATACTGTTCTATTCACTCAATGGTTAATGTAGAAAGGACATATTGTATGACCTCAGTGACATAGTCATTAACATATATGTATACTGTTCTACTCACTTAGTGGTTAATGTAAAAAGGATATATTGTATGGCTTTAGTGACGTAGTCATTAGCATATATATATATATATATATATATATATATATATATATATATATATATATATATATATATATATATATATATATATATACTTTATTTTCACATTGCATACAACAATTAAGAGAATAATCACAATACACATAATACAAATAATACAAAGCACAGTGGTATAAATTACATACAAATGTTAACCTGGAGAGTAGATTCTCTAAAAAATAATTTGTATAAATTTACAAAGTTGAAAAAGTACAAATTTGTTTTTTGTATTAAATAAATTATGGAAATTCATAACATTAGGTTTTGAAGTATATTTTGCAGGTTCATAGTTTTTTTTCGTTCAATAGCAAAATGCTTACAATTTGTAATATAATGATATTTATTTCACAATTCCTTTTTACATAGACAACAAAGACGATTTTCCCTAACAATATTTTTCCATCTGCCAGTTTCTATAGGAAGTTTGTGATTACTGGTTCTAAATTTTATTAAAGACATAAGGTATTTGACATCCAAACCTGTAGTTAAATAATGTTGTAGTTGAAGATTTGTACTCACAAATAATCTGTAAGAAATACCTTTATATGAATTATTACAATTTTCGTACCATAACTGACTAAACTGGTCACTTAGCTTTTGATTAATACATTTTACATTTTACTAGCCAAGTAAATGACTGAAATAACCATATATTATTTAGACCACACGTTTGTTTCAAAAATAGACTTTACAAAATTCACCCATTTACTATGAAAACCAACATGACTTTGTAGGTGTAACAAACGATACAAAACTGAACAAATTTTTTCCTGTTTATCAAAAATTAATTTGCACCAGTAATTAATAATTCTAGCTTTAACGAATATACTGAGTGGTTTTCTCCCTAATTCACTATTAACAATATAATTTGGTGTAGACTTTTTTAATCTCAAAACCAATGTACAAAACTTAAACTTAAGATGGACTCTTTCTATAATATCTATTTCTTCAAAACCCCACAGTTCACAACCATATAGTAAAATGACCTACCGACGTACTTGAGGGATCACTCTCTATTGTTCTATGCCAATTGTCTACTTATTGGTCAAGCTGTTCGAGTGGGGGGTCAGAATCCGAGAAAATCAAATCAAGGGCGATAACTCTTTTCCTACTGCGCTCGAGACTATACCATCCTTCCCATGCGATGTCCCTCTTTAAGACGGACACGATGGTATATCACATGACCCCTTTCGGTCAATAGATCGAGTCCAGAACGGTTTTAACCCTCTTTATTCATCTGAGAGGTCACCTGAGACTTCAGCTACTTACGTTCGATCCGGGTTTTCCCATAATTTATAGATCTAAAGAATTTCTTTTCGGTTTCCCTACATCCGGAACTTTCCCCTCTCCCCTTAACGTCATACCTCGTGACCCTACAATCTCTTACGTCAGTTCTATTTTTAGTATCCAGCAGCCAGCAGCAATGTGTGCAGATATGACCACCTTATATACTACTCCTGATTATATCAATGAGTGATGATTTTTTAACTTTGTTTATTTTTGCTAAGATCCTGTAAAACATTTGTTATATCTTAAGAAACCACACATAGGTGTTAGCTCAACGCTTCTCGGTACTTTAATTTTGTTTTTCATTGGAAACCTCCTATGCACAATGCAGATTTATGCTAACGTGAGCAATGCCGAGTTTTGTTTTACATTTATCACTTTTTTGTTTTCACATTTAACGTTAAAAATCGGCATTTTTACGTTTAGCGTTAAGATGTTTTTACATTTAGCGTCCAATGTTTTTTTTTTACATTCGATTTCAAGTTTTTACATTAGTAGTATTTTTTACACATTTAGAGTAAAATTGTTTAAAAATTTAGCGTCAAATTTGATCTTTCTTTTTTTTACATTTAACGTGATTTTTACATTTGACATTATTACAGACGCTTAACAGTTTGTTGATTTTCTTTGTACAATCAATAAGTCATTTGTCAGTCATCCAGTGCACGTCTGTGTTGTAAATTTTTATATGTGAATATGCATATTTTCTCTATACTGCATTACCGTTTAATGCATTTAAAAATTATGTCATTAACAGTCCTGTCCCATTTTTTTCCACCTGAAAGAACCGGAGGAATGGACTTTGTTGTTGAATTAGTATTTTTTGTCAATGGGAAGAAGGTATATTTTTCGTTTTAATTAATAACCCGACATTTAAATTTACAATATATATATATGTTTATAAAAGAGTTCCTTTATATAATGTTGTTATATAGATTTGTGAGTTATTTTTAACTTATGTAGACTTCTCTCATTTAGTGCCGACTTCCACTTGATGAGTAAAATCCAACCTGACCTCGGCAAATCTTATTCTTAGGAATATTATATGCACATCTTTAGTAATAATAATACTTTATTTTTCATAAGCCGTTGTGACATCATAAAGAATATATACAATATCTACATATAAACATTTACAATATATAACATGGATAACGAGCAAATATGGGGGACTGAAAATAGACCTATTAATAGTACGAAAATATGAAATTAAACGCTGGGGGGGGTGTACAAGTAGGAGTTGCATTGAGAGTCGCAGTGATGGTGAGGGTAAGTTAAGGTATATCATGATGTTCGTTAATATGTAAAACCTAAACACATAAGTATTAATTACTGTTCTATTCACTTAATGATTAATGTAGAAAGGACATATTGTATGACTTTAGTGACAAATTGTATGATTTTAGTGACATATTGTATGACTTTAGTGACATATTGTATGACTTTAGTGACATATTGTATGACTTTAGTGACAAATTGTATGACTTTAGTGACATATTGTATGGTTTTAGTGACATATTGTATGATTTTAGTGACATATTGTATGACTTTAGTGACATAGTCATTAACAATAAAAAGGAAATGCAATGGAAATTAATTTAAAAAAAATATACATCCACCATTTTATAGCGAAGTTTTTGTATAATTGTGGTTGTGCTTTTAAATTTTTTCCTATGGTAACAGGTAGATGGGACTTATGTCCCTGCTTTAATGATATGTTTTATTTTCCAGTTTGTGGTTCCATCACCAAACCCTGAAACTACATTACTTCAGTTTTTACGAAGGAATTGTATCCTTTTTGTGTATTTTATCCAAAAAATTTAGAAAAACTAAAGACATTAAAATTGAAACTGTAACCGAGGAAAACGACTTTAGCACTGTGTAACGAAATCAAAGATTAAAGATAAAAGATAAACTAAGCATTATTGTTAAATTCTAAGTGAGGACTTCTATTTGTACCTTCCACAAAAATTACAATTTTGTCAAAAAAGTCAAAATCAAGCGAAGTGAAAATTTAATTTTAAATATTTCACATAGAATTTAAAAGGCTGTAGTAAATAAGAAAATCCTAAGAAGTATTATCCTTAACCTGTGATTAGTGCTCCTGACAGGCACTAAGAATGTATGTGACCAGGGAGGATGTGGGGGATGTACAGTCATGATGTCTAAGTTTGACTGGACGGGAAAAAAGATAATGTATCCTTTTATGGACTTTGATATATATATGATTTTTAAGGGAAAAAAACAGCTGAACCGACCCCCTCTATCTATCTCTCTCTCTCTTGCTCTCTCTCTCTCTCTCTCTCTCTCTCTCTCTCTCTCTCTCTCTCTCTCTCTCTCTCTCTCAAGTGCGCGAGAAAAAGACAAAGTTGAAAGTCTGATGCAAGCTGTTATGCAACTTCATGTTCAAATAATACATTTGTCAGATTATAGAATCTAGTTTTATGCATCGACGAATTGTCACTTTTAGAATTTATCAAATTTCTCTCTCTCTCTCTCTCTCTCTCTCTCTCTCTCTCTCTCTCTCTCTCTCTCTCTCTCTCTCATTAAAGTGTCTACATTTTAATCAATATATCATGAATTTTCTTAATAAGTTTAGCCATTGGACAGTTAATGCATGTCTAACACCGATATGTTGCCTCCATGGGTATGCAGTAACTACAGTAGAAGGTGTTGGCAGTACAAGGAGTGGATTACATCCAATACAGGTATCTTGATCCAATACAGGTATCTTGATCCAATACAGGTATCTTGATCCAATACAGGTTTCTTGATCCAAAACAAGTATCTTGATCCACTACAGGTATTTTGATCCAATACAGATATCTTGATCCAATACAGGTATCTTGATCAAATACAGGTATCTTGATCCAATAGAGGTATCTTGTTCCAATACCGGTATCTTGATCCAAAACTATTATCTTGATCAAATACAAATATTTTCATCCAATACAGATATCTTGATTCAATATACAGGAAATCTTGTTCCAATACAGATATCTTGATTCAATACAGATATCTCTTTCCAATCCAGGTATCTTGATCCAATACAGATATCTTGATCCAATGCAGGTATTTTGATTTAATACAGGTATCTTGATCCAATACAGGTATCTTCAATACAGGAAATCTTGTTCCAATACAGATATCTTGATTCAATACAGATATCTCGATCCAATACAGTTATTTTGATCCAATACAGATGTCTTGATCCAATACAGGTATCTTGATCCAATACAGGTATCTTGATCCAATGCAGATATTTTGATCCAATACAGGTATCTTGATCCAATATAGATATCTTGATGCAATACAGATATCTTTATCCAATGCAGGTATCTTGATCCAATACAAATATTTTGATCCGATATAGATATCTAGATCCAAAACTATTATCTTGATCAAATACAAATATTTTCATCCAATACAGATATCTTGATTCAATATACAGGAAATCTTGTTCCAATACAGATATCTTGATTCAATACAGATATCTCTTTCCAATCCAGGTATCTTGATCCAATACAGATATCTTGATCCAATGCAGATATTTTGATCCAATACAGGTGTCTTGATCCAATACATGTATCTTCAATACATGTATCTTGATCCTATACAGGTATTTTGATCCAATACAGATATAATGATCTAATACAGGTATCTTGATCAAATACAGGTATCTTCAATACAGGTATCTTGATCCAATACAGATATCTTGATACTATGCAGGTATCTTGATCCAATACAGGTATCTTCAATACCGGTATATTTATCCAATGCAGATATCTTGATCTAATGCAGGTATCTTGATCCAATACAGGTATCTATATCCAAAACAGGTATCAAAACGTTCACCAGAGCTCTGTATCTGGGTTGAGTACTGGTCTTAATTTTTAAGTCACACGTTTTCCAGGTACTGATAAATAAAATCTAAAATGGCATCACATTTAAAATTTAGTCACTTTCTCGATGTTCCCTAGAGATTGACTTCTTCAGTTTATTTTTATGAACGATTTTAACACTAAGGAAGTGCATTTGGTATATTTGTAGTTATCACTCCTGGGAAAATTCTAGTTTTAAAAAATTCTCAAAATAATACCATTTTGAACATTTTTGTGAAAAATACTTAAAAAAAATAATTTCCACATAGAAGTTATTGACACAAAGGGTACACGTTTACAAAAGGAAGTATAATATCTTTCAAATAATAAAGCTATCAGAAATATACATGTATATATAAACGTGCTGATACTGATTTTGCAGTTAGATTTTATATTCGGTGCCTCTTTTAAATAACAAGAATATAACCGTATAACCAATAACAATAACATTGTATATTGAGCCATTATGTCTTTAGAATAGGCAACAAGACACACACACACAACAATCACACACACACACACAAACATATATATGTGTGTGTGTGTGTGTGTGTGTGTGTGTGTGTGTACTTGTTGCCTATTGTAAAGACATAATGGCACAATATACAATGTTATTGTTTTAGAAAAGTCTAGTAGAATCACATGGAATGCAGTGTGGATTTTGTACACCCGGTATAGTGATGACTTTATATTGTCTTGTAAGGAACAACCCAAAACCAACACAGGAAGAAGTAGAAAGAGCTTTAGAAGGTAAAGTATAACTAAACCGACTCTATCCAAGTGTCTTAGTAGGGTTGTCATATACATTTTTGAATGTATTTAATGACTATTGTTTTTTAAAAAAAAAATGGTATATGACAGGTTAATCACAAAACAAATGGATAAAAATGATTCAGATAATATATATATATATATATATATATATATATATATATATATATATATATATATATATATATATATATATATATATATATACTTAAACTTGCAAAACCTTCTAGGAGACAAATGACTAGAGGTAAAATGTTATTTTTCTGAAATGAAATGGGTTTTGTTTTTGTTTATAAATTACTTTTTAAAAAAGCGACATGATGAAATTTTAAGTTTATGATATACATGTTACTTTGATTGCGCACTCACGTATGTGTGCGCGCATGTTTTAGTTTTGATATTTGCTTACACACATTTGACATCAAAATGTAATAAAAGTAATTAACACGATATTATTTTAAAAATTGATCGTTGCTGAAACAGTGTTCATGCAGTTTGCAGCTAATAAAAATTTTAGAAAACGGTTGTGAAGAGTTTTTAGCTGTTTAAAAATATAGTTTTTTACAGAAACCATTGTTACAAATATTTAAGCTGTTTTAAAAAGTGAATTTTTTCTCAGTTGGCATTCCAATGTCAAGATTAGCTTTACTTTCCCTTTGGAAAGTTGTTTTGGAAAAGTAAGTTTAGTAAATTTTGATTTCTATTATTGCACGATGCAATGAGAGATTATTCCTTTCCCGTTTTTTTTTTTATTTCAGGTAACCTTTGTCGGTGTACTGGTTATCGACCAATTATTGACGCTTTTAAACCATTTTTGCAGGCAAGAACCCCCTAGATATTAAAACAATTTAAAATTAAATTTTAATATTTTCTAGTATTCCATTGCAATTTTTAAGAAAATAGAAATCAGACTTTTGCATTTATGCCTGGTGTTGTTCCGAAGTAAATCAGAATTTCCTGGTATTCTAATACAGTAAAAATGTATACTTAAAGTTAATTTTTACATTTCTATAAAATTTGATGTCCAACATTAATCTTGAGACGAATTTTTATATTAATGGATGCAAAAGCACAACGAATTATTTTAAAGTTATTTAAATTGACAAACTTAAAAACATTTTTGTTGACTGAACTGTGAAAAACCGAGCTATTTCTATAAAATTCCATTGTGAAACTGGGGCCTGGTGCTAGTTCATCAATCACTCTTCAAAAGCCTCTTTTTTAATTGTTTTCATTACTCATACATTCTTCTCGATAAAAGTAGATCGAGTTGTTTTAGCTATCTTAACTTCATCCATATCTCTAGAACTGACGTTGAAGTAAAATTATCTTGACTTGGACCAAGGACGTAGAACAATATTATCCACTTACTTAAACTTTTACTACTTTGTTTTCAGGATTGCCCACTTGGTAGGGAATGCTGCAAAAATAAGACAGCGGACAATAACGAGGTATATATGTTTGAGATTTGAATAGTATTGTTGATTTATACTGACGTCATAGTAAGCTTGGTAAAATTATATCCTCTGAAAGAACGGTAAAAGTCTAGAATATGATATTGAATATGCTGAAATCTCGGCTGTAGAGCTCTTAAAAGAAATTTGTAAAATGGGTATTTACTTTGCAATATTTAAAATATTTCTGTATTTCTCTCAATGAAACATAAAAAAGCAATTGCATCGCAATTTCCGTTGAAATACAATTTGGGAAATGATCATTAATGTGTATAAATAGTTCATCAAATCACATGTCAAAACGACACGTGAAATGTTTTTACAAATGGAAATTATCATACCTGCAATATGTTTCCATAGTTAGAAAAAAATCAAAATAACTAAATTTAAACATTGAAATATTTGTTACTACAATAAAACTTTTAACGTTGAATAATTCAGATTATATTTTTCTTTGACAACTTTTGCAAATCAGAAACGGAGTCAAACTGTCAATCAACATCGAGTTCACCGTGAAAAAGCGTTTTCAAGAGTTGAAATAAATAAGTATTGATAGAAAAGATTTTTTAAACAAACAAAATAAATAAAAATGGAATTCTGCTCATGGTATTTAAAGTGTCGGTGCAGGATAGTGTTGAGTGAAGCAAAGTGAAGGGCTTCGCAGAATAACATCTCTTAAAATAAATGATAATTACTTAATTCATTTGGAATACAAAAACCAAAGTATATATCGACCTGTTGAACCTTTGTTTTTACTTGTTTTACTTTAAACAAAACTATAGAATGTTCAACGGAGTTGTCCTCCGTAAGTTCTATACTACAATTAAAACGTTATAATAACATTAATACTAGTAACTTTAACTGTTTAAAATTGATCAACAGTGCCTCATTAAACAGCCAAGATTGATTTAAGTTGCTTTGTAATCTACATTTATATCGTCAGTACATAGACATCTGTTTGAGAAAATGTTGGCCTTGATCTCCAAACTACTTTATTATTATTTTTTTATTTTTTATTTTCTTATTTTTTTTTTATTATTATTATTTTTTTTTAAATTTTATATATATATATATATATATATATATATATATATATATATATATATATATATATATATATATATATATATATATATAATTTTTATTTTTATTTTATTTTATTTTTGTTACGGTTTTGATTTTGTCAGTTGAGCGGTATAAAGGTCCATAAACCCTACGTTTGTATGCAAGTGAAAAAAGTTGAAATACACAACAATGTATTAAATCGATTAAAGATTGGATAAATGCGAAACGAAATGTGTAAAAAAAAAGAAGTTGAAATACACAACAATGTATTCAATCGATTAAAGATTGGATAAATGCGAAACGAAATGTGTAAAAAAAAAAAAAAAAAGTTGAAATACACAACAATGTATTCAATCGATTAACGTTTGGATAAATGCGAAACGAAATGTGCAAAAAAAAAAAAAAAGTTGAAATACACAACAATGTATTCAATCGATTAAAGATTGGATAAATGCGAAACAAAATGTGTAAAAAAAAAAAAGTTGAAATACACAACAATGTATTCAACCGATTAAAGACTGGATAAATGCGAAACAAAATGTGTAAAAATCTTTTTAATGCATAAAAATAACGAACAAAATTAATTTCTAATTCTAATTTTATTCTAATTGTTTTATTTATAATCGCTATAATAAGTTTTAAGATGTGTTTGTTTTAGCAATCTGAACCGAAATCGGGACACGACAAATGTAAGGAAATAGTTAACTCTCAAGACCCCATTTTCCCTCCAGAACTACAGGTATTTATCATACTGATTTTCTTGGTTTTATAATTAATTCCAAACTTTCAAATATTTAAAATAGTTACTTTTTACAAATTTTTCAAATCTGGCAATCTAGTTTGTCATTAGCACATTGGTCCTTCAATGTTTCCCCCTTTTTATATGTTTCAAAAATACTTGATAAATATGAAACTAATTCGAAATTTTATAGAAAGTATGAATAAAACGAGAAGTAATTGTTATTCAGTTCGTGATAATGAATCAGCTCTAGGGTGTCGAACCCAAAGGAACATTTATCATTCACAACTATAAGTGAGTTGAGTTGAGTAATGGTGTATAACGTTCCAGTCAAGAATATTTCACTTACATTGGGACCTCGCCAGCTATAACCGAAAGTGCAGAAATTTTGCCTGTGCGTTGCGCTGATGACATTATACAGCATGTTTCTTTCACGTGCCACACACCTGCCGTGACACGGAACTTCGTTTTTTTTTAAAGTTCCCACCCGAAAGAACCATAAGTTTCATTTCGTACTAGCGAGTGCTTGGCGAAAGAACAGTAGCTAATCACTTTCAAGTCTTTGGTCAGACCCGGTCGGGGTTAGAACCAACGACCTCCCAATTACGGAGCGATCACTCTACCAACCGAGCTACCGCAGTGGTTTCTCTATAAGTAAAATCGATTATCTAATAGTTGAAGTTTCCCGATCTAGCACTGTTAGTTATGGTTGATTCTATTTCTTGCACCCTTAGGTATTATTCTTTTTGTGGTTACAATAATCAGTTCTAAATCTATCGATATACCTTTGATCTGATTATAATTTTTTTTCGTGCGTTGGTATCTTTCACTTCCTAGTGGTGATATCTTTTATTGGTCATTTTATGGATTTTTTTTAATTTTGACTATAGAATCTATTTTATGAGATGAGAAAAAAAGTAAACTTCCTATCGCATTTTGTTCGCCTAACAACTCATAATAAGCAGTGCGGTGTCCTTTGTATTGCACTCAAGTATATTGTATTTTATGTTCTAAATTATATAGTGAGAGATATAGAATTAATATAAAGCTTTTTCAAAGCATTGCGGTATTTTCTTATATGCTGCTGTTGAAATTGTTAGCACTGTCTTTAGACTTTAAGTTAAACATGTTTAAATCACAAAATATAATTTATAAATAAACATGTATTTGTTTTTTAAAGTTGAACAACACATACCATACAAAAGACGCCAAATTCCAATGTGACGATTGGACATGGTTCCGACCAGGATCGTTGTTACAGCTTAAGGACTTAATGCAGAAGTACCCGGATGCTTTATTAATTTCCGGAGCAACATCAGTTGGTTAGCTAAAGATATATTTAAAAAATAGATATATATTGCTCCACTTCTTTCATGGTTTATTATTATTATTATTATTGTAATTATTATTATTATTATATAAATTTATTTTTTTTATATTTGAACAATTTTTTGTAACCTGTCAATTTCAGCTTACATAATAAGAAATAAACCTTTCAAAAAATTTCGAAAACTAACATGAGTAAAGCTTGATATTCCCCTCCGACTAAAGTCAATTTCTTCTTGGAAACTTCCTAGGAATATCTCTATATAGAAAATTGTGTTATCTCCTTAGTTATAAAAATGGGATTGATATGTTATCCTCCAATAACTATAAAATACACTTTTTCGACATTGTGTTCAGTCCTCCTGAGTTTTAAACTAGTGATTCATAAATGTCTTTCTATTTCAATAAGAGTTTATTGTTCAAAGTTCTGGATACGTTGACTGATGACAAATACATGTTTTCTTGTTGCAAATTTTCTTGCTCCTTTTTAAAACACCAATCCTGAATATTAATTATTATTAATAGTATGAGAGTGACAACAACACTCAATATATATATATATATATATATATATATATATATATATATATATATATATATATATATATATATATATATATATATATGTGCATTTTGTTATATATTGAACAGTTATAAATCATCTGTCATCGGATCTGTCTATTGTGGTCATTTACTTGACAAAGTGACCACCATAGACAGGCGACCACTATGGACAGGTTTAAATATATTAAGAACATGTATATTATATACACAGGTAGCTTTTATAAATATTATGAATTATTATTATTATTATTTTCTTTTAACATAAACAATCTTAGACTTGAATTTGATTTATAAGAATGCAGTAGTTAAAAAAAAAGGCTCGGAGCAGTATGCCTAAAACAATTGTAAATAAAAATATCAATAGATGTATATTTGACATAATAAGTCTTATTCCTGATCATCTTAAATTTCCTATAAAAATTTAAACAAATTTCATCTATAAAATTTAAGTGATACCATGTTTAATAACTATAATTACAATTTACTTCTGTGTGTTAAAAAGAATGTTAGAGCAAAGTTACCTAATGAAAACAATTTTTTTTTCCATTACAGTTAAATTTCAACTTGATTTTTGAAGCCATATACAGTTCAATGGCTTCTGTGTTTGATATACTGAAATAAGGTGTTAATTACAATAATAAAACACAACACATACCGGTCAATGTCCAAGTCTTAATCCCCCCAATAAAAAGCAAAGTAAAAACTGGCCAATTTAGTTATTCACTTAAACTTCTATCAAGGAAATGAGGCTTGACGCTCCTGAAGGGTAAGGCTAGCTACACCCGACACGTGCCAATTTAAGAATGAAAGGAACATGGATCTATGATATGTCCAATAAGTTTGCATACAGTGACTCCATACTTATAAACAATATTGTGATGACGACCAAATGAAGAAATGTTATAGATTAAAAAAAAAAAAAAACTTGATACTATATCAAATTAATCATTGGCTGCTTTAAACAAGTAAATGAAAAATTTTGGACAAAAATGAAGTGGCTACAAACCACATTAGACAGGTGATCACATAAAGCAGAAAAAGATGGATAGATAGATAGATAGATAGATAGTAATAATCGCCTCACTGTAGACAGACACAGGCAAATGTGTCCGATCGTGTTTTTTTTTTTTTTTTTTTTTTTTTTCAATTTTTTTTCAAATTTTATTTATTTTTTTAGCGGTCCCAAATTCTCCTGGTCCCATGTCAAATGCTTTAGAAACCTAGTTAATTCTTAAAATTTATGTAAAACTTAGATTTGTTTTCTCATGCAAAGCATTCCTTAAAAGGATTTGGATAAATGTTATTTTGGAACTTTGGATTTCTCAATTTTTCAAATATTTGGACTATCTTTTTTATCTATAAACTTTTTCGCTGGTGTCCTTATAAAGAATGAATTTCCAAAATGTGCAGATAAGCACAATTAACAGATAAACAGATATTTTTGCTAAATAATTTAGATATTTTGTTTGAACCTTTTTTTCAATGCAAAAGTAAACGCTCTTCATTTTAAAAAGCATAGATATATTTTATTCAATTTCTGAAAACGCCAATTTTGTTTTAACGGACTAAAGAAATATGGTGCTTCGTTAATACACTATATATTTCTTTTCAGTTTACGATCTAAAAGCCAACACAATAAAATCTCGGATCATAATATGTTGTACAAATGTCAAGGAGCTGACTGAGATAAAAGAGACAAAGAATGGTTTAGTGATCGGTGCAGCAGTAACTTTGAGGCAGCTAGAGCAGAAACTAATAAACATCATTAACAACAAAGGTATTACGGTTAGACTCACTTAGAACAGACCCAATTCAACCTTATTAACAATAAAGACATAACAGTAAAGTTCAACAGCCGAACGTTTTTATTGTCGAGGCTGGCAATGCCATAGACGAGACTAAGGTGTTACTTTTCCGGTGTCGGCGGCGGCGTGTCAAAATGTGAAGGTTTATGTTAAGGAAATTTATTTTCTACTCGATCAAAAACTAATTAGGCGAGACATTTAAATCCGTGGAATTCTTGTTAATGGATCTGAAATTTGTATCATAAAAATTAACAAAAATGATCACCACAAATGTTATTTGGCATTGACATGACAATTGCCGACAAATTCCATAGTATCTAAATTACTAATATATTACAAAGTGACCAACTAGATAAACAGCATAAAAACCAGAGATGATAAGGTATTTTATTTACATTTTACATATAACTGTGTCTCAGGCCTCAGTTTCACAATCATTCACTTAGCTGAGTGTACACTCAACTCAAATATTCCCATTTTCCTTTCAACAAAATTTTAAAATGTGACGTTTTATTAGACAAAGTTTTGTTTTGTTTAACAAACTTATATAACAGTTTAAATATAACACTAGATATTCAATTTTGACTGTTTCATGTCTTAAAAATTGACGTTGAAATATTCGCTAATTTGAGTTGAGTGTACACTTAATTGAGTGAATGATTGTGAAACTGAGGCCTGGGACATATATGTGAAATGTTATGAGTAAAATAATTTGGACGAACCCTAACGAACCTGAAATGAAACAAAATGTAATTGAGAAGAGAGAAAAACGTTTCAAAATTGAAATACTGCTGGTCGTACTTGGTAGAATGTACAACCCTACAAATGATGCAAATTTGATGTTGTGACATATCAGCGAAAATCAGTCATTGGCAGAGATATTTTCTAATAATTAAAATTTATTACTATTTTTAAGAAATAATGTTGTTTCAAAAAAAAACAGCACAAAAAGGTTACGCAGAAGCAAGAATTATGACACTTACTATTTGATTTTTTTAAAGTAACAAGTATCTATTCACACTGACAACGGATAAATATTACAAAGTGTCAATAAAAACGTGAACGTAAATCCCTTTTCAATTTATGTCATTCTATTTAGATATATCTTCGGTACTTTGTAGAAAATGAGAAGATAAATGTATACCGGGTTATACTGAAATGCATAAGATGGTTAGCAGCTGATCAAGTCAGGAACGTTGCGGTAAAATAAATTTCTATACGTTTTGTTCACATAACTTATATGTATATATATAATTTTACATGAACTAAGCAAAGTATAAAGCTTACAAATTTTGTAGATTCAAACGGAAAATAGGAATACAATCTCCACTTATGTGATGTATATGATATACTATACTGATTAATTAAGAAGGCGTACATTGTAATATACTATACAACGCTGCACGATTTAAGTAAAAAGTATTTTTAAGCATTTCGTAATTTTCCTTAAGACATATAAACATAATATAAACATTATCATTTCTGCGACAAATACATACTTATTTAGTCATATATTCACTACCTCTGAGCGGATACCGCTGCTAGTGGAGTAACACTCCCCGAGTTAACCATAACTCAGTAGGCAGTAATTTGTGCTGTCAGAAATATACCATTAAGCAAAATTTTCAGCCGTCTTAAATTTTTGAAATTTATTTAAAACCAAGTTTTTTTCCCTCGTGCAAAGCATTCCTTAGCTGGATTTGGATTCATATTATTTTGGAACTTCAGATGCATTATTTTTCAACTGTTTGGCTTATGTTTTTTATCTATCAAACTTTTCTGCCCCTAGTGTCACTGATGTGGAATGATTTTCAAAAATGTCCAATATGGTACATCAAAATTTAGCAGGTATTTGTTATACATTATATTTAGAACGCTTATAAACATTAAGTTACTTTCTATAGACTGCCATGAGGTAAAATAATAAATTACTAATCAACATTGCAAAAGATGTTTTACATTGTCAGTTCTGGTCCAATTTTTCACAAACGTCTCCTCTCAGTTATATCTTAACAAGAATCAAACGTTTACTATTTCCAAAGGTCATTTTTATACACCGCTCAAGCAAAACTTTAAAAAATGAACTGTGTTTACAAACATCTCTCGATTATAATAAAGCTTAAATCAGTTTGTGTAAGACACGCTAGATATCAACATGTATCAGTGGCTTAAAAAAGCAAATGACGAGAAAAAATTGAGTTCTTTGCCGAAACCAGAAATTCCAGGATTACCAGATCCCAATAGTCTAAATGACGAAAGTGACCAATCTGCGTGTATTGCAGCAAATGCTGAAATTGAAACGGAATTGGAAAATGTTCCCCCGTGTACACCAAGTCCAGGAAGTCGAAAACGCAAAAGGGGAAATTATGTCTCGTATTCAGATGAAAATCGTGCTAAAATAGCTCGTTACGCCATAGAAAATGGCAATTCTAAAGCTGCAAAGTATTTTAGTGAAAAACTTCAGACTAAAATTAATGAGAGTACTGTTAGATCGATACGAAAATCATTTCACAAAGTTCTCTCTCGATCCGAGGTTAAGGATCATAACCTTATCGAGACACTGTCACCATCTAAACGTGGACGTCCTCTATTGCTGCATAATTTAGATGCAGAAGTGTGTAAACATATTCTTGGAATTCGAGCCGCGGGCGGTGTGGTAAATAGACACATAGTAATTGCTACGGCGCGGGGAATTTTAAAATTAAGAGACAGGAGTTTATTAAGTGAATACGGGGGTCCAGTAGTCCTCTGCTGCAATGAGAGATGGGAAACATCCTGATGACATTAACATTGACCTTAAAATGACGGCAATGAAACCACTACACGCACGTTGGATGTTGCACAGTTTCGACAAAATTAAATGCCAAAACGAACTGTTCACAAAAGGATGGGATAAGGCAGGAATTCTGAAACATATTTAATTAGATTCTCGTGTTTTTAAAGTGTTTTAGTGCTCCATATTTGGATTTTAACGTGTTTTAATATTTTCATCATGTGTTTTAGTGCTCGAAACTTTTAATGGATCTTATTGTGATTTTATGGATTTTAATTTTTAAATCTGAATAAAATGTGAGTAAAATTATTTAATCTTTATATTTTATTCTTGCTTTAGAGATAAATCAAGGCAGAACATAAACATACCACCCATATTTACAAATCCAATAGTAACCAAGAACAGTCCATTTATTTTTGTTTTATGAATTTTATTTTCGCGCACATTATTTTCGCGATTTTTTACTAACTCGCGAATTACGCGAAAATAACATGCACGCGAAAATTTCATGTTTTACAGTATTCTTTTTAAAATTATTTTTAGACAATCGGAGGACACATTGTATCTGCTGATCCACTTTCCGATCTAAATCCTGTATTTACGACAATAGGAGCAACAGTTCAACTCCATTCTGGAAGTGAGTATAATTATAAACAAATAAAACAAAGAAACATGACAATTAAAATTTTGTTTTAGGTCATAACAAAACAAATTGTACCACAAAACATTTAAAGTTACGGAAATTAAGAGAAAAAGAAAACCGAAAACAGGGATCGATTTGCCAATGCCCAATATTGTTGTAATACTTTCATTTGAGGACCCTTTAACATTTTCCTTTTCTTTGATTTGTTTTTATTCATCTGGTATTTAAAAAGACCCAGTTGTTTCATCATGAATGCTGTTTTTTTACAATTTGCCAATGGACTATTTTGTTACAGTTTTAGCAAAGTTGCAGTTTATTAGAAAATCACAAGAAATTAGACATATTATTTCAACTGTTTTACAATGTTAGTACAGGAAGAAATTTAGTCAACTACAACAAAATGCATTTTTGAACTGTTGGAGATTACATTTATATTACTGTTACATAACTTCTGTAAAATGCTAATAAAACTTAAAAAAACATTCCATTCACTTTTCACCGTAGTAAAAATCAATACTTTATGAAATCCGTTTCTAAATAATTCAAGGGTTGTGTGCTCTAACGCCACAAAAAGTGGAAACGAAACATGGTATTACTTTTGCTGTATGTTCGAATGAGAACAGTGGAATATAATATTAAGAGTTATTTTATGTTGTGAACTCTTTTCTTGACATTTATTTTCAGATAAAACAAGAGATGTTAAGATTGACAAGTCATTCTTTACTGGATTACATGAAACGATTTTACGAAAAGATGAAGTACTTGTTTCTGTTCTCGTACCGGCATTAGAAGAAGATTCTAAGGCTAGTTTTTCTATGTACTTTGTTATTATTAACCTTAAAATATTTAAAACACGCTTTTGAAAAAATTGGCGGTAAGAAAGATAACTATAACGTTAACACATTAACTGGTTATTGCTTCCGGGTTAATTGGCAATGTTGATCTTTTCTATCAACTGTCATGGAGCATTTAGTTTACCTGAGTAAATTATAATGTAAGGAGTTAGATATTTTTTCCTAGCTGTATTGTAAGCGTAAAAAATACATATATTAATTTTTTCTTAAACAAAAATGTTTAAGTAAAGCAAAGTATAAAATAAATAACACAAATATAGGTTAAATTTTGATGTGCCAGATGTGCACATTTCGAAATTCATTTCTCATCAGTGACCAAAAAACTGAAAAGTTTGATAGATTAAAACATAAGCCAAAGGTTAAAAATTGTTGAATCGAAAGTTCCAATATTATATAAATCCAAATTCAGCTAAGAAACGCTTTGCACGAGGGAACAAACCTTAGTTTTAAATAAATTTCAAATTATAAGACGGCTGAAAATTTTGCTAAATGGTACATTTTCTGACAGCACAAAGTACTGCCTACTGAGTTATGGATACCCTCGGAGAGATTTACTTCACCAGCAGCGGTACCCGTTTAGGGGTAATAAATAAATAACACAAATACCAGCTAAATTTTGATGTGCCAGATGTGCACATTTCGGAAATTCATTCCTCATTATTGACACTAAGACCGAAAAGTTTGATAGATAAAAAACATAAACCAAACAGTTTAAAATTATTGAATCTAAAGTTCCAAAATTATATAAATTCAAATCCAGCTAAGGAATGCTTTGAACATAAAAGTGACTAATTATTTTAGTAACAAAATGGTTTGACACTTTGCCTTTTAGATTTTTCCTATTACACAATCAATTCTATGACAAATACAGATGAAAATGAAGAAAGCCGAAACATAATAGTACCTTTTGCAACGTGTATGAGATAGAAATAGGTCACATTAGGTCTGATGTATTCTAAAAATCCATCGGTTTCCGATTTTGTTCATGTTTTACATTTTCAAAAATTTTTGTTATGTAGCACAGTCTATATCATGGAATATAGTTTATAATTTCGAACTGCACAATTTTCGGCTATTGTTTTAGGAATCAAAATGAAAAATAAAAGCATGATTAGAATGTGGCATTCTATGTAGTGCAAATTGGAACAAAACCAGAAACGCGTTTGTTAATAAAGTAACCCTTTAAAAGCATTGATATTATGTGTTTCATTTTGTTTATAGGATTACCACATCGAATTTTACAAACAGTCTTGGCGTAGAGGATATGATTATGCTATTGTTAATGCTTGCCTTGCTGTAAAACTGAATTCCGAGAGTTTGATTAAGGAAATGAAAATATCGTTCGGTGGCTTATGTAAAAAGACAATGGCTGTGCCTTTGGTAACTGGAGACTTGGAGAATAGGTAAGAAGTAGTTTTTAGTGTTATAATCTGGTTTGCCGTTAGTTGTCAGTTTATTTCAAGTTATATTATGGCATCGTAGTATTTGAGATTATTGTCTAAGTTCTATTTTTAATTTTGTGTTTGTTGCTAATAAGTGCAAAAACATGTTTTTCAGTCACGTGTATCACTTTTATATATACATTACTAAAGATACATTTATAAAGCTAAGCAAGAACAGAAAAAATCTTTTAACTTAATGCTTCCAATTTTATATTTGAAAGCTGAAGATATATATATAAGTAAATTGAAATTGGATTGAATTTGTTACGTTCCTTTTAATTTATGTCTCCTAATTTGGGTTTTATAATTCTTGTGTATTGATAATCATATCGTGTAATGTTTTAAACTTGTTAACATTTTATTTTGCATTGTAGAAAATTTGATGATCACGTATTAGCATCAGTTAACAAAGTTATATTAACAGAGTTTTCAGCGAATAATACAGAACCAAAAGCTGAGGATAAATATAGATTGGCGCTTGCCTTGAGCATGTTCTTCAAATTCTTCAATAAAATTAAAGAAACCCAGGTTAAAGCATAAAAATGAAAACAGTTAAATTATTGTAATTTAAATTAGTATCTTGAAATGTCTATCCAAAAATCTTTGTTTTATGTACAAGGATGTAACTTCAACTCACTGACGATATCTCATTGACAAGACGGAAATACCACTAATTTTTAATGTCAAAATATGCAATTTGTTGTCTCAAGACAATATTTATGGCCTTAATTCGAATATTTAAGCCAGGCAGGTCGTAAACCTTTTTACAGTAAAGTCATCCACGGTTTTTATATGTGATTATCTTTTTGTTTTATATTTTACACCAGGGTTACGTTTTATGAGATACAATACAATCAGTTTTAGAATACTTCTCCCTCCAAATTATTTTACGATTTCAGATTATTACTCTAAGCTGACATGGACTTATATGTTTGTGCTTTGTTTTTATTTTTTATTTCTAAACTGATATTAGTAAATGTGGTATTAACTTTGTCAGTTTTAAATTGTTTTCTTTGCAATAGGAATTGTGATCTGAACATGGACTAGTGTGTTTGGGTGCGAGTAATAGTATATTTTCTTTCACAGTTGACAAGAACCAAGAATGTACCTTACGATTTGACGGAATTGTCATGGGAACCGTGTAAAGGAATACAAGTTTTTGAAAGTGTTGATGAAGGACAACCAGATCATGACAGTGTTGGAAGACCTATACCTCATGTAGCTGCAGAAAGTATGGTGTCGGGAGAGGCTGAATACGTCGATGATATACCTTCATATCAGAGTTTGTTTACCTTGTTTAAATATGTTGTTCCCTGTCCCAAATATTGCTGGACAACATTTTATGTATATATCGTATTCATTTGGAAAGTAACGATTTAATATCGGTGAATATCATAAATGTTGATATGTTTGGTTAAAGGAGTAACACTTTAATTTTATCATTAAACAATTGACTGCATAAAGTCAGGTGATTTATTGTTAGTGATCTCAATGTGTGTGTATTTTTTTCATTTATTTGATATTTATGCTACTTGATTCGATAATCATGATTTATCATCTACCTAACGATATTTCTATCATACATCTATTTCATACATGCTATTTTTGTATAGATGTTAAACCACCCTCTTTTATCCAGTTTATCCAGTTACATAAAACAGAAATGTTGATTTTTTCGAACATATGACATAACTTTTGTTTTATTAAAGGTTTTCATTAACTTATCTACTTTGAAACATTTAATGGTTTCAGCCAATACAACAACATAGAACAAACTATACAATCAAATGACATCAAAAATGCACATAAATTTCAATTTCTGAATACACTTTTTCCATTGTCCGTCGAAGACAGGAGTTCAATAACTGAAAACCTCAAAATGTATTTTTTATTGTCTCAAGGATCTGCAATTCATTTTCAGAACATGGTAAACAGAAAAAATGTTCTATAATAGTATAGAGTTGGCAAAAAAGCGATCTTTTTCAAAAATGAAATAAGTTTATTAGCTAGAAAGTTTATTTTTTTTTTTAAAAAAAAGGCTTTTTACATGGAAAAGACATGATGCTCATTAATGTTGTTCTGTCGCATGATTTACAGATGAGTTGTTCTTGGGGTTAGTTTTAAGCTCCAACGCCCACGCTGAACTGGTTAGAATAGAAACTACAGAAGCAATGAATGTTCCGGGTGTAATTGACTATGTGGACCATAATGATATTCCTGGAATGAAGATTTGGGGAGCTATTGCTAAAGACCAGGATTTTTTTGCTGTCAATAAGGTAATGTTAAATGTAATTAAAAGTTAATAAAAGCAGTTGCGAGATAAAAATATACATAATTAATTTTATGTTCCAAATTTTCTTCAAAGAATTCTTGTAATAGTTTTAAAAGTTTTGGTAAAAGTAAAAACAAGTTTTACAGTTATCCCTTGCATCCCATACGCAGATTGAATTGAATGGATTAAAGGTGTTGCACGCCCTTGGCACGATTCTTTTATTATATGGAGGCTGTCAGTTCTGGGATGGTGGAGAAAACCTGAGTACCCAGAGGGACCACAGACCATCAGCAAGCCAACTGACACCTTTCTGAAACTAGGATCTGCGTAAGAGGGACTCCAATTAAGAAGCACTCTAAACCGTAAGTGCGCGCTTTAGATCATTCTGTCACTGAGGCTTCCAATAAACAAAGTTTTATACATTGCAATCGTATTCGAGTCGTTCTGTAAACACAATTCGATCCGTTCTGTACATTTTTGACTGTCCGTCCAGATTTGGATATTTCATAAAGTACCTTTAAGAGATTTGAATTGATTAATGTATCTGGAATACGTTTTTATCTGTGCAATCAATGATAGGTCCGTCCTAAAACTTTCAAAAAGTGGCTGTGTTACTATTACACTATAATTGTGTATCTATTGCATTTTAAAACAAAATTTTCAAGCGAAGGTCTTAAAGCTCAATGCATATTTGAATTATAACATTTCATTTTTAGAACAAGTTTTTTTATTATTTTTTAAAATAGGCCAAAGTAAAATCACTAATAAAAATATTATCTGTTCTTAATTTTTTAATGAATAATGCAGGTTAATCGTTGTTGTGTAAAAGAAGCTCAGTTTTAAATGTGCCTTTTGTCGTCTAAGGAATGCTTTGCATGAGGTAACAAATCTTAGTTTTAAATAAATTTCAAAATTGAAAACGGATGAAAATTTTGCTAATTGGTACATGTTCTGACAGCAGAAAGTACTATCTTCTGAGTTGAGGGACACCTTCGGGGAGTTTTACTCCACCAGCAACGATACTTGCTCAGGGGTAGTAAATGTAACACAAATACCAGTTAAATTTTGATGTGCCAGATGTGCACTTTTCGGATATTCATTCTTCATCAGTTCCGTCCTAAAACTCTACAGAAGTTGCTGTGTTAATTTTACACTATCATAAGTGTATCTATTGCATTTTTAAACATAATTTTCAAGCGAAGATCTTAAAACTCAATCCATATTTGAATTGTATCATTTCATTTTTAGAACAAGTTTTTTTAAATGGGAAAAAGTAAAATCACTAATGAAAATGTTATCTGTTCTTAATTTTTTATGAATAATGCAGGTTAATCGTTAAATTTGTTTTAAAAAAAGCTCATTTTTAAAGTGCTTTTTGTTGATTATTGGTCATTATATATCTACACAGTTGAATATTAATTTCAGTAACCTACGATAACGTCATTAGCAAGACCGAATATATTTTTGTCCTGTCTTGCGTTGTATGGTTCTGTTGTCTATATATAACACAAATAAATTTTGATATGCCGTATGTGCACATTTGTTGTTAAATACTTTCCTGTCGTAATGGTTGTTGAAGTAGCTGTTGTGAAGTATACGTTTTAGGTTACAGAGTCTTTTATTCCAATATTAAACATGCGTAATGTATCTATAATAATCTAAAATTTGAAATTATTTACTGATTTTTAATTACATAAATCTAAAAACTTTATCATTTCTCATTCCATAGCTAGTGTAACGAAAAATTTTATTACAAGTTTAAGAAATGATTTTAGTAATTTATGCAGGTTTTATTTAAATATATTCAGAACAGAATTTAGATGCTTTAAAATGATTCAGTATATTTACAGGTTGTATGTGTAGGACAAACAATAGGAGCAATTGTTGCAACTGATAGAGAAATAGCTAGAAAAGCTGCTAAACTTGTCAAAGTAGAATACAAAGAGTTGACGCCTATCATTTCAATACAGGTATACATTCACAAAACGTCAAAATGTCAAACTTAGCTTAACAAAGAAAACACTCGATTATACAAATTGTTGCACTATTTACTTTCTTCTGCAAAAAATTTACATACATGTGTTATTTTTTCAAAGCGTTAGTTTTCATTGAAGCAAAACACTTATTACGGGTATTCTATATAATACCAACATTTAATGTCTGTGAAAAAAGAAACAACATTCTATGTTTCCTTTTCAATCAATATCTCAGATTATTGTTTCAATTTTTTTTTACTAAATTCGACTTGGTTTAAATTTTAAATGTACAAAAAAAATATTACAAGTCTGGTGAATTGACCAAAACAAAAAGTACCATTTTATATCGGTTGAAATTAATGTTATAATCAAACATTTGCAGTATTAAAAGGTTTAAAATCTGTAATTCCATTTTGTTTATTATGTCATTTTGCAAGATTTTTATCTGTTTTTGTAGGGTTCTCTTTGACAATAATATTTTATAGAATTTATTCTTCATTCTTAATTCACAATATATCACAATATTGGCAAAGCAGAGAACATATCAATGAGTCTATAAAATCAGAATTTTTTTTTTTTCATTTTTAAAAGGAAGAATATGTGTTTGTAAAAATAGAATCCCTATATTTTCAAGAATTGTTCATGATATAACTTCCGTATTGAAAAAGTGCGTAAAAAGTAATGTTGTTAACATTATTTGTATTTCTGTCCATAGTTCATTTTATTAATTTCCTGAAATTCATAGGAAGCTGTTGAAGCTGATTCATTCTTTGACCCAGAAATAAAGCCGATAAACAAAGGTAATTTGGAGCAAGGCTTTACAGAAGCCTTTAAGGTAATAGAAGGAGAACTGGCCACTGGTCATCAAGAACATTTTTATCTTGAACCAATTTCAGCTATTGCCATTCCAAAGAAGGAACAAAAAGAAATAACTATTATAACTCCAACACAAAGTCCAGGTTTTACACAGGTAGGTGTTGAAAGACTACAATTAATGATTGTTTGAGAGTAAATTTCACATCATAAACGTGACATTTGTCGAATGGTGAATTAGAAAAAAAACACTGAACAGTTGAAAACAGTATCACGCTAATGTGTAACTTCTTTTTTAATTAATTTTATCATATTATATCCTCTGACAAATATTTTTAATCTTACATTTTTGACACTTTTTGATAAACTGATCTATAGATTTTTTTTGTCTTCTCAAAAAATGTCAAACATTTCTTTATCAAATATACATTGTATGATATGTAATTAGCATTTTTGTGACAATTTATAGGTACAATGTTCAGGCTAAACTTGTATGTAATAAAATTTAAAGATTGGGTTTCATTCAAATTTAAAGTTTTACAAGTTATTATTATTATTATTATTGTTATTATTATTATTATTGACTTTGAAATACTTCGGAAATAGCTCCTGGCCTCACTTCCTTGATGGAAGTTTACGTGTATAACTAATTGTTTTCAGTTTTCAAAGTTTTTACTTTGTTTTTGGGATTGTGATATAGACAAGAACTGGTATGTTTGTTTATTTGGAACATTTCAGTGATGATACTTTTATCTTCTTTTCAGTCAGCAGTTTCTGATCTACTTGGTATACCAAATCACAAGGTGTATGTCCACACACGTAGAGCAGGTTTGTTTTGCTTTTTTAACATTTTTCCAAACGTTTTTGCTTCCACATTTCACAATTTGCTTTCCCCTATTTTCAAATATTAGCACCGTCAGTTACAGACATCTTGATTTAAAACTGTAAACAATATATAGGTATTTTCATTTTACAATCAGAAGTATGGTGTTGTTAGTTGTAACAGCAAGTTAATTTATTTACTGGTGACATTATTTTCATTAATTACTACAACCTTGTAACATGAAAATAATCCCTCCATTCAAGTAAGTTCATGTAACCTATTTCATCGAACAGATTATTCACCAAACAGACTAGACTAACTATACTGTCAGCATATGAATCAGCATATGATAAAGGTCTCAGTTAGCAGTGTCTGAATTATTAGTGAAAGAGCAGTGGATTCTTTTTTAGACAAAAAGTACTGACAGTAAAATTTAGACCTTAAATGAAACGGTTTTTTCTTACCTACTAACGCTAAGGAATAATATAAATTTGAGTTTAAGCAATTCAATTCCTAGTATTTATCCAAAGTGATAATAATACATAATATCGATACCTATTTTGTTTCTTTAGTTACAATTTTGTTATATTATAGGCGGTGCTTTTGGGGGAAAGGAAACGGGATGTATCTACGCTGTCGGTCCGGCAGCAGTGGCCGCTTACAAGTAAGTCATTTAGACTGTGCAAGAAAATTTTTAAATAAATATAAAACATAAATACCTAATGTGACGTATGTGCACATTTAGGAAAAACCACTCCTCATCATTGACACTAGGGCCGAAAAGTTTGATGGATAAAAATGTCAAACAGTTAAAAATCAATGAATTCAAAGTTCCAAAATTATATAAATAAAAATCCAGCTAAGGAATGTTTTGCATGAGGGAAATAAATTAGATTTACATAAATGTCAAAAATTAAGACGGTTGAAATATTTGCTAAATGCTATATTTTCTGACAGCAAAAAGTACTGTTTACTGAGTTATTGATACCTTCGGGGTGTTTACTCCACCAGCAGCGGTACTCGCTCATGTGTAGTAAATATAAATCGCTATAAAATTTTGCTGTGCCTTATGTGCACATTTCGGAATAACCACTCCTTATCAGTGACACTAGGGTCCGAAAAGTTTAAATGATTCTAATTAGTTGGATATAGAAATTGGCAATTGAAACATACTGTTGGCGAATACAAATCCCACTACACATTCCAACAAATGCAACAAAAGCAAGGAGCAGAGAAAACGTACCAGCTCGTTGAAGATCTATTGATAGACTTTCATTTGTAAGCAGATGTGAGTCCTACCTTTATAAATAAAAAAACATGCCCGCCAATATTCAAATAAAAATTCCAGAGTAAGTTAAAGTCTATAAAAACTAGCTGATACAGTAAACTCGTGAAATTTTACACGGAAAGTGCCAGGAAGTGTACCCACTTCCTGTCTTGCTAGCTACTCCCATCACGTTTAGAACTAAACTTGAGAGTAAAAGAGACAAGAAACTAAAGGAAGTCAAATTTAACCAGAAAAGAATATGATAGCTACAAACTTGAATTATCCAATAAACATTCGTTCAAATGATACTTAAAAAAGAAAGTTTGCATTTGCAATTTGTTAATATCTAACAAGAAATCCTGTTTAGTTTTGATGTGCCATATGTGCACCATTTTGTAACAGTGACACTAGGAATTGAAAAAGTTAATAGATACGAAAATCATAAGCCAAACAGTTGAAAATTAGGTAAATATATAATACAAATACCGGTTAAATTTTGATGTGCCAGATGTGCACATTTCGGAGTTCGTCCTTTTAGTTGGACATTCTTGTGAATTAACATTGATTTAGTTTATTACTTCAAAGAGGGCTCTGAAAACTTTTATTTAATCTACAACCAAATTTTAAATTCAAACAAATTTGTCACACATTTTATTTTACAAAACAATGAACAAACAATTTTTGCATGTATATATCATCAATAAAATAAAGTTACAAGTTGAGTTGGATAATGAAGAAAAAAGAATTATTTGACTTAACTGAGAAACATTATTTGCATTAAATGTCTGACGTTAAACAAAGGGCATGTATGGACATACAAATAAACAGTCGACTGTTATTAGAGCATTCTTAATATTTTTAAAAACGTTTCTTGTTGAATACCTATTACATTGAAGCCTATATGATTTTTATATTTCGCAGGACTGGACAAGCTGTCCGCTGTGTGTTGGATAGGAAAGAAGACATTTTGATGACTGGAAAACGACATCCGTTTATTTGCCGTTATAAGGTAAGTAAATGGTCAATATGATAGCCACATACAATGATTGTTAATGATTGATTATATCAGTATCGTAAATGGGGTTAATAAAAGAGGCAATCTAACGGAGCGACCTCAAATAATATACGGTTCAAAAATACAAAAATATGTATGCTTACTGAAACAGATTAATGGTATTTTCCGTGCATTTGGTATAGTTAATGATTTAAACTTAAACGTTATTTGCGGATAGAAAAGGTGAATTTGATTGTTGTCAATGCAACAAAAAAAATACATACGAACTAAGCAATACAGTATATCCATAAAAGAACCATTGGTGATAAATGTCAGGTCTGTTCAAGAGTCCTAAACATGACTGCATAAATTTATATTCTGGCGTTTTAATTATTGTTTTAGGCTCAAACAATTCCACGCAATCAGTGACGGTTCTTTAATCACAAAGGCCTTATTTTACCTAACAATTAAACAAAGAATTCATGTATAAATTAAAAAATTACAACCTTGTTAGTCTTGCTTTTGTTAACTGTAGCAAACCCGAGAACATACAACTCTGCTACACTATTTAAAATAAAAAATTCGGACATGTACTTTTTGTTTTATTTTCAAAATATTTTACTTATTTAAAATGCTAAAATCCCAAGTATATGTTGTCGCTTTATTGTTACGCATTGATCTTAACAATCAACAATCTGATCGAGCTGTAGATTGGATTGTTCTCCTAGTTTTAGTAATAAATCACAAACATACTAGTCCAAATCACCACCACCAACCCCCCCCCCCTCCCCAAAAAAGTAAAAATTTTGTAAACCGGCATTGTAGTTATACACGTGGAAGTGCATAAGTGAAGTGAGGCCGGATGCTACCTTTTAAGAACATTCTGTCTAGCTAGGTACACCCGTCACATACTAAATCAAATTTAAGAATGAAGGAAAATGGAAATATTGGAAGTCAAATATAGGTATAATACAGTAACTTCATACTTATCAACAATACTGTGGTAAGGGCAACAAAATTTTAAGGGCCGTGAAAAGCCTGAAATGCAATATCCTTGATTCAACAATATAATTGTAAGTAGCTTGCTTCGTTTAAGAAAGTCTCGTGGTGAAAACAAGCTCTCACATACCGTAATAGCTGTGAAACAGAAACATCATAAGCAGGAGAGGCAGGAATATTACTGCAAAGAATTTGAAAGTGAATGATAGAAAAATTAAAGTAATCATGTTTGTCGTATTTCAACGAATAAATTAAATACCATTGCAGCAGCTCAGTTGGTAGTGTGCTCGGTTCGTAAGTAGAAGGTCGTTGGTTGGAACCAAAATTGCATCTACATTGTGATGGCAAATACTTTTGTCTAAAGATATTATGCAGGGGTCAAATATAACTTTCGAAAAAAAATGGGGGATTTGTATTTAACATTTACTGTTTTGACTAACCTAAAATTTGTTTTTAGGTTGGATTCTCAGATGATGGCAAAATAATAGCTGTGGATGTTGAGTTCTATGTCAACGGTGGTTACTCTTTAGATTTCACAGTCGAGGTAAAGTTTTCGAAATGCAATATATTCAGTCTCTTAATGCCATTCAGTTGCAAAATGACTTTTTATGCAATCGTTTTATGTATTGTGAAAATAATTTATCAAGGAAATCGCAACTTCAGTTTGCTTGCATCAGTGAGGTCCATTTGAACCAGGTCGACAATTTTCAACCAGTTACGAATATTTAACCAGGAAGAATCATCTTCACAAGCTTGTATATTTTTATATGATAGTTCCAACACCAGTTTGTAATTTCAAACCTGGAAATTCTTTTTTTTCACGACATGTGTTCAGTTTTCCCCCAACATTTTTTTCTTAATGAATGGTCGTTTAAATTTTCCATCTGCACGAAGTGGTTATTTACCAGATATGAACGTAGCTTGCTGCTTTAAGATCAAGAAAATGTTTTAACTAGCTCCAAATGATTATCATAATTATATGGTATTATACAACTGGAAACAAATGTTATAGAACAGAAATATAACCTGGTTTTACTCTACTATAAGCGACAACGTAGCGACAGCCATATCAACATACAATTTGTCAAAGAAGAAAATCTTGAAAGGAGATCAAAAGTTATAGATATTATCTTTTAAGTATGCTTATACATTCAAAGATTATTATATCCATAATATACCACGAGTAACTTATTCATTTTTTACTTGTATGTTTTCTTTTATTTATTTATTTAATTGTATTATTTATTTTCTTATTGCAATACATGTAACGTATTTTGTAACTTCTTCAGAATAAGGAATTATCCCCGTTAAATAATTGTTAAAAAAATAACATGTTAGAACTTTAATGGTACATATAGCCTGGCCAATCTCGCTAATTTGTACTGTAGCACTTTTTACGTAGTATTTTGTGGTCTTTAAAGAAGTTAACTACAACTTAAAACTGACTTTTTTATTAAACTTTTTATGTCATTTGCAATCATATTATTTTTATGTTGTTTGTTTTTTTCAAAATTTTCGCTATTTTATTTATTTTCCAGGTATGCGAAAATGCTATGCATTGCTTTGATTGTTGCTATACAATACCAAACATCAGAATTAATGGCCACATTTGCCGCACCAATACCCCATCAAATACAGGCATGCGAGGCTTTGGTCATCCACAAAGCGTTTTCATGATGGAAAATATTATAATGGAGATAGCTATAACTCTTGGAATTCCACAAGACAAGGTAACACTGATTGGAAACCTTTTTGAACCTATTTGTACACAAAGCTTGTACACTTGGAAACAATAAAAAGTATAGTTTCCTGCGCTTGACTATTTCTAAAAAAATTGTTTAAATGGAAAATTGAAATTGAACAGCTTAATTAATGAAAAATGATAATTTGCATGTCAAACTGACAACATTTAATTTTAACCTTTTACAAATATCGTTCTAAAATATTTTAAAATACCGATGTTTATATTAAGTATAGCAATACAGATAACACTAAGTGGTATTTTCATAAAACCTTAATCACATATCATCAATAGATTGATCTGGCCTTTTTGGTGCAAATTATTCTCCCATTAATGCAAAAAAAATGTTATTCAGTACTTTTGTCCAAAGAACGGAAAAATATAAATTATGTTGTTTTTGTAGTGAATTCATTTTGTAAGTTTAAATGTCCTTCTTTGTCTACAGGTGCGTTTTCATATTGAACATCTAGGTGAACAACTCCAATAAATAGAAGGTCTTTGAATTTCATTTTTTTATTTTATTTTTTTTTTCATCTTTTTTATTCAAGGTTCGTGAACTAAATATGTATTCTAATGGTGATACAACACCTTATGGTGAAGTTTTAACTGAGTGTAATATCAGTAAGTGTTGGTACAGCTGCAAAGAACAATCTAACTATGTAACAAGAAAAATACAAATTGAAGATTATAACAAGTTAGTATTTTTTATGTTTTACCATTTGTTAAATCTTTTATATCTAGTTTAAATCCAGTTATAAGCAGCGAATACAATTGTATTTTGATGTGTTTACTTTATAATTGTATATTTATGTTGTAAATTTATGAGATAATTTCAGTAGGTTTAATACTCTTGAAATAAGTGTGTTATAAATTAGTTGGACATGGACTGGTATGTTTGTGTTTTACTTTCATACCATATAGTTTTATTATGTTCTCTTTTTATCGGTTTTCTCATTATAATCGATAAATATATCTAATGTCAAATATATTTAAGGTTCAGTATCTAATGTCGCCATCTGAGATTGCTTCATTACAAATTAATTATTCAAAAAATGTCCAATATACTGTTTATTTTTAAATTGTGTATTTCTGTGTAGTGTATTGTTGTACATTTTTGTTTTTAAATTTAAATATAAAATTGATTTAAAATCAATATGTGGATTTTATCTTTTTTTAAATAAACATACTGTATACATGCAGTTGGCTCATGTTTAAGTTAAAACGAGGTTATTTCTATTTTTAAATGCTCGTCATTTATTTTCCACTGATTGTAAAATAAGTAGGATTGTTGTGCCCTCAAAAAGTATGATTACTACACCGGTGAATAAATTTGTGATTAATGGACCCCATCAGTGCCTTTTTTCTGTCTTTATTTTTGTTGTTTTATTATTGACTTTAGTAGACATCTTTTTCATTGGCAATTTTTTTTTCGTCTAGAATGATATTTTGAATTGCACACATTAACTCAATGAATGGCTATCATGTAATTCAGATTTTTAATGATAAGTTTGTTAATAAATACTAACGATGAAAACAATAGTATATATACATGGTTATCAAACAAAAATACCTGCTTAATTTTGTTGGGCCATTTGTGCAACGAAAGTCATTTCTCATCAGTGACGCTAGCTGCCGAAAAAATTATTACATACAAAAAACATAAGCCAAAAAGTTCAAAGTAATTGAATTTAAAGTTTCATAATTAAATGATTCCAAATCGAACCAAGGAATTGTTTGCATTAGAGAACAAGCTTTAGTTTTGAACACGTCGAAAAATTAAGACGACTGAAAATATTGACAGAAAGAAACTAAAAGCAAATTACATTTTTTCTATTGACGTGCACTGGATTTGTTTCGATTTCTTTTAAATGAAATATATAAAATAAATTTAATGTATATATATCACAAATACCTGTTAAAGTTTGATGAAAATACAAGCACTCTATCATTTGAGGAAATAAAACGCACTTTGAAACGGTACATACAAAAACCGATACATTTATATAAGAAGACAGAGATAGAAAAACAAGAAAAACATATTTTTTCTGATATTGTTCAACTACAGCAAATATTAATTAATTTTAGTGCCTTCAATGATCAAACTAATTTTCTTTTCATTATTCCAATAAAATTTGTTTTTACAATTTTATTTTTAGATTATTACAACTTTGTTTGTTTTCAAATTAAGCCTAATTTTACCTGACATTAAAAAAAACCTTCAATATATATGCCATCCATAATTATTATAAACGATATGTCATATTTCATTTGAAATATTATTACCATTTTAGCGAAAGAAAAAGTATGTCAGATGATAGATTATAGATACTCGTACATTTTTTATAATCGTACATCACTTCGTGTATCAAAATTCAAATGCGTTTATTAATTTGTAATAAATGCCACACGTATGCTTCACTTAAGACGTTTTGAGTGAACAAGATAATCTCCTAAATCAATCAAGTTTATAATGTTTTGAAAGAATACTATGTTTCTATATTTATTTTTGTCTTTACCTTTAAATCTTTTGGGTATTTTACATTGAAGGAAAAGCAAATGGAAGAAGAAAGGTATATGCATCACGCCTATGAAATTTGTTATTGGATTTCCTTTGAAGTTTCTCAATCAGGTATCTTTACTAATCCGTGTTGTGTTTGTTAAAATACACTATCTAAAGATCTGAAGACTACAATCATTCCCCATGTGCTTTTTCAAGTTGTTATGGTTTATTAAACATTTTCGTCATCTGTTTGAAAATATCCATCCACAACAACTCTTGTTGAATCTGTATGGTAACAGGAAATCTTGTCATCGCATTGCTGCATATTTTAACTTTTTTAACATAAATTTGTAGATACGTTACTATTTAAGGTACATCTTTTTTTTCTTATGAAATATCTTATGCTGAGTATTGTGTACAAATGAAAAACCATTTTATGTTAAAAAATTATGCAACTCACAATAGTTCTTTGCTACTGTCACGCAACAAAGGAACAGGAGAAATTGCAAGTAAATGACAGAGACAGTCAAGCAAATTAAGGCCGTGAAGGTCATAATTGGCCGCAATTACATTGTATATTACTATTACTATTAATATTACTATTATCTTTGGAAAGTTAATGTCCAGCATTTTGACTACTATATAGTGTTTTTGAAGGGCCGTCAACTATCCCTACCAATAGTCCATGAATGATCAATTACGATCAATTTTTTTTTAAAAGTTGCCACAACTGTATTGTTAAACATTACGATGTTTACATCGTTAGTACTCCATTGCGGATAGAAAAACGCAATATGCTTTAAAGGGTCCATCTGAATCTTTCATTGCTGAGTCATGTTACTCTGTACAGAGATTATCCATTTCAAATGCGTAAGATTGTACAGCTTTCCCGTTTCTACAAGTTTTGTGTACTTGTATATAAAAAAGACTCAAACTTTTCAAACTTTTCCAAAATTTACTGTTTCAGATACTTGAATACTAAGTAGCAAATTACAACTATGATAGTTTGATGGTATTAATTGTAACGGACATAATTACTTTCAGGCAGGTGCGCTAGTTAATGTTTATACAGATGGTTCAGTTTTGATATCTCATTCAGGTGTGGAGATGGGACAAGGAATACACACGAAAATGATACAAGTAATCATTTACATTTTTGTTTTAATTGCTTCACCTTTGCTTACTTTACAAAATATTTTGGTATCGTTCATTGAGGTTATGAATAAAATGTTACCAATTTTTTTTTACTGTTCTTCTTCGTATTATTATTATAATTATTATCATTATTATTATTAAAACAAATTAGAAGATTTTTAACGATTTAAACATTTCACATACCCAGTTCACATCCATTCTGGAGATTTTAATAAGTAGTTTCTATATGATTTTATTTTGTCTTGTTTTACTCCTTTATTTATGTGTTCATGTTTTAGCTAAAAATAATTTCATCGTAGTATAAATTTGTAACAGAATGTTAAACTGATGTAAATTGTTTTTAAAAAGTACCATATACCTTTCTTGATTTTTAATCATAGTCTTTTTAATTTTATATAAAGTTTTTTATGCTGATGTAAATTGTTTTTAAAAAGTGCTATATATCTGTCCTTAGTTCTCAAAGCATGCCCTTTTACCCGTTATAATTTTTACCCGAAACGAGTTGGATTTATTCTTAAATGGATTCGCATTCTAGATAGTAATTTTGTTCCTGGGTATATTCTATAATTTATATCTAGGTTGCATCTCGTGCATTAGGACTTCCAATTGACAAGATTTATATATCAGAAACGGCCACCAATACAATACCTAACATGATGCCAACAACTGCAAGCATCGGGTCCGATGTAAATGGAGAAGCCATCTTGGTAGGTAGCGAATGTTTCATCTTAATTTGTTGAGAATAAAAGTTAATTTTATGTAAGAATGAAATGTGTTCTTCCTTAAAATATATTAGTATTTATCTTTTGTTTCTTAAAAATAAGTGAAATTATCCATGTTTTCTTCAAAATGCAGTGCTTTCCAAAACAGTTTCTTTTAATATCAATAAACTGTCTTGATAAATATGTAAGTGGTTTTGGGTTTTTTCTTGATATATTAAAGTTCTGATCAATGTTTTTTTTTAAATAGAAGTGTTATTGATAGTCCAGTGTTTTGGAATACCAGCGCTTTTTTCTATGTGTTCTCAAAATATCAGTGACCATGGTTTCATAGAAATTTGTATTTTTGTATATGGTTTTTAGACGATTTAGAATCTGAGTGTTTAGTTTCTTAAGGAATAAATGTTCTTGTTCTCTCCCCTCTTCATTAATTCTTGAAATAACAGTGTTTTTATTTACGTTTCTCAATAACTGTTTATGGATTTGGATTTACATATTTTTGGAACTTTAGATTTATGAATTTTCAACTGTTTGGCGTATGTTTTTTAATCTATTAAACTTTTTGGCCCCTAGTGTCACTGATGAGGAATGATTTTCCGAAATGTGCACATATGGCACATCAAAATTTAGCAGGTATTTGTCATATATTTAAATGCTAATATTGACAATTTTACCGAAGGAAATTTATTTTTGTGAGGTGCAGGTTATATACTACTTACGTCATTGTATAAAGAGATTGCATCAGTATTCAAACATTAGTAACTATTACACCTTTTAATTTAGGATGCCTGTAGAAAAATAAAGAAACGACTGGAACCATATAAACAACAAAATCCCAACGGGAAATGGGAAGACTGGGTATGTCTTCCACTTATATTTACAAGTGGTTGTTAATTTCGAATCATTGTGCGTTTTGTACAATTGTGTTATTTCAATCATATAATATTTTATATATATAATTTCTATAGTAACCAATAGATGAACTTCGGCAACCCAAACAAATTATGGCATAATTTTTTAAATTTATCTGTTCCCTCATGCAAAGTATTTAGATTTGCATTCATATAATTTTGGAACTTTGGATTGATTAATTTTCAAATGTTTAGATTATCTTTTTATTCATTAACTTTATCGGCCTCTAGTGTCACTGATGAAAAATGAATTTCCGAAATGGGCACATATGGCACAGCAAAATTAAACAGGTATTTTGGTGAAATATTAACACTTTTGTCGAGGTTCTTATCCATTAATTTTTTTTATTTTTTATTTTTGCATTTTATTATTCAGAATTAACTAGCTTAGTAATTCAGCACTTATATATTATATAAAATAAAAACAATCGATTTTCTGGATAGGGCAGTGGTAAATTCTGTCTACATTATTTATAACACCATGATGATTAAACACTATTACATTCAGTAATCTGTGGTTCTTTGTAGATAATGTCGTTGAGTATATATAAAAGTTTTTAATTTCTCTATTTGGTGGTCACGTTTCTATTCTTAATCAGTATTCGCATAATGTTAAAGTTACGAAAAGATATATATATATATATATATATATATATATATATATATATATATATATATATATATATATATATATATGACACAAGCTTATCTATGCCATGCTTTTCTTAATACAGCTATAACATTGTAAATTCAAAGTTAGGATTTAACATTAAAAACATTTAACGTCTTACCTTATTTAATCCTGTACTTATTTTCAGGTGCTTGCTGCATTTCTTGACAGAGTCAGTCTTTCTGCTACAGGTTTTGGAAAGTATGTCTATCAGTAATTAAACTATTTTAATATTTTAACTTACGCAAAATGAAATTTTCAAATTTGGCGACATAGGTTCTTCAGAAAACTGGATACCAAAATATTAATTGAAATCAATTTGTGAAGCAAGTTCAAAACAGAAATTTTCTTTAATATATTGTCCATTGTAAATACCCATTTTGACAGACTCGCATACATTAATAAACAAGTCATGATAGCTTTTATATATCGTAATTTGCAAACAAACTTTTTCATCCACAAGTAAAGCATAACATGCTTTGTATAAATAAAACAAACATACCAGTCCTTGTCCATATCACAATCCCAAAAACAAAGTCAAAACTTTGCAAACTGGCAAAATAGGTGATACACGTGAACTTCCATCAAGGAAGTGAGGCCGTTTTTTAATGGGTTTTTTTTTTTTTTTTTTTTTTTTTGGTAACACTGATAGTGTTTTTCTAATAGTATTGCTTTTCTGCTACAGGCCATATGAGTGTGCATTCAAACATAAACCTACATACGGTGTACCATATTTTACTTTCGGTTCAGCATGTAGTGAGGTCGAAATAGATTGTTTAACCGGAGAGCACCAGGTTTGTTAATGTGTAAACAAATTACTATTACAAAATGATTAAAATCACTTCTCCAAAACAGAAACTTTTAATTAATGTATTTTATTATGCGGTATCATTTGTTCTTAAAAAGTAATATTTACAAATAACATCTCTAAATCTCTTGAACAGAGACACTATTCAATAAGAAGGTATTTATGTTAATAAACTAAAGGTATCGCCTTTTAAGCTGTATTTGAACCAAGCTAGAATGACGTATGATCCTGCATCCAACAATCTTGTATTAGATAGTTTATCCAAGATATTAACTATTATCTAGCTTTATGCGGCTCATTTCTTGCGTCTTCTTCTAGAAACACATTTTGCTTGCAAGTAATCAAGAGTAGCACAAAGACATTAAAAAAGACATCCGATATAGCTTTTATTTGTGCATGAAGCATATTATGTCGAAGTATACTATACACTGGTTTAGCGGTCTTGGTAACTCATTTGGTAGAGCACTCGCCTATAGCGTGAGAGGTCCCGGATTCGATCTTTGGTCCGACTTTGCATTTTTCTGTTACGTCGGTATGTAAAATCCAATATTATGATGTGTAAATTGATGCCAAATTTTCGTTCTATTTTAGCTTTTGCGAACAGATATTGTTATGGACGTTGGAAAAAGTTTAAATCCAGCAATAGATATAGGACAGATAGAAGGAGGGTTTATGCAGGTATGTATGTACTGTATCGGAGATTTTTAAAATATCTGTGTAGCAGTTTATTATAGTTTACTTCATGACATGTTTGCAAACATTGATGATATATTTTATCAAAATCCTTTATATTGTTCAAAAGGTAAAGTGAAAATGTGACCTTTAACCCAACTCATTGCACGTCATAGATCTCTTTAATTCAAGAAATTGATTGACTATGTAAAAAACCCTATAAGAATCTGTCCAGAAATAGAAATTACTGTGTATTATTTAACTAGTATAAACTATTATTATGGTTCAAAATTATTTAAGACCTTCGTATTTTGTCTTAACTAAATATCTTTTATTTGTGTTATTGTTGTAGGGATATGGAATGCTGACAACAGAAAAACTGGATATGTCACCAAATGGACAAATAAAAAACTCCAGTTCTGTGACCTACAAAATACCAGGCGTGAGAAACGTTCCGAGGGAATTCAGAGTCACTTTGTTAAAAGATTGTCCTAACGAAAAAGCCATATATTCCTCTAAGGTAAATACCATTTTTGTGTCATTTGCTTGTCGAGATTGGTCGCCACATATGCGTTTCTTATCTGTGTTCTTGTGATATTGTCGTCAGCTGGCATTGCTGTATGCGTCTGAGTTGTCACACTTGCCTACTTTCCATAATTGCTTCTTAACCAAAACTAGAACTTTTAATATTTATTGAGTATTTTTATTAAATGGTTGTAAATCTGAATTCCGCAAATCCAACGCTGTTCATATAAATAATAATCTTCAAACTTTCAGCACATCCGTTTTATAGAGTGAGGTTATGCATCAAGTGTTTTCATTTTGTAACTGACAAAGTATTAGGCAGTAGTCAATGCAACCAAGGGAACTTATTAATCTATATAAAGAAGAAGTGAAACAATAATACGTTAATAAAAAGTCCAGTGGTGGGATAAAAAAAGGTAAAAACAGAGAGTCCTAAACAATCAGACATATTTCTGCTAATGGTACATAAGCGTATACATTTAAATCATTCATTTTGTAGGTTTTTTTATTATTACATGTATAACATTGGTTATTTTACAGGGAATAGGCGAACCTCCATTGTTGCTTTCAATGTCCGCCGTGTTGGCAATCAAGGAAGCCATATTGGCTGCAAGAAAAGACTATGGATTGACCGGAAACGTGCGACTGGATTCTCCTGTAACTTCTGATAAAATACGCCTAGCATGCGAGGACAATATAACTGCTTTGATTAAACTGTAATATTATATCATCAAAGTATAGCAAACTTATTGTATGATAGCAATGTGACAATAAACAATTAAAAACAGATTTTTTTTATATTGGTAGCAGTATCCACATAAACAATGAGTTAGTTTGCATCACGATATAATAAAATACAAATGAAACTCTTTTTTTAAAAAAAAAACAAAAACAAAACAAAGCTGATGTATTAGTCATAATATTTTACAACCGTTACCATTTTACTGATGCCGCATTTTGTACAACTGTTTACATTTGTATAAGTGTTTCTATTGATGATTATCTTCTTGATTTGTTTACCATATACGTGTACGTGCTTTTCAGTTTTCGTACTACCAAACTTCCCCACAATAGAACACGTTATAATAAAGTAGCGGTTTCATGTGATTACCCTTCCGGAGCACCCGGTTTCACTTACCTGTTGGAGGTTTACATGATGAACTGAAATGGCCAGTTTTCAAAGTTTTTGCTTTGCTTTTTGGATTGAGATTTGGACATGGATCTGTGTTGGTCTAGTTTTTGTGTTTGATTAAAACTTACTTGTTAGTTAATGCAGTCAATTCTGGAATGTATAAGAAACGGGGATGGTTTTCGACTGACACTTCCACAATTTAGACAATAAACAAGTAAATATTTGTACATACAAGGATAACAATATAACGTCAAGCTCTACGTCAGAATTTATTTAATGTCCGTTGTTCCTTCAAAATGGATTTACCCTCAGGAAATAATTTTAAGAAAATTAAATTATATATCATCCAAGAATAGTCAAAAGCATGCTGGGACCACTTACATATATTATAAAATGTTCAACTTTGCAGTGTCCAGGGGTGTGATTTTAGCACTATATGATGGTCCTCGGTTATCCGACTATCGATTACTACCAATATTCTTTTATTCGCATATTTGAAAAGAATGATTCCCTTCGGATCACATCAATTATAAGTAAAGAGGGAAGGACTGATAACGTGCTATCGCATTGGTTGTACGAAATGATTTGAATGGAGTGCGTACAATGATTATTAGTTTGAACATGTTTGGTTAATAAAGTTTTTGTTTCATTTTGTATATGTGGGTATTTATTGGACATTGATGGTCAAACAAGTGGGCAGGTTAAGGGTCATCTCCAAATGTTTGGATTGGAGAAAGTCCTGATCAAACAGACAATGAAAAGATTATCTCTAACAAAATTTTTGCATTGGATAAACTATCAGCTCCGCACACTATATACATAATAGGATTGTAATATAGATTTAGTAACGATGTTGCTTGAAGAACATGAGTCATTGTTAAAAATAGAATCAAGTAGTTAATTTGAGATGTCCATCTATATATATATAAAGCTCTTTCCAACAACTACCTATAACAGGGGCAATGGGTTAAGCAATCGGGACGTTGCTTTGCTTTTTCCTTCGCACCTCACAAACTTTTGTGAGGTTCGGCGGAAAATGTTGAGCGATGTTCCGATTGTAGGTTAAGGCGTTGGCCTTCAAACTAAATGCGTCTCATCTGTTGGTTCGACTTCAGTCGACCGCAAGTGAGAAAGGGTTTTCTTTGCCTTAGGGCCTTCACTGGTTAGCCTAGTACCAGTATAATGGACCTAGAGATCTGCGATATTTATCTGGCTACATTGAATTAGCACTAATGGTTGCACTTAATTGATATGTCTTCTTTCAAAGGGTCCTAAATACTCAACGTTTTACTTTGGGACAGAATTTCAAAATTATTATGGATTCTGTTGAAGAGTATACTAGACGTCAAGCTAAATTAAAAGACGTGGAGATTGACAGCTTATCTGACTGGATAAGGGCAAGTAGAAATTTTATAAAGTCGAAAATTCCTAATCTTAAAGGGTCTATGGGTACTAAACTTTCTTAAGTGCTCACAGAACGACCCAGAGTTGTTTGCAATCCTTACGGACATGCATAACAGGTATGTTGTTTTTCCCAGCTAATGTAGCTTCAGACAACATTATTTTCGTTTGTAAGAAATTCTAAGTTAAATATCTTAGGAAGCTTGGCTTAGATAGTATTTCTGAGAATCCTACTTATACCAAAATTAATTTAACTTTTTATTTTGCGACCTTTTACACCATTCCTCATTCTTAATTGAAAGAACGTCTAAAACTAATCAATCACTTGTCATTCTTTTACAAAAACGGTAAACCAAGATATAAATATCTAGTGCTCAACAGGGATTGTGGTTATTTTGTAAAACACCATACAGACTGCAAACAAAAATATACCGTGAAGATACCATCATCAAAATGTTATAATTTTTTATAGACAGCATATTTGTTGTGTTTGACAATTTAATCATCCAACAATTGGTATACCAATTGTATTCAGGACTGTGCAGAATCTTGTAAGATCTGGAGAGAAGACATGTGTTTACCCTTCCGGAGCAACCGGTCTCGATTCCTTGGCGGAAGTTCACGTGTATAACTAAAGTTGCCAGTTTTCAAGACTTTACCTTGGTGTGTGTGGGGGAGGGGGATATACATGGACTGGAGGAGTGGTATGTTTGTGCTTTATTGTTATTATCCGTCACATTCCGTCATATCTTTCGTTAGACCTGAAATACATGGCTCCAAACGGCTTTTTTATAATACTGATGTTGCCGTTTCGGAGCCATGATGCCATCCTATATAAAAACAGGGGAAATTACATTGACCTACATGCAGGTTATAAATTTCTGATAATCACAGGATTTACGGGTGTCTGAACGATCTCATTGTATATTTCCTTACCAGAAACAATAATGAATCGATCCGCGATGTTTATTCAACCAAGTTAGTAAAAATATCCAAGTTTTTAATCCATTTGTATAAGCTATCGGCGCAAATAATTCTTGCGGGTCGCCATGTTTTAAATATGCATTACTAGGCCTCGCGCATGCGCGAAAATGAGGGATTTTCAATCAAATGGCTTAAATTGCAATAATTGTGAACATATTTTATTTTTTTGGAAGCTGGTGTCAAATCCAGGTTAAAAAGTCATCGATGAGATTGCTTAAACAAATAAGTACTCGATGTCCCGTTGAAAAATATAATTGCACGCATGCGCGAGGCCTAGTAATGCATATTTAAAACATGGCGACCCGCAAGAATTATTTGCGCCGATAGCTTATACAAATGGATTAAAAACTTGGATATTTTTACTAACTTGGTTGAATAAACATCGCGGATCGATTCATTATTGTTTCTGGTAAGGAAATATACAATGAGATCGTTCAGACACCCGTAAATCCTGTGATTATCAGAAATTTATAACCTGCATGTAGGTCAATGTAATTTCCCCTGTTTTTATATAGGATGGCATCATGGCTCCGAAACGGCAACATCAGTATTATAAAAAAGCCGTTTGGAGCCATGTATTTCAGGTCTAATCTTTCGTCATAGAGTCCAAATTTGTTTAGTCTACCAATTAAACACATAAATGTTACACCTTTTTGAAATAAATATTTGTTAATGTCCGTTTCTTTAAAATTAAGAATAAACTATCTGAATCTAAAACCGAAATCAAATTACTAAATATATACTTTCAAAGAGAAACGAGTGTAGACAACCACGAAATTCAAAATATGGATACCATAGGTAAGTGTCGAACGCAGCAGGTGCGCGTGCATGCGCAGTGGACGCGCCGGGATAGTCACGTGATCAAATCTGCCCCATTGTTAGCGTGGTTGTGGAAGGTAAGAATATCATTGTTTATCTCCAAAATATTTTCCTACTTTCATAAATTTTATTTTATCAGATTTCGTAAATTAATCCCATAAGATGTTGCAGCGAATGAAAGAATTATGGTATATTTTTAAACGGTGCTAGCTGTAGACGAAACAAATGAGAAAAGGAAGGGAGGGAGGGGGTGATTGTTAGATTTGAATCATTTTGGGACACAACTAGCATTTGTCCGATTCTGTAACACAAAAGGTCAGGGATGTTGATCAAGTCATCCCAAACAGGTTAATTACAATATGATCAGAATGAGATATTATGGTTAAGAAATAATTGCTGAAAAAGTTCACCATTGACACATCACTTATGATTAATCAAGCTTTTGGATATGAAAATCAATAAATTGCACATGCAATTTACATTCCATTGTGATGTAATGCAAGTATTTACAACCTCAGTTAGAAAATGCATAGCGTTAAAGTAAAATAATAAGTGTTGGTGATCATTTATAGTGAACTGAGTTGTGGTGTTCTAGTATTAATAAAGTAGATGTTATAAAGTGTTTTACTGGCAGATTGTCTAGGCTTGCTCTTTTACCTATGTATTAGAGCGGTACCTCGATTATAAGCCCAGGGAGTAAATTAAGACTTTACATGTTAAATTGTCAAGTGCTATTTAGTTATTTCTATAACTTCTATATAACGGTATCTTCTTAATAACGTTGAAAAGTCGCCTTACATGTTAAATAATCAAATACATTTAGCTTTTTCTTAAACTTTATATTTTAAGTGATTCATCCTATATATCATATTAATAAACGTCCTAGAGTAATCAATGCGAGTTATCTCTCTTCAATCACCATAGCCTGTCGATCGGTAAAAAAATCAATGATCAATTTTTCCGTTATTTTTGCAAGGATCAATATAAAATTTTTACATGATAAACTAGAGTATAATCTCTGATAAATATGTGAATTTTACATCTCTACAGTGCCCCAAAACTTCCTGGGCGCGAGAAACTTCCCTGGGCTTTAGCCTTGGCTTAATTTACTCCCTGGGCTTATAATCGAGGTACCCGTGTTAGAGCACTAGCTTATTTCTGGAAAGGGTGTGACTCAATATTCAGGTGGGGCACTATGTGATAAAGGGTTGTTTTTTCAGGTATTTTCTACCTCCTGTTACACATAAACAATATTACCCTTGATCACAGTTGATGTTTGTATCAGCTACTTTGGCAATATTTTGTGGGGTTGGGGAAAGTGAAGTAAACATATGTTGATCATAAAAATTATGAATCAGACTCATTGGTATAACATTCATTCTTTTTATCCTCATTTCAAAGAGTATTACTTCCTTGTTGTCAGCAGATGGGTAATTAAATGCAATTTTTTGGAAAGCTATTCTATTGACATTATTATTATTAGCCAATCCCATGATTTCCTGTTTAAAAGATGACTATAAATATTGTATGTTCTATGTATTTATTTTATCATCTTTTATTTATTATTTTTTTCTTCTTTGCATGGGTACAGATAATTTTGTGATCGGTCAAAGAAGCTTGGAATTACCAACAACACACAAAAATGGTAATTTTTTAATCTTTTTCTCTCTACAAAGGTTTGGTTAGTTTTAATGTTGATTTTACAACATATTAGCAATTCTCAGCTATTTGTGATATGATAATTCTTGTTATTGTTGATACAAATGATCATTGATCTTAAACAAGGAAAAATGTCCTGATGAGGTTTTTTTAGACACCACATTACTCCATTAAAATTTAGCAGAACCATTAAATTTTTGTCTGATATTCATGAAAGGATGTTTTCTCTTAAAAACAAATTTATTTTGTGAATTTGTGAGATTAACATTTTTCTTCTTATATTTATTAATTTGTTCAATTTTAAGTCTTATTTTGTGAAAGAATATAGATCGTGCATGATTAAAAGCCTACTGAATAAATGATTCAACAGTTTTGCTTGAAAATTTTTTGTACCTGGAAGTTAATGGTAATAAAGTTAAAACAGTTTATTGAACCAGGTTTTGGGGTTTTTATGTTGTTCAAAATGCAGCAGATATTTCAGAAGTTATTATCTTAATTTATTTCTCCAGTATGGTGGTGGTGGTGGTTACAGAAGTGGTGGTGGTGGCGGAGGTGGCCGCTTTGGTGGTGGAGGAAGAGGAGGACCTGGAGGTGGAGGTCAGAGAAGAAAGAATTATGACGGAGATCCAGAAAACCCAGAATCTGAACAGTTCAGAAAATTATTTATTGGCGGACTTAGTTATGAAACTACAGAAGATGGATTAAGAAGCCATTTTGGTGAATGGGGTGAAATTGTTGATTGTGTAGTTATGAGAGAAGCTCAGTCTAAAAGGTTTGATGATTTCTTTTTTTTTTTTTAAATTTATAACTAAATTGATACTATCTTAAACACTTACAGAATCAGACTGGTCATCTAATTGTAGAGACGTTAAATCAAAGATTCTTCTAGTATCATTAACTACAAGACCTTTTATTTTTTTTTTATTTTTTTTTTATGATAGCATGATTGTTCAAATTTAATTTGAGATGTTTTTATAAGTCAATCTTAACAATGTCTTAATCGGGGTCCAAATATTCCCTCTTCAGAGAATTTCCTTAAATATGGTAACAGACTTCTATGACTCTGAACTGAATCCATAGAGTAAGAACATACTTTGTTAGCCTCTTAGATTCATGATTTTGTCATTTGAGTCATGCTGAGGGAGGTAAGTTGATTATCCGTTTGAGATCATGATCACTGTCATTGATTTTTTTATGAATTTTTTTTTTTAGATCTCGTGGTTTTGGGTTTGTTACTTATAAGGAATCCGCTATGGTAGATGATGCTCAAGCAAACAGACCACACAAAATTGATAACAGAGAGGTCGAATCTAAACGAGCCATGCCAAGGGAGGTAAGTTGATTATCCATTTTGAACCCTAGCTAGGAGTCGTCTAAGTAAGAGAACAAGATTTGTTAAGAAATTTCTGTATCAATTAATACAGTTTGCTTTGCTGATAATGCACTCGGCGAGTCTCACGTCAAAGGCTTAGTTGTTTGATATCTCAAGTGAATCAAACTCGAGGCTTGAAAATGTTTACTATTAACCAGCAGTTTTTTCACCAAGTGATCAGTATTTTTAAAAAAAGTGAAAGTGAGAAAGTCAACTGACATTTAAAGCTGAATCAGCAGTTTTGTTGCTAGAAAATATAGAAGATCTACTAGTATCAGTGAAAAAGAAAGAGATTGAGAACTATAAGCTAGGCTTATATGTTGCTGAATTTCATACATACACTGAATAGGATTAAATATCTGTAGTTGACATGATCAATAAATTTCTAACTGTAGACCAGTTTTTAAGTCCTGTAACATTCCTAATGTGCCTCTAATGGTTTGTAAAGTCTGATACACTCATCAAAAACTATTGAGCATTTTAAGTTGTGCCTTGTTCCATTTTCAGCAAAATTTCTGACACCATCCAGAAACACAATTACACCTGTCATAGGTGTCTGAATTTGTAAAAATTTGAATTGTGTGTTTTCAATAGATAAAATTTTATTTATTTATTTCATCTGTCTTTTTAAGGGTGATATATTGATATTTATCTTATTTACAATTTTTTTTTTAACTTTGTTCTTATTTATTTTTTAACCCTATATATTATGAAGTTGAATGTAATTTGTTTATTCAAAGGGTAATGAATCTCAACAGTCTGTGAAGAAAATGTTTATAGGTGGATGTAAAGATGGCACAACGGAAGAAATGGTTAGAGAAGTATTTGAGCCATATGGAGAAATTACATCAGTGGAGATTCCTACAGACAAGCAGTCTGGCAGGACAAAGAGTTTTTGTTTTGTTACATTTGAAGATTATGATAGTGTAGATAAATGTGTATGTAAGTACGGCATGGTTTAATCCATTGTTTAAATAAAAAATCCAGCTTGGACTTACTACCGTATATATGTGTGTGGGTGTGGGTGTGTATATGTATGTATGTACAGAATCAGTTTTTAAATTTGTTGTGTGGTTATCAAGTACCAGACCTGGTTTTAGTTCATTTTAGTTAATTTTTGAGTTATGTATCTTGTTGTTACTCGATTACCTGAAAATAAATCATAATTCTTATATAAGAATATTTTTGAAATTATATAAAGTGAAGTTTTTTCTTTCTCTTATTTATTTATGTTTTAATATTATTGATTTTATTTATTTATTTATTTATTATTTTTGTGCTCTGAAATTATTTAATTGCATTCTAATCCAGTATCAGGATCTGTAAACAAACAGTTTAATACACTTAATACATGTAAAAGTCACATGCAAAATTTAGTATATACACATGTACATGTATAATAGATTAACATACATGTCGTAAATTTGCTACATTTGTAGTTGCCTGGTCAACAAACAAAAGCAATGTAAACAGCAGATTAAAATTAATACATGTAGGTCAAGAAAAATAAAATTTTAAATTCATAAAAAAAGATGGAAATTGGTTAAAGAGAACTTAAAAATATTTATGTACATGTCGAGTGAATCTTAATCTGTTCTTCGTTATAGTAAAGAAAAAGTTTGAGATGAATGGAAAGAAGATAGAAGTGAAGAAAGCACAACCAAAGACAGACAAGAAGCAAGGAGGTGGAGGAGATATGGGTGGTGGAGGTTTGTAATGTTTTATGTGACTCGTTATAATTAGAATTTAACATATGACAAGATATACAGTGACAAACTTGTTGGGTTTTTAATCCATTATGATATGTCTATGCATAACTTTTATCATCTTTTTTAACTTTATCATTTACGTTTCTACATGGTTATCATTAAGCTGACAAAAAAGGATTTCATTTTGCTGTAGACCTCGGTTCAATTTTCGGTGCAAAAATTGACTTTTTGCAAATTTTTGAAGTTTAACCATATTAATACAGCTGTTCATAACTTAAAGTGAGGCTTCAGAATTAGTTTTCAAGAGAGTTAAAAAATAATAATAATAATAAGATAAAATAGAAAATAATTTGAAGGGTCTAAATTAAACTTTTATGAAAAGCATTTAAAAACTATTCTTTTATGACCACTGCGGTAGCTCAGTTGGTAGAGTGCTCGCTGCATAAGTGGGAGGTCGTGGGTTCGAACCCTGGCCGGGTCTGACCCAAGACTTGAAAGTTGGTAGTGGCTGTTCTTTCGCCAAGTACTCGGCATTACGAAATGAAGGTACGGTTCTTTTGGATGGGAACTTAAAATAAACGAGGTCTCATGTCACGGCGTGGCAAGATAAAGAACCCTGCTGTATAATGCCATCAGCGCAACGCACAGGCAAAATTTCTGCACTTTCGCCTATAGCTGGCGACATCTCGATATAAGTGAAATATTCTTGACTGGGATGTTAAACACCATTACTCAACTCATTATTCTTTTTAGATTTTTGTTACTATAGCAACTTGTATCTTATTTGTCAGAAAAAAAATTTACTTTTTATTTATTTTATTAATTGTTTTTTTTTATTTAATGTAGGAAACCAAGGAATGTGGGGTAACCAAGGAAACTTTGGAGGTGGATTTGGCGGCGGTGGTGGTGGAGGATATTCAGGTAGGACTCAAAATTCTGTTATCTTTCATTGAAAATTACTCATGAAATCCAGCAGTTTAAAACATTTGGGTTTGAAACTCAGTCAAATTATTAATAAAACTTTTAAATTTTGAGATATTGCAATCAGCATAAAGAAAACAGAATATAAGCTGGTTCACCTGGTGTCCATATTATATGACTGGGGAGTTGGTATGCTCCTCCGTAGAATTCTTACTTGGTGAGCTAACACCTTACAGAAAAGTCACCCTGAGTGTGCTCTCGTACATGGCAGGTCATAATACACAGTCGCATATATCACATACACATACATGTAAATTTTATCTTAGTCCATTTAATAAGCTTTTTCTTGACATGAATAGTAGAAATATTGCTGACATGAGATAAAACTTCATTACAACCAACCAGCTATTAGAAATGAATGAAAAGGTATCATAGATAAATGTTGGATACAAAAAACTAGAAAGTCCTGTTAAAATCTTATAAAAATAATTCCATTCAAGTTCTAGATTGTTTTTAATAATGATACATCACCATTGATTTCTTAGGCTATAAAATCAAGCAATCACTTAAAAATAGGAATTGATTGTCAAATCAAATCTGTCTAATAATATGGTGAATATCGTTCATGTTGATGTATGCCCTTTTAATAGAATTTTATAGTTATTTTTCCCTCATTTTCAAGGTCTTCTGTACTTAGTTACTTTAAGCAGTTTTATCAACTAATAGCTTCTATTTTCCTGAAATCAACTTCTTTTCCAATTCTTTTGAGCCAATTTAGGTTCATACATGTTTTTTTATTCTAAAAAAAATTTCAAGTTAAATGCCATGTTAAATATTGTTTGGTCAAGTCAAATCACTGGGAAGTGCACTTTTAAATCTGTTGTTTTTGTATTTGTAATTAAACCCAAGTTAATTAAACCATTGCAAGGTGCTCTTTAGGATTGCCTGTTTATTGTTTTATAACTGTTATTCATTATTTCAGGTGGAGGATATAACCAAGGTGGATTTGGTGGAGGATATAATCAAGGAGGCGGTGGTGGAGGTGGTTGGAACCAGGGTGGTGGTGGAGGTGGTTTTAATGATGGATTTGGAGGAGGATTTGGTAACCAAGGTAATGTATATGGAAGTTATTAATTCTGAGTCCCCATATCATAGTTGCTGTGTTGTAGTAGGTTTGTCAGTTTGCTCGACCAATTCTGTGATTTTTTTCAGCTCACCTGAGCACAAAGTGCTCAAGTGAGCTATTGTGGTGGGTCATTGTCCGGTGTGCGTCGTGCGACGTGCGTCGTGCGTCAACTTTTGATTGTTAACACTCCTGAGGCCACAATTTAAGTGCAATCTTAATCAAACTTTCTCAGAATGATCCTCTTGATAAAAGCTAGCTCAAGTTCGTATATGGGCTATGTTGGGTCAATAAGTAGGTCACTAGATCAAATTGTAGAAAAACCTTGTTAACACTCCTGAGGACCCAATTTTAGTCCAGTCTTCATCAAACTTAGTCAGAATGATCATCTTGACAAAAGCTAGCCCAAGTTTGTATATGGGCCATGTTGGGTCAATAAGTAGGTCACTAGGTCGGATTGTAGAAAAACCTTGTTAACACTCCTGAGGACCCAATTTTAGTCCAATCTTCATCAAACTTAGTCAGAATGATCATCTTGACAAAAGCTAACTCAAGTTCGTATATGGGCCATGTTGGGTCAATAAGTAGGTCACTAGGTCAAATTGTAAGAATACCTTGTTAACACTCCTGAGGCCCCAATTTTAGTCCAATCTTCATCAAACTTAGTCAGAATGATTCTCTTGACAAAAGCTAGCTCAAGTTCGTATATGGGCGATGTTGGGTCAATAAGTAGGTCACTAGGTCAAATTGTAATAAAACCTTGTTTACACTCCTGAAGCCCCAATTATAGTCCAATCTTCATCAAACTTAGTCAGAATGATCATCTTGACAAAAGCTAGCTCAAGTTCGTATATGGGCCATGTTGGGTCAATAAGTAGGTCACTAGGTCAAATTGTAAGAATACCTTGTTAACACTCCTGAGGCCCCAATTTTAGTCCAATCTTCATCAAACTTAGTCAGAATGATGCTCTTGACAAAAGCTAGCTCAAGTTTGTATATGGGCGATGTTGGGTCAATAAGTAGGTCACTAGGTCAGATTGTAGAAAAACCTTGTTAACACTCCTGAGGACCCAATTTTAGTCCAATCTTCATCAAACTTAGTCAGAATGATCATCTTGACAAAAGCTAGCCCAAGTTTGTATATGGGCCATGTTGGGTCAATAAGTAGGTCACTAGGTCAAATTGTAAGAATACCTTGTTAACACTCCTGAGGACCCAATTTTAGTCCAATCTTCATCAAACTTAGTCAGAATGATCATCTTGACAAAAGCTAGCTCAAGTTCGTATATATGGGCCATGTTGGGTCAATAAGTAGGTCACTAGGTCAAATTGTAAGAATACCTTGTTAACACTCCTGAGGCCCCAATTTTAGTCCAATCTTCATCAAACTTAGTCAGAATGATGCTCTTGACAAAAGCTAGCTCAAGTTTGTATATGGGCCATGTTGGGTCAATAAGTAGGCCACTAGGTCAAATTGTAATAAAACCTTGTTAACACTCCTGAGGCCCCAATTATGGTTTAATCTTCATCAAACTTAGTCAGAATAAATTTCTTGACAAAAGCTAGCCCAAGTTTGTATATGGGCCATGTTTGTTCAATAAGTAGGTCACTAGGTCGGATTGTATTAAAACCTTGTTAACACTCCTGAGGCCCCAATTTTAGTCCAGTCTTCATCAAACTCAGTCAGAATGATGCTCTTGACAAAAGCTAGCTCAAGATTGTATATGGGCCATGTTGGGTCAATAAGTAGGTCACTAGGTCAAATTGTAGAAAAACCTTGTTAACACATATGAGGGGATCCATTTTAGACCAATCTTATCAAACTGGCTCAGAATGATGCTCTTGACAAAAGCTAGTTCAAGTTTATATATGGGTCATTTTGTGTCAATAAGTAGGTCACTAGCTCGAAATATAGGAAAAAATCTCTTTTAAGAATAGAAGCTCCAGTTTGCCAAAATCAAGCTGAGTGTACATCATTTTCAGGTGAGCGTCCAGGGCCTTCATGGCCCTCTTGTTTAACTCGAGTTTTCTCTGCCACCTCAGAAATGATTGCTTCGATTGCTTTGTAAATAAAAGGATCTTTACTTAGGCTAAAAATAACATTCTACTTAAATAAAATAAATAACCATATACTTTGAAAAGATTTTTCTTATAAAAGATTAATTTTCTAACAAAAAGTTTTTATGGACCATAAGAGTATACATGTATTTGGTCCTCAAGTCCTTAGTGCCTTTTTAAAAGTATTCTAATTCTGATTAACTTTATCTATTTGCAGGTGGTAATTGGGGTGGAGGAGGCGGAGGTGGAATGGGAGGATTCGGACAAAACTACAAAAACAATTTTGGAGGTGGACCAATGAAAGGTGGTGGTTATTCACAGAGAGGTCAAGGTCCCTATGGTGGGGGAGGTGGGGGCGGTGGTTATGGAGGAGGAGGATATGGTGGAGGTGGAGGCGGAGGATATGGTGGTGGCGGGAATTATTGATCATGATAACATCGTTCTTACCAATGTCTCTTGTAAGTATTAAACTTGTTCATGTTTATTTAAATTTTTTGAATTCTTTGGTGCTGTAGATCTGGTTTGTAAATTACTTCTTGACTACAATTTAAATTGACATTTTAGTTGTTTTAACTAAAATGTGTCTTTTGTTCAAATTGTTGTTTAAACAAAAATGTTCCACAGTTGGATTCACATAAAGTGAAATAACTAATTAGCACAAGCATTATGTTCTTAAACAACAATGAAACTGGATCTACAGTGCATGTGTATAAGTTCATTTTGATAAAATTTGATACAACTTTCTCCATTGAAATTATTTGGTCCAAAAAAGGTTAGATTAATTGATTGGGAGATGTGTTTTCAAATTTTAAAAAAAATTGCTTAGGGAGCAGTTTTTCTGTTTATGTAAAGTTAAGACAAAATTTGAACAAAAATAGAATATTTCAGGGTTCAGAGAAAGGGGAAAATCAAGACTAAGGTACATGATATTTCAGTAAGGGAGGTAACACATTTTTCAAGGGGAGGTAATTCTGGTGTACTGTTTTCATTGATTTTAAAAATGTTATGATTTAAATTTTCTACATTATTGCATTTAGGCAGGTTAAATATGATATGTCTTCAACTATTGGTCACTCAGATGGTCAGTCAGGGAATTAAGCTAGGTTAATGAATATACCAACTGGACGTTTGTTAAGTGTCCTGCAACAAAGACCATGGTGTTTAGTTAAGAGAGGACAAGGATTCTTAGGATATTATAAACACAGATAGTGGATTTAACTTGCTGCTTTATAACTTTATAAGTGTCCCTAGCTGTAAGGGCAAGTTGAAATGGTACAACTCAAAGTTAAGATATCAATCCAAAATTATTTAGGTTTGATAAAAAAAAAACTCACAGTTTAAGGAGAACAAATTGTGGTATCAACTTACTAAGGTTGTGTATTGGTTGCCTCAAAAAAACCAAGTAGATATTAAAAAAAAAAAAAACTAGCTTACTATTCAAAAGACTTCCATGGTTGAAATTAAGGAATTTAAAATAAAGATTTTATGCCCTCAGGATAAGGGTTAGTGTGTGAAGCAACTTAAAGACTACAAGATAAGGACTTATTAATGGTACAACAAATGAATTTAATAGCTAAGTGATACCTTAAAAAATGTATGGTTTGTATAAATCTTTATTCCTCGTAAATCTGAAGAAATGGTGCCGTACGTCCTGATTGAGTTTTGTTTTTCTGTTGTCATGACTTTTACCTGTTACATGCAGTTTTTAATTTACAAGCAAATGAAGTATATGTTTTTGTATGTTCAATTTTAAGGAAATGAATTATTTTCTATTTACCTATTTAACACAAGAATTTTTTGAAAATTTAATCTGCAAGAGACGTAAAAGTCATAAGCCTGTGTATATACAAGTGTGTATGTATACATACATATATATATATATGTGTTAATGTCACATATAGTTTTAATTTCCGAAATGAATTCTCTCATTTCATCATCATCACCTTATCATCATTTCATTGTGATTTCATTTCTAAAACTCTCGTGATAATATACATCTGATAGTTTGTGTTTGTTTGTCATTTTCTGTTATTGTCTGTCATTGCATGTTGTCTGTAGAATACAGAATTAAAAACTAAAATCCAACTTTATTCTTTATTCTTGTGTTGATTTATTTGCAAATAATGTATAGTTTATGATGTACATGCAAAAGCATATGTAAAGTTAGGTTGAACAAACAACAAGTGATGTTTGAAATATCAGTCTAGTTGTAGGATATTTCCATAGGGATCTGTACTTAATTGTCTGATAAACTACATAAGAATTCTCTCTCAACAATTTGTAAAGAACAACAAAACACTTCTAACACGACACTACCCCCAAACTTTTTTGGTCTTGCTTTTGTTGGTTGCAAATCAACCTTACATATTGCTTAGCAGCTGTTCAGGACATGATGTTACATAGTTCAAGTTGTGTATTGGTGTTTTATGCTCCATCAAGATTTTTTTCATTTAAACTGGATCTGTTCCTTCTGGGATGCTGGAGGTAAATGGTTTATCCTAGAAAAATTAAAATCAAACCTTCAGCAAATAAACTTCAAACTTTCACATACTAAATCCTATTAGAGTGGGATACAAAACTGTTTGATGTCACACTGGAGACACTCAGCCAACAGTTTAATATAAAATAGTTATTTCAAATTCCACAATAATCTATATGATGAAGAACAATATAAACAGTTGTTGGTCTTAGCTTTCCAAATGGGTCTACGAATTGTAGAAACTTAGAGTGTGTTCAGAAATTGAAAGCTTTTAAGTCTATAAAATGACCAAAGTACTACTCAGGCGTCTGTTTATTTTGTCTTTTAATTTAATATAGAATATTAATTAATATTCCTGTTATTGTTGAGACTGAATTGTTATAAGGCGAGACTTTGGTGTTACATTTCCAGGTATCGTAAGTGGCGGCAACAGGCATGTCAAAATGTGAAAGTTTATGTTTAAGTAATGTTTTTTCTACTCAATCAAAAACTAACCAGGCGAGACATTTAAATCTGTGGTATTTTTGTTTTAACTGTTAGCTTTGTTAAGACACATTTATTTTAATATGATGACTGTTTAAATGGTGCACAAGTTTGTGCAAATGTCTAGGATTTGCTTTGTACTATGACTGTTAAACTTCATTATTTAAAATGATTGATTCAGGACAAACTGTTTCAGCTATTTAGCCATTTACTGACAATATGCTTAAAAATTAAGGCCTTCATAACTTGAAAACTTATTGTGGCCTCTTGTAGAAAGTAATTGGAATCACTATAAAACTTTATTTTCAAAATCATACAATGATTGTGACTTACAAGGGAGATAATCCAGATGTAAAGATGTTGTTGGCTAATATAATGTTATTTAGACCATTTGGTATAGGAGTATATGTTAAGGAGTAAGGACAAATGGAAGGTAGCCCAGAATATCCAAGTAGATGTGTGTGTCTCAGGTAGGAAGAATTTACTCTTATAATATGTATGTTGTGACATTGGTTAGGTATTTTTGTTATATGATTCTTTAGAAAAGACCTTTTTGTCATAGTATGTTTAGCACTGACAAGAACTCTTATTCTTCATTGTCGCAAGTGAATTGCATAGGTAGAAATTTTCTGCAGTTACACTCGAAGCTGATTATGTTTCGATATATAAAAATGATTATGAATCGGCAGTTTTTGATAACTTCCCTTCAAAGATTTGAGTGTTACGAGCTACGGTAATCAAGATTGTTTTTCTATAAGCCAAATTTTAACAGAATTTACCTTTAGAATGTATGATATGGGATCAAGTTCTGTCTGCATTACAATCTGCCAAAGATCTGTTACTGTTTGTGTAATTTTTAATTTGATCAAAAATATTTTGCACATTGGTTCAATTATATTTTATTTTACATGTACATGATATTTTTTCTTTCATTCAGATTGGTACATTCTTGAATGATTAGAGGAACTGAAATGGCCTGTGGAACTGATGTTGAAACTGAAATGGTCATTGGAACATATCTAGGAAATGAAATGGTCAGTGGAACAGATCTGGGAACTGACATGGTCAGTGGAACTGATGTAGGAATTAAAATGGTCTATGGAACTGGCAAACAATACCTTTCATATCCAGACATGAGGTTTGTTGAAGGAATTAAAAGGATCAGGTAAGTAATACTAAAATATAACTACTTGTATAGTAGGGTTTTTGTTCATAAACAAAAGGATAGGAGGGGTCATAAACAGAAATTGGTAGGGTTTATAATTAGAAGGGTGGGTGGGGTCATAAACAAATTGGTGGGGTTTAATTATAATTAGAGGGGTGTGTGGGGTCATAAACAAATTGGTGGGGTTATAATTAGAAGGGTGTGTGGGGTTATAAACAAGTTGGTTGGGTTATAATTAGAGGGTGTGTGTGGTCATAAACAAAAATTGGTAGGGTTATAATAAGAAGGGTGGGTGGGGACATAAACAAATTGGTAGGGTTTATAATTAGAAGGGTAGGTGGGGTCATAAACAGAAATTGGTAGGGTTTATAATTAGAAGGGTAGGTGGGGTCATAAACAAATTGGTGGGGTTATAATAAGAGGGTGTGTGGGGTCATAAACAGAATGGGTGGGGTTATAAAGAAGAGGGGTTGGGGTTATAAACAAGAATGGGAGGGGGGGCATTAACAGAAGGATGTGTAGGGTTGTAACAGAAGTGTGGGTGGGGTTAAAACTTCATGGGCATAGATAATTTTGATGAAGAAAAATTTGGTTTAGATTTAAAACTAACTTTCTGAGATAAAGATTTTTATTTTAATATTTTCTTTGCATTTTTTTATCAAAATCTTTTTTTTTTTTAATAACAGAATGGATGCTCACCTTTACATTGATCGTGACTGCAAGAGAAGCCACATACACTTTTCAACTTTGAAGATTGAATGGCTTTACAAGTCCTGTAGATAGAATCCAACACAACTTAAAGTGGGGAATAGAATGATGAAGAAGTTGAAGTACAGTAGTGTGAAAAAATGATCCAGATTGTACTTAACTCTCCACTGATAGATAAATATATTTCTAAACGATTAACTTATCCTGAAGTATAATGCATGTATATATGCATTGAAAGTTAAAAGATTTTTTAAAGTTTTTTCGTCTTCCAAGTCCTAGCAGGCTAAGATTTAAATTTTCTTGCCTTTATGTCTATTGTAATAAAATTAGTATGTTACCTGAATCGATTGTACAGAAACTAGTGAAGACATATATATTTCTGTGGAATTCTTGTTAAATAAAGTGAATATTGTTTAAAATTATACTTGTTTTGTGCAACATAGAGTTAAAGGCAGTGAATCGATTGGGAAGAGACCTTGTTTTCTGCTTTGAAACTGGAAAAACTCATCATTCTCCTAGTGGGAACATTAGCTATACTTAAAGAGATGAAATATTGATTTAACTTTGTACATATAAACAAATATTGAGAAACAAGAATGGAGTGAAGTAATAATGGTTAATGTTCCAGTCCAGATTCTTTCACATAAAGCAGTGTTGTCAGTTTTGATATGGTCAAGAAAACCGGAGTATAAATTATGATTGAGAGGCAACAGAAGAGGGGAGTTATAATATTAAATGTCCAGATTCTTTTATGTAAAGCAATATTTTCAGTTCTGAGATGGTGAATTAAACTGATGTTTAGAAAAAAAAAACCACTTATCTTTCAGCAAGCGATCAAACAAAATTTCATAACATTCTGTCCTTTGAAACTGTCCTTTGGGATTCAAACCTAGGTGACAAGAACCTAATGGATAAAGGTCAAAGTCATTTTAGAAATCTCCCACTTTTTAATAGGGAGTGACAGGTGTCTTTACAAAGTACACAATGGAGACATGTCAGAGTGAATATGGTGGTAAACTTGTGATTCAACTTTATTAAAGGTCATGGGTTGGACCGCTAGCCAATGTATGTAGTATATCCTTTTATAGGTCATTTATCAGTACATTGCTTCAGTCCGCCCGTCCAGGTGTTGACGAATTTGTACTTGCCCATCTCCTGAAGTTGATTTTGCAATAAACCGATATCTTTCTAGACGAAGAGAAATGTTCTCTCAAATATCTTCACGTAACTGAAACCGGTCTGATGTACCTACTGTATCTATTCTGGCTATGACATCTGGTCTATTAGAGCTTCTTGTCGAATATAAAAACATATCATAAAACAAAAACAAATAAAAATATCAGCATGCACATGAAAAACTAATATTTAAACAATATATCACAAGACAATTCATACAAGTAAAAATCAAAAAATGATTTGTAGCATGCATCAAAATAAAAATAAGTAATGTACATGTAACAATAAAACAAGCATTTGATGAAAGTATTCTGAAACATGAAGCACTTTCATTTGCATGCATTCATTACAAACAGATTGACTCATTCCATGACTGAATTAGATTTTTAAATTGACTATTTACATGTAATAATTTTTGTGCGACTCTGGTTTTTTTTGCTATTTTTCTCTGAAACCATAATCGTGTGAAAAAAAGAAATTTCGAGAATAGGCTAGAGACCAACTTTAAAAAGAAGTCTGCAATACTGTAGGGTTAATCATCTATTCAATCTAAACAGTTTAAAAACATCGATTTAAAAAAAAAACTGCTTTTCCACAAAATATAAGTGTCGAACATAGGTTTACATCGCCAATTCGTGTAGTTGAGTTGAAGTGTTGAGATTAATCTCGACTAGTAATCCTTCACTCTTGAACATAAAAATTGCATTTAAACGACACGGAAATTAATTTATTTGTCAAATTTACATATTTCAGTTAAATGAGACCAAAAAATCAAATTATATTAAACAGTTAAATACATTTTACATTCCCGGAAGTAAATTGTTAATGTTTTGACACTTTGGGCCATTGTTGATCCAGTCTAAACGTTGGACCAAATTACTCATGAAGTTGAACATACTTATTTTACAGCGCGTTTTCTATAGGAAAAATCACATTAAATCATTGACACTGTTTACTATTCTGGCAATCTGAACTCAAAGGAAAATATTGTACTACCGTACAACGCAAGGATGTTGTAGTATCTATATCTCCTTCTACTGCCCGTAAGATTCAACCGAGGTCCGTCTAGAGTAGATCAACTTGTTGCCCAAACCGCTACATTTATGCCACCAGTTTAAGTCATCTATTGGACCACGTGCCTTTATCGTATAAAATCGTTGTTTTTAATATTGTATATTCTCCTTTATCATTGATTCGACTGACATTCAAGATAGGGAGCAATTTTAACATCATTGATGTAGAATTTAAAAAAAAAATGACAAAGTTGTGTTTTACGCTAGTCAGGATTTTTCCACTAACAGAGAAAATGTTCGACAAGCGAACTGGCAAGACTTTCTCGCAATTTAGCATATGTCTTTTTTGAAAACGAATCGTTTGTAGATCCGTAAGGTGCTGCTTTCAGCCACCGAAATACTTGAAGAAGGTTGTTGTTTTCATAAAAAAAAATGCTTGAAATTACGGACACATTGTGTTATCGTAATGTACTGAATGTTATCCAGTCCGCCTTTGTTGTTACGCTTAGAGTATGATGAAATCTGATACAGGAAGACGGGCAATGCTTGCATCATGTGGTTATTTTGATTTCAAAATGAGACATTCAAGATGAGTAAATAAGACTATTAATCCCAAACGAGTGGAATAATGGTGTTTTACACCCCATTCAAGATTATGTCGAGACGGTCTGATTTGGATTGAATGCCCAAAGAATACCTTCGGCTAGCAAACTGACAAACTTTCTTACACTAAGATCTACCCAAATGGGATTCGAACAAAGGTGGTGAGACAAACTGTGATCCTTGCTTTGGATCACTCCGCCACCGAGGCCCTCAACATTACCGTAACTACCTATGAGGCAACCGAGGCAACTGCCTCGGTAAAAATTTAACCAAGTACTTTTTCTCACATTAGTGATATTTTGAGTAAACATTTAAACTATCCTCTAACCTGCATTAGGAGGTTTAGTGGTGTGGTTAAACTAGTTTTCATGGCACACAACCATTCCACTTATTTTACAACAGCTGGTCTAGTTTTGAGCTTTCATATTGTATTATGTTAACTGTATTACCTTCCTCACATGTGAAAGATGTATAACAATAAAACTCTGTTTTTTTTTTACTGTATGTCATTTTATATATATATATGTATGTATATGTATATATATTGCTCTTAAAAAACAATGGACTTGTAAAACGCGATTTTTGCTCATTAAGCAAAAGTTATTTTATACGCTTGGAAGTGATCTTCAAATTGACAATTATATCCCTTAATAAGTTAAAAACAAGTAAAATTGTTCATTATTTAAAACAAGGACACTATGTTAAAGTTTATAGATATTGTTGTCGAATGTCTTGTCATGTAGTTTATCAGTTAGTTAAAATGTGATAAGGAATACTGTGTATTCGAAATATATTGCAATATAAAAAAGCATGTTGTCGTTAGTTTTTATTTTTATTTTTTTATTTTTTTTTATTATTTTATTTTATTTTTTTTTTTTTGTTTCTTTTTTTTTACATTTTAATTTGCTCAACACAAATGTTGCTATTAAACGAAACTTTTTTTAGTTGAAAATTAAAAAAATAAATAAATGAATAAATAAATAAATAAATAAATAAATAAATAAATAAATAAATAAATAAAATAATAATAAACACTGTGCACGTGAAATTACAATGAATAGATCTACAGTCAAGAGATATTTAAATCGAAATATAAATTGCGGGAAGAGGGAGATAATCCTTGGTGTTAAACTCTAACAGGTGCTCTCTAGGCATGCGTGTGGAGGAATTTATTGGGGTATGGCGGAAAACGAATGCTAACGCGACCTACCCATTTTATTTACCTTTTGTAGTTTGTCATAGTGTGAGTCATTTCCGATAACAAACTGCTGAGAGTAAGTACTAATTTTTTTGTCGTAATTATTTTTAAAAACCACTTTTAAATGCATAATAGCATCAAGGTTTTGGAGAGACGGAAAAATAATTTTGTAAAACCACACTCAAGTTCCTGTCCCGGTCGATTTTGACATATTAAACCATTATTGATAAATCATGCATAAATAATTGTAGTTTATGACCTGAGGTTTGTTTCTCCAACTACTATATATTTTCATAATTCCGTTCTGTATATTTTGTTCAGCTAAATTATGAATACAAAATTCCTATCGTCTGTGAATTTGCAATTTGCAACCTGTTGTAAACATCGGAATATATCCCCCCCCCCCCCCACACACACACACTGTAAGCATGTGGTTTGGGAATAATAATCTACAGGTGTTTTTCATTTTAATTGTCAGTTTAAGAAGTGGCAACTCCAGATAAACAAATACAGATAGATTTAGCTGTTAAAGTATATCCAGTTGGAAAAATTAGAATCAGAATTTGATTCTGTAAATTTCTGATATGGTTGAGTGTACCAGAAGGGTGGGAACCTCAGAATAAAATACACATTATCACAGACTGCTTTGTCTGAGGATAGAAAACATTCTTCATGGTTCTACACTAGCATGTTATCACTTAGGCCTGAACTACATGTCGCTGAACGTTTTTATTATTATACTCATGTTGCCTTAAATCCTGTGATTTTAAGAAGTTTATAACCTGCATGAAGGTCAACATATTTTATTGTCTTTATATAGGATGGCATCATGGCTTAGAAATGGCAACATCAGTGTAATATAAAAAGCCGTCCGTACCCATGTATTTCAGGTCTAGCTATCACTATGATTTGGCAGTGATTCACTCTATCACACACACTTGTTGGATTCATTGAGCAGTAGAGTGCATGCATATCATTAGGTAGACTGACTTATAACCTTACTGAAGGATTAAATCATTTTATTATGTCTCCTATTGTTTCAAAATCATTCACTCAACTGAGTGTAACTCAATATTCCCATTTTCTCTCATAGATATTTAAAAAAATTAAAGGTCCTTGAGACGTTTTGTTTTGTTCAACAAACCTACACTAAACAATTTAAATATAACATAAGTTACAGTTCTATGCACAAGCCTTAAAAATCTACTCATTCTGAATTTCTGAGCAAGGGTCTTCAGGCTTTAGATAGAATTTTTAATGCCACTTGGCACAGTGCCTAGTGAAAACAGAAAACCACTTGGCATTTGGAAATTTAACTTGCCACAGTCACCACATGAAAAATGAGACTTTATTTTCTGAAAGTACCGCCAGAGCCGGTACCAATAAATAATGTTTTCTGACTTTCTTCTTAGGCTTTTCACAAACTTCGAATTTTCCTTCTTTTAGTAACTGGTAACTTTCGTTTTGAAGTGGCAGTTTTAGAAATGCTTCCCTCTAAAACTGGTTTGTCGACAGGATCAGTGGTAGTCTGATCAATGTCTTGAATACTTCTTTATCAGCTGCTTCATCCTTGGTTGACTTTAGAAGTCAAAAAAAAAAAAACGGTTTGTTTACTTTTCTTTTACATACTTTACCAGACTGACAAGTATATAAACATTCGGAACATTGTTTGGATTTTACGTTATGCTAAGTGAATTTTGAATGCGAAACAATAGGTTTGCACATATGATGCAAACGTTCAAATGATTTTTTTGATTCATGCTTGTAACAGAACAGCACTATGATATGAAAGGGGTTCATTACAGTTGACTTCCTTATACACAATTTTCCTGACATACACTTTATTATCTGCTGTTTGTTTACTGCAACAAGACCCTTAATGTATATAACTGATGAATTTATCTCAGCACTGTAATGAGTGGCAGTAACAGCATCACTCTTCCAAGTACACTTTCAGGATGAGTGGACAAGTAAATAATCAATGCCCTGGTCTTATGTCATTACAATATACTTTGTTATCTCCTCCAAAACTTGGAAGATACAATGGTATAATTGGTCATTTGTAAATATATGTCAGGGCTCGCGCTGTCAATCGTCAGTGGTGCCAATTATGAGATACATGTATATCAGGGCTCTACGATTGCAAAAATTTCTACTGGCCCAGTGGCTAGTAAACCTTTGAAAGTAACTCGCCAAGCCCAAAAAGTTACTGGCCACCAATCTAACTAATATTTGTATTATTTTAAATAAAGTTGAAAATAAAAAATAGATGAAATGAGTTGAATCAATAATAATTTACTATATACATGCACAATAGACAATAAAAGACTTCTCAATACACTTATTGTCACAATGACTTGTGTAATAAATTAAATAAGACAGATGCCTTCTGAAATGTTTGTAATAAAACAATCAATAGTTTTTCATAACATATTTCCTTATTTGGTACTGGAGGACAGTGTGGATTTTTTCTGACCATTCTGGTTTTGCACATGCCAGTTACAAATTCGCTTTTTCCGGCTATCTCCGGTCCAGCTTTTTTACAAACATCGCAATACATCGTATCGCTAGTTTCATCATAGACTAACCATGAAAAATCACTCTTCCACGCTTCTTGAAAAAGATCTCTTTTTTGGTTTAATAACTTTAGCCACGCTTGCTTCGCTTGATACCGCTTCAAACGATTCATGTGTTTCGTGTTCATCGATATCAGAAACTGATTCACCGCGTTCCGATTCAGTTAATTCCCGTGAAACAGGTTTAAAAAATGATAAGATGCCTGTAGACTTCTTTCTTTTATCGCCACTCATGTTGACATGACAGTAAATTACACTGTTAGATCGTTATCAGTTGAGTGCTTGACCTTATTTATAAGAATACAGACGATTCTAGGTTATTCAGGCATGTTTTAAAGCACTAGAAAGATCCAGATGATTACCTAAAATCCTTCTAGAAAAATGGAGAACTAAACCGGATTGTGTGGAAAAACTAGTTACCGCAATAGAAAAACATCGGTAATTGAAAATTTTTCGTTACTCGCAAATGGGCGAGTGAAAGAACAAATCATACTCGCATTTAACAATAATAACTCGCAAATGCGAGTGTTTTACTCGCACTGTAGAGCCCTGTATATTCAAATCTGGCGAAACAAATTTGAAATTGGCGAAAGTGTCTGGCGAATTCAAAATAAAATGGGCGAAAATAAAATGTAGTTGGCGAATGTTATGTTTCCATTCGTATATTAACTTTTCTGTGTCAAACTGTTGTGTATTTCAGGGCTGAACACACTTCACTTCTGTAGAATCTGTTTGTTTACATAGTCAATCACTGAACAGCTTCCTTTACACTATCGGAAGTTGACTCCCAATCTGATATGAAACAGTTGAATGATGATCGTTTCAAGTCTTATTTGTTATTTGATAATGACACTAGTTTTATGACATGTAAGTTTGCATTTAGACGGGCAAGATAAACAGTTTTACCTCTGGATCATGCACTTACTATCGGAATTCAACACATATACAACACCAATTATCTTCAGATCATAAAAAATCGTTACCTGACATTGACATGCAAACTACTTATGAACAGAAAGTTGAAACTTTGTACAAGGAAAAAAATTCTATAATTTGTGCTATGTGAGCTGTTTATTATTATCAAAGGACAAAGTGCCTACATAAAAATGTAATCCTTTACTAGAATTGCAAACACTCCAAGGTTGTACAGATCTAGGAAATTTGCACTGTGGTGGAAATGCTACCTATATGGCTGATTTGATCCCTTATTAGAAATCATGGCTCCTATTTTCAATGGCTCGGGCCCAAATGACTTCACTTCCTTCAGTTCTAGATTGTACACTTCTGGCAGCATAGATACTAGTATATCCCACACAAACATGTTCTGCTGCCTGCTGACCAATAATGTACAACGGCCAGTAAGATTAACTTTCTCATATTGGCGAAAAGGATTTTCAGACTGGTGACATGTACATTAATTGTTGCAGGAGATGGGTGAGCGAAACCAAAAATGATTCCAGGGCTAGCCCTGCATGTAAATATTTAAATCCAATGACCTCATTTACCTTGGTTTACCATATAACATAATTTTCCTGCCAATTCTTCAAATGACCGTTTTAAAAATTAATTCAAAATTTGAATTGATTTGAAAGTTTAAATTACATTGCTTCAGGTAATATTCTGATTAATGAAATAACATCAAGAAGGTGAATTTTCAGCGTTTATCTGTAGGACTGGCATATAAATGTTTCAATCTGTAGTTCCAAGAAAAATAGCCAAGATTTGCTAAAGGAAAGACTTCCATATTTACCTACCACTAAAATTTTATTTACGACTGACATGGCATTAAAAGAGGAAGTCAAACCATTTTGAACATTTTTGTGAAAAAAGTATTTTATCAAAATAATTTTACATAGAATTTAATGGGTTTGGGGGTGGGGTAAATGCTAAATTAAAGTTGTGGTAAATCTTGGTGAAAAAATGATTGTAAAACTGAGGTCTGTACATGTACTGCCAAAATCTAAGAACCATTACATATTCTTTTTACTGGATATTACAATACATGTAATTTATAATCAACTTTGAGCCCCTGAAAATATTCAAAATTTTAGGAACTTGAATACTTTAATGCTTGCTTTTATTTTTCTTAACATTTTCAAAACATAGTGAAATACTAGTTTCTGTGTTAGTGCCATTGTAATTATCCATAGAGAATAACCACAGTACACCAGTTATACCAAACAGCATAGTTCTTTATCATTCACACCTAGCCCTTGATACATCACTACTATTTGTTCAGTCATAAGTTGGTGATATAAAGCAGTTGTGGCAATGAATGGAGCCAGATTTAAATAGAAAACATAAAATACTGGGTTTTTTTTGGTATTTCAAATTACAGAGGCATTGAACAATGAAGCAAAAGTTATCAAGTGGCATTATAATGATGTTTTATTGTATTATCATGCAATCATGTAGTAAATTTAATGATCAGTTGTCTTTCGGACAGACACTACAAGGAAATTAATTGATTAAATATAGAATTTTATAGTTCATATATAATTTTCTGACAAAATTTGAAATTTTGATGGCCTATTTTAATGAATATCATATAAATCACACAGTTGCTGTATTTAGACACAGCAGGTGAGCAGAACAGGTAGGCTGACTGGTATCCAATTTCTTACCTGTAATACCTGTATTATATATTAATAATTCAGGTGAGACTTTATTGATACCTGTGTGAATATTGTGTTTCTATTATGTCATATATCAGTGTTGCTGTAAATAATAATTTGAAAATTTGGGGTTGTTTTTGCAAACATAGTTCTTTACATGCAGATAATTGACGAAGGCTTTTTTAAAAAGATTTTTATTTGGGTTTAATGGTTTTGTTATTACATAAAAGTTTAATTTTCAGAATTATGTCATGACAATTTGAAGCATTTGAACCTAGTGATTTTGTCATGGGTGTTGAAAACAACCTTTAACCTTTCAGATTGGGAAAATTTGGACTAGCTGTTTTTATACGCTCAAGATTTTAAAGTTCATTGCAAATATTTTAGATTGTGACAATATCTGATATTTTTTTGTCAGCCAAAAGCATTTTGGAAAACTAGATTTAACTCTTTACTATTTGATTGTGTATCGCTATTAGATTTTTAGGAATTTTGGTGGTGAAATTGGAAAAATTTCATCTAATTTCTCCAGGGGAAACCACCTGTAGTTGGTAGTAATTTTAGGCAAATAAAAACACTGAAACCTAAAGTTGGTGTTATTAATGAGTTACTCGAAGTGACTAGAGAAACTTAGGTAACAAAAAAAAAAAAAAAAAAAAAAAAAAAATGGTTTTTGACGTCCTACACATATTTCAGATTGCAATAGTGCAGCTTTTGAGTAACTTGTTGCATTATATTTCTTTTGTCTAATTGTTACATTGAACAAAAATTAATAAATAAATAAATACCCGGTAATAATAAACTAGTAAACACACAAGGTGACATGTGAAGAATGTTTCCTAACCAGAAAAGAAAACTATGAGGGGGGAAAAAGCCTACCTACCTACCCAATATCAGAAGTAAGGGTAGGGCAAGGGGAAACAAAGATATTTTTAATTGTGGCCTTAATGATTTACAATATATTTGTAACATAATTTGGTTATCATTGTTAAAATTGAATGTACTTTCAGATTTATAGAAGAAGTAAAATATGGCAACAGAAAAAGAAGGTTAGATCACATATGATATCTTATACAGTTTATCTATTAACAAGGTGCATGGTTAGCTATGGTAGTTGATTAGTGTCAGTTCCAAACGTTCTTTTGAGTGTATATAAACAACTGTTGTATAAACCTATGTTTCCATTTCTGATAGCCAAAATCACTGTTGGCTACTAATTTCTAAGGCTGTCACGGTTAGTGATTTTCGTAACTGGGTACCCGACATGCATTACCCGAACCGTAGCTAGTTAACCGATATTTGGAATAGGTGATGCGAAATACAATAATACTGTTCATAAATGGATTGAACAAATGTTTATAGTTTATAAATAAACTTGCCATAAAATAAAATCTATATGTTTACCATTCTGTTTCAATTTACTTCCGTATTCCATATATGTTTGTTCGCGCACTTTTGATAATGACACATGCGGAAAGACAGCATATGCGTTCGGTTTAGAAATTAGAATTTTCGGAACCAATACATTTGAATGTAGGTCAACAGGACCAGTCACTTACAAACTGAAAGTATACTTTGTTTTTATTTGTTTATTTTCATTGAAAAAACTCACTGAACTTACAGTCGTGTCACTGTTGATCCTAAATTTACCAAGATACATCAAATGTGCATTGATAGCAATATATAGATCGGTTACCCGGTTAATGATTTTGTAAGCGGTTACAGCATCTAACCTACCCGTATATCGGGTACCCTGGTAATCGTGACAGCCCTACTAATTTCTAAGAAATAATTTTAAAAAGTAACATATTTTAGGCAAATTTATGAAAAATACTTTAAAAAGCACTATATTTTCACAAATTTTAGAAATTTGGCTACTAGTAATTTTAAATTTTGGTAAACTGGTAATTATGAATTTCATTGTTTTAACAACCCTCATGTTAAGATATTTAGTTGTATAAACTGCCATTAATTGTAAATTCCTTACACATATATATTTTTTACAAATATATTTCTGTATTTTCAGAGATCGTTATGACCCCCACAAAGAAGGGGAAGTCTACAATTATAAAGATTGAAAGAAAGAAAAAAGCCCTTGATTTAGACTCAGACAATGTGGCATATGTAGCTGGTGGTCAGCACAAAGGACTTGTGGTCAATAAACAAGCAGCTGATGGTAAAACAATTTTAACATCAATTTTAGCACATTGATTATTTCATGAAATAATCACAAACTTTGCACAATTGTAAAAAAGTCCTTGATTTAGACTCGGACAATGTAGCATATGTTTCTGGTGGTCAGCATAACAGACTCATGGTCAATAAACAAGCAGCTGATGGTAAAACAATTTTTAACATCAGTTTTAGCACATTGATTATCTCATGAAATAATCACAAACTGTGCATAACTGTAAAAAAGTCCTTGATTTAGACTTGGACAATGTAGCATATGTAGCTGGTGGTCAGCATAACAGACTTGTGGTCAATAAACAAACAGCTGATGGTAAAACAATTTTAACATCATATTTCGCACATTTCATAAAAAAACACAAACTGAACATAACGTTGTCTGTTGTACAGGTTGTAATCATGAATGTGTTGTGATTATGTAGAGATGGCATTTAATCTGACAACAGTGATTATATTTCATCACCTATGTGAAACTTTTATTATGGAAATAGCCAGAGTAGACTGGTGCACAGTATATTTTGTAGGAAAAAAATATTGTTTTGTAGCCAGTGGCCCAAGGTCCATCTCCAGATTGAACACAACAGTTAATTTACACTGTTTAAAAATCCAGTAGTCTGGGTAGCAGCAAAGCAGTCAGCCCAGTAAATGTGGATTATTTGATAGAATATTATCGATTATTTTTGGAAGTTCATTGATAAGCAACACCCCCGATTCTTGTCTATATTCAGAAACAAAATACGTACTACATGTTATTTTTTAAAAGTTCCCTTCGGACCAAAAAGAGTAAATTTCATTAATAAAAAAGAAAATTTGCAAAAGAGGAAGTTTTGTTTTGGTGGTGTATTTTAGTTAAAACCCAATGTGTGATTGTTTGAAACAAATTTAAAATACCAAGTTGTTAATTTAGTGTAAATGATAAACAGATAATACAGTAACATATTTGGATTTAACATGATTAATTGAGAATTTTTCCCAACAAAAATTGGGGAAAATAGAGCTTATTTCATTGAGAATTCATGATGTCTGTATTTGATGCTAATACAATGCAGAAAATTCTTGAACACGTTATAATTTATGATTATTTTGTTTCCTGTTTTAGATGATGATGGTTTGGGAAGACCACAATTACAGATTGGATTTAATTGTTTTCTTGTGGATCAGAAAACTGGAGAACATGTTGTGGTAATATTTTTATGTCTGTCATTCTGTTAATATATTGTGTTAAAACCCACTTACTTTTTGGCAGGTTTTCTGCTTTGCAAATACACAGAAAAAGTACGAGGAATTATAATTGACAGCTGGTGTGCCTGATAATGGCACCTGGAATCAAAACATTCCTTAATAATAATTACATGTATACCCCCAGGGGTCACGCTGACTTCAATTTTTTTTCTCCAAAATTTTCGCCAGAATTATTTTTTTTTCGCCAAATACAATCTGTATTGGCCAATTGTATTTTCTGGTCTAATTGTAATTATTGGCAAAAATTTAATAGAAATAAATTGGCTTATAAAATGCATGTCTGATGACATGAAGAACAACAACAGTTTTCTTGTTTTATTTCTTTTATTCATAAAATAAATCACTAATAAGTAATAAGTAAACTGTAAACAAAACCGTCAAAAGCACAAATTTAATTTTTACTACTTTCAAAGATCTACCGCCGATAATTGATAATCTCAATATAATTTAGCAATTACCTGTGATTATCCGTAAACACGGCTTGGTAATCACTCGCTTACGTCGGTAATTAATCTCATTAAATGATAAATCCACCTGTAATTAACACCTTCACACGTGGAATTTTGTTTAATCAACATCATCTACATGGCTTCGGTGACCCAATTTAACACTCATTTGGAACTCTCTAGATCTATGCTTTGATAAAACAAGTAGACAGAGACGGAAACCTGTTGCTTTAACGACTCTCTGCTCATGTCCGTAAAGCGTAGTGAACCTGTTAATGTAAACATTTTTTCGCCATGACTTTCACCGATGTTTATTTTTTATCGCCAAATTTATTATTTTTTTTCTCGTTTTGCAAAAAAAGTGAACGGCAGCATGAACCCTGTATACCCCACTAATTATACCCCATACAACTTAAGTTACGGAGGGTTTGATGTTTTTGACCCATCAGTTGACCCATCCATCTGTCACTCCACCAGTCCATCATAAGTTTTCCATGCTTGCAGTTATTTGGCTGAGATTTACAGCCCTTTGTCTTTGATAATTCAATTGAAATAACAATTTTCCGCAATTTTTTCCTAAATGCATGTAGCTTTTAAACTGATTCTTGGTGTGTAAATCTACTGCAATGAGTTACAGATCAGTCTCATGTTTTTTTTCTGCTGATCTTTACATGATTTTTAATGGTAATGAAAGCCCTTACACTTTAAAAAATTTCCAATAGTGTCTAATATGTTGAAGCATGGGGTATGTGAGCAGACTCACTAAGGATGAAATACAAACACTTAGTACTGTACTATTAGTCATGAAAACTATATTTTATAATATATAAGCCTCCCATGATTTATCACAAACCCCTTCTATAATGTCAAAATCTTACTGAACAAATGGTGGTACTAAAACAAGAATTTATTGTGGTAATTATATATTTCATGTATATTTCTATTTTAGGAAAGTCGAAGACTGAAGTTTTGGTATCAAGAAGGCACATATATTGATCATGTAACTACAGCTTATGAGTTTTTTAAGGAATTGGTTAGACCAGAAAACTTTCCCAGAGGTAAAACAGCGATATTTTGTTAAATATAGAAATACATAGTGTCTGGAAGTCTTGTAATGTGGCCATTGTTGAATTTTGACTTATATATGTACAAGGTTGAATACTTATAAATACTGAGTGTTTTAGTTGGTTTGAAAATTAAAAAACAGTTTATTTAATTCTTGGTAACCTAAACCCTAATTGGTCATCTAACATTACAGATGGCTTCATATGTTTTATGCTTTTTCAAATGACAGTGCAGTCATTCTAAGGTTTGCTATATTGGATAGTAACATTACAGTTCATAATGCATAATGCCTAAGAATTAAAAATAACGGTTTTAGAAATTGGTATAAACTGTTCTTTCTCATTTAACAGCATTTAATGATTAATTGACAATTTATACTAGTATTGAATAACTTTGTAGAAGAATTTATTATTGCTGGTTTTGGCAATTTTTGATTGTATGGAATGTATTAATATTTTGATTAAAAATCAAACATTAATGAGAAGACAGCAGGTTATTGGCGGGTATGTTTACTTTGCTCTGCCTTGACTTATCTCCACAGATTTAAATTCATATTTGGTTTTTGTTTTCCTTCAGTATATATATATATATATATATACACTACATTGTATGTTATAATCAACTGATGGTGTAATATTTATTTTTAGATTATGTAGGTTTTATCAAGAAGTGTATGAAACAGATGCAGAAAGATGATTATAAATTAGCAAAGAAAGTAGACCTGGAAATCCGACAGTTAGATAAAGAAGAAGCTCCAATGAATCCAGGTATGTTTCAGAAATTGACTTTCTATTTTACTCATGTTTGGATGTTACTATTTTTAAAATTGACTTTTATTAGGATATCAAGAGGCATCAATTAACATTGTTGTCTAATTTTTCTAGTGAAAGACTTGTTTATGGTTTGTTTTTTTTATTTTTTTATTTTTTATTTTTTATTATTTTTTTTTTTATTGATAAGAACACTGACATCATATTTTACAACAGGAATCTTTTTTGTAAATTAGAGAGTTGATGAAAATTATGGATTCATTATTATTGGTTATGTGATTTATTATTGGTATCCTGTAGAGATCCAATCAAATTCATAGGTATGAGTCATAAGGCAGGCATCTGCCAATCAGATCGTGAAAGCAGTGTTTGAGGAGTGGTATTAAATGGAAGATCGAGAGATGAAATGATTCACATGTGGTTTATGCTTATAATGTTTAATAGTGTCAATACTTTTAAATGGTTTTATGTATACAGCAAACCTTGATTCATTACCAACAGTTATATTGGGGTGTCAAAATACTGTGGTAATAAGCCAAATGGCTAATGTATCACGAGGTATTATAATTAGGTTATTCTGTACATAATTCAGATCCTTTTTTAAAGTTGTTTGATCAACATAAGTACAAGTTTTATTTTGGAAAATATATGCTAGCCTTTTTTTTTTTGATAATTTTTTTTAAACAAAGGATTTAATATATACATGTTATTTATATATATAATGCTGCACCTTAGATGTAGATAAAGTACCTCAGATTTTAGGTAAGGCCGCTGTGGATGGTGCTTGATGAGGATGATGCTGTTATTACATTTTTATTCCAAACATCATTTGAGATTCAAAACATATCAATATTCTGAGCACTTCTTTCTTTCTGACGTTTAACCTTATTTTGGCCACGTGACCGACCTGTCTTTTTTACTCGAAGGTCTGTTTTGAAAACAGTCTGACTGCTAAACAGATTGAAAAAAATTATCTCTAAAATTACATTAGGTTTGGGTTTACAATTAATATTGTGGTTACTATGGAAAAATGTCAGTATTTATCTTAAAACAATTTACTTATGTAAAAATATATTAAGAAAAAAGTCTGAATGGAAATACATCGGTGCTTGAGATAATAAATGAACTGAAAACTTGTCTGAACTGAACAATGAAAACTAAAAAAAAAAAAAAAAAAAAAAAAAAAAAAAAAAAAAAAACCAAACCCTGAATAAATCAAGAACCTGTCTAAACTGAAAAAAAAAAAAAAAAAATAAAAAAAAAAAATAAGGAAGGACAAATTAGATGTTGTTTACTGACCATTTTTCTCTCTCTTGAAGTGTTTTTAAATCTCAATTGATAAACGGTTTACCTACAAATGATTAAGCATGAATTTATATGTTATAAATATGGTTTTGTTGTATCCAGTTTTTCATTGTATGTGGTATGATTTGTGAATTCTCTCGCAGTGTAATTTTTTGTATACAGAAATCAGTTTTTTGTCTTCCTAAATATAAAGACTTGAGTTTTACTTTTCTGTTGTTGCTTATAAGGATTTTCTGATTTGATGATTGCCTAATCAGGTGCTTTCAATGAGCACCTCTGATGTTGTCACTGAGCATGTCAGGTATTGCAGTGAGCATCTCAGGGTCTCAATGAAAGGTGATAAAAATGGATATCCAAAATTTTGGTTTTGAAGTTTGAAATATTGAGCTGTTTCTGAAAAAAATACATTTCTGTATATTAATCGAATTTTTACACTTTTTTACTTGTGATTTTTTTTACTGCACTGAATTTTTTCATTGCTGTTATTTTTGTTTATATTGTATTTTGATGATATTTGTTTCATTTACAGCAAGCGGAAATCTTCCCTGTTGTATTGCAGGTTAAGCGCTTTTTTTTTCTTAAGGACACTTGACACACTTAAATTTTTGTATTAATATGACTTTGAAATTGTTTAAGTATTAAATGCACTAGTACTTACTTCCTTGGTAAAATATACTATTGTTGTATACATAAAAGCTTGTTACTATTTTTTAAGGTTGAGGAACTCTTCAATAAAAGAGGTTACAAAAGTTTAAGTGTAACAAATGTTCTTAAAACCAATATTCATGTTGTCTCATATTCACTGCATTTGAGAGCATGGTAATTTTTTTGAGTCACACTTGTGTTAAAACAAAGTTTCACTGAATTATAAGTTTTTTTTTTAATTATTTGTTGGAGTATTGTCAGAAGTATCTTAATGTGAATGTGATAATTGTCACTTTTTTGTTTTGAGCACTTTTTAATTTTGATTTCAACTGTAATTTATGGTGTTGAATTATAAATTAGTTTTGTGCGGAATAATTCAAACACAGAGATATGACAAGATATTTAAAATGATGACATAGTTCTTTTGTTTCTTCTGAAGCTAAAAAAAAACAAAACAAAAAAAAAAAAAAACAAAAAAACAAAAACAAATTTGGTGAACTGCTGAAATACATGTAAATCAAATTCAAGTTACATACTTGCTGGGATATCTATAAACAAAATTTCTGTATCTTTTAAATAACAATAAAGGATGATTATAAAATATCAAAACAAGAAAAAACAAGTTGTAAAAGGTTTAATTATTATTAATAATGAATGATAAGTTTATGTAGCTGAGCCTAGTTTAAATAAAAATTCCAAATCTCTGACATGAATATTGATACACATGATATATTTTTGGATAAGTAATTTTTTCTTGTACTTTGTTGAAAGTTTTTGATTCATTTTCCAGAGTGTTTTTAACCAAAGTAAATAAATAAAATAAATAAATTATAATAATAAATCTTTAATTTTGGCTATGTTTTCCGTTTCGGCCCCTTAACTCTAGTTTATCTGTTGAAGGAAAACCATCAAGTTATTTGATAGTGAGGTTGTAAATATATCTATTTATAATAAGATTGGTTAATGGGTAAAGGTACAAACTCGATGTATATATAATAGGGTTTGTATGTCTTTTTTGCTAGTAAATTACTGGAAATATAACTATTGTATATATAACTGATAAATATACATTTGTAGAATCTTTACATATATAAGCTCCATATTTGTTATAGAAATGTGTTTATGTATTGCTACAGAACTAATGATCAGTATGATTGTGTTTTAAAATCTTTACAGAAGCAATGAAAATGTTATTTTCTTTTTAAGAATTTTAATTTTATCATTACTATATATACTTAATTTTGTAGTTGAGAAATAATATTTTAGCAGTTCAAATAGTTTCCATGGTAACCATTACAAAAATAAATAGAAAATTATATTACCAATCACAATAGTTAAGAGATTAAATGATTAAGTTTAAATGTTGTAATTTGTATGGCTTCTCTTATCATTATCACTTGATTTTGTTTGAGCATGTCACACAAAGTTTTTGCAATGCATGTTAGGAATTCTATTTGCAGTATTTTCAGGTATAAAAGAAACATACAATGACTTTCAAAGCAATTGATACTGTCATACATTTTAACTTTGTTTATTATTGTTATAATTATTATTATTATTATTTTATTTTTTTTGGGAGGGGTGGGGGGGGGGTAGTTTGTTTATTTAAATTAGACATGCTTTTATTCTCTTTCTACAGCTTTTGTTACCAGTTCTATCATTGGCTGATATAATTTTTTACAGAAAGTACAAGAGTTGTAATTGGATAATTTTATTTAAATGATCATGTTATTTCATTGTCTATAAATACAGAAAAATTCAAGATTACAATTTTGTAACACAAATTTAATAAGCTTTTTGTTTGACATTACCATTGTATTTTTTTTTAATAAAATTTTGTAAACCAAATAATTTTTCAAATTTACTTATTGCAATTATCTACCAGGGATGAGCCCCCAGGAATTTTTTGGTAAGTACAAGGTATGTTGTCATGACGATTTAATGGAGATGGTTGTTTTGTGTTGATATAAGTATTATTTTGTTGTTAGTTTTGTTTTATGATTGTTGTTGATTTCTCAGCAGAATTGTTGTTTTTGTTAACTTCAGAAAAATTCAGTGGTTTAGTCCCATCTGGTCCTAGCATAGTCATGTATTATTGTAGAGTGAGCATAAGGGGAAATAACTGTGCTAGTGTTGTAAATATTCTCATTATATTGCTTATGCCATGTAGTTGTGATTGCAGTTTTGAAAAAAGGCATTGATTTAAAAGCCATAAATTCTGAACATGCAGAAAAATAATTAATAACTAATTTTGACAAAGAGTAACACAGATCTAAGGTTGATATGGAGAGTGAGAACATCAAAAATAATGATTATTAAGCAAGTTATGACAATTTTTTTTCATTCTTTTATGGCTTGCCTGGTTTTATTTGTCTATCTTTGTGTAAGAGGAAGCTTAAGATTTTAATAAAGCAGGTTTTCTAATAAGTGATTTCATCATATCCCCAAAAATCCACCAAAAATATCAAAAATGCACATTAACATGACGATTCTGCTGTAGAGGATTATTTGATAGAGTTATTGATACGTATCAAATTTGTCTTTTTTAACCCGTTGAACTTACCAAGTTCAGCTATTTTTTGCTACCGTTTCTGCAACAGCGGGTAACTTATCTCCCCTTGTGTCAGATTTCTTCCATAGAAGGAATGTGCTCAATTGAGTTTTCTGATTTTTGAGTTTTTGAGTCTGATTTAACATTTAAAAAAAAAAGTTAGTTCTATTCAATTTGGTAAAATTAATTTGTAGTACATGTACTATCATATTTCAAAATTGTTTTGGAAGTAATTTAAAAAAAAAAATACTTTGATTCTTATACAATGAAAATATGATAAGCAAAAAAGAAAAAAGACTAATTTGATATGGTTAGGAATAAGAGTGCAGTAAGTCTTAAATATACAAACACACAGCAGGTTCTAGCATGTCATGTGTTCTATCACAAAAAAACCCTCTGTTTTTGTAAAAAAAAAAAAAAAAAAATTGGTCACTTGACAAGAATTCAATGAAAATACAAAACTGAAAAATCATTAACTCAAAATATATTAATTGAGCCTTGTTTATTGTTTATATCATCAAGTAAAAGCACAAATGACTGAAAACAATTGTTTTATGATGATTTGTTTACTCTTGTCTGACAAATACAGTTGTCTATTTCAAAGAGACATTACTGCACACTTATTTATGAATTTAGTTTTTCACCTCAACAGAAACAAAGAAATGAATTAAGTTTTCTTGTGTTCATAGTGTTTGACTAGCCTTAAAAAAAGAAATTGGAATTTTAGAGATACTTTAATTTTAAGTTTAGTTGTTCCACGTATTATTGATTGATTTGTTATTTTAAAACCTGCATGTAAAAGACATCTATTAATGGAAGCAAACTTTATACAAATGGTCTTTTTTGTTTGAAACTTATCTCTAGCAAATAAATATAGCCCTATGTAGCCCAGTTGTTTAAGTGTGGATTATGAGCCACAACTATTCTCACTCCAGGTTTGAAAACCACTGCACTAGCTCAGTCAGTAAAGTGCTCGCTCCGTAAGTGGAAGGTCGTGGGTTTGAACCTTGGCCAGGTCTGACCCAAAACTTGAAAGTGGGTAGTGACTGTTCTTTTCGCCAAGCACTCAGGCATTACGAAATGAAAGTCATGGTTCTTTCGGATGGGAACTTTAAATTAATGAGGTTCCGTGTCACGGCAGGCGTGGCATGATAAAGAACCCTGCTGTATAATGCCATCAGGGGAACACAAAGGCAAAATTTCTGCACTTTCACCTATAGCTGGCAACATCTTGATATAAGTGAAATATTCTTGACTGGGACGTTAAACACCATTACTCAACTCAACTCAACTCTAGATTTGAATCTTCCTCTGGCAGATTTTAGTGTGAGAATGTTTGTAAGTTTGTTTTTAAACAAGGGAGCTGGTTTTCTGTGTGCACTCATAAAAGGTTATTGATAGGGATAAGATTTTCAATACCCCCCCAAAGTGAACCACTTGAGTGCAAGTTTTAAAAAATCTTGTCAGGGGTGTAGACACCATTATTCCTTGTTTCTTTGGTATCTTTTACATACAGGTTTGACTGTTACAATGAGTGTGTGATTAGTTTGTAGCAAGCAAGATAAGTAAATTAAACTTCTCTCTGCAATAAAATGTTTTTTTTATATATATGTAATTCATGACCATAAAAATGGCAAACTTTTAAAAAAAATAATTCCCAGTTTAAACTGGATTTTGACTTCATTTGACGTCCCTGCAGAGCCAAATACTTTATATTGAGACAAATTTACAAGGTACATTGTTAAAAATATATATACAGGGACCTTTAGGTGAATAAAACAAAAAGTCTGAAAATATGTTAGTCTGAAAGTTTATATAAACATAAAACAGTATAATTTACTTATCTGATATTTTAGAAATAATCAACATCTAGTTGTGTTCTGTTTTTGATTATTGGAGACTGATGTTGATGTTGATCGTTTCAATTATAACATGGCTAAAATAGCTGATTTAAATCAATAATGTCTTAACTCTTTTCGCAAAGTAAAAAATTGTAAAGTTATAAATTAATTGTTTAAGACATGAGATCTGATGTTTATCCCACTGAGTGAACTTCTGCTGAAATTAGTACTTTCATGAAAGAAAATTACTTGAAAATTTTGTTCCTTTTTATCTGTTTGTGAATTATTTTATTTTATTTTATTTTATTTTATTTTATTTTATTTTTTGTTTTATTTTATTTTATTTTATTTTATTTTATTTTTTGTTTTATTTTATTTTATTTTATTTTATTTTATTTTATTTTATTTTATTTTTGTTATATTTTTTATTCATTTATTTTTGTTTTTAAAAATGAAAAAAGAGGCATCATGAAAAACGTAATAATGTTATCAGTAATATGTACTGTTAGAAAAGCCATGTTTTATCATTAAATGAAACTTGGTTTTGGTTTCTATTATAGGATAGGAATCACTAGCCATGTTATAGTTATAAGGAGATGTATACTTGTTGAATCATAAATATTCATCAGGGATTAAATTTTGCTGTTTTTGTGGGTTAGCGAAAATTTAATGTCAATGAAAACTTTCAATAACCAAGCCCTCAAAGTTTTTTTTCTTTCACAACACTCAATGGAACTTACCAGCGTACCACATGATCAATACCTCTTAACGTTTGTGTGGAATGAAATGGATAACATTTACATCAAATATTCCCGAAAAAACCTCATTATTATGGGAAAACGTTACTTAATGCGATTTGATTGCCAATAGAAATAATTGTCCTGCACAAATGCTATGAGGTATCGTGTTGGGCTATGGGGAATTCCATTCCTCGAAATTTTCTCCAAACAGAATATTTAAAAATTGCCAAAAACATAAAATTTTGTTCCAACAGAATATTATAATGATTCTACGGTATGTGTTGATATATTTTTAGTTATTGATTTTATTTGATTTTAGTTTTGAGTATTATTTCAAGGATGCAAGTCTGTCATCTTTAACCCTGTTAAAGGCTGTTTACCTGGTATCCTTGGAGACTTGGAAATCCTTTACTTTTTTGTTTGTGTCACTGGTTCTACAGTTTGATTCCTGTCTTGTTTCTACTTTCTGTTTTTATTTTTACCACTATGACTTGCATCCTTGGCTGTTGTCTTGCCTCTTTCCCAGTATAGGATCTTGTGTTTCAGGAATTTTAAATTTACAATTACTATGGATATTTCAAGTTGAGAACCAATCTAAATCAACTTTGTTTATCATAAAAATCAGCTTGTATCCAAACATTTGAGACTACTCCACTGCATTAATTTTGCACCCTAGCAGTAAGGGGGGATTTATTGGAAATTTTTTGGGATTGGTTAAAATTAATCAGATCTGTAAAAGACTGCATTATTTGGTTTATATTTACAATTAAAACTATCAAAAATGTTGATTAAGTATTTAAAAAAATCTATCAATGATGTCATAATCGGTTGTTTCAAATTTTTTTTATTCATTCTGCTGTTTATGAGAATGTATATATGCTTTGTTAGAACACTTACAAAATGGATGATTGATAATTAAGTCTCTTGGGGACAGTTTTAAATTTATGATGATATGGTATTACCAGTATGTAAAAAATATATTTATAATTTTCAAAAAGTAACATAAAATACAACATACTGTAACATTGAGATCAATCATTTTCTTAATCTTTTAAATTAGGACATATATATAGATGAAGTTCTTACATAAGTTGTCACAATTTACGAACATGACATTTTATAATAGAACATGCAGTTTACTTATCTTTGATGCATTGCTCATTTTGCTGTTTTCATTTTACAGGAAAATTTGAAGTGATTTATATTAATCTGTTATCCTCATAGTAATTTTAATATTATATAAGAATTCATTTGTTATTTTATAAAAAGTGGATGAATTGTAATATTGTGCTGTAAAATTTTGCTCATTTGCTTTATATCTTGGCTTCATTCCAAATAAAGAATTATTTTTTATTATTATTTTATAATTTTGAAATCAGTCATTACTTTCTTTGTTTCAGTCTGAGTTTTATTTAATTTCATTCTATCATGTGATTGTCATGTGGTCTGTATTATATTTATAGGAATGTCAAAAGAAGATCATAGACCACAGGAAGAGATTGTACGGGAAAAATTATTGAATGTTTTAGAATCTGCATATCCAAATGTTTTAGAAGTTGAAGATCTTGTCAGGTAAAAATATAATTATAAAACAACAACAACAAGAAAATGGTGTTTAAATAGCCTGATTTTGGGAATCCGCTTAGTTTCCTTATAATAATGAAATTTTTTGTTGTCCCCTGCTTTTGTTGAACATAAATTGTTTTCTAACGAAAAGTTTTTGTATCTAGAAATCACTAACCATTACCCTAACATTGAAGTTGTTGAGAGCGTAATGTTTTTCATGTGGCCATTGGTCAGATATTCATGTGTATGCCCAACAGTCTTTCTATCTGTAGTATATGGTATATGTTAGAGTACACACAAACCTGGAAAAGATTGGCAAATTCACTTCAGCTTATATGGTAATACATATTGCATACAAGCGTTTGAATAATAAAAATGTTTAATTTAGAGTAATCTCTCTCTTCCGACTCTACACATTGTGGTGTCCATGGTGATACAAAAAGTAATGAAGATAGCAAAGGATTATTTGCATTCAATGTAAGTTTAATTCACAATCTAAAATATTGTAATTGTCTTATTGTCATCCATTGGGGGATTCAGCTTTGAAATCTTCACCTTCAAAGCTAGGGAAATCAATATCTGAAATCTGAAAGTTCCTCAACTAACTTAATTTTATTTAATAAATTGAATATAATATTATGAATATTTCTTTTTGAGTTAGTCCATGAAAATGGAATATTTGTCTGGAAAATCCCAGAAAAAGTCCTTAAATTTTGTCAATCTAAACCTGTACGTACCCTGTATGTACATGTTTTCCCACCAGACCGTGTCTTTCAGTCATTGATGTGTTTATGTCCAACAGTCAGTCTGTCCTTCAATAAGTATACATGTACATGTAATGTATACCAGGATATTTGTCTTTTAGTGATTCAGTATGTGGATATCTACCAGTCTGTTCTTCAGTAATACATGTACATGTATACCAGGATATTTGTCTTTTAGTGACTCAGTATGTGATATCTACCAGTCCGTTCTTTAGTATGTATGTATATTTTATTAAAGGATAACAGCAGTAGATGAAGCAGTCGTACACCAACAATTGGTTGAATTAAAACAGAGAAACCTCGTTAAAGAAATGGAGAATGGTAAAGTTGTGAGACATGTCCTTGAAGATGATAAAACAGGTAATACTTGTACTGTATCTTAACCATTACTCATTTGTTGGCTAACTAGTTGTGTTTGTAAACTTGTTATAAGATACTTGTTCCAGCCTCAACGTCACTGAGGTGTGCCTTATGATTGAGACATTTTAATTCACATTTCTCCAGTCCACATAGGGGGCCTCAGTGGCAGAGTGCTCTAGACTTAGTGTGCACTTAACAGAAGATAACATTTCCTCTCACTACCTAGGTTAGAATCCCACATGAACAGATACTAGTGTGAGAAAGTGTATCATTTGGCTTGTCTGAGGTCAGTGGTTTTCTCTACTATCCCAGATCTAAGACACCTCAATATATGTATGAAAGATTCTTGGCCAGGACCTAAAGTCTTGTACTTTTAGTCTAAAGAAAGCATGTTTGTTGTGAGTGCAGTAAAATCAATTTATCAAAACCGAGTAATATGCCATGATTTCACACAAGTATAGCCGTGATCTCAAACCAATATATTTATCTAGTTGTAAACAATGTAACCTGTCAAAAGACCTTAAACACCAATTTGACCTTGACAACCCTTGAAAATGTTCTGAATTTTTTTGCTTGAAAAATTAAGTGCGATCCCTGATTTATAATTTTACATATCAAGCATAAATTAAAAGTATGTCGGTGCAATATTGAAAGCTAATTTTGGTTCACATGAATTATGCATGATATTCATAAGCTTTATTCATGTTAAATACTTTTATGTTAAATTTGGTTTAATGTCATATGAAATTTATTTCAGTGTCATATTAAATTCATTTAAATTGTGTGTGAAATTCATTTTGATTTCATGTAAAATTTATTTTAATTTGATGTGAAATTATTTTAATTTCATGTAAAATTATTTTAATTTCATGTGAATATTTTAATTTCATGTGAAATTCATTTAATTTCGTGTGAAATTTATTCTTTTTTTATGTAAAATGAATTTCATGTTAAATGTATTTTAATTTCATGTGAACAAAAGTTGCCAATTCCGATGATTCATGACAAAAAAAGAATTTGAAGTACAGTCAAACCTGCCTTAAAGACCACCTCTCTGTATGTAAGGGCCACCTGCTTAGAAAGGCCAATAACATTCTATCACAGCTGTTCTTTATTCATATAAATTGAACTTGTATATAAAGGACACCTGTCCATAAAGGCCACTTTTACTGATTCCCATGGGTGGCCTTTATAGACAAGTTTGACTGTACTTGCATGTATCTTTGTATTGATTTAAAAATTATTTTCTCATAATCTTACTACTTGTTACAAAAGTTGCATACATTTATTTCATACTTTTTGTAAAGTCTTTTTATTGATGTTCAATCTTTGATTAATTCAGAGGTACAAATGGTTAAACAGATGCCAACGATAGCAGCCAATCAACAGCCTACAATAGCTATAATAACGTCCAACTACTGTGAAAAGTTAGCTGTAGATGCCATGATGGAAAATAAAACAACGTTTGTTAAATTTAAAACTGAAGGTGAGTAATTTGTTACCTGTCTGAATCTGTCCTCAATTGTAGAAAAAATCTCAGCTGGGATTCATTTAGGTGAATTCTCAAAGAAAAATAGATCAGAGAAAAGTACTGTATACATAGACAAATTTGACTACATGAACTTTTGCAGTAATTTTTTACTTGTATATATCAACTGTGCAAGATGGTATAAGGTAACAACATACATGTAGATGTACAGTTTCACAGTGGATTTGTTTTATTGATCATAAATATTAACACAGCTAGCTGGGCTCAATACTTACCTTTAATCCACTTGTAATGCCAGACAAGTGTCATCCAGATTCACTTGTCTCCATAAAATCACTTCTCCTTGTGGGTTATGTTGGACAAGTGTCATCCAGATTCACTTGTCTCCATAAAATGACTTGTCCTTGTGGGTTATGTTGGACAAGTGTCATCCAGATTCACTTGTCCATAAAATCATTTCTCCTTGTGGGTTATGTTGGACAAGTGTCATCCAGATTCACTTGTCCATAAAATCACTTCTCCTTGTGGTTATGTTGGACAAGTGTCATCCAGATTCACTTGTTCATAAAATCACTTCTCCTTGTGGTTATGTTGGACAAGTGTCTCCATAAAATTACTTCTCCTTGTAGGTTATGTTGGACAAGTGTCATCCAGATTCACTTGTCCATAAAATCACTTCTCCTTGTGGTTATGTTGGACAAGTGTCATCCAGATTCCCTTGTCTCCATAAAATCACTTCTCCTTGTGGGTTATGTTGGACAAGTGTCATCCAGATTCACCTGTCTCCATAAAATCACTTCTCCTTGTGGGTTATGTTGGACAAGTGTCATCCAGATTCACCTGTCTCCATAAAATCACTTCTCCTTGTGGGTTATGTTGGACAAGTGTCATCCAGATTCACTTGTCTCCATAAAATCACTTCTCCTTGTGGGTTATGTTGGACAAGTGTCATCCAGATTCCCTTGTCTCCATAAAATCACTTCTCCTTGTGGGTTAACTCTGGCTCTGGAAAAGTAGGAGCTAAATAAAATAGTCCACTAAAATTTGGGGTCAGTTTATATGAAACATTTCAGTTAACCTCAAAAGTAAAATGCAAAAAATGAAATCGAAAATTTTGGAGCAAAAATATTAGCGGAAAGCAATATTTGGAGTCGGAAATTATAAAAATTAGCATTGGGTAAACCCCTGCTTCTCCATGACCACTTCTTGTGTCATTTAAACATTTATCCAATTTAGTTGATTTTGCTTTTTGCCAAAATTCTACATTCAACCTTTAGTAACAAGTAATTTTATAATAATTTTATTGAATCTAAATGTATTATTAATCATTAATTTGTTTTTTAGGTGAATCCAATGTCTATACCATTGGTTATATTGGTGAACATAAAATTGTATCAACTAAATTACCTGCTATTGGGCATGCTAGGGGAGCCCAAATTGCTTCTGGAAATACAACCACTCGATTACTTGGTATGCACATTGATTTCATAATTATATTTCAATTTCAACTTTTTTCTTTACTCATAGAAGTAACTGTCATTATATTGTATGTAGGTTGAATATTTTTGTCGATTACCTCTTTTAATTGTGGTGCTTTGTTTTCATTATGTAACCCACCTTTTTACAAGTATTGTGTTAAGTTTTCTCAGCAAAAACAGATAAAAAAATGTATTCTGAGATATCATTTTCACCCTTTTGATCTTTTTAACGGGATTAAAAATATTTCAGTTTAATTCAAATTCAGTATTGATATGAGTGCATAAAACTTTTAATGAATTCCAATCTTTTATAATGTCAACAGATTCTTATAATATTGTTAACTATCATACCATGTGATTTGACTCTCGAATGATTGTTCAAAGTACATATATCGCAAAGTTTTGGAATAATGCTGTTTTTATGATATAAATATAAACTTTTTTGGATTTCATATTTAATGGAAATATTTGCTTCACACAAATGTAACCTAGTATATGTAAGTAGGCTGGGAACCCCGTTAAATGGAATCTGGCTTAATTTTTATTTTTATGTTTTATTTTAGGTACATTCCAGAATATTGAGCATGTGTTTATAGTTGGAGTAGGAGGTGGAGTGCCACATTATACAAACTTTTATAAACATGTCCGTCTTGGTGATATTGTTGTATCCACTTGTAATGATGAAGGAAACATTTATTACTATTGCGAAAAAATCTTACTGGATAAAGATAAGAAACGACATTTCAAGGTCAAATCTTGGAAACCAACTGATTTTATTTTACAGCGCGTTTATGAAAAAATCATGGACAGGCATCAAAGAAAACCAGACAAGGCACCATGGGACAAATATATACACGAGGGATTAGATCTATTAAAAAATCAAGAATCCGATTATAACAGACCGCCTCCAGAAACTGACAGATTATACATGGGTATCGGTGACGATAATGTTATTGAAGTCCAACATCCTGAACAACCAGAAGACGACAATTCCCGACAGCCAGGACATCCCGTGATTCACAGTGGCATTGTGGGATCTGGTCGCACCACAAAAACTGATGAAACAAGAATGGAATTTGCAAGTGTATATGACATCAGATGTTTTGACTCTGAATTTGATCAAGTCCTTGCCTCTATTGATGGAAACAGGAAAGAAAGCTTTATGCTTATAAGAGGTATAGCTGATTATGCAGACGGATCTAAAAATAAAGAATGGCAACCTTACGCTTCACTGGTTGCTGCGGCAATGGCGAAAACGATTATCAAAGCCATGAATAATCCCCACCTGAGTGAGGATGAGGATTATTAGAAGATATACTCAATGTTGCTGAGAAATCAGAAATATTCATGAAAAAAAATAATACATACCAATTTTCTCTGTGAATAGAATTTTAAATAGTTCTCAATAATGAAGGAAATGTGGAAAATGCTTGTTTAGATCAGGATATTTTTACAACAAAATTGTATATTTGCCAATATTAAAAGTTAATAGTCAACCATAATTAGGTTATTCATTTTTTAAACGATGTGATTTTAACTTGTCATTGACAAGTTTTGACACTTAAGTGGGTTTTTGTTTTGTCATTAAGAAAAACACCGATCAAAATCAGAAAAATCAAGTGAAGATCATTAATGAAGAAATTACAGAAACGGTATATGTAAAGTATACCTACAAAAAAAGTCCAAAAACAAAACAAAACAAAACCAAATGCATCAAAAGTTTTTACTCATGAATATTTCTGTTCAACCAGTTCCGTATTTTGTGTATGCAAGTAATTAAGATCATTGCAGGGAGAAAATTTTACGACTATATATGTATAATTGTCAGTCAAATTTTAAGCAATAGTTTCTGCCAGTACAGTGGGTAGTTTATTTGTTTTGATTATTAGTCATGCTTGTTCAGCTTTTTAGATCATTTTGTTATGTAAATTTCGTGAGCTTTGTAAAAAGAATTCAATTTTTGAATATTACCGTGAAAAGGGGAACATAATCTGTAAAAGAATATAATAAGGAGTTATTTCCCTTAGCTTCAAAAGGAAGCTTAAACTTGTGCCATATATTTGGCGGTTTTGTAGAATTTATTTATTGCAGATAAGGTTTTTTTTTTTTTTTTGGAAAATTATTTATACATGCTGAAATTATGAAGATTTTCCTTTGAGCGCAGTTTTGTTTGAGGCTAAGTTTTTTTAAGTGCTATATTACATTTAGTGTTCGTAAACGGCAGCATTATTACAAAGGTTTAGAAGTTGCGGAAATGCCACTTCAGTAGTTCAGAGTGAAATCTGTTTTCTGGTAGAATAATTTGAGATCGACTGATTTAAACTTTTTCCACTTTCATTAAAACTAGCAACCAAAGCAAATCATTATTGAAGGGCTTTTGTGATTTGCTAATGAAACTTGTTAAGTTTAAGGAATCAGTTTACTTTTCTAACGATGTTTTTATACCAGTTGAAATAAGTGGATAAAACATCATCTAACCAATTCAAGGATGTACAGTATGTCATAAATACATGTACACCTGTGTGTATAAATGTGTAAATATACAAACATATGTTTACATTAGTAAAGTTAACAAAACATCTGCAAAACCAGTATTATATATAATATTTTCTATTTTTTTTTTTTCGAATTGGTTTAAAGTGATTTAAATCCAACTTGGGACAGATCTTAGGGTCAGATCTGCCACTTCACCTATAGCTGGTAACATCTCGATATAAGTGAATTTTTTTTTTGACCGGGACATAAAACCCGATTCAATCAATAAATCAATCTTAGTGTGAGTAAGTTTTCAGTTTAATCACTGAAAGTTGAGTGGTTTTTTTTTTTTTTTTTAGACACTCCTATTTTCTCGACCATCTCTAAACTGACTCTCTTTATATAAGAGAATTATTCTCATCTGTGACATAAAACTTTATTCCTTAATTCCATTCTCTTTGAAATGTCTTTTTTTTGTGAACTAGAACCAACTGTAATTATTTTATTGCACCTAATCCAGTAATTTCGTCAGTACTCGGGATTAAAAAAATTGTCTTTAAAAATAAGTAATGCTACATAAAAACATCAAGTATCCATGTAACTGTGAGGTACTGTGAGTTGATGATAAGGATTGGTTTTACTGGTGATGGAAAAAGTGCCTAAAAGATAGTTTACATAATTTAATGTTCAGGAGTGAATTATTGTTCAAACCTTTAAATCCACGTCAGCATTATTGTAGCTATTGAAAAGATTTCAAAAAGTTACAGATAGATCAGTAAAGGTTGTTATAAGTTGACTAATTTGACTAAGATAGAAAATATATGTATTTGTCATTTTTTCCGTGACTGAGACGGACAATATACCTATATTATTTGTCATATTTCCGTGACAGAGACGGACAGTATACCTATATTATTTGTCATATTTTCCGTGACTGAGACAGACAATATACCTATATCATTTGTCATATTTTCTGTGACTGAGACAAACAATATACCTATATCATTTGTCATATTTTCCTTGACTGGACGGACAATATACCTATATTATTTGTCATATTTTCCGTGACTGAGACAGACAATATACCTATATTATTTGTCATATTTTCTGTGACTGAGACAAATAATATACCTATATTATTTGTCATATTGTTCCGTGACTGAGACGGACCATATACCTATATTATTTGTCATATTTTCCCTGACTGAGTCGGACAACACTCCTATCGTTATTTGTCATATTTGCCCTTGACTATTGACAATACCTATTTCCGCTGACTGAGGACAGACAATATACCTATATTATTTGTCATATTTTCTGTGACTGAGACAAATAATATACCTATATTATTTGTCATATTTTCCGTGACTGAGACGGACAATATACCTATTATTATTTGTCATATTTCCCTGACTGAGTCGGACAACACTCCTATCTTATTTGTCATATTTGCCGTGACTGGGTCGGACAATACTCCTATTTTATTTGTCATATTTTTTTCGTGACTGAGACGGACAATATACCTATATTATTTGTCATATTTTCCCTGACTGAGACGGACAATATACCTATATTATTTGTCATATTTTCCATGACTGAGACGGACAATATTCCCAATTTTATTTGTTATTACTTCCTGCAATATATATATTGTCATGTTTATAGTTACAGGTAAAGTTAATTTGGGTTGTTAGACAGTAGTTACATACCTGTTATATATATTGTTGATGTTTTAATTTGATTTGTTTTGTTCGGTTTGAAGGAATTTTTTATGTTATAACTGCTGACAAATTATACATCATTCCATTGTTTTCCCCATTTTTCAGTAAACCATTATATAACATGTATGCATGATTGTTTTACTTAACACTTAACGGTTTTATTTACAAACATTGTATTCCTAAGAACTTGTGAACTATTCTCAATTGTTACTTAAAACTAAACTAGGAATGCGCAATATACTAAGAAAAAATACTTGTTTAAAACTACAAAAAATAGATGCAAATATTTATTTCATAGAAATAAGAAATAACTTCAATGTGTTGTTTACTTTGTATAAACAAGACATTTAAAGTGGCTATTATAAATTGCTTTTCAATTTTAAGAGAATTGCCACTTCCAAAATTTTGTTCATACCCAGTAAACTACAATAAACTGAAGTCATTTCTAAAATAAAAACCAAACATGTTTTGTCTGTATTATGGTAAAATTTAGGTCCTTAAAAATTTATTTGTTTAAAACCCAAGTTTGAAATATTTCTGATTAAAGTTTAAAGTTTTAAGAATTAAAGTTCAAATCTTATTCATGTATAAAAGTTATTTGGTATCGTTTATGTACACTATATATGTATATATATGTATATCACAAATTTCATTCACTTTTTTCGGATCTCTAGTCCAGTTTACCAAGATATTTTACCATTATTTACATTTCAATTATGTGAAGAAATGTTGACAGTTTTTTTCATGTTATTTTTCATGTTATTTTTCATCTGATCTACAAATCTAGTATGAAGTATTATTTTACATTTTCTATATACATGCGCATCGTTTATATCATTGACTTGATGAAATAGTTTTTACGAGAAAATGTTTGTTGTTGTTTAGTAACTAGCCCATCGTGCAAATGTGGCTCACACATTTTTGTAAAGACATCATTTTACCTGTAATAGAGGTTGTAGATTTTTATTAAGCTAAGAAGATAGCAAAAAGCAAAAATATCCAAGAATTTCAGTCTTAATACAAAATATTTTCCTATCTCAAAATTCAAGCCTTTTATAGAAGTTATTTTAGTCTTCTTTTTTTATTTTTTTATGCTGACCTATGAAATTTCAGTCTTAATACAAAATATTTTCCTATTTTGAGTTCCTATCTCAAAATTCAAGCCTTGTATAGAAGTTTTTCTCGTCTTTTTTATATTTTTTTCATTCTGACCTATGAAATTTCATTCTTATTCCAAAATCTGTGTTTTTCTGGATTTAAAGTTTAAAGGAGATTATATTGTTCAACACTGTATTTCCTTTTTGAAGCAAATATTATTTTGGTTGTAAACTTTGTAAGTTAAACATTTACATGTATTGTCTAAGATGGAATTTTAATTTAATTTCTGACTCGTTGTTAAGCACTAAACTTTATTTATTTATGATTATTATTTTTTTATTTATTTATTTTATTTATTAATTTTTTTTTTAGTAAACTGTAAATTGTTTTTGGTTGGATTCTGTAGAAGTTTTAATCATCTCTTTAATTTCTGAGATGGTATTTTAATTTTATTACTGATTCTGAAGTAAAAGGCTTAAGGTACTGATGTTGTATGTTTCACATTAAACTTTCTCTTTTGAAGAAACGTTGTTATGGTTGTAAACTGTAGAAGTTGTACATTTTTTTTGTTTAATTTCTGTGATGGTTGTGTACTGAAGTAATGATTATATGATACGTTAATTTTACAATTTTTGTCTAAATTTTAAACCATATTTGTTATATTCTGCTAATTTGCTAATAGTGTTGAATATTTTTAAAAAAATTTTACATTAGAAATTTACTTATTTTTCTTACATTCCATTCTGTCTGTGATTCCCAAACTTTTGATTTAGTTGCTCTACATGTATAATTGTCGAAATACCAACAAGCTAACTCCCCTAGCAAAATTAAATTCAATAACAGTTTTCAAGGAATACATTAGTTACATGTAAATAACAATTCACAAGCTTCTGTACCCCAAACAAATTCCAAGGATTACATAGGAAGCTCTACTGCCGACCTAGTTGAATTATAATTGAACATGTATTTCATTGTCATGGGTGTTAGATCAAAATTTGTTTTAATTTTATTTTCGATTGGATGGTTAATTATCAAGTCTTATTGGTTATTTCATTTTCCAATTTTATTGGATAGTTTATTTTTGGATGTGAATAGATTATTAGTGGTTATTTTTAAAATTTTTAGATGGTTCAAGTTGTTTTCTTTGGAGTCTTATTAACAAATACAGAAAACATTTTTTTTACTCAATTTCATTTGCAAATGCAAATGATTCTTATTGATTAACACTTGACCTTCCCTATCAATGATTGGTCAGTGTAGAATGTCAATGATTGGTCATTATAGAATGTCTATGATTGGTCATTGTAAAGTGTCAGTGATAGGCCAATGTAGTGTGTCTTATCAAAAAGGAAGAGAATAACAAATGAAAATTTTATTAATCTGTTGATTAGAATTGTCTTAAAGTTATCTGTCTTTTTGTTGCTATAGTGATGTTTGTTGCTATGGTAATTATAGATTTCTAACTACTTACTTCTCTGTTGTCTGTTAATCTGTGTCAGAATTTACCTCTTTATTTATATGTTTATGGTTGTATAGTAATAGGGCTTTTGTTAGTTTATTCCTGTTACTATGGTGACTTAAGTCTACTTTACAATGTATATTGTTTGTATTTTGTAATGATGGGTTATAGGTCATATTTTGTATTTGTTGCTGGTAACTAGATTTTATCGGTGCACACTGTTTGTAATCTGTTTACTTTGTAAAATTCTATATATATGTATGGTTCAATAGCTCAAACATATACATTCATATGTTTAGGTGAAACAAAAATTTCTATTGGTGTATGCACCATGGTATTAATAGTACCATGCTTGTTATAAATTATAGATCTCTAATTCTTATTTGTATATTTGGTCTGTTTAATTTATAGTTAAAAACTTGTAAATATTTTTACACTGAAAGAAAAATGTAATTGTAACCATCTAAAGTCAGTATTTACACATTAACAACTAACTTGTACAAAGCTTGTGCACCTTCCATTTTTTATAAAAAATCTTAAAGTTACAAAAATGAGAATCCCACATAAAAGATTTTCAAAAAACGTGATTAATTAAATAAATGTGTAAATCAATCTGTAATGGTATTTTTTTTTGTGGAAACTGATATGAACTGGAAAAACTTGAATTTGTTTACTTGATGATTTTTTTTACTCAATATGTAGCAAGCTACATTGTTCTTCAAATAGAAAAGAAAAAGAAAAATATTAGAATGATGCAAAATAATATAAACTTTTTTAAAATTATCATTTCGTGTTTATAGCTTGGAAACTTTGCTTTTTTTAAGAGCTTTTAGTAAATTCAGTACTGTACTATACAGATTGTGAAATAGCCTTTAGAAGTGTAGTTTTTAAATTAAAGCTTGATCATTGATAAAAATGAAAATAAACTGTTTAATTAAAGTCTGAAAGGTGTGTAAAATTGTAGAAAAAAATCATAAAACATTCTTTTATATTAGTTTATAAACTGAACCGAGAAATATTTATCTTTGAAGGAAAGTTTGTGAATAATGTTACACATGCAATTTATGTTTAAATTATTGTGAGAAAAAATAGTAAGACCTATTGTTATACATGTACTGTCAGTGGCATTGTGAAGGTCAACTTTGGAAAATTTTCATAGAATTTCTAATAAACTTTTTTAAAAATATTTCTTTGGGTCACTTCAGTAATGATAGCTAGTCTTAACTTATTTCATTATACAACAAATTCTCAATGATCATTAAATATATATCCGTAAAAAGAAGAATGTTGTTGTGATAAGAATTTCAAATATTTTGGTTGATGTGCACAGTAGCATCTTTTGAGAGCCAGATTTGTAATGTACAAAAATATTTAAATGAAATTCAAGGATGTGTAGCATTTTCCTATTAGGCCCATGTAAAACAAAAATATAGTGCTTCAATCTCATTTTGTTATTCTATAAAAATTTTCCAAAATTCTCTGTCACACACAATGACAAAGACAGACAGTAATAATGGTGTCTGGTACATGTTTTAAATTGTTCTGAAGACATTATTAGAAGTAAGATCTGTGCATTTATAATTTTCATTATCATAATTTTCATAGCTAAAACTTGCAATAAAACACATTGGCTTCATTTTATAAGTTGTTTTTGGTTGTGTGTGTTTGTGTGCATGTGTGTTTCAGTATGATGTTGACCATTTATGACCTTATCTGTGTTTATAGATGGATGAATGTAAAACATTTATACAGGTAATAATGTGATAATAGTATGTCATGTGTGTGTGTGTGTGTGTGTGTGTGTGTGTGTGTGTGTTGTACATAATTACACTTTGTTTACAACAACTCCTCATATTAAGTTAGACCTCATATTAAGTTAGACTTGTACCAATCTTTACTTTTAGAATGTGAAAAACCTAACAAAGCAGGTTACTGGTATAATTATTTCTGTGACACAAACATCTTTGTTCTTTCACCATACAGCACAATAAAGTTGACTGGGAAGTGTTATATTGTATCTGCTTTCTCATTTTAAAAAATGAGTTAGAGGATTTCTTGATTTACAGATCACTACAGTTGCTCAGTTGGTAGAGTAGGAGGTTGGGGTTCAAACCCCCTGCCAGGTATGACAAAGACTTGGAAGTTGGTAGTGACATCTTTTGCCAACACTCGACATTTACAAATTTAAAGTCATGGGTCCTTCAGTAGACACCTTAAAAACTGATGCCCCATGTCACGGCAGACAGATCAGATGTACAGAAGAAATACACTGTTCTGACATATTAGATATACAGGAGAGATACACTGTTCTGACAGATCAGATTTGCAGGAGAAATACACTTCTGACAGATCAGATTTGCAGGAGAAATACACTTCTGACAGATCAGATTTGCAGGAGAAATACACTTCTGACAGATCAGATTTGCAGGAAATACACTGTTCTGACAGATCAGATATACAGGAGAGATATACTGTTCTGACAGATCAGATTTGCAGGAGAGATAAACTTCTGACTGAATAGATATACAGGAGAGATATACTATTCTGACAGTACAGGAGATATACACAACACTGTCTTTGTCAGTCAAGTGCTATTGCAAAATGAGACAAAATCAACAATTCTTTTATAAGAGGAAATTTTATTTAACAACCAATGATGGACACACTAAGTGTTTCAGAATAAAAAGAACAAATGCCAAGACACCAAAATAGATGAAAAGAAATAGAATGAGTTTTATTCAGAAAATTTTAAATTGAAGAATTTAAATGGCTGCTTCGTAGTTTACCATATCATATTGACTTTCACCTGCCTATCAGTTCAAGATTTACAGACATGCATGTGTGATACTTCATAATGTGTCTTTGGAACTATTATTTTCTGATGATATTAAATTTCATGAATTGATGTTTTCTCTGAAAATTAAAGCACTACAATGTGTTTCCCAAAAGATCTTCGTCAATATATTAAGTATTAATCATACGAACACACTCACACGACTTAAAAATCCTGATTTTCAATTAAAATTATGAGAAATGCAAGGTGTATGTTAAAAATTTCTGAAATAGGCATTTATACACATTTTGTGAATCAATAATGATTAAGATAATAAATCTGTACACCTTTAGTGGTTGGTATTCTGCAATACATTGGTGAAGCCCAGTATTTTACTGCATTGCTGCAGGTATTAAAGATTTAATTGCTGACAACATTTTTACATGACTGGTACTCAGTACACATTACAAATACATGTACTTATATTTTCCATATCTAATGAAAATTGAAATGTGTGAAAGGATTGCAAGTAAAGCTATGGTCCTTTTTAACTATACTAGATTGGTTTTCATTGGAGGAATAGAAATTAATACATTGTAAAGATAGTCATCGTTGGAAAATTCAAATTCCTAAATCTACACATTGCTCAATAAGAAACAGTAACAGATAAAAAAGATAACAAAAAAAATTATCACAATGAATTTATATAAGGCTGCTGGATTTAGATTGAACTACAGGTAAATTCAACAGGATTTTTAAAAATTATAAAATAGTTATATGTGCATAAAACTCAAATAATGGAAGTCCCCAGCATACCATGCGATACCTAATAGCGTTTGTGCTGGACAATTATTTCTATTGACAATGGAATCACATAAAGTGACGTTTTCCAGTAATAACGACATTTTTTTCAGGAATAGTTGAAGTAAACATTATCCATTTCATTTAGCACAAATATTAAAAGGTATTGATCACCTGGTACACTGGCGAGTTTCATTATCAGCAAGATGAATTCTTGAAAAAGCAATTAAAAACACCCAACTAAACTCCCTCATAAAATTAATAATTGGTCAAAATTTTATTTATTGTTGTAAATCTAGAAATTTTTATGTTCAAGTCAATTTTGCATAAATGTTTGAGAGTTAGTAAGACGTAATGAACTGTTGTAGATATTTTATTTTGATAAATTTCTCTTATATTTTCAATGACTGACATCTGACAATGCCAAAATAAAAAATAGGGGACTATATCTAAATAACAGTACCCTTATAAATTAACTACCTTGAACATTTCCCAAATTCATATCCAAATGTTGGTGAATTCTTATTTTGAATTTTATAATTGTGTTTTTGAAAGGTTAACAAATTAATATTTGGAGACAATTTGTGTTCAATATGAAAAACATGAGAAGGCAAATTTTAGTCAGAAATTACCAGGTTACAAAATTCGGTATCTGCCAACATTATTCGTAACAAAAAATTTCAAGCCAGAGTTGACCTAGTTGAGATTAGTTCCCTTGTATTACGGCATGCGCAGTCTGTTCTTGTAAGATGCAGAAAACCACCGACCAAGTAAATTAATACATATGATTGACAAATGCAATAAGGCTGTGTTAAATCAACGCTAACGTCGAATAAGAATGGTGCTTAGGGTCGTATCAATTAACCTGATGTTAGGATTGAAAGTGAAGTTACGCTGTGTAACAACAAAACCTTTCTTTTGTTTTCGTATTTGAATATTACAATATACTAGTATTATGGAAGAAATTTGTTTATTTTATGACAAAAAAGTCCTATATTTATGTGTAAAACACAGTTTATAAATTATAATTTATTCAGACTCAATTCTTCTAAATTGATATAATAAATTACAGGAAAGTTATGATCTCAAATTTAATGTCAAGCATTTAAATTGACTTTTAAAATCAAAAATTGTAAATACAAGTACAGAAATGTTCAACCCAGCACACCATAGCTTTTTATTAACAATAAACAATGTATATACATACATACATGTAAGATGTTTTATTTCTCATACACATTAAACTTAAGTAGATATTGCACAATAATTAATTGAACTTAGTAAGAAATACAAAACAAACTGTTACTATAACTATACACTATACACTGACAACAGAAAACATAGAAAAGGGGGGGGGGAGAGAGAGAGAGAGGAGTAAGGTGAGATGCAAGTGAAGATTCATGTGTGTGTGTGTGTGTGTGTGTATATAAATATATATATATATATATATATATATATATATATATATATATATATATATATATATTTAGAAAGAGAGAGAGAGGATGTTTTTTGGGATTGTGGAGGAGACCAGAGCATAAAAAGAAAACCATTGACTTTTTTTAAGCAAACTGACAGATACCTCACACTAAAATCTGCCTGGAGAAGGATTTGAACAAGGGCAATCATAAATTAGTCCTTTTTATAAGTTGTTTTATCTACCAATCTGATTTTTATTATGTTAAAGATTATGGTTCATTCCAACTACGGTAATGCCTGTGGTTTGATGTTTTGAAGCAGTCAAAATCTGATATATGTGAACCACTTCAGCTCTTTCCATGCACAAACTTTTGCCAGAATGTTACATAAACTTCTGTAATATATGATCATCCATTACCACTGCTTAACTGTTTTATTTTTTCTTTTTAACCATAATCAATGGTACATGTATGTCAATATTCATTATACACTCATAATTATTTTTAGGTCCCTATATGTGTACAGATTATTGGTTTAATTTGTAAAGACTTTTAAAATTTCAAATTTTCAACTTTTAAATCTTTTTTCAAAACTTATTTAGGCCAATTCAACTTAATTAGGTAGATTCTCATTCCCGCCAGCCCCTACTGAAAATGTGCTTCCCTCAGTCAACTTATTTTTGTTTCCCATCCTGGGCCTATTTAAAGCCTGTTCTGGAGTTATGTCGAGTCCATGGCGTTTCAGAAAAGAGTTTTAAGCACTACTGTAAAAACTGCAAGTGTGTGGTTGAAATCGAAAGTAGCTTTATACATGTTACAGATAGCGCATGGTTTTCTTAATTTTGCACCTCACCATTGGTCCGAAAGAATTACGGGCATGGTGAGGGGCAAATAAAGCAGACAGTCAGCAGTTAGTGGAGGTGTACAATGATTTAATAAGTAGCGACCTTTGCAAGACACACACAAAAAAAAAACAAAAAACAAACAAAAAGATGGAAAATAAATTAAAAAAACACGTAATTGCATAGCTTGAAATGGGAAGATATAAAAATATATTCAGATTATCTCCCTTTGTATCATTACAATAATAAAAAAATGTCTTCTAATGTAATTGATAGATCATCAAGAATATCCTATAAAAATGATGGCTTCCACCAAGAGGAAAAAATATGGACATAGATAAAAAATTACATTTGTAAACTTAAAATACCATTTGAAAATGCTAAAAAAAAAATCTATGGAATTTCAATTAAAATAAAATATTTTATCAATCAATTTTAACCTTGAATTTGAAGTAAAGGATTAAATGAAATGACCAATTAAAAAAATATCTGCCATGTTGCCTTGTATTGAACATTTCCTCCTACATAAGGAGAGCCTTTACCTGTGACAGCTTGTGATAGTACAGTTATTGTAACAATTTATTTTGTCAAAACAAAAACATAACAAGATATAGATTATAATTAGTAAATTCTAAAGTGGCAGAAAAAATCAGTAACTATGGCAACGGGATCTCTTCACACTCGCACTCCTCTATGACATCAAACTGTAAAAATAATAAACATATAAAAAATAAAAAATAGTTATGAAAATATAGCAATTAAACTTCTTTTAAATAAACATTTGTACAATCAATGATCATTCGAAAAGTTATATTATTTACATTGGAACTTTATCATTATTCAAGTTCTTATGTTTTATTCAAAATTGCAGGCATCAGTCCCAATGTTAAAAAAATCTTATCATTTAGAGTTGAACTTGGATTTTGATTCTGAATACAATGGATTTTTCTAGTGTCTAAACCCCCTTATTTTGTTCCAGTTTAGTGGCTTAATGTTTCAGGAAACAGAAATTTCAAACTTACCTCTTTGTAATATGTATTTCCTCCACATCTAAATGCCTCAATTTTTGTGGTCATCTTCTTTGGTCTACAGCAGTGGTTAGAATAAAGACCACATCCACCATCACATTTACCAATGTTTACAAACTTTACACATCCATTGTGAACTTTTCTTACAAAGTTTTCCATTTTTTGACATTCCAGTGGTTCCACTTCAGGAAAAAAAAAGATAAAAATGTATTAAGTTTAGTATCACAATTTATTAAAGCTGCGTCAAGTTTTCCTAAGAAAAAATTAAAATGATGCTGATTGACTTCATTATGTTCCTAATGAACAATGTTATATTAAGATAAAAGCTCGAATAAATATAGAAATAGCAAAAATTGCCCAGCGAGATGCAGCCTTTGGGATCTAATTTGAGAACATGGTTTGATCATTAAAAAAAACTGGGTCATTTAGAGACAACTTACAAAACGGTGAAATACGATGAAATAAACACAGAGTTTCATTATATTTGTCATTTGTGACTTTGTAAGGGATAAATAACTATTGCAAATACATTTGGATATTAATGACGGACAATGAATGCAGTTTGTCTGGTTTCCCCCTAGATTCAGTCAAGTATCTGTACATCAGTGCACATGCTCCAAGCTTATAATAATCAATGTAATAAGTAGACCAACCAATTAGAGGATTCCATTTATTTACAGCTAATAGGAATGAAATTTTAAAAAGGACTAAAACAAACACCACTAGATTGAAACCCATGGGGCCTGAAATGCTCACCTGTTTAAAATTGGCTGGTTAAATCGCTACTGACAATCATCTTAATTATTTTGTTTCATTTAATTTTTGAAAGAAGCTAAATTTTTATTTTTTGTTTAATTTTTTTCAGTAAGTTTTATTGTAAAAAGAAATTGTGTAGCAATATTTTTTAAAATGTTAGCTAATTCATTGAAAAAATGACAATATGCAATGTTTTTTGGAAATATAGCAAAAAAAATATAATTAAAATGTAGGTAAAAAAATTGAAAAATATTCCTACAACATATTAAAACTACCTTAAATCTAAACATATGGGGTGTTCAAGAGAGAGAGAGATAGAGAGAGAGAGAGAGGTCAATTGTACTGCATCTCTATAATTGTAAAGACATCCTGTATTTTAACAGAGAGTTTGATTTTACTGCATTTTCATAATCAGTAAGTATTTTTGAATAGTTTATATAAGAGTCTTAATCTTGTTCTGGAATCCCTCATTTGTGTATTGTAAATTTGTTTGTATAATTGCTTAATGAAACAAATACTGTTTAAACTAAGTATTTTTGTATTCTGAGAGAGAGAGAGAGAGAGAGAGATCAAGTTATACCATCACATCTTCCTTCATGTAATATCTCAAATGGAAGACCCTTCTGGCAAGCTTGGGCCTGTATCTCACATGGATTCTTGAAGGTATCTCTGGTATCGCCAACCTTACCACATGATTCTTCCAAACCTTGTCCAGCACAATTTGGACATTCACAATTAGCAGTTCCATCGTCATTCTCAACACATACTTGACCATCAACTGCACACGTCATAGTGTAACATGGAGCTGTAAAATCAAAGTAGATATACAAATGTATATATTTTGTTGTTAGCTTTTTTTTTTTTTTTTTTTTTTTGCTTATTGCTTTTGACAATCATTTGATTCCCTTCAAGAGACATACAAATTGTTGGTGTTAGTGTTCAAAAGCTTATTCATTGTTGAACATGCCTAAGAAATCACCAAAATTGAAAAATAACGATCATTTTAATTCTTAAATAAAGATAATTAAATATTTCATTTGAAGATCATCTAAAATTATATAATAAAAGGAAATACTTAGTGTTTGTTTAAAAAAGATACACTTACAATCTGGGCATGGGTCCATATAACAGTTTGCAGTGGCTTCTAGTGGATATTTCTGTTTAAGATACTCTGTATCAACATTAGCTATGGCATTTCTTGTTCGGGTTTTGGTTCCATTACCACATGGGACACTGCAATCTGACCATTCACCCCATTCCTCAACTGGAGGACCTGATTAAAACAGAAATAGTTATATATAGTTATTGACTCCACATGGATAGAGTTAATACCATATGTGACCTTATTTATTTAATCCAAAAAAAAAATCTTTTGAAAAGAGATTTTATTCAGCGTTGATAAAACCTGGACTCAGACCTTTGAAGTAAGACTAGTCAAACTGATAAGGTCCAATTCTTGTATACCTGTATAGAGACATTTTGGTTTATTTATGTTGGAAAGCTCATAAGTAAATAGAATGTTATGAAACTGAAGCACTTCCATTTAAGAATTGCTGATTTGATAAAGATACAATGATTTCTTTTGATATTATGAGCCTGAACTTATCACTGATTAAACTAATCAAGCTTTCATCAACAAGGCTCGTGTTATTAATCAGATAATCATGTAAATCAGGTTTGATGTACTTTATTTATGTTTTGGTGGCATATTGGCTATTGCAGAGTAATGTAAATTTATTATATATCTTACTTTGCTACAATATTTTGGTTGTCATGACAATTTCAAAGATGCAATCATTTATATTTGTTTATATTTTAACTCTGTCGACATGGAGACTAAAACAAGAAGCCTCTTTCAACTCTACATCAAAAACATGTTTTTTTCAAAATTTTTGGTTGCCATGGGGATTAAAACAGCACAAAAACAGCTATATACCATTTTTGTTATCTTCACATGGTGAGTTATCAGGTAGAAGTTCATCTTCCTCATCCATCTTACACATTTGTTTCTTGAACTCACAGTCACTCCTGAATGAATCTAACATCACAGAACATACTTCCTCTAGAAAATAAAAATAAAAGGTCAAAGTACTGAAAGATATAGGTTAAAGGTCAAATTACAAATATAGGGTAAAGGTCAAAATACAGACAGTCCTGAATGAATCTAACATCACAGAACATACTTCCTCTGAAATAAAGATAAAAGGTCAAAGTACTGAAATATATAGGTTAAAGTTCAAATTACAAATATAGGGTAAAGGTCAAAATACAGACAGTCCTGAATGAATCTAACATCACAGAACACACTTCCTCTAAAATGTAAGATAAAAGGTCAAAGTACAGAAATATGAAGGTTAAAGGTCAAATTACATATATGTGTTAAAGATCAAAATACAGGTAACAACTTGAATCCCAGAGTTCTTTTTTCTGGTATTCTGGTGTCATCAACGTTTCAAAACAATCCAATGAAGGTCCATTACCATATAAATGTCTTAACTGATTTTATGGATATATGATCCCTGTTTTTTTAATGACTGAGTCGGGATAATGCCAATTTTTTTTATTTCTGGATTATCAGTGAATAAAACCAACCTAAACCAATATTCAGAAATGTTTAAGGTATTTTGATGCGAGTACAGAAAATGCTTACTCCAAAAAACACTGACAAGAATCGATTTGATTAGATAAATGGTGTTTTAAGCCCCAGTCAAAGTTTTTAGCTTATATCAAGGTGGTTAGTTCTGGAATGGTGGAGGAAACAGGAGTACCTGGAGAAAACCGCAGAACTTTGTTTGAAGCAAATTGACAAACTTTCTCAATCTGTCCATGCGGGATTTGAACTTTGGTGGCGAGAGGCACCACAAACCTGAAAACTGAAATCCATTACTTACTTTCTTCAGTTTCAAACTCTGTACAGAGTTCACATTCACACGATGGAATACCAGTTGTCTCAGTATTATCTTTACATTCTTGATATTTCTTACACTGTGTGTTTGCACATGATGCTAAAAAACATAAACTGAATTGATATAAGTCAGTTAGGAATCAATTTACACTCTGCAAAGGTATAAAATGGAAAAAGAGATAGATAGAAAAGAGCATGACAATATAAAAGTTTGAAATAAAAAAACAGAAACAGAGAAGTAAACAAGGACAGAACAACAGTAAACGGAAAAAATAAAGTTCGTTTTTGCGAGAACTCAGATAAAATAAAATCCAATTATACAAAGACACATGTTGCACATTTCTACACCGGGAAGTAGTGGAGTGGAGTGGAGTGGAGTAATGGTGTTTTATGCCCCAGTCAAGATTCTTTCACTTATTTCAAGACGGTCAGTTCTGGGATGGTGGGGGGAACCAGAGTGCCTGGAGAAAACCACTGACCTTTCGGCAAGCGAACTGAAAAACTTTCTCACACTAGGATCTGTCCTGAGTGGGATTCAAACCCAGGCAGTGAGAGGCGCTGTGATCCGTAAGCGTGTGCTTTAGAGCGCATGGCCACCGAGGCCCCTCTACACTGGGAAGGGTTGTTAAAGATAAATAAAAGAAATAAAAAAAAAAATAATAAAAAATATTTACTTACCTTGGCATTCCCCTTCATAATCCAAGAAGATTCTCTTTTCAGCACCTTCTTGCATACTTTCGTATCTCAGCTTACAGTCACTTATAATGAGGTCACGTTCAGACTGATATGTCTGACCATCCGTTCCACACACCTATGGAAAAAAATAGGTTTGAATTATAGAAGATGGTAAGGTGGGTAAAATGGTGTTTTACATCGTAGTCAAAGATTATTTCACTCAAACTGAGATAGTTAATGTTAGAATGATTAGGTAAAACAAAGTGGATAGCTTATCAACTCAGAAACTTACACACATTATAGTTAGCTGTCCTAGAGTAAACTGAACACAGGGTTTGTACAAAAGACAAACATCTCAAATGAAGCTTATACAATATAAATCTTGAACTGAAACAAATACAGTGAAACCTGTCTATAAAGGCCACTCAAGGGATGCGGCCAAAGTGGCATTTATAGACAGGTGGCCTTTATAGACAAGTTCTATCAAGGATCATCAAAAATTATTATCTGAACCGTTCTTTCTTATTCATTTTAGTACCCAAATTAAACTGAATAGAGCTTACCATGAAATTGTTTCTTCTATAACTTGAGATTAACCAAAAAATTAAATAAATTATTTTAACATCAAGTCATTCAACATCTTCAGGAGATTTTTTTTTTTTTTTTTTTTTTTTTTTTTTGCTATGTATAGGTTTGATGCATAGTAAAGTTTTATTCTTAGAACGCTTACACCTGTACCAACATAATTAGGTCACTTCAGTGTTCAGACCCACATCACACTCTTGCTAATTCAGACTTCGAAGGAAGTTGTTACAAAATGAATTACATGGTTTAGTGATCAGAGCAGTGATTATCTATGTCATATGTAACTATCCAATTTCTGTTTACATATCATTAATAAAAATAACCATTAATTTTTTTCTGTCGCCGAATTCAATCGTAGTCGGTGTGGAATTGAGTTTAAATCGGTGCCAAAAATATATCATTGCCGAAATGACTTTTTACACTGGTGCCGAAATGACTTGATATCGCATCTTGGTACAATTTCCAAACTAATGAAATAAATGTCCGTTAGCAGTAGAACGGCAAACACGGTTTATTTCTCAAGATACATTTGCTTCATAGTCTGATAACACAGCTTTGATTAAATTAATTTTGGTTCTTCCAACACCATAACTTCCGCAACTTGCAGTGCAAGTTTCCTAGTACTTAATTTCCCCTTTTCAGATTTATTTAACAATTCTAATCGCTGTTAGTCAATGCATTCCATTTATTATGGTCAAATAAAAAACAACATAAAATATTACTGCATGTGAAAAAAAAATTAAAATGTCGATGTCTTATCGGAATGTAAGCTTTACTCAATATGGCCGCTTAGATAAATATAAACAGAAATGCATTAAGGGATTTTTTGTTTTATGCCGACTGGTTCTGGAAATTTCCGGAAACTGGCGAAGTTTCGTAAACATTGCAAATGGCCGCTATAGACAGTTCTGTTGAAGCTTGGGGTCGGAAAAATGGTGGCCGCTGGCCGCATAAGACAGTGACCGCTATACAGAGGTGAAATAAAGAACAAAATTCATCGGGGGGAATAAGATATGGCCGTTATAGACAAGTGGCCGCTTTATACAAGTGGCCGCTAACACAAGTTAGACTGTATCGTCGAGTGCCCTGTTTCGGTGCAGGTCCACTTTCGGTGCCCCAATTTTTCCGACATGCGTACTACCAATATACGGTGTTTTGACGTCATCAGAAGTTGTGTAGCGATTGTAAACATTGATTCAGAGGTTCTACTCGCTCGTCTTGGAAAATGCGTCAAAAACAGGTATGTAATCTCAAAATATATTTTCAACCATATAAAATGTCTATTTTCAACTAACACCTATTTTTGCACTTTTTAAATATCCCGTAAAATAAGAAAAAATGCAGTTTTCTTGGAAATGTACATTGTAGATGGAAAGGCTGTCGTCTGTTTTCATTAGTCACGTGATTGTCATGTGGTCATGTTACATAGTTGTTACATGGGGTCGTCTCAAAATATGCCTTCCGCTTATATATATTTTTTAATTAACTGTAAAAAGAGTTATATAATAAAAAAACATACAAAGTTATTATTATTATTATGGCCTATAAATAATAATAACTTCCTTATTTATATATTACTCTATACCCATTTTATACAGAAAGGAAGGATATAGACTAGAATTTAAAAGAAAATATTTATTTTTTTGCAGGTCAATCCACAACAAATAAAGAACTTGTACAGAGTGTACTCACCTTCTTCTATGACCAATGCCTTTTTAGCAGTAAAGGAACAGAACATGTCTGTAAAAAGAGCATCACGGCAATATAATGTTCCAGAAACAACTTTAAGGCAGAGGATTTTAGGCAGGGTCAGCTGTGATACCACTTCTTCTGGTACTCCGCCTATTTTATCTCAAGAAGAGGAAGCAGTCTTTGTAGAACATCTTAAAGCTATGGCAAATATGGGGTATGGTTATACACGTACAGAGGTTGTTCAGATGGCATCAGAGTATGCGGTTACTTTACAAAAGCGTGACAGAGAACATCCATTCAGTTTGAAATGGTTTAGGAAGTTTATGGGTAGATGGCCAGAACTGAGTGTGAACAAGCCAAGATCTCTCTCAGTAGCTAGAGCAAAAGCTACATCAAAAGACATGGTGGACACATATTTTCAGTCCCTAAAAGAAATACTGGACAAGTATGGGCTACAGGATAAGCCAGAGAACATTTATAATGTTGATGAAAAAGGGTTGCAGACAGAACATTCACCACCCAGTATGTTGTTGGTCCAAGAGTTTCAACAGTGTCTGCTGTAACATCAGGAAAGTCGACCACAACAACAGTAATTGGTTGTGGTAATGCTTTGGGGGTAAGCTTACCTCCATACTTCATCTTTAAAGGCCAGAGGATGCGACAAGAGCTATTGGATGGCTGTAGTGAAGGTACTGGAGGAACTGTTAGTGAAAGTGGTTGGTCAAATTCAGATATTTTTCAACATTATTTGGACATACATTTCCTTCGTTACATACAAAGAAGGGATGCGAATCAACCTATTCTTCTACTCTATGATGGTCACCGTTCTCATATATCCATTGGACTTACCAACTGGGCAAAATCACATAATATTATACTTTTTGTCCTTCCAGCACATACCAGCCATGTACTTCAGCCCCTTGACCTTGGATGTTTTGGACCATTCCAGAGGATATATAACTCTGAATGTCACAAATTTATTCGCCAGAATCCATCATCAACAATTACTAGATACAACATATGTTCAATAGCTTGTCGTTCTTACATACATGCATTGTCTCCAGCAAATCTTCAGTCCAGTTTTAGAAAGTCTGGAATTTATCCATATAATCCATCTGCAGTTGACGAATTAAATTTCAAACCTTCATTTGCTTTAAAATCTTCTTGTCACACTGTCACAGATGAGGAAATGACAATGCAGGCTCAACAAACAGATAACCATGATGACACTATAACTCCTGAGGATTTCTTCCAGAAGAAAATTGAAAATGTTATTCAGCTAAAACAAGAACATGCTTCAAAACCCAGACGTAATATTAGTGGTGTTGTTAGTGGGAAGCCTATTACAGAAGCAGAAATAGTACAAAAGATAGAAGAATATAAAGCTCCATCTAATATGAAACGTAAATCATCAACTTCAAAACAGGAAACTCAAAAGCAGAAAAAAATCAAAACCCAGTCTTCATTGTCAAAACAACAGTCTTCTACTTCTTGTAAACCTAGTCAATTACCAGGACCTTCAAGGATTAACATAACTGATACAGACTCAAATCTGACAGACAGTGACATAGAGATAGCAGATGAAGAAAAATGTTGTGTTTGTCACAAATTTCAACCAGATGAACTTAAACACTGTGCTAGCATCTTATTCACTAAGTGGGCACAATGTGATTTTGACAATTGCAAACACTGGACTCATCTTAAATACTGTTGCAAACAAACTGTGATCAGACTTCATGATAAGTTTATCTGCCCTTGCCATACTGAGGAATAAATCAATCTAGGAAATCATCCACACTGTAAATATGTTGACTTTGAACTTGTTAAATATGTTGATTTAGACTTGTTACCAGTTATTTTCGTTTCTGGGGATTTTTCAGAGTTATTTATAGTTGAACAGTATTCTACGGTTTGGATTCGACCCCTACAAAATGGGGGCACCGAAAGTGGTGACGTTTACAACAACTATTAGCGTTTTTGTGTGCATCAGAAAAATACAATTTTTATGGCCTTAAAGCATAATTATAATGACAGATTTAATATATCACGACCAGAAAAGAATACTTTAAAGGTATGTATCGTGCAAATATCATGAACCCTGTTTAAATTTAAGTTATAACTCGCGAACTGCTTAGGGGCACCGAAAGAGGGCACTCGAGGATACTTATTGTGAGCTAGAAAAATACCTTCATCATGATAATATTGTACATACAATAAATCTGAATAGGTGTTAAGGTTTGGTATTGTAAAGAAATTTTGTGATAAAATGAGGGAGGTGTATATAGATAATATAGGTTTTTAAACTTTAAAACAATATATGACAATAAATGAGATTCTAAACTTTTTTAGTGAGTATGAAAACAAGCAGTCGCCATTGACGTTGCTCATTGGAAAAAACTTCCATACTGACAACATAACAGAATTGGACTGACCCTATATAATCTGTACAAGGTTACAATTTGAAATGATTTGCCCAATGATATTGTCAGAAAATAGTGAGAAGGAGGATGTGTGTGTGTGTGTGTGTGTGTGTGTGTGTGTGTGTAAAAATCTACTTACTGGACTGTTCTTCTGACAAAGGTTTCCGACACACACACAGCAACTATCTCCTGATGTACCCTCTAATAAATCATAAATAGATATATTGTTTTAATTTACGAATGACTGACATTCATGTAGTTGGTAAAAAGAGGAAAATAGAGCAGTAGAATCAGGTATGATGACCTAAATGCCTAAAATACATTTTTAAAATTCTTATTGTTAATTAATTCAAACATTATAGGTAAAAGTTACTATACTTTTGTTTGCAAGGATAAGTAGCTTGCAGTATTTATTAAATCATTTTAATGTTTCCTCTACTTTATTTCGTTTTTTTAAAAGTGAGTATAAAAATATAAATGTGAGTGATGTTAATAAAAACATTGATTATTTCATTTATGCAAGTATTTAGAATAAATTTCATAGGACGAGTATTGTTTTACATGTTTGAAATAATTTTACAAGAATATTCACATACAAAATAGCTATAAGCAGACTTAAAATGGTGTTTACCTTCACATTCAACACACTGAAATCCGCCAAGTGTATTCACACATTTATGTGTTGTTGTATTACAGTTATGAAGTCCAGTACCACATTCATCAACATCTAAAATATAAAATGATGATTATAAGCATGTGGAAATAAAAACATGTATATTAAACCATCAGTAACTCAAAATGTCAGCCGTAGGGTACAAAGACAATTAATTTTTTAGATTAACCTGTAACCTTACAACTGAGTGAGTTATATTTAAAGCCATATCAGCTATTTGCCACTACTGTAAGCTTACATGATGACCAGTATTGTATTGTAAATTCTCTCATTTTCCTGTACAAAACACTAAAATATGAGTTTGGGTGTTTTTAGAATGTCAGTTTATTTTAGAAGTTGCAGTAAGCACTTTGAGTAATCATTGGCTGTAGACTTTACACCTCTTTTAGTACTGTAATAGAAGTCCAATCAGAAATTGTTAAAATAAATGTCATCAGAATTGTGAAAGTGGGTCATTAGAATAGGGGAAAAATATGTACTAGTAATTGAAATTCAGAAAATAAACATCATTTAAATCTTGAGTTTAAATATGAAAGAAAAATGTAGGAAAGTTCTTCTACATATACAAATTTAAAAGTTATAATTTTATACACTTTTACTTTTTAACATAAGTCAATCATCAAAAAAAAACAAAAAAAACAAAAAAACAAACAAAAAAAACAAACAAACAAACAAACAAAACAAACAAAAAAAAAAAAAAAACAAAAACAAAAAACAAAAAAAAAAAACTAATAGTGTATGATAAAATTCAATTTCCTTATGACTTATATTTGCAATAAAACCTCAATTATATAAAATGACCCAAGTGTGTGTGTGTGTGTGTGTGTGTGTGTGTGTGTGTGTGTGTGTGTGTGTGTGTTCAAGGCGTAAAAACTTAATGTGCTTAAATATATTTTTACTAATTACATGTATATCAAAATTCTATGTAGTACTACATACCAACACATTCATCTTTGCCTTTGACAGTTTTCTCTGTAAATCCATCATAACATTCACATTCGTAGGTACCGTTAAGATTTTTACATTTAGCATTAGATGTGCAGTCGTCTGTATGTGTGGCACACTCATCAATGTCTACAAACATAAAAATATTAATGCTTAGTTGTAGACAAGATCACAAACTACTAATACATGTCATAGGTGTTAAGGTGACACATTGGTAATTATGTACCCTGAATAAACTGAATAACTGTGTAAGCTGAACCCTGAATAAACTGTGAAACTGTCTAAACTGAATTCCAGGTAAAGTCAAAATCTGCCTGAGCTAAAAACTGATAACCTCTCTCAGCCTGAAAACCAAGTAGAATCAAAATCTGCCTGAGCTGAAAACTGATAACCTCTCCCAGCCTGAAAACCAAGTAAAATCAAAATCTGCCTGAGCTGAAAACTGATAACCTCTCTCAGCCTGAAAACCAAGTAAAATCAAAATCTGCCTGAGCTAAAAACTGATAACCTCTGTCAGCCTGAAAACCAAGTAAAATCAAAATCTGCCTGAGCTGAAAACTGATAACCTCTCTCAGCCTGAAAACCAAGTAAAATCAAAATCTGCCTGAGCTGAAAACTGATAACCTCTCTCAGACTGAAAACCAAGTAAAATCAAAATCTGCTCAAGTTGACAACTGAAAATTTGTGTATGCTGAACCCTAAGCAAACTGAAAACTTCTCTTGGCCCAAACAATAAGTAAACTCAAAATCTGCTTGATTTGACAACTGAAAATTTGTGTATGCTGAACCCTAAGTAAACTGAAAACCTCTCTCGGCCCAAACATCAAGTAAACTCAAAACCTGTCTATGCTCAACAATTAGCACACTGAAAAACTGTTTAATGTGAACCATTAAAATCTATATAAGTTGAAACATGAGTGAACTGAAAACCTTTCTAAACTATATCCTGTAAATATATATAAGCTAAAACATGATTCAACTGAAAACATGTATTTAACAGCTTATCTAATTAATATTGTTTATCAAATTAACTTTCTAAACTGAATTTCCATCCTTAAAAAAAAATCTTTTTTTGGAAGTTCATCTTTAAGACAGGTTTCACTGTTAAAAGCATGGCAACTTAACTGACCATACCCCCTGTCACGCAATGAATTTAATATGTTTAAATGTAACAAATTTTAAACATATACAATGCATAACGAATAACAAATAGAGACCAAATGTTGAAAAATTCTATGACTAAAAGAGGATTATAATTCCAATAAAAAATAATTGAAACAGCATGATTAAATCACAAAATCATTTGCAGATGATAAGGAAGAAACCTGTAAAGTTTGAAAAAAATCTGTTTAATTCTCTAGGAGTTCAATGCACAAGGTGCAATACTAGATACATGCAAAAATTGTCACAGACATACACATATGGATAGAGGGTATTACATATCTGTTAATTGCCTTACATTTGCAATGATGACCATAAAAACACTGTTATATAATGTGATGTCAACAGTATACATGTTAATTTGTCACATAATTATCAAACTACCTCATGGCTTGGTCTTCATTCATCTTAAATCATGATCTTTGTATTTTATGTGTCACTTATATCAAACATTGGTTGTTGATATATAAGGGCATAGAGTCGCTCTTTGTTTTTGTTCAAGTACATTTCATCTACATTTGATATACATCAGCATCGTTATTATTTACTATGTCACCATATACTACAGTGTACATGTCATTGTCACTCACTTATGTCATATTTATGTCACCATATACTACAGTGTACATGTCATTGTCACTCACTTATGTCATATTTATGTCACCATATACTACAGTGTACATGTCATTGTCACTCACTTATGTCATATTTATGTCACAATATACTACAGTGTACATGTCATTGTCACTCACTTATGTCATATTTATGTCACCATATACTACAGTGTACATGTCATTGTCACTCACTTATGTCATATTTATGTCACCATATACTACAGTGTACATGTCATTGTCTCTCACTTATGTCATATTTATGTCACCTTATACTACAGTGTACATGTCATTGTCACTCACTTATGTCATATTTATGTCACCATATACTACAGTGTACATGTCATTGTCACTCACTTATGTCATATTTATACTACAGTGTACATTTCATTGTCACTCACTTATGTCATATTTATGTCACCATATACTACAGTGTACATGTCAATGTCACTCACTTATGTCATATTTATGTCACCATATACTACAGTGTACATGTCACCATATACTACAGTGTACATGTCACCATATACTACAGTGTACATGTCACCATATACTACAGTGTACATGTCATTGTCACTCACTTATGTCATATTTATGTCACCATATACTACAGTGTACATGTCATTGTCACTCACTTATGTCATATTTATGTCACCATATACTACAGTGTACATGTCATTGTCACTCACTTATGTCATATTTATGTCACCTTATACTACAGTGTACATGTCATTGTCACTCACTTATGTCATATTTATGTCACCATATACTACAGTGTACATGTCATTGTCACTCACTTATGTCATATTTATGTCACCATATACTACAGTGTACATGTCATTGTCACTCACTTATGTCATATTTATGTCACCATATACTACAGTGTACATGTCAATGTCACTCACTTATGTCATATTTATGTCATTATAGCAGTCACTCAGACATATGAATATTTAATTATCTTATTGTCAATAATGTCATTTTCATTGAATCTTTACATAACAGAACTTTTTAGTTATAAGTCATTAATTGTATACTTTCAGTAATTTACCATATACATCTACACAACAACATCAAAAAAAGCATTATTATAAAGGTGTGAGGGTTAGCTTTCTGATTTAAGGCAGAAAATATATTACAACACAAACAAAAACATACATTAACAAGAGGCCCATGGGCTCACCTGAGGATATGGCCAAAATCATTTGCAAAATACATACAATATTCCAATATACATGCCTATACAAAAAGTTAATACACACGCCATGCCATGCCATGCCATAAGCTCACATGACCTTTTGGTCAGGTGAGCTTAAAACAGTAAAATCAAAAATTACAACATTGACTATGATGCAAACAAAAATTGTTATAATAATACTAGTGTTAGAACATGCAAAATTTTACAACATGAATTTAAAATATGAAATTATTACTCTATTACTGCAAGGTACTTTATGTCTTCTTTCTTCTTTACTAGATCTGTTATCAAAGATTTAACAATTAGCAGTTTTTTTTTATTTACCCTTGAACTAGTGATACTTAATCTAAGGCAAATATAAATTTGGTACAGAACAATATATATTTTAATTTCAGTATAGAAAAACTGTGATTTTTGAGTAGTGACCTATAATTAGAATTCATACTGCCACAGAAGTAAACTATGACAAAGTTTTATATAACAGATCAAAATTACATAAAGACCAATGCAGGAGTTACATTATTTGAACGTTATAGCTATATAGGAATTAGACATGACACACCAATCTTGGAAAGTTCATGTCTAGATATTTTTTTTTTTTAAAAAAAGTTTCTCCATATCTCAAATGGATATATGAGCTTAATTGAATTGCATGTAATCCTGTTGAGTAGGTGTTGTTTTAAGCAATTACTAAAAACCCTCCCTGGTAACCATAGTAACCTAGTAAACAATGTTAAGATTCTACTGACCTTCACATTTATTACAGTCTCCTGTATATCCCATTATACACTGGCAGCTGTAACCGTTCTCACTGGTAGAGTTAAGAACACATTTCTGTCCTGTACCGTTACATGGGTTTGTAGTGCAAGGATCCTCTAAAAATAAAAATAATAATGTAAATAATACAGTTCAAAGTTCAAAGGTCAAAAACATTTCTGTCCTGTACCGTTACATGGGTTTGTAGTGCAAGGATCCTCTAAAAATAAAAATAATAATGTAAATAATACAGTTCAAAGTTCAAAGGTCAAAAACATTTCTGTCCTGTACCGTTACATGGGTTTGTAGTGCAAGGATCCTCTAAAAATAAAAATAATAATGTAAATAATACAGTTCAAAGTTCAAAGGTCAAAAACATTTCTGTCCTGTACCGTTACATGGGTTTGTAGTGCAAGGATCCTCTAAAAATAAAAATAATAATGTAAATAATACAGTTCAAAGTTCAAAGGTCAAAAACATTTCTGTCCTGTACCGTTACATGGGTTTGTAGTGCAAGGATCCTCTAAAAATAAAAATAATAATGTAAATAATACAGTTCAAAGTTCAAAGGTCAAAAAAATTTCTGTCCTGTACCGTTACATGGGTTTGTAGTGCAAGGATCCTCTAAAAATAAAAATAATAATGTAAATAATACAGTTCAAAGTTCAAAGGTTAAAAAAATTTCTGTCCTGTACCATTACATGGGTTTGTAGTGCAAGGATCCTCTAAAAATAAAAATAATAATGTAAATAATACAGTTCAAAGTTCAAAGGTCAAAAACATTTCTGTCCTGTACCGTTACATGGGTTTGTAGTGCAAGGATCCTCTAAAAATAAAAATAATAATGTAAATAATACAGTTCAAAGTTCAAAGGTTAAAAAAATTTCTGTCCTGTACCTTTACATGGGTTTGTAGTACAAGTATTCTAATCAAACTACTGAAAATTAATAATGATTCAAGTTCAAAGGTCAAACATATTTCTGTCCGGTAACCTGCATGAGTTGTCAATGCTGAAAATCCATTTTATATAGAATATACATATACACTTAATCTTCTATTAGGTACACATTCTCAATACAATCAAACTACACACAGAGAGAGAGAGAGAGAGAGAGAGAGAGAGAGAGAGAGAGAGAGAGAGAGAGAGAGAGAGAGAGAGAGAGAGAGAGAGAGAGAGAGAAAAGATACTTTACCTATACAGTCAGTGCCAGAGTTATCCATGCTGACAAATCCATCATTACAGTGACAGCCATATACTCCATCTTTTAAGGTACAAGTGGCATTTTGATGGCACTCTAACATAGAACCATCCAAGGTGTTGTTTGGAGCACAAGCGTAAGTTTTTGAACATCCACTTTCAACAATAATATCCCCAATCTGAAATTACAAATGAATACAAAGGAGTGTTCTCTCCAAACAAAAAACAGTGTTTGTAACAGTGAATTTTGTATTTTTTTCAAAAAAATTAATGCATATGAATAGATTTTGGTATTTTACAAAATCTAGACTTAAGCTTAGTCTTAACAAAATATTGCTATGGCAACCCACCATTTAACTCTGCAGTGAGCTAAGGTCAATGTGCATGGAGGGTTCTTTAGTGTGCCATGCCTGTTGTGACGTTGGGGCATCGGTTTTTAAGGTTTCCTTAGAAGGACCCTTTGACTTTCATTTCTAAACACCAAGTGCTTGGCACAGGAAAAGTCATTACTTTTTTTCAAGTCTTGGTCAGATTCAGCTGAGGTTCAAACCCTGACCTCTCACATACGAAGCAAGCACACTACCAACTGAAGCTATTGTAGTGGTATAAGTCAAATGTTATGTAATCGATCAGTACATAACTTACAGAATAGTAAGATCCTTCATAAATACATCCACATTCTTCAGGTAGGACACATTTCCCAGCATCCATCACATAACCTTCTTTACAATAACAACCTTCCACCGGTATGGGACTTTTATTTGTGTATGGTGTTCCCTGAACAACCTCAATACAGTCCGTCTGACTAGCTTCACTAGCCATACCAAACTCTTCATAATCACCACACTGCTCACCTGTTCAATATTCAAAATAAAACATTTTAATGACTTATTTGATTATGCTAGCATGCCATTTTGACCATGCTTGATCTTGCTTATTTTCAACTTATTTTTTTTCAAATAGATGCATAAATTGAACATTTTTTACCAAAACAGACAAGAGAAAAAAATACAAGTTTCCAAATTTGAGGACTGTTTTTGGACTTTATCCATTTATCCATGAGTTGCAAGTCTACTTTGTTCAGAAATTTATGGCCAAAAGAAAATTAATTTTACAATAAAATGTTTTAACTCAATGAGATATGGGACTGAGTTGTTAAGGTGCCGCAGTGTTATAATCTAATATAATGCTTGGTCAAAAGCCTAGCAAGACTGGGTAGAATGACCTTGAGCAAGGCCTGAAGTAATGGTTGGTCAACTGTTTAACCTTGAAATAGAATGCTATCATATGGTCCACACAGCTGATGAATAAATGGAAACCTGAAGAAATGCTGGTTTCTTACCTCGGATTAGACTTATCTAAGGCTGGTCTGTTATTTCATTTCACAACACTAGGACTTTGGAAGAGACCAGCCTGATAAGCTAACATGCTTAAGACACACATAATCTAAAAATGTATGGTTTTCTTTTACTTACCACACATATCAGCTGACTTCCAGTCTGTTATCTCAATCAGATATTCATCAGCACATATCTTGACTAGTTCTTCTGCATGATCACAGATAGCACCCATTTTATCTTTCATATTTTTACAAACATCTGTCTTACAACTGACAAAAAACTCATCCACCTCATCTGAAGTCATGTTAGCAAGACATTTCTGTAAGTATAAATGTATAAAAGTATGAATGGCTGACCGGATGGCTGATTTATAGATTGATTGATTGATTGATTGATTGACTGATTGATTGATTGATTGATTGACTGATGAATTGACTGATTGATTGATTAAATGAATTGTTGTTTTATTCTAGTTCAATTTTTTCATGTAAACTGACACATAGAGCTTATGAATACATGTTTATTTTTACATCAAATTCAAATAAACTTTGTAAATAAATGATTGCTTTTTTAATTGGTTAAATGAATCAGTGTTTTATGACTTAGTTGAAATTAATGCATTTGCATAAAGGAAGTCAATTCTGGAATAGCAGAGCAAACTGGAGTGCCAGAAAAAACCCACTAACTTTAAGCCATAACTGATACACTTTCTAACACTAGGATTTTTTATGATTTAACCCTTGACATGAACAACCTTGTGGTTCATAACATCATGCTTTAATAATCAAAAAGAAAAATTAACTCTGAACACCATTACTACACAATAAATTCTACAAAAATAAAGTAATAGTTTTAAGTTTATCTTGCAAACTGATGAAACATGTTAATCCCGTAACGACCAAATATGCATTTTTTTTAAAGTTTGATCCAATTCATGCTTCGTGTTTTAGTTTCCCAGTGTAGTAAGCATCCTCTCTACCCTAGAAGATCCAGAGATTGCAGTAAGACACAGAATCTTGATTTTAAGTTTCTTCATAATCCTGATCATGAGTCATTTACTTTTTATGGGTACATAAGATACAAACACACCTTAAAAATTCAGTCAAGATTAGGGTTTGAACTCAGTATGTTTCAGTACATAACAACTGATTGCTTGGTTGTTATGTTATTTGACATCAAATCAGTAGATTTTTTGCTATTTGCAACTAGAGCAAGATTAATAATCTCTAAAGATTAATCTAAGAACAAGTTCATGTAGGCATGAGATAAACAAATGTGTATTATGGTCCTCCTTGTATTAGTGTGCACTTAGAGTGACTTTATGCAGGTGCTAGCTCACATTCAGTACACAGTGGACCAGTATACCACTCTTGTAGTCATATTATCCACGTACCAGGCGAACCAATGGATACTCTGTCCCCCTAATGACAAGTGCCAGGTGAGGAAGCAGTATCTCAAATTTTTAAAGTCCTATGTATGACCTGGCTGGGAATCAAACCCCAGATCTTCCATTCTGAACCCTGATGTACTACCATTTAGCAAACAAGGTGATGAAAGCAAGTACCTTACTGTATGGTTAAATATGCATGAAATCAAGCATTATACAAACCCTGAATTTCTTTCCATACATCTCCCCTACATAGATGTACTCTTCACAATAACTCCTGGCAATACTGTCAGCCATGGCACTGCATTCCACAGGTGGTGGAGCATTGCAGTCAAAATTACATTCATTTTGTTGCACATACTGACTGATTGCCCATGAATTACCAAACAGATTGACATTGTCTGTCTGCAATAAAAAGGATAAACACAATGAATAAGAAGTTACAACGGCTATAGTGAGCAAGCTCTATATGAAATGACAATAAATGAAAATAAAACACAAAATAAATCTAAAGATAAACATGTTAAACATGCTCAAATCTACTAGTATGTATAGACCAAATGACAATTTAAAATTTAAAATCCCTTTGCTTCTATATGAAGACACCTATCTATAGTGTCAATACTTCTTAGGTATTATAGATTTACTGTATATACTTCTTTATCTATCATTTGTATATTTGTCACAGAGATGGTAGGACATTATTTAAGGAATTTGTGATGTTGAGTTGATTAATGGTGTTTATTGTCTCAGTCAAGAATATTTCACTTATATCCAGATGTTACCAGCTATAGACGAAAGTGCAGAAATTTTGCCCGTGTGTTGTGCTGATGACATTATACAGCAGGGTTTTATTGTGCCATGCCTACCATGACATGGGGCCTCGTTTATCTTAAGTTCCCATCTGAAAGAACCATGACTTTCATTCCGTAATGCCAAGTGCTTGGCAAAAGAACAGTCACTACACACTTTCAAGTCTTGGAAAAGACCAGGTTGGGGTAAAAACCCACAACCTCAAACTACAGAGCAAACACTCCACCAACTGAGCTACCACAGTGGTTGAATTTGTGATGTAAACACTTTACAAAACATTCCAAACTAAAGACATACAATTTTGATCCTGTCAAACACTGGTTAACCCTAATACTAAATATACATTACCTGTGATCCTGTATTTGGACATTCATCACCGATAACCCAGTCATTGGAAGAGACACCATCAAAGTTACCACACAAGCCACAAGTTTTGTTCATAAATTCGTAACCAACGACAACATCTACAGATTGTTTACCATCCCAGATTACTGTTATACCCAACTGTAGTAAAGTCAGTTTCTGAAATAGAAAAAATAATGTCAGATGTATGTATATAAGAATAAACACAACATTAATATAACATTTACTACTAATTATAGTATAAGCAGTTTCTGAATTAAAAAAAAGTTAGTTAATAATGTCAGCTGCTTGACACTTTATTCCACTCAGCCACCGGGGCCCCTGGGGTTGTGATAGGGTGATAATGTTATAGGTTACTCTTAAAACAGTAAAGGTTTTCACATGCTGACGGTTAATTTCGGGAGAAATTATAAGTTGTTAGGTATCATGTAATAAAGAGAAAACATCCAATAAAAAGACCTTCTATAAAACAAAGGTTTTAAATGGAGTACAGTAGAGTGGAATAAAGAAGTCCTATGTTGTAGTCAAAATTATTTAACTCATATTAGAATGTTCATGTGGGGGAAACAAGAGTGCCTTTAAAAAACCACAAACCTTCAGCAAGTAACTAAACAAACTCTCTGGCACTAAATTCTGAGTAGGGATTTGTGGTATGATCTGAAGCATGATGTACTGAGTAGGGATTTGTGCTCTGATCTGAAGCATGATGTACTGAGTAGGGATTTGTGCTCTGATCTGAAGCATGATGTACTGAGTAGGGATTTGTGGTATGATCTGAAGCATGATGTACTGAGTAGGGATTTGTGCTATGATCTGAAGCATGATGTACTGAGTAGGGATTTGTGCTCTGATCTGAAGCATGGTGTACCAATTCGGGATTTGTGCTATGATCTGAAGCATGGTGTACTGAGTAGGGATTTGTGCTCTGATCTGAAGCATGGTGTACTGAGTAGGGATTTGTGCTATGATCTGAAGCATGGTGTACTGAGTAGGGATTTGTGCTCTGATCTGAAGCATGATGTACTGAGTAGGGATTTGTGCTATGATCTGAAGCATGATGTACTGAGTAGGGATTTGTGCTATGATCTGAAGCATGATGTACTGAGTAGGGATTATATATTTGTGGTATGATCTGAAGCATGGTGTACTGAGTAGGGATTTGTGCTCTGATCTGAAGCATGATGTACTGAGTAGGGATTTGTGGTATGATCTGAAGCATGATGTACTGAGTAGGGATTTGTGCTCTGATCTGAAGCATGATGTACTGAGTAGGGATTTGTGCTCTGATCTGAAGCATGATGTACTGAGTAGGGATTTGTGGTATGATCTGAAGCATGATGTACTGAGTAGGGATTTGTGCTCTGATCTGAAGCATGGTGTACCAATTCGGGATTTGTGCTCTGATCTGAAGCATGATGTACTGAGTAGGGATTTGTGCTCTGATCTGAAGCATGGTGTACTGAGTAGGGATTTGTGCTATGATCTGAAGCATGGATTTTAAATGAACATTGGTTTTAAAAGAGGTTGCTGTTCAGACTTACTTAAAGCCAAGTAAATACAGGTTCATAAGTTACAGTACTTAAGAATAAAACAGTGGCCTCTGTATACAGTATAAGATGATTTGTATAAACAGGTGGTTTTAAGAGCTATCTGATATAATTCTACTTACTATATCTCTATCAAACTTTCTAACATAGAAGTGAGAACTTGGTGGCATATATGGTAGCTTCCTTAAATATCCATCTACCTTAACTTCATTACTCTGCAAAAGTTCGATCACCTGAAAATAGTTAGTTAAAAATCTTTAAAACAAGAATTCCACAGATTTATATGTTTCTCCTGGTCAGTTTTTGATTGAGTAGAAAAAAAAAATTACTTATACATAAACTTTCACATTCTGACACGCCGCCGCAGCTGCAGCCGCCGCCTCTGCCACTGCCACTGACGACACTGGAAAAGTACCACCTAAGTCTCACCTTAAGGCGATGCCAGGCTCGACAAAAATGAAGTACTTATGTAAAAAAAACACCATGATGTGGAGCAATAAAATTCTTGCACCTCAAAGTAATATAATGTATCAATATACATGTAAGTCTGATCATGTGACTAGACCAAGTGTAAAATTCAGATGATCATCATCAGATCAAATAATGATGTCATGATGATATTCACAATATTGCATTGATGTTTCAATAATATATTTCCTGTTTTTAATTACACAATAGAAATATGTGTTACTGGACACTAAATTGCAGAGAATATTTTTATAATCCAGAAATACATAATCAGACATTTTTCATCTGCAGGTCCCGGTTTCACAATCATCCCTTAACTAATTTGAGATTTTAATAATTTGGTAAATTGTTAAGATTTTCAAGAATTAAAGTTATCATGTTGAAGATCACTTCAAGCTTATAACATTTATATTTAGTTTTATCATAAATGTTTATTTTTAACTTACAAAGAGATAGCCAAAATTTGACTATTTTAAATTAAGGGAAATCTAAGTTAAGGAATGATTGTGAAAATGGAGACTTCACAAATCCCATTACATAAATAGAATATTAACTTACATGTGTGTGTTCGTCATATAATCTAACTTCTACTTCTTTAACCCATGATACATCATTGATGTAGGATTTTCCTTGATTCCAATAAGTAGTTCTTATCTCATAACTTGGAGTGTTACCATGACAACCATCTGTTGACATGAGATACTGGCAGTCACCTTGGAAATGCATCCACTTTTTGTCAAAAGACTTACAGTGTGGATCACCAAAACATGAGCATGTACCGACAGCTGAAATAGACAACAAACAAATCTGGATTATTTTAAGGTTTTTGTCAGGAAAAGATTGTTATTGCACAACTTTGGTTTTATATCAAAATAAAGATTATTCTGCTTATATCAAGATGTCACCAGCCATAAATGAAGGTGCAGGTTTTTTTTACTTGTGAAATGCATGCATAACAATATGAAAATATCTAATCCTTCTATAAATAATATTTAATTGAAATAAAGCATGTTTTACTTGTATTGTTACATCACAAGCTAAAGAAAAAATAAATCCAAACCTAAATGAAGAAGAATTTTAGTGGCTTCATTTTTTATGAATCATCTACTGATTATAAAATCAATACCATGCCAATGTAAAGATAATTAATTACTGTAAATTTTAGCGTGTATGTATTTTAGCGCAATCTATATTCTTGACTAGTTCGCGTGGATTTAAATTAGTGCAAAACAACTTAAACTTTTTAGAAACAGACTATAAGTCAACATGTATTTTAGCGGTGTATTTAAATAAGTGCTACTGTCCTAGTGTGAAAATTGCTAAAATTAACACACCGCTAAAATTTGTACATTTACAGTAGCTGATGAATTTTTTCTAGAGAAATCTGTGAAAACTTTAACCCTGAGTTAACCAAAAACCTGTCTGAACAGAAGTTATTAACAACAACATTACATTTATAATGTTTGATAACCTGTCAGAACAGAAGTTATTAACAACAACATTACATTTATAATGTTTGATAACCTGTCAGAACAGAAGTTATTAACAACAACATTACATTTATAATGTTTGATAACCTGTCAGAACAGAAGTTATTAACAACAACATTACATTTATAATGTTTGATAACCTGTCAGAACAGAAGTAATTAACAACAACATTACATTTATAATGTTTGATAACCTGTCAGAACAGAAGTTATTAACAACAACATTACATTTATAATGTTTGATAACCTGTCAGAACAGAAGTTATTAACAACAACATTACATTTATAATGTTTGATAACCTGTCAGAACAGAAGTTATTAACAACAACATTACATTTATAATGTTTGATAAGCTGTCAGAACAGAAGTAATTAACAACAACATTACATTTATAATGTTTGATAACCTGTCAGAACAGAAGTTATTAACAACAACATTACATTTATAATGTTTGATAACCTGTCAGAACAGAAGTTATTAACAACAACATTACATTTATAATGTTTGATAAGCTGTCAGAACAGAAGTAATTAACAACAACATTACATTTATAATGTTTGATAACCTGTCAGAACAGAAGTTATCAACAACAACATTACATTTATAATGTTTGATAACCTGTCAGAACAGAAGTTATCAACAACAACATTACATTTATAATGTTTGATAACCTGTCAGAACAGAAGTTATCAACAACAACATTACATTTATAATGTTTGATAACCTGTCAGAACAGAAGTAATTAACAACAACATTACATTTATAATGTTTGATAAGCTGTCAGAACAGAAGTTATTAACAACAACATTACATTTATAATGTTTGATAACCTGTCAGAACAGAAGTTATTAACAACAACATTACATTTATAATGTTTGATAAGCTGTCAGAACAGAAGTAATTAACAACAACATTACATTTATAATGTTTGATAACCTGTCAGAACAGAAGTTATTAACAACAACATTACATTTATAATGTTTGATAACCTGTCAGAACAGAAGTAATTAACAACAACATTACATTTATAATGTTTGATAACCTGTCAGAACAGAAGTTATTAACAACAACATTACATTTATAATGTTTGATAACCTGTCAGAACAGAAGTTATTAACAACAACATTACATTTATAATGTTTGATAACCTGTCAGAACAGAAGTTATTAACAACAACATTACATTTATAATGTTTGATAAGCTGTCAGAACAGAAGTAATTAACAACAACATTACATTTATAATGTTTGATAACCTGTCAGAACAGAAGTTATTAACAACAACATTACATTTATAATGTTTGATAACCTGTCAGAACAGAAGTTATTAACAACAACATTACATTTATAATGTTTGATAAGCTGTCAGAACAGAAGTAATTAACAACAACATTACATTTATAATGTTTGATAACCTGTCAGAACAGAAGTTATCAACAACAACATTACATTTATAATGTTTGATAACCTGTCAGAACAGAAGTTATCAACAACAACATTACATTTATAATGTTTGATAACCTGTCAGAACAGAAGTTATCAACAACAACATTACATTTATAATGTTTGATAACCTGTCAGAACAGAAGTAATTAACAACAACATTACATTTATAATGTTTGATAAGCTGTCAGAACAGAAGTTATCAACAACAACATTACATTTATAATGTTTGATAAGCTGTCAGAACAGAAGTAATTAACAACAACATTACATTTATAATGTTTGATAAGCTGTCAGAACAGAAGTTATTAACAACAACATTACATTTATAATGTTTGATAAGCTGTCAGAACAGAAGTAATTAACAACAACATTACATTTATAATGTTTGATAAGCTGTCAGAACAGAAGTTATTAACAACAACATTACATTTATAATGTTTGATAACCTGTCAGAACAGAAGTTATTAACAACAACATTACATTTATAATGTTTGATAACCTGTCAGAACAGAAGTAATTAACAACAACATTCCATTTATAATGTTTGATAAGCTGTGTAGGCAGAATATAAACCTTTTTATCTAAACAAAGCGGTATATAACATGTTCAGTTTATAATAAAGATTATGATGTATTTAGAGCCATGATAAGATGGATCTGCCTGTCAAGCCTGAAGAAAATGTCCCCATAGAGTCTCTTCTCTCTCAGCTAAACATGAAAGATGTCTCAGAAATTTTCCAGACAAGCATACTGAGATGGTTTGGCCATGTACAGGATTGATATCTAGGATTAGTGCAGTGAATGTCACTGGTCATCAGGTCCCGGGTAGACCAAAACTGACCTGGGATGGCCTAGTAAAACAGGCCCCAGTTTCACAATCATTCCTTAACTTAAAATTTGGCCATCCCTTTTTGAATTACTCTTACACTTTTGTGATAAAACTAAATACAGATGTTACAAGCTTGGTGTGATCTTCAAAATGACAACCTAAATTTTCAATTTCTTAAAAATTAATAAAGTTATTAAAATCTTAAATTTGTCAGATTTAAGTTAAGGAAAATCTTAGTTAATGAATAATTGTGAAACCGAGGCATGGACCGCAAGTCTCTAGGAATGGGTGATAGAAACCCTGAAGATTACCAAGCATGGAGGGGGAGACTTCATTCTCAACTAGACAGCCAGGCCTCATCCTTGAAAAAGGAATAATCAAAAACCTGGATAATCTAAACAGGATAATGATGATGATGATGATGATGGATATAAAGTCTGCTTACGTGTACAATATGTTCCATTGCCATCATATCCTGGTTTGCAGCGACATTTATATTTTCCTTCTAACCCTTGAAGATCGAAACATACCGCATCTTGATGACAGTCATTCAGTGTATCATTAGCACATTCATCAATATCTGAAGAAAACAATTAAAAAATGTTTGAAATATCATACAATGAATTATTAACGGTAAATCTTTTTAACCATTTCATTAACTGAAAGACTAAAATACATTGAGTTCATTTCTCAGTGACTCAAATGCTAGTAGCCAAACCAACTTATTTGCCAAATAAATTATTTGTGATGTACTGCCTATCAGATATTGTTAAATGCAATGCAAATAAATCTGCATTATTTTTCTTTGTTTTCTTAAAACTGTTTTAAAGTTATCATAAACAAGAATTGAAAAAAAAAAAAAAATTCTTTCAGTTAATTTTGATGTCTTTAAAAATTTAATAATAAGCATTTTTGTAAGGCAAATTACAAAGTGTGCCCAGCGTCCATTCAGGATATTTCTCAATGACCCATAAAAATCAGATTCAATGTTTTTTTGGTTTCTTATTTTGGTTTGTATAGAAGCTCAGTGACCTATTATTCTTTTTGTATATTTATTTTATACAAAACCAAAATTAGATTTTATAAGTGTCTTTTTGTACAATGACAGACACCAGATCAAATGAAAACATCTTGGTTAATCAAGTGGGCCATTATTTTTTATCATAATGATTAGTAACTGCATGAATAACAGATTTGGTTTCATAAGCTGCACCTAATTTTTGCAAGTAATTTATTTTTAAGAACATAGATAAAATAATAGTTACTAAGGTTTACATGTGTGTGTGTGTGTGTGTGTGTGTGTGTGTTCATGTACATGTGTATGTGTGTATGCATGTGTTCATGTGCATGTGTATGTGTGTGTGCAAGTGCATATGTGTGTGGGTGCGTGTGTGTGCATGGATGGGTGCGTGTGTGTGTGTGTGTGCATGTGCATGGGTGGGTGTGTAGTGTTTGTGTGCATGTGTGTTTTTTTGTGCACTTGTGCATGTGCATGTATGTTAGCATGTATTTACTTCTGCATTCTCTTGGTCCTATCTGTTCGTATCCATCTTTACACACACATTCAAACTTTCCAGGTAAGTTGATACAATCTGCTGACAAAGGACAAACAGGTCTTTGACATTCATCATCATCTGTTAAAAAAAAGGAAAACATTAAAACATGGTTAAACTCACTGCCTGGTGAAATAAAATCTTCAATCTCGAATTTTACTTTTTTTTTTTTTCTCTCTCTCTAGTATTTGGGTTATTTACAGATCCATATCACTGTTTATATCATGTAAGTACACAGAGAGAACATACAGGATTTTTTTATCCTGACATTTTTCTGATAGTTTGTGATTTTACCAGGGTGAAATGATTAAATAAAGAGAAATTATTCCATGATTTTATAAGTATGCAAACTTTAAAATCAATCTTTATGCCACAATTTCCAAAATCAATTTTAACTGATAGAGGATACATCATTTAAGCAGGACAAATATTCTATAAAAATGAATTTATATCAAATCAATTACAAAATTTTACATAAAACCAAACACCCTGTCCTGATGAAACAGTTTTGTGGCACAGTCATAAAATTTATAGCAAAGTTCCAGAAGTATAACTGTTACAGCTTTTGAAATATCTGTGCAAGTCATTACCTCTCCTTGAATGATCATTAATATTTTAGTGACATTATTTATTATGATTTCTAATCAATCTTACTGTCCTCCAACCCAGAAACCAGAAATTTTTGCTGGACATATGACAAGACAAACCCAACAAGGCATATTGTATTAACATGGTACATACCATAACAATATCTCCCATTAGCCCATACATCAGGTACATCTGCACCCCGGTAACCTGCTTTACATATACATTGAAAACTTCCTTCTGTGTTCTTACAGTAAGCTAATGGATGACAGTCATGGAAATCTAGCATACATTCATTCAAATCTGTGAAAAAAAAAGCAATAGGATTACTAAGTATTCATTATGTTGTTGTACTACATTCAAAAGCGGTGTCACTCATTAACAAGAGTAAATTGAATAATGTCACTTAAAATTTTCAGCAACCAATGAAATCTAGACATCTTTGCACAATACCTGTGATACTGGATACCAAATTTAAATGTACAATTTAAAGCAGCCATGTATAAGAAGGTCTCGTAATTTTTCCAAGCACCAATGGAGACACTAGTGCAGTTCATGTAAGAATATAATTTACTGTATAGCACATTTCAAAACCTATATAATAACACAATTGTAACTAGAACGTATACTTGCGAGCAAGTATATGTCTGTGTATCACCTCTCTAAAGTGGTGCCCCAAATAGCAGAGGAAATTCCAAGAAAGAAACAAAGAATTCTGTAGAAAGAACTCTCTGGAATTCCGTGGTTTTAACTGGATTTCTCTGAAGTCCTTCCCAATTCCGAAAAACGATGAGGAAGCGACCTCCCCATGGTCAATCGATATAAGTTGACAAAATTTCAACCTGATCGAATTAGAAATGTAGGAGATGTCTCTGAAAAAAATCTTTCAGAAACGAGGGAGAATAATAATAATAATAATAATAATAATAAAGATTATGAGTAACAACAAGATGTCTGCTGATATGCAGACATAATAAAAATCATAATTAATAATGTAATATTAATCTGGTTTCCTTGGTTACTGATGTCATACTGTTGTAATAGGAAAAATGACCTCAAGTTTCATTTTGTTGACTTGTAAATGGCTATATTTCTTCAGCGAGGAACAAACGTTTCATAACAAAAATGAGATTATCTTAAATTTATACAACAAAAAACATATTACATGTACATGTTTGTACGATTTGATACTATCAAATTTATTAAATTTAATATTTATGCTACACCAACAAAACTTTTTGCCTAAAAAGTTCTACATCACTTAAAAATATCAACATTATATGTCTTCAACATTACATGTCAAAACCTCTATCAATGCTGTGGTATTTACTTACCAAACATCTTATTAGAACAATAAAGTTTTCCCAAAGTCAGTGAGCTATTGGATCCTTCTAGAGAAGACTTAGCGATCCTGATTTTGACGATCGGTAAATCATCTGTGTTGGAAATTATTCCAGCATCTCGTCTCCATTCTCCTTCACCAATGTCACAATTACATTGTCTGTAAAAAAAGCATTATCAAAATTGTTTGTGAAAATTAAATAATAATAAAATAAATCATAGCAATAAAAATATAAAAAATAAATAGAGAAATATCAATTTTGTAAAACTGATAAATTGTCAATTACTCCACAACTTCTCAACAAAAAGCTTCTCAAATTTGAATTCTATCAGTGTACCAAATTTTTAGGCCAAGCATGCAAATAAATGTTATTATAAAATACTAATAAAAACAATAGTTCTTCATTATAACATGTCTCATTATTCCAATCTTTACCGCTTTTTATAGTTGGGGTAAGATGTAATATTTTATACCACAAACGCCCTCTGTGACTGACAGCAATTGTTTGTAAGAACTCGATCAAACTGCACAAATGTGTAAAGCAACTCAGAATTTGAAGATTCCCAAAAAGAACTGGAATTTGAATCCACAACTTAAAACTGAGGTTCCAGTGACAGTACAACAGGTTATGCCTGTTACATCTCATTCAGGATGTACCTTGTTTCCAAATCAGCTCTGGTGTAATTTCCACCACAGTATCCATCATTACCACAAGAGCATGTTTCAGCTTCATTTGTTCCAGATCCAAGATATTTAAAGGCAACATCATCAGGATTTATCCACTCAAATTTTTTGGCACCTAGCAACTGAAAATAATTAAAAATTAAACACCTTTCCTGTTAAGTGTTACTTGTGGAGATTTTTTTGTTTTGTTTTGTTTTGAAATTGTAAACACTGTAAAATCACAAATATTTGTGGGGGATTCAATTTTGTTATTTTCATGGGTTTCTGAAAACCACAAAAACAAATGTCATTGAAAATTTATAATTATCATTGTTCTCAATGGGATTTATTTCGACAAAACTCAATTCTACAAAAATATCTACCATCAAGACAAAACCACGAAATTTCAACCAAACAAATATTAAATGATTCTACAATATTCTGTTTTTCACATGCACATAGAATAGATGTTTCCATTGTCTATTAGACTTCACATGTTCATTTGTTGAATAATCATTGGATAACTACATGAATACTATTTTATGTAGAAATCCTCTGTCCTTGACAATGCAAAGCAACGGGACTATACTCGTGTGACCCCCCCCCCCCCCCCCCACAAACCAAATCAAATTATTACTCCCCTTTGTTCAGGTGGCACTCTGTTTTGTTGTCGTCTGATACAAAATGGCTTCGGACAATAAAGTTAATAGTTAATTTGAAAATTAATTCTTGCTCAGATTGGAAAAGAAAGACATGTGATGTACTAAATCCATTATGGACCTCTCTCGAGGGAACAGTTCTCCTATAGGCTCGGTCATTATACCTTTCCAGACAACACTATAGGAGAACGGTTCCCTCGAGAGAGGTCCATAATAGATTAGTAGTGTGAGCATACATACGATTGAGGAAAGTACTTAGACATGTTAGAGAAGAAGAAGAGATCCTATAACCAAACAATAAAGTAAATTCTGAAATTTTTTTTTTCCTTCTAACTGCCGCCATGCTGTTATAATGATGAACTTGATACAGAGATACCTTTGATAACTGTACCAGAAATTAAAAGATAATTACTTCTGTCTAAAAGATTTATCTTATTAATTGTTAAACCTTTTGAATCACGACATGTTTAATTTTAGCAAAATCTTTTGTCCATATGAGTTTGGTTTCAGTAGGTTTAACTGAATATTATTAGACAAGTGAAATAAAATTGTTTCAATTGCAAGTATTGGTTAAAAAAAAAAGTCCAATGCTAAAATACTTGTTCTTCTTAACAGTAATTCACTTATCTAGAAATTTACAAAATCACCATTTAAATGTCTTTACGTCCTGAATAAGGATCAATCTGTCTATAAAAATCAGTATATAATCTACTTACCAGAGAATTCAGACAGACATGTTTAATTGTATATAATCTACTTACCAGAGAATTTAGACAGTCATATATAATTGTATATAATCTACTTACCAGAGAATTCAGACAGACATGTTTAATTGTATATAATCTACTTACCAGAGAATTCAGACAGACATGTTTAATTGTATATAATCTACTTACCAGAGAATTCAGTCAGTCATATTAAATTCTATGTAATAGACTTACCAGAGAATTCAGACAGTTATAATTAATTGTATATAATCTACTTACCAGAGAATTCAGACAGTCATATTTAATTCTATATAATAGACGTACCAGAGAATTCAGACAGTCATATTTAATTGTATATAATTAACTTACCAGAGAATTCAGACAGTCATATTTAATTGTATATAATCTACTCACCAGAGATTCAGACAGTTATATTTAATTGTATATAATCTACTTACCAGAGAATTCAGACAGTTATAATTAATTTTATATAATTGACTTACCAGAGAATTCAGACAGACATATTTAATTGTATATAATCTACTTACCAGAGAATTCAGACAGTCATATTTAATTGTATATAATCTACTTACCAGAGAATTCAGACAGTCATATTTAATTGTATATAATATACTTACCAGAGAATTCAGACAGTCATATTTAATTGTATAAAATCAACTTACCAGAGAATTCAGACAGACATATTTAATTGTATATAATTGACTTACCAGAGAATTCAGACATATTTAATTGTATATAATCTACTTACCAGAGAATTCAGACAGTTATATTTAATTGTATATAATCTACTTACCAGAGAATTCAGACAGTTATAATTAATTTTATATAATTGACTTACCAGAGAATTCAGACAGACATATTTAATTGTATATAATCTACTTACCAGAGAATTCAGACAGTCATATTTAATTCTATATAATAGACGTACCAGAGAATTCAGACAGTCATATTTAATTGTATATAATCTACTTACCAGAGAATTCAGACAGACATATTTAATTGTATAAAATCAACTTACCAGAGAATTCAGACAGACATATTTAATTGTATATAATCTACTTACCAGAGAATTCAGACAGTTATAATTAATTTTATATAATTGACTTACCAGAGAATTCAGACAGACATATTTAATTGTATATAATCTACTTACCAGAGAATTCAGACAGTCATATTTAATTCTATATAATAGACGTACCAGAGAATTCAGACAGTCATATTTAATTGTATATAATCTACTTACCAGAGAATTCAGACAGTCATATTTAATTGTATATAATCTACTTACCAGAGAATTCAGACAGTCATATTTAATTGTATATAATCTACTTACCAGAGAATTCAGACAGTCATATTTAATTGTATAAAATCAACTTACCAGAGAATTCAGACAGACATATTTAATTGTATATAATTGACTTACCAGAGAATTCAGACATATTTAATTGTATATAATCTACTTACCAGAGAATTCAGACAGTCATATTTAATTGTATATAATCTACTTACCAGAGAATTCAGACAGTCATATTTAATTGTATGTAATAGACGTACCAGAGAATTCAGTCAGTCATATTTAATTGTATATAATAGACTTACCAGAGAATTCAGACAGTCATATTTAATTGTATATAATCTACTCACCAGAGATTCAGACAGTTATATTTAATTGTATATAATCTACTTACCAGAGAATTCAGACAGTTATAATTAATTTTATATAATTGACTTACCAGAGAATTCAGACAGACATATTTAATTGTATATAATCTACTTACCAGAGAATTCAGACAGTTATAATTAAATGTATATAATAGACGTACCAGAGAATTCAGACAGTCATATTTAATTGTATGTAATATACTTACCAGAGAATTCAGACAGTCATATTTAATTGTATATAATCTACTTACCAGAGAATTCAGACAGTCATATTTAATTGTATATAATATACTTACCAGAGAATTCAGACAGTCATATTTAATTGTATAAAATCAACTTACCAGAGAATTCAGACAGACATATTTCATTGTATATAATTGACTTACCAGAGAATTCAGACATATTTAATTGTATATAATCTACTTACCAGAGAATTCAGACAGTTATATTTAATTGTATATAATCTACTTACCAGAGAATTCAGACAGTTATAATTAATTTTATATAATTGACTTACCAGAGAATTCAGACAGACATATTTAATTGTATATAATCTACTTACCAGAGAATTCAGACAGTCATATTTAATTCTATATAATAGACGTACCAGAGAATTCAGACAGTCATATTTAATTGTATATAATATACTTACCAGAGAATTCAGACAGTCATATTTAATTGTATAAAATCAACTTACCAGAGAATTCAGACAGACATATTTAATTGTATATAATTGATTACCAGAGAATTCAGACATATTTAATTGTATATAATCTACTTACCAGAGAATTCAGACAGTCATATTTAATTGTATATAATCTACTTACCAGAGAATTCAGACAGTCATATTTAATTGTATGTAATAGACGTACCAGAGAATTCAGTCAGTCATATTTAATTGTATATAATAGACTTACCAGAGAATTCAGACATATTTAATTGTATATAATTGACTTACCAGAGAATTCAGACAGTCATATTTAATTGTATATAATAGACGTACCAGAGAATTCAGACAGTCATATTTAATTGTATATAATCCACTTACCAGAGAATTTAGACAGTCATATTTAATTGGTTGATAACAGAATTTGTGGTGGCTGACTAAAACATCGACCTGTTCATCTTTAATCCCTGTATAATTGACTTTGATCTCTGTATCAGTGGTAGGATCAACAGGTTGTGGGTCTTCAGCATTGTTACTGACTATAGCAACACCTTGAAAAAGTTAAAAAATTATATACATTGTATGATTTTATATAATGGAGCATCAAAAGGCTCAAGCCTCAGCAGGTCAAGGACAGACCCTTTTTGGGGTCCAGGGGGCTTCCCAGCAAAAAATGAATTTTTAATTTTTATGGGGACCTTTGGCCACATTTTTCTCTATTTCTCTCTCTTGAATTTTTGAAAACTTGGAATCTGCCAAAGAAAAATTGTAAATCAAAAATTGTAATTAATTGTCTCAAATTAGTTCTTGCACAGTTTTTAAATATTTATCCTAAAAACCCTTTATCTTTCACACACAACTATCTTATTGTAACAAGGTCATTGGTAGCGAAGTGTATAAGTAAATGATTAGAGACTGCAATGCAATGCATAGGGTGGAAATCCACTGTAGGCATTGAAAATTTGTCTGTTCTTTTTTTTTCTTTTCTTTTTTTTTTTTATCAAAATTTGATTGTTTTCCCTCCAGCACTCTTATTTCTTCCATCATTCCAGAACTGACTATCTGGAGATAAGGAAAGGAACTTCATTTCTTAATGCAACACTGGGTGCAGCCTTTGTGTCTGAGTTGAATGTTACAATTTTGTTCAAACCTTACTCTCACAACCCTAGTAGTGCGAGTCTCAATTTCTAAAGGTCAGTAATTTTAATCTTGGCACTCTGGTTTTCTACCTTCTCTCAAGAACTGATCTTAAGTATAAATCATTATTACTCCACCCCACTACACTCTGGGGCATAAACATGTATCTAGATTACTTACCATGTCCTGGAACTAAGTCATCTATATTACAATGTACGAAGAATGGATCCACATTCTCTCTTGGCCAAATCAGTACTTCTCCAGTTTTAAATCCTCTCTTTCTGGCATCATCACAGTCTACTGGTAAATCTAAAAAGAAAGACTTAAATTATAATATATTACAATATAACATATATAATTTAAAAGCACTTAACAGAAAAAATATATTTTATAAACAAAAAATTGTGAAAATCTGTAACCTATGATGTGTACTGCTAAATCTATAGGCACAGAATTATTTGTAAATAAAAATTTAAAAAATCACATTCAATATATAATTCAGATTTGAAATTCACCAATACACTGATAGACTTTTTTTTAAAAAAAAGAAAATCAAAGCTTGTCCATTAAAAATGTATTTAATTTTAATTACATTTTTAACTGGCCATTTGGTTAAACTTAACAAAACATTAAACAAACTGAACAAAAGTGTCCAGAAGGCTTTAAAGAAATTTTAAACTGTATACTGGTATGTGAATCTGAGAATCATGTTGGCACTGGAGTTGGAGATTCACACTCACTTCTCCAGTACAACAGTACTCATCATGCAGGGGAGATAACAACCAGTCTAAAAGGAATTCTTATGACCATGACCTTAAAAGATTTTTACAGATTTATCACAATTGTAAGACCATGGAGAGCATTTAGATCATATTGATCCAGTAATCAATTTATATGAACAAGCAAAGAGAGTATTTCCTATTTAATGTGTGTACGTGGGTGTGTGTGGGTGTGGGTGGTGTGGGTGGGTGGGTTGGTAGGGGTTACAATAACTTACTGAATGGCTTTGGAGCACATCTTACATCTGTAACAGTGAACAATCCATATGAACTGGGTATATCAGCATTGCTGAATGACACCTGTGTAATAGGTAGGGTATCCATGGAAACAACTCCATAATCATACCTAAACATTGGACCTGTAAATAAATCACTAATATATAGTAATTACCATGGAAACCAATCCATAGTTATACCTAAATATTAGACTTGCAAACAAATCACTTTTATATAAATAATTACCATGGAAACCACTACATGGTCATACCTAAACATTGGACTTGCAAACAAATCACTTTTATATAAATAATTACCATGGAAACCCCAACATGGTCATACCTAAACATTGGACTTGCAAAGAAATCACTTTTATATATTATTAAATAATTACCATGGAAAACATTACACAGTCATATCTAAACAATGGAAACGTACAGTATATAAACCATAATATATAATTACCATGGAAACCACTATATAGTTATACCTAAATAACTGATCTGAGTTGCCAATCTACTCTAAAATAAAAGCTTAACACTGGATCTGTAAAAAAAAATCATTGATTTGTGGTATAGGTGCCATAAAAACCACCAACATCACATCAGAAATTAATATATTTAAATACTAATTTAACAAACAAATAAAAAAAATCTATATAATTACTAAGTTATTTACCTGCAGAATCACATTGACAACGATTTCCTTCCCCACACGAGTCAAGAATGCTACACATGCACCCTGAATCATCAGTATATCCGTCCGCTCCAAAACTTCCAGAAGTCGACCCATTGTAGAGTTTAACGCTACCAAATGCATTACCAGTAGTTTCATTGTATATTGGGGATTTGGAACACTTGTATTGAATTCCCTAAAAAAGAAGAAAAATACAGTTGTAAAATTATAAATTAATGTGTAAATTGACTATACATACATGGGCATGCATGGAAAATCACTTTCTCACCTGCTCAACCAGGACTGAACCCATAGTAATAAAAAACTTTTGGTTTTGGAGAATAATACCTTAACCATTTGGCCACCTCAGCTTTTTTTAACTGCTTTATGCTAGTCTACCCCTGTAAATATTTTCCATTTCACTCCACACCAACACTACTACAAACTTAACCCATGGTAGTCTGCTGACCCCTGACCTTTATTTGTTGATATTGTTACCTGGTAACAGAATCCTGACACGTCTGCTATTCTGTTGACTTGTACTGGATTGGCATCTTTGTATTCAATAGGTACAGTTTTGTTTTGTGGGTATGGTGTGTTGTATATTGTAACATCTATCTTTTCTTTATCAAGCTTCAGCTAAAACAGAAAATGGAAGAAATAATTAAGGTATATTAAAATTCATTAATGACTAATAAAATATGTCTTAAGCAATCAAGCTTTACAAGTAATTTCTGTTATTTTTTTCATTATTGCAGTTTTATTAGTGATGTAGGAGTGAAGGTTGGAGTAATGGTGTTAAACCACAGTCAAGATTCTTTCAATTTTACTCAAGTGGTCAATTCTTACTTAAGGATGAAAACTGGACTTGCCAAAATACCCACCAATCCTTTAGCACCAGCCGAGTTGCAAGTTCTATATGTTAGATAAGTCTAAAGGCCCATAATTTTGTCAAAAATCAGAAAACCGTAATGAAGCTAAATCTTGACCTTTAATTCATTATGATAGACTTGCATACCAAATTTGAGTTAATATCTGCAGGTATTTAAAAAGTCTGAAAAACTAATATTTTAAATATCTGCAAGTGTTTAAAAATAATTCTGAAAAATCAATTGTGTTACCCATTAACCCACTTACCTGTCAGCATTACCAAATTAAAAGCTGAGTACAACTTTGTTGCAAATTAGCTAAAAATGACAAGCAATTAACTTGAAAGAAACCAGACAACTGACAAAAATAATCATTTCATGACACCAACACAAATCAAAAATCATATCTGGCATTGTATTTTCAAACATTTCATGACACAAACACAAAATCACAAATCATATCTGGAATTGTATTTTCAAACATTTCATGACACTGACACAATATCACAAATCATATCTGGCATTGTATTTGCAAACATTTCATGACACAAACACAAAAACACAAATCATATCTAGCATTGTATTTGAACATTTTATGACACCAACACAAAATCACAAATCATATCTGGCATTGTATTTTTCAAACATTTCATGACACCAACACAAAATCACAAATCATATCTGGCATTGTTTTTTTCAAACATTTCATGACACCAACACAAATCATATCTGGCATTGTATTTAAACATTTTATGACACCAACACAAAATCACAAATCATATCTGGAATTGTATTTTCAAACATTTCATGACACCAACACAAATCATATCTGGCATTGTATTTAAACTTTTTATGACACCAACACAAAATCACAAATCATATCTGGAATTGCATTTTCAAACATTTCATGACACCAACACAAATCACAAATAATATCTGGCATTGTATTTTCAAGCATTTTATCACACCATAACAAATCACAAATCATATCTGGAATTGTATTTTCAAACATTTCATGACACCAACACAAATCACAAATCATATCTGGCATTGTATTTTCAAACATTTTATCACACCATAACAAATCACAAATCATATCTGGCATTTTATTTTGAAACATTTCATGACACCAACACAAATCATATCTGGCATTGTATTTTAACATTTTATGACACCAAAACAAATCACAAATCATATCTGGCATTGTATGTTCAAACATTTCATGACACCAACACAAATCATATCTGGCGTGGATTTTTCAAACATTTCATGACACCAACAAAAATCATATCTGGCATTGTATGTTCAAACATTTCATGACACCAACACAAATTCAAATCATATCTGGCATTGTATTTTTCAAACATTTCGTGACACCAACACAAATCACAAATCATATCTGGCGTGGATTTTTCAAACATTTCATGACACCAACAAAAATCATATCTGGCATTGTATGTTCAAACATTTCATGACACCAACACAAATTCAAATCATATTTGGCATTGTATTTTTCAAACATTTCATGACACCAACACAAATCATATCTGGCATTGTATGTTTAAACATTTCATGACACCAACACAAATTACAAATCATATCTTGCATTGTATTTTTCAAACATTTCATGACACCGACACAAATCACAAATCATATCTGGAATTGTATTTTTCAAACATTTAAGAAAGGGGATTTTAATTTATGAATAACATGGAAATCATATATTCATTATTACATTATGGGTTACTAAGAAAACACATGCTATTTATTAGAAAGAGTGCTTATCCATCTGTGTAAATGTGATTGTGAAATATCTTTTTTTCAAATCAAATCAAATCAACCACATATTGTCTAATCAGCCATTTTGAGTCCTACTAACCTTGTTTTAAGACCAGACTAATCACCACTTATAATAATCTGAGCCGAAAAAAATGGAACATGCAATTGAAAATTGTGTAGTAGACAAAAACCATCATGTGGGTACCTTCAAAATCTAAACAAGAGTTCCGCATGGCAGAGCATGATACGCCCGTCAAATCTGCAAGTCATTTATGTGGATATTTTGTTTATTATGAACTGTAAAGGGACTTATACAGTTCATATGAGCTGTTCATAATCAATAAGTCAATTCAATTATTCATCACAATGATACAAAATGCAGTGCACAAGTCAACAAGTACAATAAAACAATAGTAATTATTGAGATTTTGGTATTATTTTCAGTAACAAAAAAGACTTACCACCAGCCACACCATTTATATAATTTTACCATCATGTTCTTGTAACCTTCATCACAAAATTGAGGTAATCTCTAGTATACTGGGTTGTTTCAAAGACAGCAAGTTCTTCAGCCTACAACTTTATGTGTATCTGCTCCCTGGTAGAATAAATTAAGGAAGCTAGAGTTACGGTTCCTGAGCACTGCACTTCAGATCATCGTGGTAAGTAAGCATACCAAGTTTCAAGTCATTCTGACCATAGATGTCAGAGTTATGGGCAAGACAAACCCGCCGCGTACTCTGGCAGCACACAAAGGGGAATAACTCAAAAATTAAAAAAGCTAGAGTTAGGGTTCCTGTGCACTGCACTTGGCATCATCGTGGTAAGTAAGCATACCAAGTTTCAAGTCATTCTGACCATAGATGTCAAAGTTATGATCCCGACAAACATGCTAACAGCATTCAAAGGGGAATAACTCAAAAATTAAGGAAGCTAGAGTTAGGGTTCCTAAGCACTGCACTTTGCATCATCGTGGTAAGTAAGCATACCAAGTTTCAAGTCATTCTGATCATAGATGTCAGAGTTATGGGCCGGACAAACCCGCCACCAGTACGCCCGCCCGCCCGCCAAGGGTGATCCCATAATACGCCCCGTCTTTGACGGGCGTATAAAAACAAAAAACAAAAAACACAGAAAGTAAAAGATGAAGCTTACCTTTAGCCAAATAAACACTTACCTTAACAATAGTAATACCGTAAGATTTATTAGTTTTGAAATCACAGAGGGCTGGGAAATGTGGTTCACCACCACCCTGATCTGGATCAATGGCGTAGATATTATCTCTGTTAGGATTTCCCCACATTCTGTATCTTCTGATTTCATCACAAGTTTTATAAATATCTAAATTAAAACAAGATTTAATTTTTGTTAGTTATATGAAACATATTAACATTACTATATGTAAACGGAAAACATTTGTAAAACCAGTGATTTTGCCATGACTGTTGAATACTACAATCTACCTTTCAGATTGGCACTGAACTCAATTAACAGAAAACTTGTGTAAACTGAATTCAATTAACAGAAAACTTGTGTAAACTGAACTCAATTAACAGAAAACTTGTGTAAACTGTACTCAATTAATTAACAGAAAACTTGTGTAAACTCAACTCAGTTAACAGAAAACTTGTGTAAACTGTACTCAGAGTCAACAGAAAACTTGAATGTGTTAAATGTACTCCGAGGAAAAAGAAAAACTTGTGAAAACTGTACAGATAAATTATGTAAACTATTCTCGAAGTAAACAGAAAACTTGGGTAGACTGTACTCAATAAATAGAAAAATTTGTGTAAACTGTAGGCTAATTAAACAGAAGACTTGTGTAAATTGTATTCTGAGTAAACAAAAACATGTGTTTTAGTTAGCAACAATTTACAGAAAGTGTGGGAAAGGGACCTTGACCAGATATGTAATAAAATGTTATTATTCATTTTTCTGGAAAAAGGATAGCAAAATATACATACTGTAACATTTAGTTGTTCCTATGTACAATCTTCGAGGATGTGAATGTGACATCCTTGGTAATCTTACAGCGGCGACTGGAAGCCGTTGTCTAAATGTAACAATTCCTCCAAACACTTCGTTACCATAACAATAACATAGTTGATTCTGAGATTTACATCTTATGGCGTCTGTTAAAAATTTAAACAATATAAGATAAAAAACACATTATAGGGGAATTTTCTATAAAATTCAAATATCACTGTACAATAAAAACAAATTTTCTTTAATGAACTATAGGTCTGGAAATAGATTTATATCACAATGACTTGATTTAATCACGTTTGAACCTTGACCCCATTCAACTTCACAGTTTAATTGAATTTGAAGTTTCAGTCAACCAAGAGAGGACCACATCATTTTTACATGAACCCCTTTGGGCTTCAATCAATTTGCACATTTTTAATTAATGAAACTAGACATGTAAGTAATAAGCACATTAATAGAGGTTTCCACTCAGACCTGGTCAGTTGCCATGGCAACAACATTCACCAACTAAAGTACAATGTATGGTGACCATCCTATTAATTCAGGTTTCATAGAATTCAAAAAAGATGTGCAGAAGAAAGAGTTCACTATGTGATAACCTATAATCATGATCATTGACAAGTGAAATGACAAATTATTTATGATAGGATTAAGTTGGTGAAGAAACTGTACTATCAACCACTTAGTCACACAGACCTATATATGATAAATAAATGAACTAAATTATAGAAGACTGACTGTTAGATGCCCATGTCCAATGATTTAGCTTTCGGCCTTCTTCAATTGTTGGTTTGGAAGCATTTCCACAGAGAACATAAACTTCCTGTTCACAATAGGTAGATCTAAGTACAACTCTTCTTACATAAGTATACTGCATTTCAAAAATGAAGTATTGTATGACCGGTACTGATCCATTCTTTGGTACATCAAAGTCATTTTCTATTGGTCTGATTTCCTGAAATGTTAAAACATTGTTTTAAGTGGAAATATTTACAGTTTGTTAATATTCAGATATTTTCAGTCTTATTTCTGTCAATACATCTTAAAGATAATCAGTAACACTGTTATATTACATCATCTAAAATGACAAAATTTATACCAGGGAGAAAAAAAGAAAAAAAAATCAAAATTTGGAAGGCTGTTGCTGTTAATATTCATGTTTTTGTTGTTGTTGTTGTTGTTAATTCATCTTCAAGATAAATCAGTAACACTGCGTTATATTACACCACCATAGATGATAAAATTTATACAAGCAAAAAAAAAAAAAAAAAAATAATAATAATAATAATAATAAAATAAATAAATAAATCCTTAAAATCAAAATTTGAAAAATTGTGGACAATTCTATGCATAATACAACAACTCTTAGACTTATCTAAGTTAGATACACTGTAATATCACAAATGTTTATGGGGGTGTAATTTTGATATTTTCATGGTTTAGTAAATACTACAGAATTTTAATGAATGGATTGGAAGGATTAATCGTTTTTTGTGCCCCAGTTGAGTTTCTTTCACTTACTTCAAGGTAGTCAGTTCTGAGATGGTGGAGGAAACAGGAGTGCCTGGAAAAAACTACTTACATTTGGCAAACAAACTGACAAACCTTCACACACTTAAATCCGCTAGAATCGGATTCAAGCTTTATAGATGAAAGGTGAAGTGATCTATAACCCAGTTTAAAAACCACTAGACCACTGAGGCCCATAGATGGAGGAGGATATAGAAGTGCTCTTACTTATTTTGGCATTTTTAATACCAATTCATCAAATTCCCACCATTTATAATATACTGAGCTGTCAAGTGGATAAAACCATAGCCTTAAACTCAAAAATGTGTCTCACCACTGTGGGATTAACCCCAGTCAACTGCAAGTGAGACAGGTTTTCTTTCCTGGCTGTTGACCTTAAATGGTTAGCTCAGACCAGTAAAATGTACCAAGAGGTCTGCGATGTTTATTTGCTGGTAAAGGTAAACATCATTATACCCTCCTAAACAACCCCTAACCCTCCCCCAAAAATATTAAGTGTTATTTTATAAAACTTCTTACTGCAGTGCCTGTTGGTGGGTATGCTTCATATACACAGCGGACAGGGAATGGTGGGATGGGACCTGCACCATCTGGATCTAGGAGAACAGTCTCATTCTTAGTGTTTCTATGGTTTCTTCTCGATTGACAGTTTCTATAAAGTCCTAGTAAAATGAAAAACAAAAGAAAATATGAATAACAATAAAACCCGCTATTAGTAATCACCTCTATATTATCTATACAAAAAACCTACAAGATGACCACCTCTAAACTAAGTTCACCTGTATATTCAGTATAAAGTGCTAGTTTAACTGGTATTTTTTTTAGGTCCCTTGGTTGGTCTTTTTATACAGGTTTCCCTGTGTACCATTTGGTTCTGAAGTTTGTCTTTATTTACATATATCTTATTTCTTATTGAGGTACTTTGTAGTGAAAATTAATAAACAATAACCGGAGATGCATCATTGATTTATTAATCAATTAATAATTGGAAATACTTAGTATTTGTACATCAGTATTCACGAATAAATAAAGCTTAAAATTAGTATTTTTATTGTGAAAGCCAAGTGTTCTTACTTAGTGATTGTAAGTTAAAGGCCAGATAGCTCTTTGCCTTGGTAGACTGACAGTGGCAAAAGCATCCAACTCATGTAAAAAGTGTCTGGATATGGATAAATTATCTGATTGCCATCCGCCATTGTTGTTTTTTAGTAGCAAGAACCAAAAAGAAAATGGACTTGACTTCAATCCAGAAACCACTCGCCTATGTCGGCTATGATTGATTATTTAACTCTGATTACTTACAAGGATTACTTCTTTGACAACGACCGACAATCGGTTATAATTGCAACATCACTAGTACTTTAGGCAGTCTTCATACATGTTTTACTTACTTATAATTATCAGTGATACCTAATCTCCAACTTTATGATAAAGTATGATATAAGTTAGGGTACACCTTAACACTGCAGATGCCAAAGACACTGAAATGATTTTACCTCTTGATTGGTCCAGTTTTATTTCTGATATATATTTTATTCAAAAAATAGATTTTTGGTATGAAGTGCTGTAATAAAACAATGTAATGATTTTAAGTGAGCATAAAGATGGTGGAAATGCTAACAAATTAAGACATCTTACCTACTCCGACTGGCCATGTTCCACTACACTGTAGATCACCCACTGTATATGTTCCTATTCGTGGAGAGTTCATATCTTTTGGAGTGTCCAAAGTGATACAGACTCCACAAACAGCCAATCGATCTTTTTTAAATATGTAGCCTCCATCAACACGAGTCTGTCCATCTTCCAAATCACAGTTACAGTTAGCATATTTACCACCCTCACAACTTCCAGTAACACCACAAGCACATTTAGGTTCACCATTACTTCCTGCCCAACCTGTCAATTAATCAAAGAAAAAGTTAGTTCCAATGAATGAAATGAAAACAACTTCCAGTAACACCACAAGCACATTTAGGTTCACCATTACTTCCTGCAAAGCCTGTAATCAATCAAAGAAAAAGTTAGTTCCAATGAACGAAATGAAAAAAGGTTATGAATGAAATGGAAAAAGGTTAATAATAATCAATCAATTATACTCTACCCATAACATGTAAATGAGCCAATCAAATTATGACCAAAACCTTAAAATAAGCCAATCAAATTAATTAAACTTCCTAAACAAGATCTCTATTAGTAAATAAGCCAATCAAATTAATTTACATTTCCAAAATAAGTAAATCTAATCAATGAAAACTTTCCATATGCTTGGTCATAAAGTGCCATATTCCTGGTCATAAATTGCCATATGCTTGGTTATAAGTTGCCATATGCTTGGTCATACAGTGCCATATTCTTGGTCATAAATTGCCATATGATTGGTTATAAGTTGCCATATGCTTGGTCATAAAGTGCCATATTCCTGGTCATAAGGTGTCATATTCTTGGTCATAAATTGCCATATGCTTGGTCATAAAGTGTCATATGCTTGGTCATAAAGTGTCATATGCTTGGTCAAAAAGTTCCATAAAAATGGCAAAGATTTCCTATTTAACAGCAAATATTTCTAGTAAGTATCCCACCTGGCTGTATAACTCCATCACATGTTTCAAATGTAACTTTATTGGTGATTGGAGCATTGTAGCATTCAAACTTCAAATGTTGACCACAATACCTGGAACGATCCTTTAAAACCTATAAAATATAAATATAAAGTTGCTTGTTATTACATGGTACATGTATTACTAAAGACACATAAAATAAAAGTCTGATTTCTGTTCCAATGTAAAAAAAGGTCAGATAGACCATAATAATATTATAGTGAATATAAAGTAAGGTTGTAAACAAATAGTTAACAATGTTTGGAACAAATCTATAATGTCTTCTAAGAGACAGAACAAATAGACTAACTCAGAAATATAATGTATCAAAAGTGTTGTTTACTTAAAAGTGATCGCAGTTGTCAAAGAGTTGTCAAAAAAAAAAAAAAAAAAAAAAAAAAAAAAAAAAAAAAAAAAAAAAAAAAAGTGCTCGCTAACGCTTATACAGTGGAGTCTGTTAATAACAACGTGCCAAGGGACAGGCAAATTCACTTCTTTATAACCACATTTCTTTATATGCATTGTAAAATGCACTATTATACCTTGCTGGGGTAAATTTATTACTTCTTTATTAGCCTGATTTTGTTATAACAGACTTTGTTAGAACCAGAGTCCACTGTATATATGATTATCATAATGATTGTACCTTTATCTATGGAAGCGAGACAGGTACCTGGAAAGAATGATTTGTTTTAGATCATACTGTACCTTTATCTGTAGAAGCGAGATGAGGTGCTTGGAAAAATAAATATATCTATCTAACACTACCATTACCAATGGAAGTGAATCCAGGTACTTGAGAAGGGTAAATGTATCAGTTAATTGCTGCAACTTTATTAGTTTAATTTAAATCTGCAGGTACTTGGAAAGGGTCAATCAATCAATCAATCAATCAATCAATCAATCTATCTATCTATCTATCTATCTATCATCTATCTATCTATCTATCTATCTATCTATCTATCTATCTATCTATCTATCATCTCTCTCTCTTCTATACTCTGTACACACACACACATATATATATATATAACTATACCTGTATTTGTTCTCTAGATATATTGTACTTATATTTTACATCAAAACATTCTGTAATTGGTGCCTGATTTGGATCAGTGTTTGTATGGTTAACATCCTCTGTAAATAAAAAATTTAAGTTAATCAGATTTATAAGATGCTGTCAGCAATTGCAATAAATCACTTAACAATTCCAGCAATGTCAGTCCTACGGATACGCCTTAAACCACTGAAAATTCAACTTCTTAGTGTTATATGTCATTAATCAGAGAAATAAATATTGAGTTGTCCAGCTCCACCAATTAAATGATCACTGAAAATCTGAATTTTTACCTGAGGAAATGTAATTTAAACTTTAATTTCAAATTTTGAAATAATTTTCAAAACATCATTTAAAGAATTGATAGAACATCTATTGATGTTGAATGGTCACTCAAGGTAAATTAGACTTGAAATAGGATTTAAACATTTGTAGTTTTCCTCTATTTACAATGCAAATGACCAATATCATTGTATCTTTTAAGTTTTGAAGGAGGTGAAAAATAATTGTAATGATATAAGACCCTTGCTCAGATTGAGCAGTTTTTAAAGGCTTGTACTTAGGACTGAATGTTGTATAATATCTTGCACATCAAATTTTTTGTGCAAAATTTTCCTTCTAAAATTTCCCTTTTAATATGATATCCAGAAATGCAAACCTTATTTTGATACTCATTCTTTAAATAGCTGAAATAATGTTAATATGGCTTTAAACAATAATTCAATTAAACTACTGGATGTTGTCAGTTATAAAGGAATAATAAAATTGTTTATAGTCATAATTAAGCAGTTTGTCTACAAAATTCCCATTAAGGGTACATTTCATTTTAAAATTAAAAAAAAAACAGCAAAAAAGTTTCTCTGAAGATTTGTCGACAATTCTGTATATTAACATGGGTGATTTACTAAACACCTCTGTGTAATGTGATGAAGAATTTCCAAAGAAAGACTTTAAAAATTAGTATTTACGAGGCTCCACAGGAACAACAGTCTTCTGCCAATAACATGTCACTCTGAATGCATCAACTCCACCTGGTCCATCAGGATCAATTGTCACCTCTCCATCTTCAACACCATGTTCACTTTTTAATCTGTGATTGTTCATATATCTCAGTCTATCATAGCATGTGGGATGAGTGTCTATAAAAATCATTAAAATCAGTTAATTAACAAAAATAGAAATGGTGTTTTAAAGCTCCAGTCTATATTGCTTTTTTCTATAGAAGGGATCAATTCTTAGATGGTGGAGAAAACTGTTATGTCTGAAGAAAATCAGACCTTGAACAAGCCTAATGACAACCTCTCTTACACTAGGATCTACTGAGGGGGATTTAATCCTAGACAACAAGAGGTGCTGTCATGAGATGAGATGTGATGCAAAGTAATGGAATTCCCGCAAAACACCACATGGTACCTCATAGCCCTTGTGCTGGACTACTATTTCTATTGAATGGAATCAAATACAGTGACATTTTCTCGAAACAAAGTTTTTTTGGGAATATTTGACATAAACGGTATCAATTTCATTCCGCACAAACATTAAGAGGTATTGATCATGTGCTTGTGCTGGACAACTATTTCTATCGAATGGAATCACATACAGTGACATTTTCTCAAAACAAAGTTTTTTCAGGGAATATTTGACATAAACGTTATCAATTTCATTCCGCACAAACATTAAGAGGTATTGATCATGTGGTATGCTGGCAGATTAAATTTTTATGCTAAACTTACAATTATTTCTTTTTTTGTTCTCAAAAATGGTAAAACAGAACATTTTAATTTTTTTTTTTTAAATTTTATTAATAAAATTGAAATCATCTATGCAATATTGATAAAAGATTTTAATAAAAACAAAAACCTAAATAAAGACAAATATGATGAATTAGTCTATAGGCCAGGATCAATCCTTTATCCACTAACTAACCTGAACATATCAGAGACAAATATGATGAATTAGTCTATAGGCCAGGATCAATCCTTTATCCACTAACTAACCTGAACATATCAGAGACAAATATGATGAATTAGTCTATAAGCCAGGATCAATCCTTTATCCGCTAACTAACCTGAACATATCAGAGACAAATATGATGAATTAGTCTATAAGCCAGGATCAATCCTTTATCCAATAACTAACCTGAACATATTAGAGGACCCAATTTTACAGCACCAACTCGAGTTGGATCAATTGGAAACACAATCCTTCGAACTGGAAGTTCATCTTTGTTTTGAAGATCACCAACATCCTGCCTGCAAAAATTTTAAAAATCAATTGATGAAACCAATGAGACACAAATGGATTAAAACCACAGGATATTTTTTTTTTAAAATTCATCTCTAAAGATATATAACACACGTTCCCTGAAAAGATGAGAAACAAAACATTACTTCTGTAGTAGCTTTTTGTCTGTGAGATGTATAAAGAGCGTATAAAATATCAATACCAATGTTTCTTATTACATGGTGTTTGTCAGAAAATTTTATGCAATTAACAGGACTATGCATAAAACAAAAGATACCCCTTAGGCACAGCTATATCATGTTTTAATTTAACAGAATTTGAGCAAAAAGGTTCTGGTGATAATCTCCATAAGAAAACAAATGTATTTATTGGTCATATAACAGAATTTATGAAATATTAAAATAATCCTGAATCACAGTTAAGACTCCTGCTCCCCCTTAATAAAACAAGCAAACCATTGTTAGGCTATAGTGTTAACTTTACAATAATCATTGTTAATGAGTCACTGATATCAAAGTTACACACTGTTTATTTTTGTACCAGGAGGAAGGAAATACCTGGAAAAACATTCTCATCAAGTGCCCCAGTGCCCCGGGTGATATGCAAGCAAAGATCTGAACCAGAAAGTCTGGCAGCTGTAAATCACTCTATTATACCAGTCCTACTTTATACAACACATCAACAGGATGACTAAGCTCAGTCTCGCTACAATCCTTCTCTGTTAAATTGAGATTTTCCACCTTGGAAATCTCACATAACTCCTCTGTGGGTTATCTTGTTAGGTGCTAATGTAACAGGAGAAGGAAAAATGCAGTCGTTAAACCAAGACTCGACCTTGTGACTTTCCCAATAACAGCGGGACACTCTATTGACTGAGCTACATAGGCTACCTATCAAGCCCAGTTTGCAACACTCCTCCCTGGATTCGATCTACTGAGAAGTGGTGACCAGCAGGTTGGTTCCAAGGTGGAACTGATGCTTTCAATTTGAGGTGGTTGAATTGGAAAAAAAATAAAAAGAGGAATGTAACAGACAGTAGGTAGAGCGTCTCACTAGTATTGGGAGGTTTACTATACATTGTTACAGAGTCACTATAATATAACAGCTACACACTGTATAACTTACCTTGTTACTGAGTCACTAATATCACAGTTACATTTACTGGTTGATCCACCTTCACATGAATTGGCGAGTCCACATGTACATGCCAGTGCATCTTGACCAGTGCCAGCAAAATAATAATTTTGCTGGTCATCAACACTTTTCCAGTATACTATTGGACTTCCATCTAAAAACAAGAGACCCATGGGCCTTAACGCTCACCTGAAGATATGTCCAATATTGTTTGCAAAGTGCAATAGACAATATATTACATACAGAAACTTTAAATGTTTTCTCAAGTTAAGAACTCCCACAAAACTTAAGCAGAAATATATCCACTCACATTTCATTCATAAGTAGCTTATATAATATTGAACATATAACCTTGAACCATATATCAAAATGATCATTGTCACAATACCTACAATATTCTATATACATGCCTATACAAAAAGTTAATAGTTTTCAAGATAATTAGCAAATTAAGTCTTTTTTTTACAGCTGTGACCTTGACCTTTCAACAAATGACCTTGAACCATATATCAAAATCATCATCATGTCAATACCTACAATATTCTAATATACATGCCCATACAAAATTTAAGATAATTTTTAAGTTTTAAAGATAATTAGCAAATTCAATCTTTTTTTACAGCTGTGACCTTGACCTTTCAATATATGACCTTGAACCATATATCAAAATGATTGTTGTCGCAATATCTACAATATTCTATTATACATGTCTATACAAAAAGTTAATAGTTTTCAAGATAATTAGTAATTTAAGTCTTCTTTTGCAGCTGTGACCTTGACCTTTCAACATATAACCTTGTACCATATATCATTATGATCGTTGTTGCAATACCTACAATATTCTAATATACATGCCTAAACGAAAAATTAATTGTTTTCAAGATAATTAGCAATTTAAGTCTTTTTTTGCAGCTGTGACACTGACCTTTCAACATATGACCTTGAACCATATATCAAAATCATCATCATGTCAATACCTACAATATTCTAATATACATGCCCATACAAAATGTTAATAGTTTTTAAGATAATTAGCAAATTCAATCTTTTTTTACAGCTGTGACCTTGACCTTTCAATATATGACCTTGAACCATATATCAAAATGATTGTTGTCGCAATATCTACAATATTCTAATATACATGTCTATACAAAAAGTTAATAGTTTTCAAGATAATTAGCAAATTAAGTCTTCTTTTGCAGCTGTGACCTTGACCTTTCAACATATAACCTTGTACCATATATCATAATGATCGTTTTTGCAATACTTACAATATTCTAATATACATGCCTATACAAAAAGTTAATAGTTTTCAAGATAATTAGCAATTTAGGTCTTTTTTTTGCAGCTGTGACCTTGACCTTTGATCATGACCTTGAACCATATATCAAAATGATCGTTGTTGCAATACCTACAATATTCTAATATACATGCCTATACAAAAAATTAATAGTTTTCAAGATAATTAGCAATTTAGATCTTTTTTTGCAGCTGTGACCTTGACCTTTCAACATATGACCTTGAACCATATATCAAAATCATCATCATGTCAATACCTACAATATTCTAATGTACATGCCCATACAAAATGTTAATAGTTTTTAAGATAATTAGCAATTTAAGTCTTCTTTTGCAGCTGTGACCTTGACCTTTCAATATATGACCTTGAACTAAATATCAAAATGATCGTTGTCGCAATATCTACAATATTCTAATATACATGTCTATACAAAAAGTTAATAGTTTTCAAGATAATTAGTAATTTAAGTCTTTTTTGCAGCTGTGACCTTGAACTTTCAGCATATAACCATGAACCATATATCATAATGATCATTGTTGCAATACCTAAAATATTCTAATATACATGCCTAAACAAAAAGTTAATAGTTTTCAAGATAATTAGCAATTTAAGTATTTTTTTGCAGCTGTGACCTTGACCTTTTAATATATGACCTTGAACCATACATCAAAATGATCGTTGTCGCAATATCTACAATATTCTAATATACATGTCTATACAAAAAGTTAATAGTTTTCAAGATAATTAGTAATTTAAGTCTTTTTTTGCAGCTGTGACCTTGAACTTTCAGCATATAACCATGAACCATATATCATAATGATCATTGTTGCAATACCTAAAATATTCTAATATACATGCCTAAACAAAAAGTTAATAGTTTTCAAGATAATTAGCAATTTAAGTCTTTTTTTGCAGCTGTGACCTTGACCTTTTAATATATGACCTTGAACCATACATCAAAATGATCTTGTTGTAATATTTACAATATTCTTATATATGCCTATACAAAAAGTTATTAGTTTTCAAGATAATTAGCAATTTAAGTCTTCTTTTGCAGCTGTGACCTTGATCTTTCAACATATAACCTTGTACCATATATCATAATGATCGTTGTTGCAATACCTACAATATTCTAATATACATGCCTATACAAAAAGTTAATAGTTTTCAAGATAATTAGCAATTTAAGTCTTTTTTTGCAGCTGTGACCTTGACCTTTGATAATATGACCTTGAACCATATATCAAAATGATTGTTGTCACAATACCTACAATATTTTAATATACATGCCTATACAAAATGTTTATAGTTTTTAAGATAATTAGCAAATTATGTCTTCTTTTGCAGCTGTGACCTTGACCTTTCAATATATGACCTTGAACTATATATCAAAATGACCGTTGTCACAATACCTACAACATTCTAATATACATGCCTTTACAAAAAGTTAATAGTTTTCAAGATAATTAGCAATTAAAGTCTTCTTTTGCAGCTGTGACCTTGACCTTTCAACATATGACCTTGAACCATATATCAAAATGATCATCATGTCAATATCTACAACATTCTAATATACATGCCTATACAAAAAGTTTATAGTTTTCAAGATATAGTGACAAATATATAATTTTTAGCTATTTCCCCACTCAGTGCCTTACAATTTCCCCATTTTGAGCCCCATGGCTACCATTTGTGAAAATCTGAAAAAAGAAGACCTAAGGATGTTATAAATGAAATAACTAAGGTATATCTCTTGTAGATTCAGAGGAGAAGATTTTTAAAGTTTTTCACTCTTTTCCCCCCTTATGGGGCCCCCAGGGGACATAACTCCTTCATTTGTGCAAATCTGAAAGGGCTTCACCCAGGCATGATGGTTACCAAGTTTCATTAAATTAGGCCCAGTGGTTTTGGAGGAGAAGATTAAAATGTAAAAAGTTAACGCACGACGCATGAAGGACGACGCACGACAGACGACGGACGATGAACCTGGCAATAGCTCATCTGAGCTTTCAGCTCAGGTGAGCTAAAAATCAGATATTCTGATACCATTAAATAAAGCTATTTTTGAAACATGCTGTTGTGTGCTTCAAGACATTAGTCTTGGATCTAGGCCAAAGTGTGGTCAAGGGTTTGAATCCAAGTGTTACAGTGGATTTTGAGTTTAATAACCAGTATTGTTAAGGGGCATGGGTTTGATGCTCAGTGTTGCTAGGGGTCTTGTGTTAAGTGAGGTTAAGAATCCTCTTTTGTACCGCAGTGTTACTGGGGATTTTGAGTTTATTACCCAGTGTTATTAAGGGGCATGGGTTTGATGCTTAGTGTTGTTAGTGGTCTTGTGTTTAGTGTGGTTTAGAATCCTCTTTTGTATTGCAGTGTTACTGGGGATTTTGAGTTTATTACCCAGTGTTATTAAGGGGCATGGGTTTGATGCTCAGTGTTGTTACAGATCTTGTGTTTAGTGAGGATTAGAATCCTCTTTTGTACCACAGTGTTACTGGGGATTTTGAGATTATTACCCAGTGTTATTAAGGGGCATGGGTTTGATGCTCAGTGTTGTTAGGGGTCTTGTGTTAAGTGAGGTTAAGAATCCTCTTTTGTACCGCAGTGTTACTGGGGATTTTGAGTTTATTACCCAGTGTTATTAAGGGGCATGGGTTTGATTCTTAGTGTTGTTAGTGGTCTTGTGTTTAGTGAGGATTAGAATCCTCTTTTGTATTGCAGTGTTACTGGGGATTTTGAGTTTATTACCCAGTGTTATTAAGGGGCATGGGTTTGATGCTCAGTGTTGTTAGTGGTCCTGTGTTTAGTGAGGATTAGAATCCTCTTTTGTATTGCAGTGTTACTAGGATTTTGAGTTTATTACCCAGTGTTATTAAGGGGCATGGGTTTGATTCTTAGTGTTGTTAGATGTCTTGTGTTTAGTGTGGTTTAGAATCCTCTTTTGTACCCCAGTGTAACTGGGGATTTTGAGTTTTATACCCAGTGTTATTAAGGGGCATGGGTTTGATGCTCAGTGTTGTTAGGGGTCTTGTGTTTAGTGTGGTTTAGAATCCTCTTTTGTACTGCAGTGTTACTGGGGATTTTGAGTTTATTACCCAGTGTTATTAAGGGGCATGGGTTTGATGATCAGTGTTGTTAGGGGTCTTGTGTTTAGTGTGGTTTAGAATCCTCTTTTGTACTGCAGTGTTACTGGGGATTTTGAGTTTATTACCCAGTGTTATTAAGGGGCATGAGTTTGATGCTCAGTGTTGTTAGTGGTCTTGTGTTTAGTGTGGTTTAGAATCCTCTTTTGTACTGCAGTGTTACTGGGGATTTTGAGTTTATTACCAAGTGTTATTAAGGGGCATGGGTTTGATGCTCAGTGTTGTTAGGGGTCTTGTGTTTAGTGTGGTTTAGAATCCTCTTTTGTACTGCAGTGTTACTGGGGATTTTGAGTTTATTACCCAGTGTTATTAAGGGGCATGGGTTTGATGCTCAGTGTTGTTAGTGGTCTTGTGTTTAGTGAGGATTAGAATCCTCTTTTGTATTGCAGTGTTACTAGGATTTTGAGTTTATTACCCAGTGTTATTAAGGGGCATGGGTTTGATTCTTAGTGTTGTTAGATGTCTTGTGTTTAGTGTGGTTTAGAATCCTCTTTTGTACCCCAGTGTAACTGGGGATTTTGAGTTTTATACCCAGTGTTATTAAGGGGCATGGGTTTGATGCTCAGTGTTGTTAGGGGTCTTGTGTTTAGTGTGGTTTAGAATCCTCTTTTGTACTGCAGTGTTACTGGGGATTTTGAGTTTATTACCCAGTGTTATTAAGGGGCATGGGTTTGATGATCAGTGTTGTTAGGGGTCTTGTGTTTAGTGTGGTTTAGAATCCTCTTTTGTACTGCAGTGTTACTGGGGATTTTGAGTTTATTACCTAGTGTTATTAAGGAGCATGAGTTTGATGCTCAGTGTTGTTAGTGGTCTTGTGTTTAGTGTGGTTTAGAATCCTCTTTTGTACTGCAGTGTTACTGGGGATTTTGAGTTTATTACCAAGTGTTATTAAGGGGCATGGGTTTGATGCTCAGTGTTGTGTTCAAGTATCTGTTTTATTTATTTAATGCAGTTTCTGTAGAAACATTGTACAACTTCTGATATGTAAAAAAAAAAAAGAAATTAACATCTGGGTATAAGACAATTTATGTATTTTAAGATCTATTCTGACTTTGCACAGTGTTTTTGGGTGATTAAGACCACCTAAAAGTGGGGCTTTTTTTTGCCATTTTTATTTAAAACAGCAAAGAAGCTGTTTCACTGAATTTGATATGACATCATTGATGATGCCAATTAAAATAAAGGTCAAGTTATGATAAAGACCTAATATCAATAAAAACATAGAAATAATATATATCATAAGTAAATTATATAATATAGAACAAGTACTTACAGACGTCATACAATGGGGCGTTAGTACAGTTATAATGTAAACTTTGATAACAGAATACGGATCGAGTCCTGAGTGACACCAGCTGAGCATCTGTGACATGAACATAAGTCATAGACAATTTCGCCATTACCAAACTAGACAAAATAAAAAAGAAAATTAAAATTAGCTATGATTTGTTAATGACTCCTAATCAGTGAAGTAAGGAGGTTTAAATGAGTTTATGTCTTTAACAGCTATGTTTATGATGAACTTGGCACCATAAAATCAATAACTACACTCAAAACACTGACAAATGAACAATGTTTTATGCCAAGATTCTTTTAGTTTTATTGGCCAGTTCAGGGATATTTGAGGAAACCACAGTGCCTGAAAAACCACAGACCACGTCATGACCTTTTTAGCCAAGTGGTCTAAGGTACCAGATTGTGGATCCGATCATTTTCTTGGGGGGATTACGGCAGAGTTGCAGATCAGTTTCTGTAACAGATCACAGGACCTCTAGCCATCTAGGTTGGATTCCTGCCTGAACAGATTCTAAAATCAGTGGTTTTCTCCAGGCACTCTAGTTTTCTCCACCCTCTCTGAACTGACAGACTCAATATTACTGAAAGAATCTTGACTTTGGGTATGGAACTCAAAAAACCCAAATCCAATCTTGTCTTCTACATACTCACTGTTTCTATTCCAACTTCTAATAAATTCAAGCTGTTTCCTCTACTGATTCAGAAATAAGATAAAATGAAAAAGGCTTTAAATAGGGTCTAAAAAATCTTGAGGCTAAAGCACATTCAACCAGCTTACCATTAATAACTATCCATATATTTATATTCATTGAACAAGGTCCAAAAACTTTACCAACCCAACCACCCATCATACTTACCATATAATTGTCTTCATTAATATTATGTATAATGGTCATTCCATGTGGAGGCTCTAACACCATATTACATTCCGCTGGAAAAGCTGGGGTATTTGTAGCTAGAAATTTAAAACATGGACATTTAAAAAAAGAAATTCTGAGGAACAAATCAGACCAAGATAAAACTGTAAATGATTATATATTTACAAAGTTTAAAGTTATGATACAACTACAGTATATTCGTAGAATAGTATGCCTAAAGATTCAGAAATGTTTTCATGACTTAAACAGAAATATCAGAGCATTAATATCACTTGTTTATCAGTTTCATAAACTGCATACCAATATTGGAGTATCATTATGACTTATTTTCACTGTTTGAATATACTGGATATAAATATTATGATAATGGTTGTCCCAATAGTTACTGTAAATCAGAAATATAGCAACAAAGTTTCCATCTTCAAGCTCAGACAAACAAAATGCTATCAAAATGACTGTTTTATCTACAGAACACACATAAACTATCTTCTTCCACTGAAAATTAAAACTTACGATTTGGTTCTCCAAGAATTTCTGGTCCATCAGGATCTATCATGTAAACATAGCTATCTTCATGTCCTTTCAAACGATAACTTTCACAAGTAGCTTCAAATCCTGAAAAGAATATAAACTAACATTTCTAAAATGTTATATAATAAACCAGGTTCTATTGTAGTCCAAGTGGTCCAAAATCATTGGCAGCCTAGTAGTCCAAAAGCATTGGCAGCCAAGTTGTCCAAAATCATTGGCAGCCAAGTCGTCCAAAATCATTGGCAGCCAAGTTGTTTAAAATAATTGGCAGCCAAGTGATCCAAAAAGCATTGGCAGCCAATTTGATTAGAAGCTTTGCAGCTAAATGGTCCAAAAGCATTAAATTTAGCAGCCAAGTTGTATATAACCATTGGAAGCCATGTTGTTTAAAAGCATTGGCAGCCAACTTAATTAAAAGCTTTGGCAGCCAAATTGATTAGTAGCTTTGCAGCCAGGGATTTTTCTGGCCATTTTGGGACCTTGGGATGAAATTGGGAAAATCATTGATAAAATCGACATTTTGGGAAAAATTTTCATTAAACTTTAAAAATTTTCACATTGTCACCACATCAAATATTTTGCCTGGAATATTTACTATTTTGATACATGCTGGTAGTCACTCATTTGTACCAAATCACTCAGACAACACAATATCTTCATAGACTGGCTTCAATACAAACATCTGAGAAAGTTGCTTCATGAGTTGCTCCCATTCTACCAGATCCTCATTAGGTATAAATCTAAATGTGCATAAATACAGGTTATTATAAAGATATACAAGCTACACCAAAAAATATAGTTTATTTCACTTTTTCTTATGTTTCTCAAAGCAGGATCATTTGGAAATTTTTACCTACAAAATTGGGAAAAATGTATGCTTTTTGGCATTGGGAATGGGTCCTTTTACCGGACCCTGTGAGTTGCCAGAAAAATCCTTGGCAGCCAAGTCGTCAAAAAGCAATGGCAGCCTAGTCGTCCAAAATCATTGGTGGTCCAAAAAGCATTGGCAGCCAAGTTGTTTAAAATAATTGGCAGCCAAGTGGTAAAAAAGTATTGGCAGCCAAGTTGATTAGAAGCTTTGCAGCTAAGTGGTTCAAAAGCATTAGCAGCCAAGTTGTATATAACCATTGGAAGCCATGTTGTTTAAAAGCATTGGCAGCCAACTTAATTAAAAGCTTTGGCAGCCAAATTGATTAGTAGCTTTGCAGCCAAGTCGTCCTTTGGCAGCCAAGTTGTATAAAAGCATTGGAAGCCAAGTTGTTTAAAAGCATTGGCAGCCAAATTGATTAGAAGCTTTGCAGCCTAGTGGTCTAAAAGCATTGGCAGCCGAGTTGTTGAAAAGCATTTGCAGCCAAATTGATTAGAAGCTTTGCAGCTTAGTGGTCTAAAAGCATTGGCAGCCGAGTTGTTGAAAAGCATTTGCAGCCAAATTGATTAGAAGCTTTGCAGCCAAGTAGTCAAAAAGCATTGGCAGCCGAGTTGTATAAAAGGGTAGGAAGCCAAGTTGTTTAAAAGTATTAACAGCCAAGTTGATTAAAAGCTTTGCAGCTAAGTGGTCCAAAAGTATTGGCAGCCAAGTGGTCAAAAAGCAATGGCTTGCCAGAGCTTAGTCATTTTTTCTGGGTACTCAGGTTTCCCCTGCCAGACTGCAAATATATATAGGCTATCAGAGATGATAAAGATTTTTGCACCCCTAGGTCACCTTGACCTAGTTTTGGTAGCCACCACAATGTAATTAAGAAATCTGAAATGGACAGGCCCATACATGATTCTGACCAAGTATCGTTGAAATTTGTCCAGCAGTTTTGAAGAAGTTGTTTGTTATTTGAGTTGTCTGAGTAACACACTGAGTCATGCATGACACACATATGGACACAATGCCACACCATGTAATAAGCTCACATGGGCTCAATCAAAATGGCCAAATTTTTAGAGTGTGTGTGTGTGTGTGTGTGTGTGTATGTATGTGTGTGTGTGTGTGTGATTTCATTATATATATTTACAAAGAATTCTCCTGCTAACTTTATAAAACTAACATTACAAATAAGTGTACTCACCAAATTCCATCTGAGAACATTGTAGTGAACCAACTAAAAATTCTCCTTTTTGACCAGCTGACCCGAGGTCATTCAAGGTCAGATAACCTAATGGTAAATGATCCTTGTCTGTAATTGCTCCAAAATCTTTTCTTTCCATTCCATCATAGTTATCACAATTACACTTTTCTCCATTTGCACATCTGTTAAGTGTACCACAAGCACATCCTTCAGGAAGCAATGATCCAGGAAAGTAGGACATTTGTTCGCCATTTACATCTGCCCAAAAAGTTCCATTATTTGTAATTCGAGAATCCTAGAGCAAAAAAAGATTGGTTGATTTAATGTCCAATTTTATCAACATAAAATTATACGCAACAAATAAAAATAAAAACTATTCGGCAAAGACATTTCAGGTCAGAGTTGATAGAGGGAACTGGATTGCCAAGAGAAAACTACTGACAAACTTTCTCACACCAGGATCTACCCAAGTGAAATTTGAACCTAGGCTGAGAAAATCCTTAACCACGTCTTTAGAAATTCAACCACGAAGGCCTGGTTTTCTTTTTTAATGACATCCATACATCTTACTTCAAGAGTTCCAGAAATTTTTGCTCCTTAAAAATGATAACCTAACTCTAAATTTTCATAGTCAAGATCAAGATAATTCAGCTTGTATAGTTTTATTATCTGCAATTAATGTCCACTTGTCATACCCAATTCATTTTATGTAGGATCATTTATATTTGTTGGGTAAAAATTTTTTGGAGTTTAAAGGAGAAAATTTCATGGAACTGAATTTTGTGAAAATAAATTACATTAAAGGTCTTTGTTATTAAAAATGCTCATTCATGTTAAATTTTGTGGTTTTGACTTACCCACAAAAATATGGAAATTTAATCCCCCCCACAAATATTTATGGTCATACAGTATATAGTACATGTATGTTTATCAAAAGTATTAATACTATGGTGCTTGTAATGATCAGAAAGCAAAGTGATATGTTCAAAAAGTTTTCCTGCTTTCCGCATGACAAATATGGTAGGTTGTTTAAAGTTATAGATCATAGAAACCTTTGTTTTAATTGCAAATGGGGTAAACAATGCCACATAGATTGCTATTTTCATTAGAATCCCCATTTTTTGTAAATATTTTTTTTTTTTTTTTACAATTTTTACGACTTTTCAATTTCAATTTGAGAAAGGTTTTTTGATTTCAAAAGAAATCTAATCAAATTTTGACAGGGGATACAGCATTTTCCATGTGTCTTAGCTCTTACTTAAAACAAAACTACCTTGCAAGAGTATGAGACTTCTTGTCGACAGAAGGCAGAGTTTTTGATAACCTCATTAATAAAATCTGTTGGTACTTGGTAGGTGAAACCATAAGTTTCTGGATCTACAGCTGTTACAGGTAATTTTCTGTAAAATAACACAAAACCAATATTTTATATAAGAACATTATGGTTGGTACATAACATATTGCCAAGTACCTGTAGTAAAACAGTTACGGATGAATGTTGATAAAGCGTTGTGGTTCAAGCCTTAGCCAAGCTGTGTAATATGTTTTTTTGGGCAAAAAATACTTTCCAGTTGGAGGCTTCAATGGACAAGTGGTCTTAAGCTTGCTCTTGTAGATCACAGTACCTCTTAGTGTCTAGGTTTGAATCCTGCTTAGTCAGATCCTAGTGTGAGAAAATTTGTCACTGGTGCAAGGTAAATGATTTTCTCCAGGTACACCCATTTCCTTCACGATCCCAAAACTGACTGCCTAATATAAGCAAAAGAATCTTGACTGAAAAATAAAACACCGTTAATCAACTTTTACAGTTGTTTGATCTGCTTAACTGTGATCGAATTAATCAATTTTTAAATGGGATTCTTTTACATGAATTCTTTCAAACCAATGTAACTTGGATTGTCATACTCTCAGTCTCCTTTGGTAAATGTAACATATAAGTACCTAGACTTGAAATACATCGCCCCTAACAGCTTTTTTTATAATACTGATGTTGTTGTTCCTGAAACGGCAATATCAGTATTATTAAAAACCTGTTTGGAGCCATGTATATGAGGTCTAATAGGTACTTACCTACTGACATTATAAACACCTGATCTAAATATTATTAGAGAATAGCATGCATGATATATCATTTTTCAAGTTTTTAGGTTAAACACTTAACAATAGTCAATTTACATTTTGAATGCAGTTCAAATTATCAGAGAAATTTTCAACCCATTTTTACCACTTTCCGTTTAGTTTCAATTATATCATAAATATGAGGCCTCAGTTGTTGTGCGATGCAAAATGCCTGATTGCATTGCCTGTTACTACTTACATGTAGGACTGGTATAATTAACATAAAGGCGACTTTTAGTGCAACAAGGGTAATAGATTTGCTCCTTAACTCTCAGGAAAGCAGCCTTTAGGTAAAACCACTGTGGTAGCTCAGTTTGTAGAGTGCTCGCTCCGTAAGTGGGAGGTCGTGGGTTCAAACACGTGTTCGGCATTACGAAATGAAAGTCATGGTTCTTTTGGACAACTACTTAAAATAAAACGAGGTCCCATGTCACATTAGGCAGGCCATGATAAAGAATCCTGCTGTATAATGCCATAAGCGCAACACACAGGCAAAATTACTGCACCTTCGCCTATAGCTGGCATTCTCGATATAAGTGAAATATTCTTGACTGGGACGTTAAACACCATTACTCAACTCCTTAAGTAAAACATAACCAATAGACTGACCAGCCCATAAATACTACATAAATATTGCACTTCTACCAGGCTGACATGTATAGGTGATAACGAGTTAAAAATGATTTACCTGTTATGTGGTATAACAGTAACACCAACATGAGGATAGGTTTCCATGTCACAATGAACATATTCAGGTTCAAACACATCACCAGGTCCATCTGGATCTATCTGCATTGGTCCACTGATTTTTCTTTTATGATTTACTTTAGCATCATGACAATCTTGTGGTACATCTGAAAAGATTAATACAATAAACCTCAATATAAATCATATTAGTCCTGAAGATGGCAGCATAGCTGCCAAAACATGTAGACAAATAAAAGTCTTACTTTACTGTTCATTCTAGTGTTGAGAACCATGTTTTTATATTACATCATATTATTGTGTAAACAGTGAAAATATTCCACAAACTGGTTAAGGCTCACGAATAGAGTTGTGAGTTTAAGCCCTAGTCAGAATGTATGGTCATATGTCTTTAAGAAGCTTTTAATGAACAAAATGAACCATGAATATGTACAGTCAAACCTGTCTATAAAGGCCACCCAAGGGAATCAGTAAAAGTGGCCTTTATGGACAGGTGGCCTTTATATACAAGTTTAAATAATATGAATAAAGAGCAACAGGGATAGAATTTTATTGGCCTTTATAAGTAGGTTGCCCTTATCACAGGTTTGACTGTATTTGCAGAAATGCTAGGGGTTAAACTTGTGTAGTTATGCTGAGGTAAATTTACTGAAATGATGTCGAAGGTTTAAACTTTGTAAAAAATGCTGGGGTAATCCTAGAAAATGTTTGGATTTCTAATCACCTTAAGCTTATAACTACAGAATATGACTAAAGAAATAATAAAACAAAGTCTTATTTTACTTTCGGAAAATTTACGTTTGGAATTTACAAATTCTTCATTGATGCTGGACTTTAAGTTGGAAAAAAATTACTGGTGCTTGAAGTTAACCTGCAGTTTTTGGACCAAAAATATTTACCAAATGATTTTGGACCGCACATTACTGGTCCAGCTGTAACATCCATTCTCTGCCAACCTGACAAACCAAAAGCAAAGCCAGTAATGGGTAAAAATGTCCTATTTGAAAGTCGTCCGCTATCGACTGTATTCTGTGTCCCATCACAATTACAGCTAGATGCTGGATTTTTACATACTCCAAGCTCACCACAAATACACTGAAAAATACATAATCATAACTATATATATAATAATAACTATATATATAATAATAACTATATATATATATATATTTACCTTAGTAATGTTTTTGTAGTTACATCAAAATTTATTTCAAATAATTGTTTTATTTGTAACAAACATTCAAATCAATACTATGACTAGTGATGTTTACAACACAAAGCCCCCCTCCCCCCCCCCCCCCCCCAAAAAAAAAAAAAAAAATCTACACAACAGGACTTGGTAAGTGAATAATCTGAGTCCCATCTTTATAAAGACGGTGTTTGATATAGGAGGTTTGTATATACAATACATATGAATAATTAAACAGTTTTATTTTATTAGAGCATGCTCTCTCTCTCTCTCTCTCTCTCTCTCTCTCTCTCTCTCTCCTCTCTCTCTCTCTTTATATATATATATATATATATATATATATATATATATATATATATATATATATATATATATACCTACATACATACATATACACATACATACCATTCCTGGAGTCTTTGCTCCTCCCCATGTTTGATGTGGCTGTCCATCACGGTCATACCAGAAATCATCACCATTTAAAAATTCAGGACTATACCAAACACACCTAGCCCTGCATTATATACAAATTTATATTGGAATTTCCAGTTGAAAAACATGAAAAAAAAAAACAACAGAAAGCATAACATATGCAACAAAATACATGATTGAATAAATTATTCAAATCAAGAATTGACTGCCTCAGCAGCTCAGTGGTAAAGTGTCTGCCTCAAAAGGAAGTTAGGGATTCAAACACCGGCTGGGTCATACAAAAGACTTTAAAATTTGATATACGTGTATGCTTGTCTGTGGCATAGTGACTTGGTAAGCTAGCACCTTACTAAAAAGTCAACTAGAGTGCAGGTTAGTACACAGCAGACCATAATACACACTTGCACATCTCATGCATTGGAATGGCGATTGCCAGGTAAATAATTTTCATCCATCAGACTTTAGAATGAAATTTCCCAAAGAACCATGGGATTCTCAAGAATAACAGAGAAGGAATGTATCATTTTGGGTAGATCAGTTGACAGAGAGCACTTGTCTCTAATGTGGGAGATCACAAATTTGATCCCTACTCCGACCTTGCATTTTTTCTTCTTCCTTTTGCAAATGTAATGACCAGAATGAAAAACTTACGTCATATCTTGATAGCAGTATCCGGAGTTATCAACAACAGCTTTTGTATTATCCACTGTAGTATCATATTCTATTGTATTGTTTAAGGTGTAGCCTTTTTGATTGATATATTGGACTTTAGGTTCTAGCGGTCTTATTATCGTTATGCCCATCTGAATGTCTGGTCGCATATGACACTCAACCTTTAAAAAATGAATTTAAAAAAACAAAAAAAGAGTGAAAGCAGCACACTTTTGAAAAATATGGTATAATTTACTGTAAGACTCAACTCATTGTTCAATCAAATTCAAGTGTTATTTTGAGTTTTAATGATAAACAGGAGGGTGATTTTAAAAGAAAAAAACAAGGCTTATAATGAAATGTTGAAAAATGTAGGCCTTCCACATGGTGGAATAATAAATATTTATATACATTTGTAAAAAGTAAGTTTTCTTTTTTTCTTTTATTTCAGGTATATAGTATTAAGCAATTGATTTTGTTTTGAATTTCTTTGTTTTGTCAAATTTTGGTTAGATCTGTAAGTTATAGTACCAAATGAACATGCCAAGTTTGTGTAAATTAAAGCATAGCTTTAATCTGCTTTCATGTTTTTTTCAGGAACAGAGTTATACCAAATAAAAAGTATAAAGTATCACAAAATACCTCTGTCACTACTATGCGAGATGTGGTATAAAGGCATTCAAATGGATCAGATTGGATTATTGGTGTTTTACGCTCCAATTATGATTCTTTCACTTACATCAAGGTACAAGACGCAAAGTTATTGGGGAATTTTTTATGAGGTTTTGGTGTATTGCAATGTTGTGTGCGTATTATAAAATATGATGATGTTCAAATATTCAAGAGTTATGCCCCTTTGATACTTTGTATAATCTTTGAATCTGTAAATTAGAATTCAAAACATTGACGTCATAATCGAAACTATGTGATAGAAAGATAATAGCATGACGTCACAATGCAAAACATGTGACTCTTTATAGCAACTACATCGTTCTTGAAAAGTCCCATAAGGGATGAAAGCGCTAGAAAAATTGTAAAAGATTTTTTAAATGTTTATCCAGGTCAAAGTTTGTTATTTATTATATATGAAACTGTGTACTTCTTTACAAACTCTTTGGAATAAATAAATAAATATATATATATATATATATATATATATATATATATATATATATATATATATATATATATATATATAATATTCAATTCTATTTTGTTTCAAGCATTTCGATTGGTCAGATCTTTTGTTATTTTTGCATGAAAGAATTGGCTGTAACAGAAACTACTTTTCCGTAATTTTTCTTGCGCATTGGTAATGTAAATTTCTTTATTTATTATTAATTTAATTGGTAAAAGTTTTGATTACTTTTTTCATTATTCTATGAATTGAATTATAAGAAATGAAATTAATTTTTCTTTTTGTTATGGAAAAATGAAAGAATTGGACAGTTTGCACACATAACGTAATTATGCAGTGTGCAAAATGTCCAATTCTTTCATTTTTCCATAACAAAGAGAAAAATTAATTTCATTCCTATAATATATATATATATATATATATATATATATATATATATATATATATATATATATATATATTCTGAACAGAGTGTATTAACATCTTATCATCATGTTATCATTGGTTATAGCAGAAAAGAAACACTGAGTAATTCTACAGATTAAGCATCAAAGTCAAACAATTCTGAGGTCTCTATGCTTCGAGCTTTATCTATATACAAAAGACTTTGTTGGAGTGTCTCTGGCCTATGTTCTCTATATCTGTGCTAGTGCACTTGCCAACATGGTTGAAAATACACATCTCAAATTACTCAGATCATTTTATTTAAGCTTAGCCAGCCAGTACAGAGTCATGTCTGTATTGTAAATGAACAACTTACCTTAAATGGTAAGAGTGGTCCTGGTCCATCTGCATCTATCTCGTAATAGCTGTTCCATGTTTTACCAAGAAGGTAATGCTCATGACAGTTAACAGGTATTTCTAAAACATTTAAAACATTTACTGACTTTGTAAAACATTTGTATGATTAGGTAAATTATTTACATGACTAAGTTAAAATATTTACATGACTAGATTTTATAAAACATTTAAATGAATAAATTAGTTATAATTGTAACTAGTGAATCTGTTCTTACATCACAAACATTTCCATCCCAATCGTAAGTTTAAATACAAAGCATTAATGATAAACAATATTTTTTACTTATCTATCAGTCCTTATTTTACTATACTTTCCAATCTCAAGGTTTACATAAATGCATTGATAATGCCCCTGTATAATTCAGACTAATGTATTAGTTCTTCCTTTGCAATGCTTTCCAACCCATCAATATTCAGGTTAGAAAACACAACCATGAAAATGCCCATGTAATTTTGACAAGGTATACTCTTTCTGTTCCTCTAAAACCAGGTTTACAAACAGAGTAATTCTATTCATAACTTTAAATATCTTCTTATCCTCTTTCTGTCAAGGTTAACTTGCACAATATTGATGATGCCCCTGTATTATAGTGAGTAGTGTACCAAACTTTCTTTTTTTTTTTTTTTTAAATTTTTTCCAACCCAACCCCAACCCCCACCCCCCCTTCTTTTATAGGTTTATGTAAGTAACATGAATAATGTCCCTATATTATAGCAAGCAGTGTACCAATCTTTTTTTTTTATTTTTAAATTTTTCCATCCCCCTTCAATTTTAAGTTTACATACAAAACATTGATGATGCCCATGTATCATAATGAGTAATGTACAAATACTTACTTGTACAACTTGTTCCATCCCCTTCATACCCAGGCTTACAAAGACATGTAAATGAGCCTATTGTATTTATACATTCAGCATCATTGTGACAAGTGGTGTTTTGTTCCGTACACTCATTGATATCTAAAAAAACAAAATTAATGTTCTCAATACTATGTATGGCATTTGACACTATATATGCATCAGATTTCTAGAAACCTTATAGTGTCTCTTGCTGCATAGGTTCAAATGTTGCTCACTTAGATCCCAGTGTGAGAGAGCTTGTCAGTTTACTTGCCAAAGGTCAGTGGATTATTCTTGGCATTCCAGTTTTCTCCACCATTTCAAAATTAACTGCCTCAATATAAATGAAAGAATCTTGTAAAACACCATTACTCCACTCCACTTCACTCAAATTCACTATAGAACGAATCTTGTAAAACACCATTACTCCACTCCACTTCACTCAAATTCACTATAGAACGAATCTTGTAAAACACCATAACTCCACTCCACTTCACTCAAATTCACTATAGAAAGAATCTTGTAAAACACCATTACTCCATTCCACTTCACTCAAATTCACTATAGAACGAATCTTGTAAAACACCATTACTCCACTTTACTCAAATTCACTATAGAAAGAATCTTGTAAAACACCATTACTCCACTCCACTTCACTCAAATTCACTAAAGAAAGAATCTTGTAAAACACCATTACTCCACTCCACTTCACTCAAATTCACTATAGAACAAATCTTGTAAAACACCATTACTCCACTCCACTTCACTCAAATTCACTATAGAGCGAATCTTGTAAAACACCATTACTCCACTCCACGAACGAATCTTGTAAAACACCATTACTCCACTCCACTTCACTCAAATTCACTATAGAACGAATCTTGTAAAACACCATTACTCCACTCCACTTCACTCAAATTCACTATAGAACGAATCTTGTAAAACACCATTACTCCACTCAACTTCACTCAAATTCACTATAGAAAGAATCTTGTAAAACACTATTACTCCACTCCACTTCACTCAAATTCACTATAGAAAGAATCTTGTAAAACACCATTACTCCACTCCACTTCACTCAAATTCACTATAAAACGAATCTTGTAAAACACCATTACTCCACTCCACTTCACTCAAATTCACTATAGAAAGAATCTTGTAAAACACTATTACTCCACTCCACTTCACTCAAATTCACTATAGAATGAATCTTGTAAAACACCATTACTCCACTCCACTTCACTCAAATTCACTATAGAACGAATCTTGTAAAACACCATTACTCCACTCCACTTCACTCAAATTCACTATAGAAAGAATCTTGTAAAACACTATTAATCCACTCCACTTCACTCAAATTCACTATAGAAAGAATCTTGTAAATTACCATTACTCCACTTCACTTCACTCAAATTCACTATAGAAAGAATCTTGTAAAACACCATTACTCCACTCCACTTCACTCAAATTCACTATAGAAAGAATCTTGTAAAACACCATTACTCCACTCCACTTCACTCAAATTCAATATAGAAACCTTACAACTGTAAATCACATTTTTTCAGGATTGAGCATCATATTTTACCCAGGTAATTCTGATATAATATTTATGGATCAAGAAAATTAATTAATAAGTACACATCAATAACATTCCTTAAAGCTGTTTATCTTGGTCCAATGCTTCAAAAATTGGATGTCTATAATGCTTTTTCTCTTGATATAGATTTGGAACAAATTTGCAAAAAAAAAAAAAAATAATAAAATTAAAAAAAAAAAAATAAAATAAATAAATAAATAAATAAATAAATAAATAAACGAATGAATGAATGAATGAATGAATGAATGAATAAATAAATAAATAAATGTCCATAGAAAACTTAAATTAATACTCAAAAACTAAAACAATTGGCACCATTAAACATTTACTTACCAGTGCAATTGTATCTCCCATTTCCAACAAATCCATCTTTACAATGACATTGGGTATCACTTTGACACACTGCATTTTCATGACAATCAGTACTTGTAATGCAATAAACTGTAGGTAAAAAATGGCCGAGATTTAGATAAAACATTGCTTTTAAAAAATCTTTTTGTAAAAAGACAATTTTTACTCAAAATTAATACAAGCAATATTAAAAATTTTAAAGTAACATCAAGTTATACATGTGTGTTTCAGGATATCTAACCAGTAATGGTAAAGTAAAGGGAAAATAAATTAAAAATTGAAAACAAACATAGATTTACACACAGTGATTTTGCTATGGTTTTTAAAAACTACCTTCCACCTTTCAGATTGGGAAAATTTAGACCCTTTTTATGTCAAATATTACACTCAGAATTTTGGAATTCATTGCAAAGATTTTATATTGTGACAATATCTAACATTTTTTGTCTGTCAGAACAGTTTTGGACAATTGGTTTTAACTTAAACTATTTGAATGTGTGTCACTGTTGCCTTTTGGGGAATTTTAGTTGTCTAATTGGGAAATTTTAGTCTTATTTCTCAAGGGGAAACTACCTTTATTCGGTAGTAATTTTAGGCACACAAAACCACTGACACATATATTGATTAATGACAACACTAACTACAAAATTGTACCAATATCAGAATCACATGTTAAAACTGACAAACGTCTTAATTTTACCTTGGGTTCTTGTATCTCAAAGCTTCTAAAAAGACAGATAGACAGAATTTAGAATATCATCTGTACAAAATCAAAATAAACAGTAAATAAGAGACAAAAGAGCTCAACTAAAATGTTGTAATCTCTATTAAGAAGAATTCTAAAGATTTAAACTGTCATTGGTTAGTTTTTCGTAAGCATTAAAAAAAAAATTACTCAAACATAAATTTTCACATTTTGACACGCCGCTACCTACAACGACGGCAATGGAAAAGTAACACTAAAGTCACACCTTATGGCAATGCCAGGCCCGAAAAAAATGAAGTTTTAGAAAAGGTCCTAAATTCTGACTGAATTAAGTTATTTTGAATATTTCTATGAAATCAAAACGTTTAAAAAATTAAATACATCTTAATCTGTTAATGATTACAAAGAGAACTCGACTTACAATGATAAAGATTGACTGTATTGATGAAATAATTGCACCTTTATACCAGAGAGAGCTAAGGTTCAGCTAAGTTCCATTATGATTAATTAAATCCATTCAACAGTTTTAAAAACATGTGTTTAATTACAATAAGCAAAAAATGTGAAATTCACATATACATTTTTGCTAAGCTTGACAGCCTTTTGACCAGGTGAGCTAGATTATTACCTTACTTCCTGTACTTACATGAACAGTTAAAACCATTTCCTTTATAGTTTTGATTACATTGGCAGCTAAATGATCCTGGAGAGTTTTGGCAGGTAGCATCTGGATCACAGGGACTTATGGCACACTCATTTACATCTGTTCAAAATAAGGAAAAAATTAAATTCCATTATACCATTTTTATTATTGTCAAAGGGTAATGCCTGCAGTGTCTACCATGTATTTATTGCATTACCACAGTATTATTATTATATTTTTTCTTTTGCCCTGTGAAATTCTTATATCTTCAAGCTTAAGAACCATTGCATTCATATAGACAATAAATCACAATAACCAGGTGAAAATAATCCACAATAAATCAAACTGCAGATCGATTATAAAATCTCATTTGAAAGAAACTTGTCACATTACCTTTCATTTTTTATGTCACCTTGTTTACAAGTCACAGTTGTTTAAAGTACAAACTACATTTCTTCACTCTAGGATAAAGATGGGGTTCATGCCGTGACAATAACACAATGTTTGTATGGAACATTTTAGAAAATTTTCAAACTGGAAATTTCCAGTTATACATTTCTTCAGAACAAATGTATAAACCTGTATTGTTCCATTTCTAATAAATATGTTTCCACACAAATATAACAGCATATTAAGTTACATACTTTTAAATCTAATTGCTAAACAAGTTAATTTTACTTAAAATTGGTTATCCTAATTACAATGTTTTAAAGTTTTTAATTATCCTACCTGTACATTGATCTTTGCCATTTCCTGTGTATCCTTCATTACATACACATTTTGCACCAATATCGTAATTACATCTACCCAAGACATGACACTGATCATCGTTCTCACAGGGATATAAGTCTGAAACTATACATAACAGACAACAATTTAAAATATGACTACAAAACCACTGAAAATTACTGGTCAAATTTTTTTATTCACATTAAGAAATTTATTATAAAATTTATCATTTATGTCCAAGTCAAAATTCTTTCACAAATATCAAGATGATCAGTTCTGGGATGGTGTAGGAAACTCAAGAACCCAGAGAAAAGCACAAACTTTTTGCAAACCAAATGACACATAGATCTGCCTGAGAGAGAACTGAAACTAGGTGATGAAAGACACCATCATCTGTAAACATGTGCTTAAGACCACTTCACTGAGGCCCCCATTTACAATAAAGGCATCAACAAGATAAAATCCTCAGACAGAGATAAGAAGCTAATACATTATCATGACTTGATATTAACTTTTTAAACCACTTATCTGGGTGGGGTGGTACCATCAAGCTTTCACTTATATTACCTTTTTGACCCATCACCTTAGTAGTTCTCAAGACATTCAACCTTTTCTTCCAGCATCAATGAATCTTTTCAGTTTGAATGTTGCAGCACTATGTTATAGCAACTTATCTGGTAAACAATGTTTTGTTTCTTGGCAACCATCTCCACAGTAACTATCAATACATACAACATTCTAAATGCAAGCACCAATTTTTCTGCACAGTTTTCATGTTCAGCACCATATGATAGCAACCAACTTTGTAAACAACTTTTTGTTTCTTGGTAACAATCTCCAAAGTAACACTCAATTAAAGACATGAGACAATCTATACAAGCATTGATTGATTTGTACAGTTTGAATGTTCAGCACCAGAAAATAGTTCAGCAATATATAATAACAACTTACTTGGTAAACAACCCTTTGTTTCTCGGTAACCATCTCCGTAGTAACCCTCAAGACATGAACATTCAATACCACCACCAACTAAATCCGTACAGTTTGAATGTTCAGCACATTTTGTTTCATGAAGAAATGAACATGTATCAAAGTTACCAGCATCTGCAATCAAAAAAGGGTGGATTTTAATATGTGTATTGAAAAATATTCTTAGCCTACACCAATTTCATATCCATCATAAAAGTGTTTTTTGTCATAAACCCATAATAGTTAGTACTTTACTAGTATGAAAGCTTACCAAGAGATTCAGATAAACATTTTTGATTTAGCTAGGTAAGTGTTCAGGGCTGTGAAGATTCTGTTTTACAACAATTTCCAAACTTGTTTTAGTGTCTTTGACAATCCTTTAAAAAATACTACCAATTAAAAGCTTAGTCATCTTGAAAATGACATTTGATTTGATAACTAATAAAATCATTTTGATTTCTATTTGTCAGATTTAAACTGGGAAAAACCTTAGTTAAAGTGATCAATTTAGTTTGACTGGATGGGGTTTTACGCCCCAGTCAAGAATATTTTAACTTATATTGAGACGTCACCAGCTGACAAAGAGATTGACCTTTCCAGTTTCTTTAGCATGCTACGCTTGCTATATACAGGACATCCACTTCTAAGGTCTCCTCCAAAAGACCCAGAGACTTTCATTTCTAAATTCAAAGTCCTTGGCGGTAAAACAGTCACTATCGTTACCTATTTTCAATTCTTAGTCAGACCCAACAGGGGTTAGAACCCAAACCTCCCACATATGAAGTGAGCATTTTACCAACTGAGCTAACGAAGTGATTAAAAATATTTTCATTAAAATGTAAAATCACATGTTATCTTTATTAAAATAGAAACTTATTTTTTACAAAGGTGAACATTAAATGTTTTCAAAAAAATATGTGCTAAACTTAAAATTGTTTGGAAGAAATATTACACTGGTGACAATTGAATGAAGGCTAAAATTAATTATGTTGATAGAATGACAAAAATATCCGACTTCACAGACATTTTTAAAATAACTGTAAGAATCTTTTATGATTAAAAAATATTTCACCCTTTGTAAACTTGTGATTATGTAGGAACAAAGTTTTTTTTTTTTTTCAATTGTGTTATAAAGCTGTGAGACACATTGCACATAAAAGTGATAATGTATCAAACTCAATAATGTATGCTGATATTTTTACAAGATAAAAATCAACAACATAGGGAATTTAAAGTGATGGTTATTTAAAAGAGATTACTAGTGAACATGAAATATGAGAATCCATAAAAATAAATACTACCAATCTAAATGATTTATTTCTTTCACAACCTGATGCAGGAATGTTGATGGTATTGAAACACCAGAATCACACCGACATGTTTAAATAACATCTTTGCATGAAAATACAAGCAATTTCCCTTTTTTTTTTTTTTTTTTTTTTGGGGGGGGGGGGGGGGGTTAAAACAACAATTGGCATAAAACACTTAAACTATATAGTTTATCATCAAGTAGAAAATGAACTACATATTAATCAGGGGACAGGTTTATGAAACTATCCTAAGACATGTCGTAAGATATGTCCTAGGACATATCTTACGACCAACATAAGATAATCTTATGACATGTCATATCTTGTAAATCAAAAGTATCTTACGTTTATCTTAATAAGGACACCATAACGATATCTTAATATCATCTTAACTTTTAATTATAAAATAGCTACACAAATATTTTTCTCGACTAAAGAGAATTATAAAAAATTAAATTAAATAAGAAAAATTAAATAGAATTTAATTAAATTATACAAAAAATAATATATCAAAAATGCTTGATATCTATCTATCTATATATCTATACATATATATATATATATATATATATATATATATATATATATATATCTTCAGAATTTAGATTATTTTATTTATTTAATTATTTATTCATTTATTTTAAACTTTTAATTTCGTTTTGTGTTACATATTTTTAAAACTAGGTTTGACCAATCCCGGGTTAAAGTGTAAAATTGTGCTTTGAACACTCAATAGTATATAAAAGCTCGCGTGAATTTCACAGTTTCAAAATGAGTAGGAAAAGAAATCAAAATTTTTCAGAGACTGAAATTCAAACTTTAGTTGCTGAAGTTGAAAAATAAGGAGTGTTGAAAAAATTTGCAAGAAATGGACCGCTTATGCGAGTACAACATAGAAAGTTTCGTTAAATAGACGGGAGGCACGAAGGACGGATGGTGGTCCACCTCCAGAACAAATTTCTTCATTGGAGGATAAGTTGTGGGTATCATAGGCGATAATGTTATTAAAGGTGTAAAAGGCGAAACAGATACCGGAATTGATGAGGAAGATGATACTGGCATGTGCTACTTTTGAATTTTTATAAAATAATACAATTCAAAAGTAGCATATATGAAATTACATTTGCTACTTTTGAATTGTATTATTTTATAAAAATTCAAAACTTTTGTTTTGCCATTTTTATAAAATAAAAAAATTCAAAAGTAGCACATGACAAAACGATGGCCAAATCTACAAATCAAACCTCAACATCCCTAAATAGTAAGTGTGCAGGCTAATTGCATTACCTGAATATACTCATGTCCCTGTCATGTGCATTATTTTTAATTCTGCATGTTTTAAATTATTTGAAACAAGAGACACGATTACACAATTATGAACCAAAGTGAAACAAAGAGACACAAACAAATCAAAAAGTAATAATAACAGTAGATGTAGCTTAAATATGTATTTCGAAATTTAAATTAATTAAACTGCTTAGAGAGAATCCACCATTTTAAAAATGCACCAAGACCAACGTTTGTATGTACTCCTTATATAGTTTTTAAATCCTGTCCAGTTTTCAAAAGGATCTAATTGTCCCTTAATCATTACATAAACCTTAAGGTTGGTTTTATTGTCGAGATTTAATGGAATTCCGATGATATCATACGTAATATGCATATCTAAAAATATGCATAAAATGTAAAATTTAAATGTACATCAACTCAACTTATAAAGTATATATGACAAATTAAACGTTACAAATATGAATGAAACTGATGCATTTAATTATTATAAATTTGAAAATGAGCTATGTCAAAAAATGTGTTACAATTATCTTAAGATTGTCTTTAGACACCTAACTCACTGTCGTAAATTTTGGATAGATTTTAAGACAAGTCGCAAATTAAGATACCGTTGTTAACATGACTTAAGACTAAGATATGTCGCAAGACCATCAAAAGATATATCTTAGTCCTAGGACACTTTCATAAACATGCCCCCAGATTCATTCTAGACCCGCCATTATAATGTTAAGAATCACAGCGAAAATGCGTGGATTGTAGAATTGCACGTGGAATATTAAGTAGGGAAGCATCAGTTAGGATTTATGAATTATCGCGGATTTTATCTCTTAAGATTGGAAACATACTTTCAAATACAATTTCCAATTTTGTGAAACTTAGATGTTGGCTTTGTTGGGTCAAGTTTATCATTTCTTTGTGCTGCATATCATTCCGGATATTGTTTTAATTGTGTAAACCATAAAACGAAAACGTAAGGGTTATGAGATGGCGTAACGTAACTAGGTGGTGACAGTGGTTCGCTGTTTACAAGCCGCGTACTGACCTTGTAAACGAGGACGCTTAAGTCGTCCCAAGTGTACGCTAGTACAGAACAGACAGTGAAACACCCTCGCTCGTCTCAAGCGTATACTAACATATATTAAGTGTAATCATTACATATTTATAAACTTGCTGTAGTCGCGAATAGCTGAAACACTACTGATGTGACGTTAAATAACATGATAGCCAATCATATTCATAATAAACAAAAAAAACAAAAAAAGCTGAACGTTTCAGAATTAGTTAATTTATATTGTTATTCAAAGACTTGAATTTCTTCATTAAAATATTTTATTTATTTTCCTCAACAGAAATGTTGTACACGACGAAAATTAAAAAAATTATTATTATTAATTTTTTTAATTTATTTATTTTTCATTTTACGGCGATGATTCTATATATACATGTCCATCTCTCTCTATATATATAGAGAGAGAGTTAAATTTTAACAAGAAAACAAAAGGATCATTCATATATTTGCTTGTCACAGTGGGCTTGTAACGAATTTCAACACCGCTAGTTGCTATAATTATTTATAAGTATTGGACAGTGGAGAATTGCTGTATCTCAATGATCTTGATACTAATCTTGGCAACACTTCTAATTACTTATATACAGAATGTCTACTTTCACGTCACAGATGGTCGAGAACATTTTCCGAGGTTGACAATTTATAGCTTCCAAAAAAGTCTTTCGGACAAGACTCAAATCTAATGTCATTTAAATATATATATATATATATATATATATATATATATATATATATATATATATATATATATATATATATATATATACGCTATCTAAAAGTACCAGCAGCCAGGTTCTTGAAGCATGGTCAAACGGTTATCTGTGGTAGCTACTGAGAAAACTTGTTTTCTATTGGTGCAAACACTTGATATGCCGCACACTGGCTATTTTATATGCAATGAGGCCTTTCTGTGATACAGCAAGTCCGAGTTGACTTATTATATATTGTAATTATTTGTAATATAATGGTAAAATGATATCGAACTACAATGATGCCATTCAACAATAATTTAGATAATAAAAAATAAAAATATATCATAATAAATGCGTTGTCTCTCTCGTGTGACTCAACTGAAAAAAAACCCCGCGAATCAACTTTTTATACACAGCAAGCATAAAATCACGCCACCAAACGATGTTTTTGATAATTTATACATTGTAGTTTCTTTTTTACTCCCTGTGGCAAACAAATCGAAAGTAATTGGAATAAACTATTCAAGTAAAAGGATATGGTATTATCCGTCATTTAACCAATTGGCAAAAAGTGAGGTTATTTAAGTAACACGTTTCCCGTTTTTATAATATATAATAACGAAATACAATTATTTATAACTGATATTATCTGATGTTTCACGCCTGAGTGGTCCTCTTTCTTTCTACTGGAGCGTGATTGATATAAATTAGTTTTAATAAAACTTTTTCTTCGGCTCTATTACCAATAATAGAATCGTGTAACATAAGTTAAGGACGTTTTAGGTTGACATACATTTTTATCATATATCCCTGTAGGTTGACATTTATTCCAACAGTGTTACGATTAAAGGTCACAAAAATGCCGTAAGACATAAAATACAGTAACTTCTTATATAATTTACAGTTTAATTTATTGTATTGTACCGTCTTTACTACCTACAGAGGTGGTTAAATACAGAAAAAATGTGTAAGGAACGAAGAATTTTGTGAACAAAAATGTCTTCAAGAAAAACAAACAATTTTGTGACAAAATTTTGTGAACTCAGATTGATTGGACAAAAGTATCGAATTCAAAAAGTCTTTATTAAACAATAAAAACACATTACAACAAACATACATTGAAAACCGTGAAATATGTTGCAAGATCCGAAATATCACACATTTTTAAGTATCCTTCTTTCTGACGCAAGATTTCCAGTTTTGGTTTTTAAAAAGACAGTGTACCGCCACTTCTACTGGATAATGATTAAAGTATTGTTGACTAAACAACATAAATTGTGATATGTAAGGTACGTTGTTAGGTAACAGAAGTTGCAGACAATAAAAAGTATTATTGTATAACCATGGGAACTTGCATTCATGTAAAACAGCCATTTGCTAGGTTGGGTAAATTTATGTACACAAAATGCGTATAAAAATTTTACAGCACACAACGAGAACCTTAGCTAGCAAACAGCAAACAACCGAAAATAAAATCCAACAAAGCTTAGATGGATGACGAGACCCAAAAGTCGCAATTAAAATGAGCTCCAAGAGCTCCATTGAATTTTTGTCTAGGAAACTCTTGAGTGTCTAAATATTCGTAGTTTTTTTGTTTTTTGTTTTTTTTTTTTTTTTTAAAAAAAAAAAAAAAAAAAAAAAAAAAAAAAAAAAAAATTAATTTCGAAATTCCAAATAAATGACACCCGGTTGAGAAAAAAAATTCGAAGCAAGAAGAAAATGACAGTCTTGTCTTTAAAAAAAGGAATTCCAGATTCAGATTTGTTTTACAAAATAAAACATGACTTTTTTTTTTTTTAAAAAAAAAAAGGTATACTAGTATCACTTAAAGGAGACAGAACTACTTACTTGTTGATGGCAAAACAGTAAGAAATAACACGAGCACTGCGCCGGTTGCTAGGCAATTCATTTTCTCTCTCTTTCCTGTACCAGGCTGAAAAATGGAATTATTGAATTTTAAAATATGGTTTTATCATACTACAATACAAGATTAACACAAACTCACGCGATTGTTCTTCAGGTTGTACTCCAACAAACTCATTTATTGAGTCATAACCTGAAAAACGGTGTGGACACATTTTCATAACGCGCGTACTTCAAAAACTTGTAACTTGAGTACAGCGTTGATCATTGGCGATTTATTGACGGTTTCTACTGTACCAGAATGTAATTTATAAAGAATCTGAATTATTTAATACTAAAACAGCTATAAAATTATGGATTATCATGAATCTAACAAGCAGTTCGAATGTTGTATTTACATCCCAGCAATCAGGGACTATAATTATATTACTATTACATGAACATTAACATCCCAGCAATCAGTAATTTATAAGTATGTACAATTGAGAAAAATGTATGATCTATTTTTACCGAACAATCAATTAACTGTTTAAAGCAAAAAATTCTGAACTTTTTGAACTTTTTTACTGTTCTACATATCAAAAAATTATAACTTGAATATGGAAAACACGGAATAATTTAATATATTATAATAAATAACAAAATAACAAAAATACCAGTTTAATTGCGATATGCCATATGTGCACATATCGGAAAATAATTCCTCATCAGTGACACTAGGGACCGAAGAAGTTGACAGATAAAAAGGATATTCCAAACGGTTTAAAATATCAATGAATCCAAAGTTTCAAAATTGTATGAATCCAAATCCAGTTTAAGAAACAAACCTCAGTTTAAAAAAAATAACAAAAAAATTAGACGGCTAAAAATTTATCGGTTAGGAATGTTTTTCATAAGGGAACAAACCTTAGTTTTAAATAAATTAAAAAAAATTAAGAAGGCTAAAAATAAAAAGAATAGAAAATTTAGTCAATTTGTTAAAGGATATTATTTTAAAATTTTATATTGGCGTTATATTTTAAATTTTAAAAAAATCGAATACTTTTTAAATGAATAAGAAATAGCAGATCTCATTGAATACAACCTAGTAAATCATCTGCTTTAAAAACGACTTAAAACAAACAGAAGACTGCATATATTGATTGTGACGTCCGCAAAACTAATGATTTTTCCACCAGCACAAATCCATAATCTTTTATTTCGTTCTGTTTTATTGTATAAGTAGATAAGTGTCTTCCATGATTTCATGAGTATTTTAAAGATTAAAGTTTAAGTAAAGACAAGCGAATATAATTTATTATTTATCAATTGTTGTTTTCAATTAACGACTTTGAAGTAAATCTACCCAAATGTCGCCTTTAATCAATATTTTGAGTATGTAATGCTATATCGTGGTTATTTTTTTGATCTCGTATATTTTTCTTTTGAAGGGAAAAAATTGAACTGTATGCTAAAATAAAACTCAAATCCTTAAATTGCTAAAAAAGCACGTACTTTAAAACTACGATATAAAATCACATTAATGCAAGTCAAATCAGGTAAAGAGACACAAAGATGTGTGTAACCTATGAAATCACGTAAAGTCACATCAAGTCACGTAAAGATGTTTGTGTTATACATATTTACTGTAAAATCACGTCAAGTGACGTAAAGTCACATCAAATCACGTCAAGCTACGTAAAGCTGTATTGTTTTATAATTGAAAACTTTCTAAAGTGTCGTAAAGTCACGTTAAGTCTCGTCAATTCACACGTCAAGTCACTTTTAGCAATGTTGTTTTTTACTTGTACAGAGTCAATTTATGGCTCGTAAAGAACAAATGTTTCAAGCGTTTTTTGATTGTCGACTGTGTATTGCGATTGCATTCCAAAGATTGTTCGTGTTATTCTTGTTTAAAACAGATATTCCCACTTCAAAAAGTGATCCAATTAATTATGACAACTGTCAATTATAAGGGGTGATTCCTGAATTAAATACTTCTTTTTGCAAATCACGCGTTCCTTCTTTGAAGAGAGAGAGAGAGAGAGAGAGAGAGAGAGAGAGAGAGAGAGAGAGAGAGAGAGAGAGAGAGCTTCGCATGTTGGACGTGGGGTTTTCGAATCCCGGTCGGGTCTGACCAAGTCTTGAATATTGGAAGTGACCATTTTTTTTGCCAGCCTCTCGGCATTTAGAAAAATGAAAGTCACGGGGTTCTTCGGAAGAGACCTAGAAAACCCATGCCCTTTTTCACACCAGGCGTGGCACTTTAAAGAACCCTTCCTGCATATTGCCCTAAGCGAACTGCTAATTCAAAATTTCCGCCACATCATCTATAGCTGTCAACGTCTCGATATAAGTGAAATATTCTTGACTGGGACAGAAAACCCTACTAAATCAAGCAGTTATTCTTTGAAGAAAGAAAGAAAATGTTTTTAGCGGATTGCTTTGTGTTTTGCCTAGTTGTCATATGAACTTATGTTTAATTTTTCGAAATCAAATGTATGTGAAATTTTTTGATAGTATCTATTAAAAATTATTAAGCTACAAAATTGACATCCCATATAAATTGTTTTTAGTGGTTATGATATTTGTTTGTTTGGTCAACGTTATAGCCGATCAAACAATTATTTTTTTTGACTTTAAGGAATGAAGTTCACTTTCACATTTAATTTGTCGTTATTCTACTTGGTCCTAAAACACGCATGGTTTATTTTTATTTTATTTATTTTTTTAGCTTGCCTGACTTGCCTTTAGTTATTATTCTTCCTAGTTCAGAAATTTAATATTTTTGTAGTTACTTTTTCTTTACGTTACTGCTTAACGTGCAACGTTAGGACACGTCTAGTTGCATTATCAGAAAGGCAGCTTGTGTACTGATAATATCATTAACTCGATGAAAATCTTCAACCAAACAGGTTCTGCTTAAAGAGACATTTAAGGTCCCTTCTTTCTTTATTAATTATAATAGAATTTAATGTAATAAAAATAATAATAAATAAATAAATTAAAATTAAAATAAAAAACCCACTTTTTTGCGTGTAAACTGACAAAATTTTCTCACACATGGATTTTTCCATGATTCGAACCTAATCGTAACCCTTACTCCTGTAAGTGAAAGTTGCTGTGATTAGTGTTTGCTAACGAGCCTCTTCTTCAGACGTTCTGTCCTCAGACTGATATATCTATGCCAAATATACCGCATATACATGTAACAGATGGCAACAATTGCTAAAACGTGTTTGTTAATATCACGCATGCATGAACAATTATTTTATTATGTGGTTAATAATTAAAATTATGATCATCTATGAGTTAAATTTCATACAGCTCAGACAAAGATTAAGATAAAGAAACAAAGTATAAATATACTTCTTTGATTGTATTGAAATATATATCTGTTTGTAATAAGTTTAAGCCATAACGTAAAAATTAATTAAATATGACGTCATTGCATTCAATAAAAATGCTAATATGTGGGGACATCTGTACTTAATGGCTGGCATTTGAAAAGCTTAAGGAAAAATATTTCTTGTGCTATTTCATGAAATACAAATGCTTAACACTATGTTTCTTATTTCTTTTTAATTCAATTAAATCTTTTTTTTTCGTTTAGTCAATTATTGCTGTGTTATACACTGATATTAAATATATCTTTCTTGTAATTTTAGGCAGATACAAATAAATACAAATGCGGAACCAAACGGGTTACATTCGGAATGTTCTTTTTCATTTTACCTTTCGTTTTAAATATTTATGATAAAAATTGACCTTCTTAACCACAGGTGGTGGTGACTAGTCAAAACAACTGGATGTACATTTATACCTATCCATAGTTACCAACTGTAAAATGTAGCGCCTACAAAACTTCGGAGAGGGTAAGCGGATTTGTTAACAATATTAACTATGGTTTCTGGTGCATCAAACATTTTTCAATTTCTTGTTTATTTAAATAGGAACAAACAAGTTCAGGGTTCTGTTTCTATTTTCTTTTCTCTTTTTTACCAACTACATTTATTTATTATCTTATTTCAACAGAAAAGGCGTTTTGTTGATATTCTGTTGATGTTTTGAATAAAGTCCATCAAGCTGTTCCATAATATTAAATCACATTAAAAATGCCGTCTATATCTATGTTTCTTTTGATTTGCAAGGATGTTAATATCACAAACACAGAAAGATATTTGGCTCCATCTGTCGTAATATATATAAGCTAATTCAACCAGCTGGATGATCAAGATTTTGCCATCATCATTTCTTTGTTGGCATGATTTGAACCGCATGAGTACATTGGGCGAATAAACTAATTTCTAAAGATCGTAAAACTTTGTCATAAAAAGTCTAAATATTTTTATAAAAAGTTAAGGTGTTATATGGATATTGAATATAATCATCGTTCACATTTACAGAATGAGAGATAAAAATGTTCTGAATAAGCAATTTAGCAGAACGTGGCAACAAAATTATCGATCGAAGACTTTGATAACTTGCAAATATTCATCTTTTCAGTCATTACAGAGTCAACAAAATGGAACAAAGAGCAACATATAATACACCAATGACAAACCAAAGACTTTTCAGAGAAAGTCAATTACCCCAACTAAAATTCATAACTGTGTTTGTATAATCAAGTAATTCTATAACTCCTGTTATAAATAGTTATATATCCCTGTATCATAAACTTTAAAACAAGGATCATTGTAACTAAAAATGCATTATTTCCGAAATGTGCACATATGGCACATCAAAATGAAACCGGTATTTTTTCTAAAATATTAATTACCCCTGTTGGAGTAAACTCCCTGAAGGTATCCTTAACTCAGTTGACAGTACTTTGTGCTGTCAGAAAATGTACTATGTAGCATCATTTTCAGCCGTCCTTATGTTTGATTTTTTTAAAAACTAAGGTTTGTTTTCTCATGCAAAGTATTTCTTACCTAGATTTGGAATCATATAATTTTGGGACTTTGGATTCATTAATTTTTAAATGTTTGTATTATCTTTTTATCTAGCTTTATATCTGCTCCTAGTGACACTGATGATCAAAGAAGTTTCGAAAACTGCGGATATGGCACGTCAAAGTTAAATAGGCATTTTTATTAAATATTTAGTATTCAATTTTATATTTTCTATTAAATTTGTTCTCAGATTATTGGCAATATCGTTTTTATAAATCTTTATCCGATGAAATATTTCTGTACAATAATTTAATGTTTATTTTGGTGTCAATTTATCAGGGGGAAAATCTGCAAAGTTTTAAAAAGTTACAATTTCATTACAAATTTGATTGTAGTTCTTAACGATATCCATTTTATGTTTTTGAAAAAAATGCAGTTAAATATGTAAAGATCCATCGATAATTGCCTTGATAATTAAGCTTGAAGAGAATATCTTGATTAATGACCGTTATTGAGTGTCTAATATTTGGCGAAATTCAAACATGTGAGCACTCAAAAGTCAAACTTTAAGGTCACTTCAAAATCGCCTCTTTAGCGTTATTATTTAAAAGTAACATAAAATGATTATATAATAAAAAAGTTCAAACTAAAAATTACATTATAAAACGTAAAACAAAATTCCTAAACGGCACTAAAAAGGCATAGAATTTTTCTATTATATTTTTTAATTATTGGGTTTTGTTATCAACAGGAACTTTTAAAAAATATTCTGCTCGATTCAAAGCCAAAGGTATGCATTTAAAGCTAGAAACAGATTACAAACTTTGAAAATGAAAAGATACTGTGATTTTGATCTTTATTTTGTAAGCTTTGCTTCTTCCTTTTATGACCTTTAACCTTTTTTTATCACGGTTTATCAGAATATCAAAATCATCATTGGTTTTTCAAAATTCCAATTCCCTACGTTAGACTGGCACTAATTAAATATCCAGGAGGGTGTTTATTATAATGCTTTTTGACCCTACCATAAATTCACAAAATTATTCTTAATAACATATACTTGATACAAAATAACCTCACAAAGATTAAACTAAAAACATTTGTATATGTAAGTAAAATAAAGAAAACATATAATACTTTTGCATTTAATGTTAGTTTCAAAAACTTATTTAGTTTTCAAATGTGTACTCTTCTTTCAGAAAGTTAATTTTCGAAAATTATTTATTTTCATTTTTACCAATACGACGATTGTAAGTAATATTTGAAATTTCAAAGTAAATCTATTTTTTTAGTATATCAGTTAATATTTAATATCTTATATTTTGTTAAAAGCCATTTCGTGTTTTGATTTTAGTTTACGACGAAAAAGGTTTCGCAATATTACATATAAACTGTTACAATAGTTTAACAAACAATGTGTTATCCCGACAATGGCATGATGTTTGACATTTTGATTTATTTTTCATGTGAAATTACAGGATACAATATAGATTTCAATTTAAAATAATAAAAATTAATAAAAAATAGTTTCCAAAATAATTTTTAAAAGAACCATTACTCATTTGGACAACAAAATATCAAATAAAGCTTTGTAGATATTCCAAACAAACTTTTGTAAATTATCTGTGCTTAATTGTTTAAATGATTTCAACAAATTATCTTATTTTTTTTCAGAGATTAAACGAATTTTTATCGTTTGCACAATTCTTTGTCCCTCTACAATGTGCATTGACGTAATTGTTTTCATTTTTTTTATATTGGCAGCATTTTATTATTATACAGTGGTGTTGAGAAAAGCTGAAAGAAAGATATCTTTTGTAGCGTATTACTAATATATTATACAAAACATATTTTATTAATTTAAAATGATCTTACAGGTAACGGATATTCCAGTTCCAAGTTTTTGCAAATAACAGTTGTTTAATTTTAAAACATTTAAAAAGAGTAGCTGTACTTGTGTACCTATTTGAAGAAAATTAAATTCTTAAATAAATATCAAATTGCGTCTTTATGCAAAATATTGCGAAAATATAGAAGAAAAATTGTTTATCTTCTTGAAATTGAAAAACATTATTAGTATTTTGTGGTTAAAAACAAAATCCTACACAATATTTAATGTTATAATAAGATTCTACATAAAGGAAGAGTTTGATTTATTTATAAAGTATTTTTTAACGTCTTTAAAAATAAATTAATTCCCACAGACAGTCTTTTTTGTGTCTAATTTTAATAAAGTCAGGTGATTTTTGCCGTCGGATCCTGTGTGTCTGCTAGATTGTTTAGTTTATTATTTTTTTAATATGTTAACATTATTCAAAGAAACAACATATTAATACTAACGTTTTGTTACAATATAACTTCCCTTTTATATCAATACAGTTAAAGAACGTTTTAACTCTTCTGCTGTAATAAAATTTAGTGATTCATTTTATTCGAAGAACTACAAAAGAGATGATACAAATAAAAAAATAAAGAAAACATAAAAGCAAATCATAAGTGAATACAAAGACTTTGCATTTTTAATATAAATCTTTATACTGTGGTTAAATACTTTTAATTACAGGAATAACAAGCTTTATCAAAAACCGCAAAAAACGACGTCTTTACAAACACTTTTCCTAAAGCGGACGAAATCAATTTTACTTTACGATGGAAACATTAAGTTTAGGACATACGATTGAGTTTTTGATTTAACTTGGTTTTACAGTTTCCTCATAACCTTTAAGTGATCTACTGGATAGTATTTCATCACATGTTATGGGTTACTCTTTATACAAAAAATAACTATTAAAAAAATGAAACTTTTTTAAAATAGCAACACTGTAGATTTAGGCCTCCTTTGTTCAATATCGTTTAACCGTTTAACTTCAATCGAAATGTCAAAATGCGATTACATTGCTGAAAAATGAAAGAAAACAAAAGCCGCTGTGACGCGGAAGGCGAATAATTAAAAAATTATGACAACTGCAAAAAGTTTGCAACTACAGATATAAACTGTAGGTCATATAGATGTTTATTTAAATATATAACACAAATACCAGTTACATTTTGATGTGCCAGATGTGCACATTTCGGAAATTCATTCCCCATCAGTCACAATAAGACCGAACAGTTTGATCGATAAAACACATAAGCCAAATAGTTGAAAATAATGAATCTAAAGTTCCAAAATTATATAAATCTAAATCCAGCTTAGGAATGCTTTGCATAAGGGAACAAACCTTAAATAAAATTCAAAATTTCAGAAAAATATTAATTTTTTCCAGAAGTACACGCACACACACATTCACACACATGAATTAATAATTTATTTTAAATTTTTTTACACTCTCCACAACTCTTGCAATAAATTATGCTTAATTATGATAAATTGTGCTCTCTTTCTGACAAAACTATTAAATACCTTACGGATAAATGAAATCTAACAAACTGCATTAAAAAAATTGGAAGTTTTTATGACGAGGAATTTCTTTTCATCCATAAAACAGCAAAAGAAATTTAGCACCCCAAACATTGGTTATTTTACAGTTTTAAAGGCTGTGACATTGGCAACTGTCCTTGGGCGATATCGAGGGCATTTAATCAAGTGCTGGTCTCAAGTCGTCAATAATTTTAATACAGCGGGCAAAAGATGTGATTGTCTTTTATTTGTATTTTATTGCTTAGTTGTTTAACACGAGCTTGATTTTTTCCGTATTCTTATTTGCTTTGACTGTTTCAATGTTTAGAGATTTCCTTTTTTCTGTCAAAATTTTCAGAAGAAAAGCTTAATTTATTGCTGGAATATAAGACTTTGGTGATATTTATATAGTAAATATATAACAAATACCTGCTAAATTGTGAAAACCAACAGATTAAGAAAGGTTCATGCATTTCATGTTAAAACAGAAAGCTACAAGAAGCTGTACTTTTTATAAAATGGTGGTTTGTTTGATATTTTTTTCGGGTAGAGGGGTTACTTTTTATTTCTTTTTATTTATTTGATTTTATTTGCTTTGTTGAAATGAGGAAAAGAAGAGTAAACCTAAATCTGGAAACGGATACATTTCGTCGAAATTTCTGACATTATTTTTCATATATTTTAAACTTTTAAAGCGATGAAAGTAAATGTATAATCTGAGTTGTAACTTTATTCCGAGCATATGTTTTTAAGACAACACATAAAACGGATTACATATTGATGTCGTCAGAAGGCAACAGTTTTTATATACAATGACCTTTTAAGTATAAGCCTGAATCGGATTTCACTGTATAAATGTTAAGCTATAAATATTATTTATAAAAATTAATTTCAGAGGAATGACATTGCTGTCAGAAAGGTCGATACCAACATCAGTTTGCATGCCGAAAGCCGGTGATTTTAATAGGCTGCTCCGGTTTCCTTTTGCCTCCCAGAACTAGATAAACTAATTATCTTAACTATAATATCAGTCATTGCCACTTAACTTCAAATTAACACATTTCCGAGGAAGGGTAATGGTCTTCAAGAGGTTTAAAGCGCTTTAAGAAAAACAGCAACCCTCTATGTCTAGGTTCCAAATCCTATTTGTTTTACGCGAGAATTCTAATTTCTTCCGCAATCTCTAATCAGACAATCTTGGTATAACTAAAAGGATCTAGAGTGGGGCAAATACACCTTACTTCTCTCCAGGCATTCCATAGAAAATTTCATATTCGAGTAACTTTTACGATAAACGTTTTTGATGGGTTTATTTAATTTGTACCGCTGAAGGTGGAGTAAAACTCCCCGAGGGTATCCATAACTCAGTAGACAGTACTTAGTGCTGTCAGAAAATGTACCATTTAACAAAATTTTCAGCCGTTTTTAATTTTGAAATTTATTTATATCCAAGGTATGTTCCCTCATGCAAAGCATTCCTTAGCTGGATTTGGATGTATATAGTTTTGGAACTTTAGATTCCTTAATTTCCAAATGTTTGGCTTGTGTTTTTAATCTATCAACATTTAGGGTCTTAGTCTCACTGATGAGGAATGAATTTCCGAAATGTGCACATCTGGCACATAAAAATTTAACTAATATTTGTTTTATATACTTAGTTAGATTTAAATAATGCCTTAATCAAAACTGTTTTATTTATGTCGAGCAAACTGTTCAGAAATATGTAACAAAAAAGGAATAGCTTTATTTTTTAAATGCCTTCTACTATTTATAAAAGGTATAAGATTTTTCTATCTACTTGGCAAAGAACCGTTCCTGGTCTTCCCATTATAAATATTATTATTAATTACTTAAATAGAAAGGATTCATTACCATTTTGTTTTATTTTTATTCGACAAGAAAGTAACAGTAGTTTAAAAAGGTTTAATGTTTTCTTGCTTGTTATTTATTTATTCTTTGATATATATATATATATATATATATATATATATATATATATATATATATATATATATATATATATATATTTATTTATTTTCTCAACTTCGGCCAAATGTGTCACTGGTGAGAATAAATTTCCGAAATGTACACAAATGGCACACCAAATAATTTGTTAATATTTTTTGTCTTTTAGACTTTAAATTTTAATTAAGAAAATCTTTATCGCTTTACGGCAATTTGTTGACATAGACTGAAGATACCGTAATTTAATTTGATTAAAACTTGTTTGAAAAAAACATATTAGCTTAAGTAAATGCAAGGATTTTAAGGTTTTAGGTTAGTCAAAGATGACCTTTAGTATGATTAATAAAAAGTCTTTTCTTCATCTGATATGAACTAAATGCGGATTCTAGAATTATCTGAAGATTTACTTGAACATCTTTTGTGAAAAATAAAAAAGTTGAGTCTTCTTCAATTTTCACCATCATTCATCATTTTAAACTAAAAGTACGTCTAAAACAAATCATTTATTTGTCATTCTTTTACATTTGTTGAGATTGTAGATGTTATTATTAACAAAATCAATACACAAATGGGCACAAATTGTGCAACAACGCTAACTTTTTTGTTCTTTATTCATATGAGGCAAAACCTTGTTAAATCTCGATAGACGGCTGCCAAATCATTCAACACGACATACAGATATAAAGATGACGTTATATCGCTTTTTCATATTAATGAGAATGTGTGAATGAAATAAAAGAAACAAATGATTTATATACATACAGTTTCATATTGAACGTAAACACTGTTCCGTCCCCGGAAACGTTTGTCTTGACAATAACCGTTTTCCTTTTCTGTAATTATGTTTGATTTCAATGTTCCGGACACGAGGTCGAAGTAGTTTACTACGCAGTTATTATTAGTTTTGCAACGGAGTAAGTTTATTTAAATCCACATGTTTAAAGTGTCAATTAACAACCATTTACATGACTAAGCAATATACTAAGCACGTTCGCACATTCCACTTTTACGTTTTCTAAGGATCTATGAACTTTTCAACAAAAGATAACTGTTTTGTAATATTTCATGTAAAGTTTAACAGTGATCAGTTTGTAAATTCATTTTTTTTCTCTTTTCAGTTTTTTACCATATTCATCATATTCATCCTATCTATCGTACTCATCGTATACATCGTACTCATTAGATTCTTCGTACTCATCGTATACATCGTACTCATTAGATTCATCGTACTCATCATGTTAATCGTTGTAATAAAATGTGATTGAAAATGGTTGACTGGCTGTTATTTATTTCCGAGACAACACAGTAAAAAATCCGCCAATATCACTGCCAGAGCAAAAAATTCGAACCCCGAGAATATGAAGCCTCACGCTAGAAGGGATGGAGATGTACAAATCTATGTTAGAAAAACATTGCAAAAAAATTGATGAAATTCAAAAACAAGTACAGCTTTGTATAGATGCATTTACACCTCATCAAGATACGATAACCCTTTTGACATCACATAAAACATTAAATTTATTGTACTGTAAATACAGCTTGTCCGCAGAAGAGTACTTAAGGTTTCTTAAAAACACTAGTACTGAAGAAAGTATTCAAAAATACGAGGAATTTAAACAAGAATATAAGGATTTCAAACAAATTATTGAAAGGGTTTTACAGCAATAGATACGACCGATCAAAGTAATGTTAAACAAGAAATCAAGTCAGAAAACCGGAGTGTCTCCTCAACTTCTAGCTCAGTGTTAATTAAGAAACATGCACTGGCAGAAGCCACTCAAGCTAAGTTAAAGGTAGCAATGAAACAAGTCGAGTTGCTCAAGAAAATGGCAGAACTTGATGCAGACATTGAGTTTCTTAATTATGAAAAGGAAGCTGCTGCAACGGCTGCAGAAATAGAGGCTCTGATGCAAAGTGAAAATGGTAATGTCAGCTCTAGCATGTCATTACGTGAAACTGCACTTGAACGTACTAAACAATATGTTACTGATCAACAATCATCATATGACACAGTTGGTGCAAATGTACATGTTAACCACAACAATACATCAGAAAATCCTTATGCTAATGGCACTGAAGAAAATTTTGTCGAACAATTAAATCTGCCGAGATGTGAGCCTACACCTAAACCGTCAAAACCTAATTTTGATGTGCCGAGTATTAGCATTTATGACACTCATGTAAAACACAAATTCTGAGGGCCACGTACTGATTCCAAACGCGCCCCCATATCAGCCGCACATGACAACTAATCAAAATGTTGCATCAGATTTAACACGATTTCTTCTGAAAAAAGAATTAATGTTAAGTAGATGAACACCGTACAGTGATAAACCGGAAATGTATGCAGTCTGGAAAGCGACCTTTAAAAGTGTGATAAATGAACTCTCGGTTACGGCAGTAGAGGTACTAGATCTTCTCGTTAAGTGGTTGGGACCTGAATCGAAGCGACATGCACAAAGTATTAGAGCGTCAAATATTCATTATCCAGTTAGAGGATTAACACGTATATGGGAGCGTTTGGATGAACGTTATGGTTCCCCGGAATCTGTGGAAGCGGCGTTAAAGACAAAATTCCACAATTTTCCAAAACTTTCGCAAAAGGATAGCAAGCGTCTTTACGAGTTATCGGACATTCTGTCGGAAATTGAATCGGTCAAGGAGGTTCCTAAATATCGATCATTGTTGGCATACTTTGATTCATCGTCAGGCGTCCTTCCTTTGTTAATAAGTTACCGTTTAATATACAGGAAAAATGGACTACTAGGGCTTCTCAGTATAAAAAGATAGAAATGTGTCATTTCCTCCTTTTGCGTTTTTTGTGCGATTTATTAGGGAAATGAGTCAGGTGCGTAATGACCCTAGTTTCGCATACGAAAGTGCAACCCGACATGTGGTAAATGCGACTCCGAAATCACAAATGAGTAAAACACGAGTTTCAGCACTCAGAACGGATGTTTCAGATGTGAATGACTTTGACTTGCAGAATTATTGTCTTGTTCATAAGACCAAACACTCGTTAAATCTGTGCAGAGCCTTTAAAGCGAAACCGTTACACATACGCAGGAAATTTATCAATGATCATAAGATTTGTTATCGGTGTTGTGAATCAACGAAACGTGTAAAACGAAATTGTGTGAAAGAGATTAAATGTGGTGTATGTGGCAGTGACCGCCACCCTGCGGCATTACACATTAACATTCGGTCACCTGAAACAGTTACAACAGAAGATATCGGAGATCAGTCGGGTCATGGCAGGGAGAAAATTCCAACTACTCAAGTGAAATCTGTAGCGAGTATGTGTACGGAAATTTGTGGGATTTCGACACCTTTTGCTGGGAAGTCGTGTGCAAAGATCCTTCCTGTCAAAGTGTTTCTACGTGATCAACTACATAATGTCTTCAAAACATACGCTGTACATGTACTAGATGACCAGAGTAATCGCTCGCTAGCTTCGCCGTTACTTTTTGATATGTTTCAAGTTCTTAGCACGTCAGAAGAACATTTATTGTCTTCTTGTTTAGGTCGAACAAAAAATGATAGGTCGTCGTGCTAGTGGATTTGTGGTGGAATCTTTGAACGACGGAGTGCAGTTGGAACTACCAACACTAATAGAATGTGGAGAACTTCCTCATAATATAGACGAGATTCCGACTCCCGATATCGCTGTAAAACACGGTCAGAAATAGCTTGTTATTTACCACTTCTACATCCAGATTGTGAAATCACGTTACTTATTGGAAGGGACGTGACTGATGCTCACCACGTGTTAGATCAGATGACTGGTCCTCGGAATGCTCCATTTCCACAAAAATTACCGCTTGGGTGGGTTGTAATTGGAGATATGTGTTTAGATGGAATACATACAATTGTGATGTGAGAACTTACTAAACCCACTTGATGCCTAGTGGACGCGCTTCAGTTGTTCAACCTTGTCCTAACAGTTATGAGATACAAGAATGTTTCAGCTGTGGTAGTATAGGTTATGGACCATCCTTTATCAATAAGACTAATGTAACATATAAAGTGTTTGAACGTACAACGGAGGATGACAAACCAGGATTTTCCGTAGAAGATCGTCAGTTTCTATCACTGATGGAGTCAAAACTAAGCAAAGATGTAAATGGTAACTGGTGCGCTTCGTTGCCCTTTAGAACACCTTGAAGGCCCCTGCCTAATAACAAGTCGATGGCTGTGAAACGTGCTAAGTCATTAGAACGAAGTCTTCGCAACGATCCGCTCAAGCGAGAGCATTTCTTTACATTTATGCAAAAACTTTTCGAGACAAAACATGCTGAAGTGGCCCCCGCACTGAAAGAAAATGAGGAATGTTGGTACTTGCCAGTTTTTAGAGTTTACCATAGAAAAAAACCTGACCAAATCAGGTGTGTGTTTGACTCATCTGCGAATTTCAATAGTGTTTTACTTCGCGGGTCAGATCTTACAAATAACCTTTTGGGAATATTGATGCGATTTCGCAAGGAACAAATTGGAATTATGGCCGATATTCAACAAATGTTTTATTCCTTCACTGTCAGCGAGGAACAAAGAAACTTTTTAAGATTTCTGTGGTACCGTGACAATGACATAGAAAAACCATAAATAGAATACCGTATGAGAGTTCATGTATTCGGCAACAGTCCCTCTCCGGATGTTGCCACATATGCATTAGGGAAAACAGCAGAAATTGCTAAACCGATTTACGGCGAGGATGTAGCGAACTTCGTTTGTTGTAATTTCTATGTAGACGACGCACTTACTTCCGTTTGCAGTAGTGACGAAGCAATTGATTTGTTAAACCGGACAAAACAAGCTCTGAAAACATATGGAAATTTGCGCCTGCACAAATTTGCCTCAAATAGTAAAAATGTACGGACTGCGCTACCCCCAGAGGATCTCGCTAAAAACTTAGAGAAACTTGACGTAGAAAATGCTAATTGTTTACCGTTGCAAAGAAGTCTTGGGCTACTGTGGGATCTTGAATTAGATTCATTTACATTTAGAGTGTCAGAAGAAAAGAAAGCGTTTACAAGAAGAGTCGACTTATCAACGATTAACAGCATTTTCGACCCGCTTGGTTTTATTTCGCCTGTGGCCGTGCAAGGTAAAATTATATTACGAAAGCTCATGACAGAGTCGGTCGACTTGGATGAACCATTAACAGAGGAGTTCAAACTTGAATGGGAAACATGGCAATTATCATTACCGCAACTTGCTAGCTTCAACATCAGTAGAATGTATGTACCAATATCACTTCGTACTGCTTTGAAAGTGGAACTCCATACCTTTGCAGATGCTTCGGAGAATGCGATTGCAGCTGTGTCATATCTTAAAGTGTTTCATGCCGATGGAACTTCGCATTTGGGCTTTGTTATTGGCAAAACGAAAGTTGCTCCTTTAAGTGGAAATACAATAACGAGATTAGAATTATGTGCCGCTGTTATGGCCACAGAAATAGCGGAATTTGTTTCAGACAATTTAGATAAAAAAATAGATGTGACGAAATTTTACACAGATAGCAAAATAGTATTGGGATATGTTACAAATTCGACAAGGCGATTTTACACATATGTAGCCAACCGAGTACAACGTATTCGTAAAATCTCATCACCAGAGCGATGGAACTTTATTCCGACACAACTGAACCCAGCAGATCAAGCTACGCGAGGCATATCTGCAGATAAAATTAACAGCAGCATATGGATTCTTGATCCAGAAGAATTTATTTCGAAAGGTGAAAATCGATCAAATGAGTTAGAAGTTCCATTTCCTTTAGTAGATCCGAATAACGACAAGGAGTTACGTCCAGTACAAAATGTACAAGTTTTAAAAACACACGTTTTAAGTAGATCTTCGCTTGGGACACACCGCTTTAGGAGATTCTCGGAATGGAGACGTTTAGTGGAGTCGATAGCACTGTTGAAACGCTATGTGAAACACCGTCGAAATGCAGAATATAGCATTAAATCTGTCGAAACATTCCGAGAAGCGGAATAAAGCAAGTTCAAGCAGAAGTGTTTGAAACAGAAATTCTCCATCTTAAACAAGGTTTACAGTTGCCGAAAGATAGCTCACTCATTTCTTTAGACCCGTTTATAGATACGCGTGGTGTACTTTGCGTCGGGGGTAGATTAAGTAAAGCGAACATCAACCCGTGTGAGAAACACCCAATCTTAATACCAGGAAAGCATCATATTGCAGATTTGTTAATTCGTTATTATCATCATCGAGTTAAACATCAAGGTCGTCTCATAACGGCTGGTGCCATTAGAACAGCTGGATACTGGATAACAGGGTCAAAGAGACTTGTATCATCATTGATATACAAATATGTCATGTGTCGCAAACTACGAGGAAAGTTACAACATCAAAAAATGGCTGATTTACCCGAGGACCGACTGATACCCGGACCGCCATTTACCTACGTAGGAATTGACTGTTTCGGACCCTGGGAGATTGTGACGCGGAAAACACGCGGTGGTGCTGCTAACTCGAAGAGGTAGGCAGTTCTTTTCACCTGCCTTACGACTCGGGCAATACACATTGAAGTGATTGAGACTATGACCTCATCTTCCTTCATTAACGCATTCAAAAGGTTCACTGCAATACGAGGTGAAGTTAAACAAATCAGATCAGATCGAGGGAGCAATTTTGTTGGCGCAACAGATGATCTTCGTATTGATGCAATAAATGTTGAGAATGGTGATTTAAAGGAACATTTGTATAAGTCAGGAGTCAAGTGGATTTTCAAAACTCCTCATTCTTCCCACATGGGAGGTGTGAGAGAATGATCCGCACAACTAGAAGTATACTTGATTCAATTCTTCGAGACAAAGAGAAAGGTGGACTTACACATGAGATTCTGGTAACACTTTTAGCAGAGGTCACTGCGATTGTGAATTCAAGACCCTTGACTGAGATATCTACAGATCCGGAGGATCCGTTTCCCTTAAGTCCATCTATGTTACTAACTCAAAAACATAATCATGTTACAGTTTGCACAGATGAGATGCCTAATAATTTTTATCAATCTCAGTGGAAAAGAGTTCAGGTTCTTGCCGACATTTTCTGGAAGAAGTGGAGGATCGAGTTCTTACAACATTTACAGAGACGTCGTAAAACGACGAACGACCAGCGTGAAATAGCCGTTAATGATATTGTATTGCTGAAAGACAGCTCGGCACATAGGTGTAGTTGGCCATTAGGAATTGTGACAGAAACGTTTCCGAGTCATGACAACAGAATTCGCAAAGCGTCAGTACGCGTTACTAAACAAGGAGGTGAAAAGGTCACGTACGTTCGTCCAGTTACTGACATGGTTTTATTGTTGGAGACTGAGTGAAATTTAGAGATTATTCCTGGATATACAGTAAACTTGTGCAAATGATAGTGACTACCTTTTTAATAGTAAATTCTAATTGACTGTTTTCGGATTACTTTTTAGTGTTTGTTTTAGTGATATCAAATAGATATCAGACGGGGAGTGTTCCGTCCCCGGAAACGTTTGTCTTGACAATAACCGTTTTCCTTTTCTGTAAATATGTTTGATTTCAATGTTCCGGACACGAGGTCGAAGTAGTTTACTACGCAGTTATTATTAGTTTTGCAACGGAGTAAGTTTATTTAAAGCCACATCTTTACAGTGTCAATTAACAACCATTTACATGACTGAGCAATATACTAAGCACGTTCGCACATTCCACTTTTACGTTTTCTAAGGATCTATGAACTTTTCAACATTAGATAACTGTTTTGTAATATTCATCATATTCATCCTATCTATCGTACTCATCGTATACATCGTACTCATTAGATTCATCGTACTCATCATGTTAATCGTTGTAATAAAATGTGATTGAAAATGGTTGACTGGCTGTTATTTATTTCCGAGACAGCACAAACATCACTTACGAAATGCTACATAATTATGACTAACGTGATAATTAATTTGTCAATTCAAAACATTCCGTTATGTATGCAGTAAAATCCCTGCTTTAATTTTCGTATATTGTATATACACAGATTATACCATATGATAGAGCTTATTCCTACTAAGGGTACGGGAACTTTCTACAACAAAGCAAACTGCTTACAAAAATGGTTAAAATTGGATTCTAGTATTGCAAGCATGACTTATCAAGGCCTTTAGAAAGTTTAATGAGCTTCATCAAAATATTGGTAATAAGTATGAAGTCGCTGTTTCAAAACTTATTATTGATATGTATTTGATTTCCCTTAGTTCCATCTTTCTCTCGATTTCTTTTTTCGAACGTGGCAAGTCTAGCTAGTAAAGCAAGCGGTGTTTACCCTTCCCGAACATCTGACTGGCCTAATTTAGCTGGTGGAAGTTCAAATGTTAAACTGAATTAGCAAGTAATTAATTCATATTATTATAAGAATGACTTCAAGCTTGTACAACAAATTAAATGATAATTTAGAGAAGAAAAGCATTTTTACATCTATGTGATGTTAAAGTTATCTTAATTTCATAACATTTAATACCCTTTCAAATGAATAAATCATCATTCGAAATAAAGATAATAACGAAAGCCTATAAGGTGCAGCTCAGAGGCTAAAAAATTTTAAAAATAGTTGAACAAACAATGTGCATCTGCTGGATATTAAACATAATGCATCTGTTAACATATATCCCCAGGTATGAATTATAAAATCGATCATGTATTGACATTTTCTGTAACATAATCCTACTAACTTTTAAATATATAATTAATGTGATCTTTGGTATTAATATGTATCAAATTTAATCATTACTTGCGCCGTGTTTACTCTATTTTAAATTGTACCGATAAAAAAAGCTTTTGAGAAGCAACGTCGAAGCTTTAGGATAAACCAATGATTTATTGCTTACCGTCTTGTAAAAGTGTTGAACTTTGGCGGGCACAAATAAAGGTGTTCTGTTACTTATATATATATAATTTCCTTTAACACAAAAACATTTTTCAACAACGAAAACAATGATAATATTTACAATGAAAATAATTATATCATTATTGTTGCAAATAGAAAAAATTCGGTAATCAAAGGCTTAAATAAAAACGTTTCATTCAATTTCATTGAATAGAGCAAGCTTAAACTGGCTATGACAGATATCTCAATTTTTCGTTAAAATTGAAGATAAAAATAACAAAATAAGCCAAAATAAAAATGAGTTTTTTCTTCGATATTCAAAAAAAAAAGTTTTAAAAAGTGTTTTATGATTACCAAGTTCATTTATGTTTTTTAGATGTTGTCAATAGTCTTATGAAAGGAAAACAAAACATTTAATTTTCCTTCAATTCTGTGAACGACTGGTCTTGCTAAAGGTAGGGTGATCGGGTGCTGTTAAAATAAACTAACAGATTCTATTTTCCCATTGAATCTGGGGAAACTAAACGGTGTAAAAAGTTGTTTGTAGTTGACGTTGATATAACATACATTTCCTTATTATAATATTAAATTTTGCTATCGTGAGATTTCACAATTAAAACTATATATTATTATTTAAAAAAAAAAGATAGAATAATTTTCATGGCATTTGAGATTTTTACAAATCTTAGGGTCAGTTTTACGTTGTTCAAATAATGTAATTATCATTTTATTTACGAACGGTCTAAATTGGCATAATTAATATCTAAATTTCTTTTCAAATTTTTTTGCAATTTCATTTTTTATCCTGGTTGCATAATCATTTGCTTTAGCTTCAATAAGGAAAATTTCAATTTTTTAAGAACATAAAAGTGGAAATGTTTGGGACTATTTTATTTATCTATTTATTTATTTATTTATTTAACTATCATTTATTCATTTATTGTTTTTCCAAGGGTTGTTGTTCATCAAATGTAAAAAAATTCAGAAAATTTTAGAAAAAATAAATATGTATTAAATCTGAAGTATAATTAATACAACCTACCTTTGTTTATTATTTGAGACCGGGTACTACCGGAAGAGATCCAGGGAACAAACCAACAGGTCTGTCTTATCTATCTATCCCTAGGATGTAGATATGAAACTTTAATGTCATTCTTATAGCATTATACCTATATCTCCCATTGATTTATATTGCTAAGTAAAGAAAAAGAAAAGATTGACACAGCTGTTATATGGATTACTAGGGTCAATTAAACGTGGTTTGAGCGGAATGATTATACACAAGTCCGTAACGATTTGTGATGACAGATGTACTAATATATTTGTTTGAGAACTAAACATGGATTTTTTTTTTTTGGAAATTCGTTATCTTCAATCAACGGTAATTACTTTAAGTGCAGAGAACATTTATACTTTAATTTTTCTAACAAATCAGAAAACAGTGTCAAGTTTCCATTGGCTTAATTTCTACGAAAAGACACTGTAATCCTGAATTTGTATTTTGTTTTAACTGGAAATGAATTTACAATACTTTATTCTTCCTTATCTGTTTGTTTACCTTATAAATACAACCAACTTCTAGGATTTTCTTCTGGGAAACTATGAAAATCCTGGACAAAAAATGGTAAAGGAAATCTACAAGTACACGTTGCAACGGCCAAAGCAAACAACCCGAATAAAAACAAATTTTTCCATTGCTAAAATTGCTATTAAAAGCTTTTCATTGTAAGATTAGGAAACGTCTATGTTTTTTGTTCGTATGTTTTATGATCATAGTCATGATTCTAAGAGAAAGACCAAGGAATTATGAAATTTTATTAGTTAATACATTTCTTTTGATACTGGATGTTCATCATATGAAATAATATAGAACCTTATCGAAAAACTTATAATGAAGAGGATTTTTTTGATAAATATAAATTAATTAACTTCCTTGTAAATTGGTATATCTCGTACATTTACCCTGATTTTGTAATAACTGTAAGATAAAATTGCTTTTTAATCATAATAATAAATGATTATTTTTGTTTTAAAATGTTGAAGCTCTTTATAAGAAATTGCTTATAAATATAATGACAGAAAAGAGTGATATACTTTAAGGTTAATTGATTCAGTAAAGAACAATAATAATTAAGTTGCCTAAGATGAAATTTAGTTTATTTATGCTTTCTTTATGAGTTTATGACTACACAATTTACTTTAACCAAGCGCAACGTTATACCTTTTTCAAGTAAATAAATAGACCTGCGTCAAATGTAAGTTTAATAGCAATATTATTAAAGAACAAAAATAAATAAATAAATAAATAAACGAGGAACAAGAGATTCTGCATCAATAAAATGACTTTCAAACTTTACATTTAATTGTAATATGTAAAAATTGAAATCCTCCAATTTTTTTTTTACATTTCAAGATGTACACAATTTCTATAGGCTGGGTTTTAATTTAACTATAAGTAAAACCTCAACTACTTTAGTTTAACTTTATTTCTACATCTTCATAATACTTCCACAGTAATTAAAAATGACAAAAAAGATCTATATTATCCAACAGTCTGCAATTAACGATTTATTGGCAAGCAGCTTGCAATCTCCTTTTAGCTACAAAAAATTTGCAACATTAATTTTGATTGTGTGACGTGTTAGGAGCATGTTGCGAAATAACAAATAATTTTATTTGCCTTAAGATAGACATTTGATATAGACCGCCTATAAGGTTAAAAACTTACTAGGAGAAAAATGAAGAAATAATTCTAAACAACAAAATAAGCAGAACGTGAAAAAAATCTGTCATCCTCTTCGGTTTGATTGGAAATTAAGCCTTAATTCTAACACAGATTGACATTCCTTAGAGCTAACAAAAACACACAAGTACTTAGTTAAACCGTTGCCAAAGCATTCTCTTCTATCCTAAATTTTCTGTTTTGAAAGAAGTTAAAAAAATCATACTTTGGCTATAAAAGGCCACTACTATAATAAATTCTTTTGCCATCTTCCTCTTAATTTTATTTAATTATTACAAATGGTTTGTTTTGAATTCTGACAAACCTTACTAAGCGTGTTCAAAATTCGAAATGAAAGTTTTCGAGAAAATTGGAAGAGACTAAGACACATAAATGTAAATTATCACGTAGCATCGTTGAAATATTACCCATCAATACTTATATTTTACATAAGATTTTGATATTGCAACATATGACACAAGTACATTTCACCGAATTTGTGTTTCTTACAATGAATTAGGAAAGATTACGCAACTTTACAAAGTAGTTCTTTTTGTGTTATTCCCTGAACAACATACTTATTAAATATTAAAAACTAGTCATGCGATACAAAATGTTATATGGGTTTATTGATGTTTTTAGAATAAAAAACGAAATTGCATCAAATGGAGGGTAAAATTTATAACTGCGTGTAATATGCAAATACGATCAATGCGTTTTTTTTAAATATATACAAATGTGACTCAAATAAAAAAATGATAAAAGAGTTCTGAAAAAACTGAAGGATAAAAACCATACGTGAACCTTACATCTTACCACCACAAGTCTGAGTGGATGTGTTTATTTTAATATAAATATATAATATAATTTCTCTTTCAAAAACACATTTAACCTTTGATTTTAAAATTCGTTAGGCGACACACACACACACACACACACACACACACACACACACACACACACACACAGATATGTCGACTACTACCAATGAAACTCTAACCTTTGGGCAGGTAATGGAATAAATGTGAAAATTCGTGGTTATAGTACCTTTGAAGTCTTTACTCATGTAACATCCTATAGTCGTCAAATACGCACATGTATAACTTGAACTACCCTTACTAAACCTAAGAATGGACAAAAGTCATAAAACAAAGAATTATATATATATATATATATATATATATATATATATATATATATATATATATATATATATATATATTTATAGAGAGAGAGAGAGAGAGAGAGAGAGAGAGAGAGAGAGAGAGATTCAATTAAAGTAGCATCTATGTATACAGATAGTATAAAGAAATAAAAACTATAACTGTAGAACCAAATGAAATCGTATTCACTAGAGCTTACACACATCACATCTTGCAATCTTCAGGTGAATAATGTTTACTAAGTACTGCTGTAACAGTTACAACTTCTATGTTAAAACATGGGAGATAAACGTATTTTCTGTAATAGGGGACATTATCCACCGTCCGTTAAATTTAGCCTTAAAATATTTATAAAATGTCCTTCCTTTTATAATCTAATGGAAAATCCTCATCCAAGTATTTAAAAAACTGGAAAATCTTAAAAGATTTGTTCCTGCAAGTTTCTAGGTGTCTCCTTAAAGGTATTTGTCAAGTTGCGGATCTCTTATTTGTTTTTATGGACTTGCACACGTTTACATAAGGCGTGTCCAGTCTGACCATATGATTCCTAACAACATTCACATATAACTGTGTAGATTAAATTCTTTCTTTTGTAAAAGAAAAGTCTAACAATTAAACCATTTATCCAGACAATTGATCTTCCAGTCTGGAAAAAACATATGCCGCAACGCTAATCTGATGATTTATTTACTTGAAAGGACAGGTCAAATTTTGAAGTAATTAGGTTTTCAATTTTTTGTTGGTTAACGTTTGCTTCTAAGACAGTTGCTATTTTCCATGTCTTTTTTCATTTTGTTATTTTCCAATAGTATAAATTAGGTTCGAATCACATTAGTCATGTCAAGGTTTTGTGGATTTTACAAATTATACTGTGCACATTATCAAGAACATCGTGGAATAGTTGTAGATGTTCATTCGTGCCATTTCAAATTTAAAAAAAACAATAATCCAGATATCTTTTCCATGAATTTTTTTGAATATGTTTGGCGAGTTCTTGAGTTTGTTGTCTAAAAAAAACTCATGACCAAAGTCAAAGTGTGTATGTGTATATAAGTGTGTATGTGTGAGTGTACGTCTGGGTGTGTGTGTGTGTGCTTTAAAATATACATTGGATAACGTATCAGACAAGACAACAGACGATTAAGTTTAGAGGATGACAAGATTTTTTTAGCACACTATCTGTTAGATCTAAACAAATTGACCAAGTATACATGTGAATTGCCAAAATTTTTTATACAAGAACAACTGACAAGTCGTAGGTTAAATACTGGAATAAAATTGAAAATCGACAAAAATACACGTGTAAGTAAAAACAATTTCATAATGTAAGAAACGAAGCTCTAGGATTATCATTAGGTTTGAAATTTATTCGTAAAACACCTTAAATATCACAACATGAGGTTATTCTGTATTGAGAGATTCATCATTCGTCAAAAATACTGGAGTTTGTTATATACTTATTCTTCATGATCTTGTCATCTTTAGCCGTTTTTAAGTTGATTGTAGTAAATATTTCACATTTGCGTTTTGCTTCCTTTGTTATGATTTTCTTTGTAGACACTTGTCATGGCTTATCATTGCTTTTACTGCTTTTTGACAGATGTAACTTATTTGCACTTTCTGTTAGTGCATCACAGTACAGGTTGAATTCTCACGTTTTGATACCACGTGAGTTAAATGTCGAAGGAGAGATAAAATGCTACGATTAGTTTTATCTGTTGTTTGACCACATCATATTCACTAGTTTCATTAATCACAATGATTTGTTTCAATGGTCAGACCAACAGCTGTTATTGTCCATATGAAGGGTAAATCCTTGTCGTAAAATTTACATTCAGTGATATAACGTGTTTGTAATGTCACATATAATTATGACAAAATGATGTCCCTTACAATAACAGTGAAGTGGGAAAATGCTGTATTTTTTCAGTTAAGACAATTACATCGGAATACCTGAAACAAAATCCAAAACCTAAAGCTTTATTCAATATTGGTTTTTGACTTTTGCTTGAAACATTTAAAACAATTTCATGTAATATCAGATCAATATATTCAAGTTGTTATGACCTAAATATTTCCCCATGTTTCTTACTTTTCCATTCAAACTGAATTTTACCACATTTGCTTTCTATTTACCCATCGTTGTATAAATATCTGGTCCTAGTTCCCTTTTTCAAAGTAGATATAAATGCAAGGTGAATGAAGGGTACGATTTGCCTATATGAATATTTATATTTCTAACTTTTAAATCGTTCGAAGTTCTGGAATTTACGGAATGACTTAAAAAGGAAAATATTTATGCATGTTAAGTCATCACTTGTTTCACATTTTATCGGTTTTGATGGTTAATATTACAGTGCATAAAAAGTTTTATGCATAAAACTTGGTGTAATGGTTTCTGATGAGAGCAAAACAATTTTTTCACCCGAGCAGTTATTAAAAAAGATTGAACCAATAGTTCATGTTGGTATACTTGTGCATTTGGAAATTTAAAGTACCAGTTACACTATTATATATAAATAAAACACAAACATACCAGTCTTTGTCCAAATTACTATCCCAAAAACAAAGTAAAAACTTTGGAAGCTGGCAAATTTAGTAATACACGTGAACTTCCATAAAAAAGGGTAAGCACCTCCTGTCTAGCTAGCTATACCCGTCAAGTGCAAGTCAACATTGAGAATGAAAGGAACAAGGAACTATGGTAAATCAAATATATCCAGTATAAGTTTGGATACAGTGACTACATACATATCAACAATATTGTGATGACGGCCATAAAACTTTTTAAGGACCTTGATTAGCCAATGCTTGCAATATTCCTGAGTTAACAATTAAATTGTAAGCAGTTTGCTTCGTTGTAGAAAGTTCCCATAGTGGGAACAAGCTCTACCATAACGTATTAACTGTGAAACATATACACCATACACAGGAGAAGCAGGAATATTACATTAAATCTTAGACAAAGGTATTTCTTTCGAAATTCTGCTGGTGGATTAAAACTCCCCAAAGGGTATCCCTTACTGAGTTCTTTGTGTCGTCAAAAATGCACCATGTAGCGATATTTTCAGACATCTCAAATTTAAATTTCCTTAAAACTAATATTTGTTTCCTCGCATAAAAATTTCTAAGCTGACTTTGGAGACATATAATTGTGGACCATTGGTGTAATAAATTCTCAAATATTTATATTATCTTTTTTATCTTTCAACAACGACTTACAAGTCGTATCTTTTGGCCCCTAGAGTTACTGATGAAAAATGAATTTCCGAAATAAGCACAAAACATTAGAAAAAAAAGGTTTCTGAAAACCAGGGTTGGCAGAGTAAAATTTTCAACTAAATACTTATCTCCACTTTTGTTGCAACTTTCCAGCTATTCAATTATAGTGAAGATTTCAATATGGAACTTATCCAAATGTGACTTAACACCAATTTAAGCTATATTGCAATATGATAAAATAACAAAGAAATAAAAACCAACAACGATTGGTATGATTTTAAAAATATATCTTTATATCTTTAAAATAACAATTTAGTGTTTGCGTGATCTGTAAGAGCACTTTCAGGGCAAATGCTTACTCATCAAATCAGTACATCACAAACAAGCACACTACTTCCCTAGTCATAATATCCTGGTACCGGGTTTGGGAGTCGATATTGAAAATACCATCAACAAAATGTTAGAGTTTTTGATAGACAACATATCAACAAACAATCGGTATACCAATGGGCACAAACTGTGCACCATTGCTTGCTGATTTGTTTCTTAATTATATGAATCAGAATTTTTACAGAACCTTGTCAAATCTGGAGAAAAGACTGTCGCTAAATCATACAGATATATAGATGACGTTTTATCTCTAAATAATCCCAAAGTGGAGAATATGTTAATGTCATCTATCCGAGTGAGCTTGAAATAAAAGACACGACAGATTCTCCATGTTCCGCTTCATATTTGGACTTATACCTCAATAATTACACGCACGACAGGTTACATCTGAAGCTATACGACAAAAGCGATGACTTTAATTTTTCTATTGTTAACATTCCGTTTCTTTGCTGTAATATCTCTGCTTCTCCTGCGTATGGTGTATATGTTTCACAGTTAATACGGTACGGTAGAGCTTGTTCCCACTATATGGGCTTTCTGCAACGACGCAAATTGCTTACAATAAAATTGTTGACGCAAGGATATTGCATGCCTAGGCTAATCAAGGCCCTTAAAAAGGTTTATGGTCGTCATCACAATATTGTTGATAAGTATGTAGTCGTTGTATCCAAACTTATACTGGATATATTTGACTTACCATAGATCTGTTTTCCTTTCATTCTCAAAATTGACTTGCACGTGACGGGTGTAGTCAGTTAGACAGGAGGTGTCTACCCTTCCGGAGCAACCGGCCTCACTTTCTTGATGGAAGTTCACGTGTAAAACTAGTTTTGCCAGTTTTCAACTTTTTTTATATGTACAAGGACTGGTATTTTTGTTTAATTTAATGCCCAGCGCCAGCCGAGGAATCAGTATATCAAACTTTGAAGTTTGATATGTATCCCGGTCTGGGTTCGAATCCCGACCTTTCGTCTCGAGACGATCGCTCTTCCACTTAGCCACTGAGGCGTTTTTTATGAAACCAAGAAAAAAGTAAATATATACCACAAATACCTGTTGAATTTTGATGTGCCATATGTGCACATTTCGGAAAAACATTCCTCATTAGTGACACTAGGGGCCGAAAAGTTTGTTAGATTAAAATCGTCGGCCAAAGAGTTGAAAATAAAAGAATCTTAAGTGCCAAAATTATATAAATCCAAATCCAGATAAGAATGCTTTGCATGAGTGAACAAACCTTAAATAAATTTCAAAAATTAAGACGGCGGAAAACTTTGCTTTTTGGTATATTTTCTGACAGCACAAAGTACTGCTTACTGTGTTATGGATACCCTCGAGGAGTTTACTCCACCATCAGCGGTAAAAATAAATGTAAGTTTCTACACAAATTAGTTGTTAATGATACTCAGTCACCATCCAAAACATAAAAGAAAAAATTTAATGGACATTTACATTTGAAAAATATAAAAACATCTCTATAATAACCATCTCAATCTAGAAACTATAATGCCCAAGTAATAATAAGAAACAAGGCACAGTATATACATTTTTATTGATTGTTTCGTTTTCTACTATCATTTATGAATGACACTTTCCTCATTATTTACTCAGTATCATTTAATCATACGTAAATGTTCTTTTAAGTGGTTCAACGTGTGTTTGTTTGTTGACATGGCATTTTGAGTCACATCTGGTGTTAGGTCACCTGAATTTAATGCGCGTTTAAATAAACAAATAAAAAGAGTAAGCGGTAAATATGTCACGAAAATACTCGCAATTTGTTGACTCTATTATCTATTATCATTGATTTATTTGATTTAAAAACTTGAATCAAATACATTTAATTAAAATATGAGCTCAGAAATATGAAAGACAACTCAATGAGATTTCCTTTCATTTGATATAACAAGAGTTTTAATCTTGAGATTGTTAAAGCAAATCGAATAAAGACATGCTGCACATTACACATGTACATTTTATCAATAGCTTTAAATTTGTAAGCCTTTACGTCTTGCAGATTGCTATGGGGAATAATAAAGTGTACTGAAAATGTCATGGCAACCACTTAGAGGAATTTCTTTTTCAAACGGCATTTGCAATTTTATAGTTTACATTAACATATATGGCTTTCTTCTTTCACACATTTTAGAACCTTGGTAATCGATTTTTGAGTTATATGACCGTTACATAACAATACTGTTGATAAGTATGAAGTCGCTGTACCTTAACTTATTGTGGATATATTTGACGTCTCATTGTTAAATGTTCCTTTTTTCTAAAATTTGTTTGTGCACGTGGCAGAAGGAGAAAGTTAGACAGGAAGTGCTAACCCTTTTGGCGCACTCGGCCTCACTGTCCTAGCCTAGTGGAGATTTACTGAATTAGACAAGTTTTCAACGTCTTGTTTGCTTTTTGGATTGTAATGTTTCATGAAGCGTTATGCTTGTGTTTGAAAGTAACATTTGTGGAATGTGAGGATATCCATAATCAGTAGACAGTACTTTGTGATGTCAGAAAATATAACATTTAGCAAAATTTCCAACCGTCTTAATTTTTTAAATTTATTTAAAATATAGGTTTGTTCCCTAATCCTGAGCTGAATTTGGATTCAAATAGTTTTGGAACTTTCGTTTCATTGATGTTTGGCTGTTTGGCATTGTGTTTTTTATCTTTCAAACTTTTCGGACCCTGGTGTCAATGATAAGAAGTGATTGTCAGAAGTGTGCACACGTGGCACATAAAAGTTAAAAATTTTGTTATAGATTTATTTATACCGTTTATTTAAGGTATGTGAATTATCGGCAAAGCAGATCAATAAATTGAATTATGTATTATTAAAATATGTGGAATGCTAATTAGAATCAATAAAAAGGTAGCTAAAGTGTTTTTGATTTATTGCCTAAAATTGAACAAATTATACAGTCAAGAAAAAGGTAAAGTTGTAAACAAATGTAATGATTTTTAATTTGGGATTCATTGAATATGCATTAACTTTATTTTCTCATTCTCAGATATTAAGATTTTACATCTTTTTAAAATGTCTGTTTCTTTAATACAATAAGCGCTGATTATGTCTGTTATATCCAATATACTCTTGTTTTATAAAGCTTTTATCGTAAAAATGCAAAGTCTACACAATAATCTTTTACATCTATACCGTCGTTTATTGTTGACGTCATAGCACATGTTAATTGACCTTAATCAACTAAAAACAGAATTTTCTTGCCTATTGTTGGAGAAACAAATTTATCCTGACTCACCTTTTTTTAAATGTAACCATATAGACATTTTAAGACAAACATACATACACACACAATAAGAAAGAAAACCATTAAAATCACATTATTAATTTCCAAATACAATATTCATTTTAATGATGTAAATTAAGTTGGTAACTCTTTATATTGTACGTATGTAACATTATTAAAACATTTCATCAATTTATAAACATTTGAAATCCAAAACGCCAGCTTGTTGATCCGTTGATATCTGAATATTTGGTCACAGATCAAGCGTCATACGTAATTATAAATGTACAACTTCAGCAAAAAAAAAAAAAAAAAAAAAAAAAAAAAAAAAAAAAAAAAAAAAAAAAAAAAAACGTACAGTGCGTTCTATTCCACAGGGTGTACAGGATACGACATTAACAAATCCAAAGGTGGAAAATCTAGGTGATAAACAAATTCTTGTCACAGTCATTATTAATTCAAAGTGAGGAATTTTTATTTTTAAAGGTATGGATATTATTTCAATGATTGCAATTATATTGGTCATTCTTTGTTTAATATATTCTTGTATTATCAAATATTTTTTATTTTACTTTTAACTTATAGGGTATTATTTTGTAAATTAACAATGTATACCGTTTAGAATTCTGAATCATATTCTTCAACATTATTTTTTTGAGTTTGTCTTTTTTAAAAACATGAAATAATTACATAAAGTAATTAAATTTTCAACACTATTATTTTGAGTATGTCTTTTTTAAAAAACAAGGATCAATTATTTTCAGAAAATGAAGAATTTTTGTTTCCATTTTTCATTCCTGAAAAAGAATGGATAGTTAGAATAATTGATGATGTTATTGGTGTATTTTAATCATCAATGACACTAGAGACCGAAAAAGTTGACCAATAAAAAGGATGATCCAAACATTTGAAAATTAATGAATGCAAAGTTCCAAAATAAAATCAATTCAATCCAGCTGAAAAATGCTTTGCAAAAAGGAACAAATATTAGTATTAAATAAATTTTGAAAATGAATCGGCTGAAAATTTTGACCTAAGGTACATTTTCTATAAGCACGAAGTACTGTTTACTGAATTTTGGATAGCCCCAGGAAGGTCATATTCCAGACTGTTTTTAATGATTGTACGTGGTATAGATTGAAGACACTTACGAACATTTTTCGAAACGAACATCTTATTCTCATGAATAAAATGCTATTATGAACCTGTATACTTCCGTCATGCTCGTTGAGTGAACATTCATCAAAACAACTTATTGTAAGCATTATTACTATTATATTTTTTGAAAAAAAATTACAATTATCGTGAAAAAAAATCAGGGCAATAATTTGTGAAGTCAGGGATAGAAAAATATTGCTTTTTGCTACAGTGATTCTTTCAAAACGAATTCTTATTAAACACAAATACACAGTTGGGCTTGTTTGACATTACATATATCTTCACAAGAATATCGTGATTGAAAACACGACATTTTTAGTAAATTACATTTACTCACACAAATATTGCTTTACATCACATTTTTCTGAACGTTATGTACAATCTTAACATAACAAAATAATTTTCAACTTTTTTTGACAATCATTTTATTTGATGCATCGTGATTTAATCAAACAAATTTTCGCACTTCCTGTTGAGAGTAGTTTTAACACTTTATTATCATTTTGATTGAAATGCGTTTTTGCTTTTCCTTTTCGCTATAACTTATTTTATTATCACAGAACCTGTCACCATAATCTAATCCAAAAGTAAAATGTAAATGTCATTTTTATCTGTAAGCTAGACTTGACTTAAAAAGCAACAAACCATGAGTATTATTTTTTCTCTGAATTGTTTGTTCCAACTGAAAGTTGAGTTTCTTTTATTATATATGATATACCTTCTGTTATTTGTTACATGGTAATAAAAACTGGTAGCATAAGCAAATTAAATTAGATAATATTTGCATAGATTTTCTTAAACTAAACCACTTTATTAATATTGCTTACATTGTGTTTATATTATGTATGACGAAATGCTTTAATTTTATTTTTTTATTTATTTGTTTTCTTTTTACATTTTTGGTCATAGAAATGGATACAGACACCTTGGCATCATAAATGCTAAAATAAAAACACATAATTCAAGATTATTGTACAACATGTTTTATTGATTTAGTACTTTATTGTTTTTTATCTTCCAGTCTTTATGGCCATCTGCACTGCAGATTATCTATTTAGATAATCGAGGCTCTTGATTTGACATTTAATATCAGCCAATTTACATTGACAGTATCCATGGAAACAGAATAGTGTATGCCTAAGCAAGCTGTTTGATTAAAAAACGTCTGTTACCAGAATGGTCCATGTCTTCATATAAAAATAAAAATCACAAGACCAACCCCCTCCTTTATTGAACTTTAAGGATCCTTAAAGATCCTTATATGTCCTTAAAGGTCCTTAAGGTGCCTTAAAGCCTCCTTAAAGTCATTCCATCTTTAAAGATCTTTAATGGACCTTTAAGGACTCTTTAAGGACACCTTAAAGGAATTTTAAGGAGGCTTTAAGAATCCTAAATGGAACTGAAATTTTAAGGATCTTTAAGAAGGCTTTAAGGATTCTTAGAGATGTTTCATTAAAACTCATTTTTTTCAATTATTAATGGAACGATTGCTATTACATTCATTCAGTTAAAAAGTATGATTTGTTTTTAGTATAATTTGAATTTTTATAGTTTATACGACATAGGAGACATAGATAACCCCTGTCTAAATTCTAGTTTCTACATTAAGTTTGAGTAAAGGAGCCGTATGTAGTTTCCTAATAATACTTGTTTCTTAATTCATAAAATAATTAGATGTACAGGTAAAAATCAGTGTTTTAATCAGATCGACAGCAAGTATTTAACGGTATTTGTTAATTGTATACAGCGGTTCTTCTTTGATAATAGATCCAAGGTGATTTCACGCGCGGCTTTTGACTTTGATGTGCAGTTTCTTATCTAGGTAGGAGATCAATATGAAGTCAAATAAAATGTTAAAATGATAACCTAAACCTGAACTCTGGGTTTTGAAAGAGAGAGAGATTACAGTTTAGTATCTTTGAAATTGACATATATTGGACTGACACATAATAATATCGGAATTCGAATAATCTCAATTCCTGATGAAAAAGAGTTGGTAATGTATTCAATCTCTCTCTGTCTCTCAATGTTATCACGCTC